>CM076672.1:139401990-140026990 GCA_038501925.1 Xenopus petersii
TGGTCCCCTGTCCCATAAGTAAGCTAGTATCTATGCAAGTGCATGTATTTACAAAAACAGGGGTTTTAGTTACAAAGTTATGATCATAAAAATTGGTAAGCCACTATGGGCTGTTTTGTAGTACAGGTATGAGACCTGTTATCCAGAATGCTCGGGACCTGGGATTTTCCAGATAACGGATATTTCCGTTATTTGGGTCTGCATACCTTAAGTCTACTAGAAAATCATGTACACATTAAATAAACCCAATAGGCTGGTTTTGCTTCCAATAAGGATTAATTATACTGTATCTTAGGTTGGATCAAGTACAAGCTACTGTTTTATTATTACAGAGAAAAAGGGAATCATTTTAAAAAATGTCGATTCTTTTATATTATAATAGAGTCTATGGGAGATGGCTATTCCATAATTTGGAGCTTTCTGGATAACAGGTTTCCTGATAACAGATCCCATACCTGTATTTAGTTAAATTTGCAAATGCCAGTTCACCTTGCATTTGGTGAGTACATTTCCACAACTCACATTTTTGGACACAGACTATCATGACCATCTAAAAAATAGCTTTTGACTTCACTGTGTGCAAAGCTGGTACATATTTACTCCAAAAAACGTAAACCTTTTTTATTTCTAAAAAAATATTCTGCAAAATGTTAGTGTCTGGGCATTGAATGTGCAACAGAATTTTGTAATTCAGTGAAATTAAAATAAGTTGATTAAGGGTCTGAATACTGGTTTCAGTTGATAGAATTATTATCTCATTATCTATATTACTGAAGAACGAAATAGTTATTGATACTTTAAAAATGAAGCAATCACAAATGTGTGAAACATAAGAATTAAAAAAAAATTCTTTGAATATTGAAATGGAAAAAATAAAGCATAACTGGTTAGATTTTCCTATAGAGTATTTTTACAGCTAACCCCTCTTATGTTTGAGTGTTTTATTTCAAATTCACAAGTATGTGCATTCAATCTGATACATTTAGAAGCATCTCTTGATGATATTTTTGCATTTCTACATAACCATTATTTCTATCATCAGCCAAGCTCATAACACTTCCAATTGCACACTGTGTCATTTTTTAATATTACATCTGCAGTTTTTAAATGTTTCTCTTTAACATTATCAAATCAAAGATTTCAGTAACAGAAAAAAAAGGCTGACAAAGCTGCCCCTTAGGAATGATCTACAGACATAAGGCATGAATGCTTTAGTTCACGTAAAGGTTAATTCTAATCCCTTTAGGGCAGTTTTTCAACCATGTGCATGTCCCACTTTCATGCCTTTGAAAAAATGGTTATGCCTAATTAATCGCTGCATATTCTGCATGTTACTAAGCCACTGTAACAAGCAGAAGGCTCCATAATTAGGAATTTCGCTACTTTTCACTTTATTACTAAAAGTCTGGCCTTTTTAGTGTCCTAATTATTTATTATTAATAATGGCACAATCATATGAAATTTTTTTTTCTTCTTCAGTTTAAATCAGTGATTATTCCATGCTGATCTAAACCATACTGGTATTATTAAATAGCTGCATGAGTAAAGGGTAAGCTAAACATCAGAATTAGAATTAAAACCAATCAGAAGAGTCCTCCTGTGAAGTTTAACTTACTGTAAATAATAATTTACTAATTTACTTTTTGTAAATAATAATTTACTAATTTACTTTTTGTAAATAGTCAATACTCATTCACCTTCAGCTGCTCTTAATTGAGAAAGAAAAGCTTCCCAGAGAGATAAGTGCATTATTGTAACAAAAATGCATTACTATTTATGCACATATAAGCAGGAGATATCCACATGCCTTTTGCTTTGTTCATACTTTTTTGTGGAAGAGCATCAACAGCATTAGAATGAGCCAGCAGAGCACCAGGAGAAAACAAGGTGGGCCCTGTACCTTGTGGCCCTGCTGTTTACCTGCCATTAGATATGGTTGCAGCAGACTCAGGCAGCATTATGGCAGCACAGAGGTATGGTTTTGGAGGGGTGTGTGGTGTGGAGGTATGTTCTTTTGCTGGGGGATTAATGACAATGTGGGGGCCTCCATGGGTGGAGATCCCTCTAGGTGGAACTCTGGCAGGTCTGGCATGGTCCAGTCTGACACTGAGTAGCAACAAAAAGCATGGGGAGTTGTATGCTATCCAAGATAATTACTTGCATTTATAGATTAGGTTAATTTTGTAGAGAACCCTGTGGTTCCAAATACTACACATGACTGAAACAGTATTTGTTAATACATAAAATATATAAGATGAAGACAAAATGAGTCCTACTTAGATGTTATTTGTAGTAATGGCAATTAGGGACAAAAATATGAATATCAAATTTACAGAACTAAAGGAATTTAAAGGGCATCTATCACCTAAAAATTGGTCCCCTAGCTCCATGTGCGTGATATCTACCATGTCACCAATCTACGTAACAGGCATGCACATATAGAATAAACAGAGGCAGTCTCTTGCCCTTGGGAGTTAGAGCACTCATTGGGCTGCTTTTGTTATAAATATACTTTTGTTTCCCTCATTTGGAGAGGTGACTCTATAAGCCCACATCTCTGGTGGGGAAAGCCACTTTTAGGAGATAGGTGCTCTTTAATGACCACTGAGTAGCCTTTAGTGGTCTATTGTAGTTAAAATAACAAAATCCAATATCTAATGGGTTTCTTTGGGTTCTTATAGAACTAGGACTGTCCATGTTACATTCAGGCCTAGCTAAAAACACCTAGAAATTGATATCCAGTGGCACTTAAAATACAGGATGCCTCACAACCTAGCAAACAAACAAAAATGCACCATGTAGTTTTATCAGAACAGACCAGTGTGTTTATTCATCAAAATGCATCTGACTGCTTTAATCAGTTGAACACCATTCTGTTCAATGGAGTTTAGATCTCAGAGGCAGTGCTGAGATATAGCTGGAGGCACAACTAAGCCTTAAAACCACTCTGAAATTGAAAAAAGCTTTGTTAATACAAAGTCGACATTTTTTAAACAAAGATATAACCATTGTTACTGTTTAGTACTGATTTGTAAATCACAATATATATTTTTACGTTAATGTTCTACTTATATAATGTAAGCCATTATCTAGTCTGAACAAACATATATTTGAAGAATTCTATTCTTCCAACAAATAATCAGAAAGCTATTTGACCTATGATATAAAGCAGGACAACAGACGTGACTTTATTGAAACAGGCTAGCTCCTTGAAAGTAACAGAAGAATCCACGGGACAGAAAGTGCGTCAGCAGAGTTTAATCAACTGACAAGCCCCAGGCTTTCCTTTTACAGTGTCACTGTGAACGAAAAAAATAAAACACTATTAATTCAGTTTAATTATACAATAATGTATTGAGTAGTTTTTTGAATCACTCTAATCTAAAACATATGTCTACATCTTAACTAATGTTTTAAAAATTATGTAATATTGTTATGTACATAAATCTGAATTATATAATTTCCTTCCCAGGAAAGATTTATCAAAGGTCGAGGTGAATTTTCGAATGAAAAAAATTCGAATTTCGAGCTATTTTTTGTGTACTTCAACTAGGGAATAGTCCGAATTCAATTCGAATTTGAAAAAAATGTGAAATCGAAATATATCATGTACTGTCTCTTTGAAAAATCGACGTCAACCATTAACCATATAAAACTTGCCGAATTCCTGTTTTAGCCTATGGGGGACCTCCTAGAACCTAGTTGGAATCAATTGGTGGACTTTGAAAAATCGAAGTTTTTTGATCGAATGCGCTATTACTTCGATTTGAATGATTTGAATACGGACCTATTCGATCGAAAATGGACCTATTCAAAGTTTTTTTAATTCAAAATTTGACCCTTGATAAATATACCCCTAAGTGTTAATATTATTATTTATTACATAATATATATATATATATATATATATATATATATATATCTCTAATATATGTTTAAATCGAAAAACTAGAAAAAAATTAGTTTAGGGCTTTATTAATTCTTCTAAAATACTTATAATTAATAAATTACTGTAGAGGCCCTGTTATTACATGTAGGGTTTATTTACTAAAAAAAAAATTCTGGTCAGGAGTTTTGGGGCAAAAATTCTAATTTTTTGTGGAAAAAAACCCTAGAATTTTTCTAGATTTATTATACCCTGATGCGGCAGAAATCCTGAATCCGAAAACTGGGATTTTCGGGTGATAACCCTGAACAAATCTCAGTTGTACTGTAAATCTAAAAAAAAATGTATGATTCGAGATTCTGCTAAATTTTATCAAGATTTTCACGACCGACTTTTTAAAATTATTTTATTGATAAATAAGATAAAATCGATGGATGGGAGTTTGGTCGAGCTTTGTTTAATAAATATACGAGATGAATTGGAATTTTAGCAAATAACCCCCTAAATCTACAAAAACATCATGTAAATGTTAATATACCCAATATGATTGTTTTGCCCCCAATAAGTATTAATTATATCTGAGTTGGGATCAAGTACAATGTACTGTTTTATTACTACAGAGAAAAAGGAAATTCATTTAAAAATGTAAATTATTTGATTAAAATGCAGTCTATGGGAGACTGTATTCTTGTAATTCAGAGCTTTCTGGATAACATATCCCAAACTAGTATTTGCAAAACATGCAAGAAAACATACATTGTATCTGATTACCTGCCTACAATTAGTGGTGAAAAATGTGGAGGGACTGGGAGGAACTGGAAAAATAAATTTTTAAAAGATTGGGTCTATTTTCCGTCATACTCACATGTACAAGGGAGTAGAATGTGAGCTGGGGCCAATAGATATTTTTAAGGTGGGGGCCCTGTATACTGTATCTCCTAGTAATTACACAGATAGTTTGGCCATGCACAGTTGCCAAAATCAGACTTAGACTTACATATAAAGATTAGACTGGAATGGGATTAGATGTAAACATTTGTTTCATACCCAGGTATTGGGACTATGTATTTGTATTAGCACCAACATATTCCACAATGCTGTAAAATAGAAGGATGTATACATCAAATATATAATATATATATAGAACATGGACGAGCACTCACCAAACAAAAACGCAGCATGCCTGGGTGCAGGTAAAATGTGAACAACATAGCAAAAAAAATACTGCACTCAACAGGCTCAGTTAGAATAACTGATTTTAATAGAAAAACAAAAGAAATTCCAACGTTTCGATCACATCATAGTGATCTTCCTCAGGGAAAAAAACTGAGGTAGATCACTATGATGTGATTGAAAAGTTGGAATTTCTTTTGTTTTTCTATTAAAATCAGTTATTCTAACCGAGCCTGTTGAGTGCAGTATTATTTTGCTATTTTATATATATATATATATATATATATATATATATATATATATATATATATACCGATAAGATAATGAGATAATAAGGACCCTACTTATTAAAACATAAATTGTAAAACCAGGCTCAGGCTCAGATTTATGCAGTAGAATCAAGAGTTAGAGAGTTGATCAGAATCAGAATATAAAGCAGTTTTCAGTGTAAGTCTGATGTATGGTCCTGACATTTCATAAAGTCCTAATATGCACTCCATATACCTGATATCTAGAGCTGCAGGAAGCATGAAGCATGCTATGTACTGTAGGTTAGAATCAAGTGGAAAATAAAAAAATATTTCAGTAGATTTTTTTTTCATTGTTTCTTTAACCCCACTAAAAAAAGGCCTGCATATGGTGAATTTCAGACATTCACTATGAACCTCAGTGTTTATATTTCTATTACTTCTTGCTTAACAATGCATAGGGTAGGAATCAAGACTGAACATCTTAATAACATGGGAAGGCACATTTATTACGGGTCAAATTCACGTCCATTTTTTTATTAAAAGATCAAATATGTAAAACTCGGACAGATTTTACAGACTCAAAAACTCAAATTGAATTCAAATCGAATTGACCAAACTCAATTTGAGTTTTTTCTCTGAAAAAATCTCGAATGTCAGGAAGGCTACAAACAACTCCAAATTGGTCACTGCACCTCTCCCATTGCCTTTTACAGTAATTCGGCAGGTTTTACGTGGCGAATAGTCAAATTTGAATTCTTAAAGGTGCCAGAGTATGATAAATCTCGAAAATCTAATTAGAATTTTTTAAAAAACTCAAATCGAGTTTAAATAATTTTCTAGTCGAATTTGACAGTTTTTTTTTTTTTTTTTTTTTTTTTTTTAAATTCTTTATTTATAATTTTCCAGAGTACAAAAAGAAACACAAGAAAAAAGAAAGCAGACATAAGATCAATAGAAGTAAATAAAATAGATAAATAAATAAATAAATATATAAATTACATGGCGTTTTTTAGCCTATAATCCACATACGTTAAATCTTGAATAGCTGGCATATCCTCACCTTAAGCTTCAAGTAGTTCTAACACCTTAATCCTTGGGTATTTCTCGCCTTTTACACCATATATTTGAATAAATTAAAAAAAAAAAAAAAAGGGAAGGGGGAAACACAACAAAGAAGAGAATAGGGATACAACTTCGTACATACGTACTTGGACACCTGCATATGTACGAGTGTACAAACATGCCGATGTACATATAAATATAAATATACGAGAGGATAAACATACGAGAGGACCATGACTCCGATATTTGAGATTCCTATTTGCATCCGGATTCCCCACCTTATTAGTATTCTATTTCAATTCTGGGTCAATAATTCTTGATATTCTCTGGATTCTAAAAACAAGAGCCAATGAGTCCATTTTCGTGTAAACTGTGCTTGTTGAGTTTTCCCCATTTTGTTATTTTTAAATCTTTCAAACTGATAGATTTCCTGAACTTTTCCTAGCCATTCTTTTATCGTTGGTACTATCTGCGATTTCCAGTACTTTGGTATAAGCAATTTGGCCACATTTATTAGAGTGGATATCAAGGAATTTTTATATTGAGCTGTGGACAATTTATTTTTATGCAGAAGAAAGAAGGCTGCTGAATCTTCTACATCTATATCGGTAAATTTCTTTAGAAGTTGTTGTATTTCAAGCCAATAAGGACGTATCTTAATGCAGTCCCAGAGGATATGGCTAAGGTTTGCTTTCGGCTGGTTGCATCTCCAGCAATTATCTGATGTATTCCCCTTCATTCTTGCCAGCACCGTAGGGACCTTATACCAATATGAGAGTATCTTATAATTATTTTCCTGTAATTTGCAACAAGGGGTGATCTTATATATACGCTCATTTATTCGGTTCCACTCTATTTCTGTGAATGTTTCTCCTAGTTCACATTCCCACTTTTGCCGAAATTTGCTAATGGGGTAATCTCCGGACTTCAGCATTATTTTATATAGTAATGATATTTCTCGTGTTGGCCTATTTCGACCCATAAGCAATGATTCAAATGCTGTATCTGCCGGGCCTTTTTCATCCGTGACACCGGACTTACGTAGGAAATTTTGTACTTGCATCAAGCGTATCTCATCCAATCCAGTCCTGGGCCCTGACATCAATATACTTTGTAGTGTATTCAGTTTTCTACTCGTCATCAGTTGATAAGCAAACAAGGATTTCTTCTTAGTCCAATTCCGAAAGTTCTCAGGACTTTTTGACCATAAAAATTGAAAATTCAAAAATTCTAATTTTCGATTCCACCCATAATAAATCTGCCCCTTTAAATTTTCACAAGGGAATAGTCATACTTTGATTCGAATTTGAAAAAACTTCGAAATTCGAAGGTCGATTTTTTTTTAGTACTGTCTCTTTAAAACTTCGACCATTCGCCAACTAAAAGGTGCCGAAGTGCTGTTTTAGCCTATGGGGGACCGAAGAGTCAAGGTCGAAGTTAAAAAAACTGAAGTACGATCGTAGGATTCGAAGTAGGCCGAATTCGGCCCACTTCGACCCCAAAAAAACTTTGACCTCCATTCAATTGGTCTTTTTGAATTCGAAGTTTGAAGTTTTTTTTTAACTTCGACCTTTGATAAATATGCCCCTTAATATTGTGTTCCAACAGTTTTAAATATCTAGGGATAAAGATTGCACCATGTTATTCACAATTTTATAAAGTCAATTATCAGCCTTTAATTAGGCATCTACAGAAGTTATTGGAATGTTGGAAACATTATTCAATTTCATGGCTAAGTCATATTTGCGCAATCAAAATGACCTGGTTACCAAAACTGCTTTATTATTTTCGGGTTTTGCCACTAGCTGCAGAAACAGATATTGGCATATAATTGGTATAATAAGAAACCTACGGTGTCAAGTCAGATATTATACCGTAAACCAATACTCAGAGGTTTCGAGGCCCCAAATCTGTTGCTTTATTATAAGGCTGTGCAGATTGGCCAGTTGGTCAAATGGCAGCTTTCACCAATTATCACGGTATGGGTTGAGATTGAAGCACGGGATTGTTATCCGTTAACAACCAACAATCTATTATGGGCAGATTATAGAGACAGAAATAAGTTTGGGATTCATAATTTGGTTGTACAACATTCTTTACGGATTTGGGATTTGTGTAAATATCGTTATTCTCTATGTAAGCCTAAATCTTTACAGCAATCTATTGTTGGTAATCCTTCCTTTGCACCAGGTCTGCAAGCACAACCTTTTGAAAAATGGACGCAAAATGGTTTGAGTACCGTACAATCTCTTTTAGGTCCTTACCACATGAAGTCTTTTCAACTTCTACAATTTGCTTATGACTTTCCTGATTCTGAAGTATATGTTTATGCTCAAGTGCGGCATTTTGTGCAGGGTCTTATTCATAATATGACATCTCAGGACAATACCATTTTTGAAGCTTTATGTGTTGATTTCAACACTTTATACTCAGATGCTTTCAACTACCTTTGAAGCTATCCCAGCTTATTGTACCGGATGGGAACGAGATTTACCAATAGTACTTCCTGGCGATGGCTGGAACAAAATTTGTATGGCTACTAAGAAAGTGTCTGAGAATATAGCGACAAAAGAGCTTTCGTATAAGCTTATGACCAGGTGGTATATGACACCCCAAAAAAAAACATTGAATCTCGGTAATGCATTCACCCCTTTGTTATGATATTGGCCCTCTAGTTCATATATGGTGGGATTGTCCCACGGTGCAACATCATTGGCATAAAGTGCATGCTTTGATACAGGAACTCTGTTCGGTGACATTCCCGCTAAACCCATGGGAATTATTGCATAATCTTCCACCTACACTGCTTAACAAACCAGCTAGACATCTAACTAAACATGTCCTTTCGGCTGCCAAATGGAACCTGGTTATTAACTGGTTATCTCAGGACATACCTTGGCAACAGACTTTGCACAAAATAAATGCAATATATGCAATGGAAGAGCTTACTGCTCGAGTACAAGATAACATGGACAATTTTGTTGAAATTTGGGCGCCGTGAAAGGATTATATGACTTGCTTTATAGTAATATAGTGGAGCTACTGTGGGTGATAATCTAAGCTATATCTTGTTTATTTATTGTGTGGAGTGGGGGATCTATCTTCCAATCCTTCCTTTCTCTTTCTTGCTTTTCGTCTATTCTTACTGTTTTCTTGTTTTTCTTTTGTGTTATTTTTCACTACCTGGTTCAGCAATTGATGTATAAGCTATAGCATTTTGACATATCGTATAAATATTTGAAGCAGACATACTGTACAATTGTGAAAGTATTCTTTATTATGTGATGTGACCCGGAGGCAAAATAAAAATATTTTGAGTGAAAAAATAAATCTACCCCTTGAAGTTATTAAAAAGGTAGATTAAAAAAGTCTAATGTCTGCTGGGGGTATTATATTTCATTGGTTCACAAAATTTTGCATAATGAAAGCAAATTTAGGTGAACATAACATGTATGATACACCACAATATAGAAAAGACCCGAGCAAATTTCATGATACAGTAGTAAAGTATGACAAACACAAAGCACTAAGGGGGTTATTTTCTAAAACTTGAATTAATCTCAGTTTTTTTTATGAAAACAGAGTCAACCAAATGCCCTTCCACAAATTAAACTCATTTATGTCATTAATATAATTTTTTTCGGAAAATCAGAGTGACAAAACTTTGCAATAAAATCGAGCATTAATTCGTATCGTACGATTGACAGAAAACTCGACTTCATCTAATTGTTGCTGTGAAAACTCAACTTTTCCGGATTATTGGACAAAACTCCGACTTTATCGGATTATCCAGCACAGATCACGGTGTCAACTTCAGCGACATCTGCCATTGACTTTTACATGACTTCGAGAGGTTTGAAATGGAGTATTTTCAAATTCAGATTTTTAGCAGCTTTGAGTTTTCCCCTTAAAATCCTCAACCAGGTACTTAAACATATAAAACACAGACAGGCTGGTTTATTTAAACTGGGCATATATTGTAGTAACCATTAGAAACAACTGTTAATTTGACCCAGTCTCCTGCAGGCTGACTAATGCAGGCAAATCTCTGAATGACTTCTATGCTTTTTGCACCTGAACCCAATTAATTTTTTAAGTAGCAACTCTGGTTTAATGTATAGTAGAGTCAGATTATCATTACTGCTTTCTCAGGCTGTCGGCTGTCTTACACAGATTAGAGCGCCATCTCTTGACAGTCTGCTGAAAGGGCCAATCATTAGAAAAATAAGGAAACATTGCCATTGCCAGTCACAAATGTTTGTTAGCAAAATTTCCAAAGGAAACAACAAACAAAGAAAAGATAAATAATATAGCCACAAATGTATTTACTGTATACCACATTGGTCAGAAATGAGATATTATTATTTATAATGCTGCAAATAGAATAATGTGTTATTCTTCTATACGTACTGACAGGTCTAAGTACTGTGCTTATTTGCACTATCCATATTTTCACCATTCTTACTTCCTCTATTAGATATCCATAATCTGATATCATCTTTTCATGTGCAATACAGGTATGGACTCTATTATTTGGAATGCCTGGGATGCAGTGTTTTCCAGATTAGGGACTTTCTGTAATGTGGCTCTCAACAATTTAAGCCTACTAAACATCATTTAAACATTAAATAAACACTATAGGATTGTTTTACCACCCATAGGGATTAGTGTAGCTTGGTTAGAATCAAGTACAAACTACTATGTACTATGTAAAATGTGTAAATATTTGCTGGAAATGGGCTCTATGGGAGATGGTCTTGTATGTATGTATGTATGTATGTATATTTTTTATTTGTCTAGCACTCTTTGAGGGCAAAGCACTGTACAGCAAAACAATAAATTAGTAGTAACAAACAAGAGGTCACTGCAATAATAAGTAACAATAAGTGCATTATTAGAAATACAATTCACATAAATATAAAATTGAATTACAAAATAGATTTAGGGGGTTATTTAATAAAAATATCAAAAATTTGGATTTTATTATACCCCAAGGATGGAAAAAGTCAGAATCCGAAAATCCAGCCGAGGTTGCATATAAATCAATGGGAGAAGTACCAAAGATTTTTTGATCTGCGCTGGGTTTCGTGCAGTAATCGAAAGATTTCTGTGTTTTTAGTCAAAAATCTGAAAAAATGGTACGATTGATATTTTTAAAAATTTTTCCCCGCAAACAAACTTTTCAGGAAAGTTTATTAATAAATAAGGCAAGGCGTTTTTTTCAGAAAATAATGAGATGAATTCCGACTTTGATAAATAAAAAGTGCTCAGTGTCAAGGAGACAAAAGGATGGAAAGTGCTGTACAGTGTATGTTCAGGTGTTATCCAGGTGCGCCCAGAGGTAGTCTTTGAGTTTAATTCTAAAGACATTGAAGGAGGATTCTCTCCAGAGAGATTCAGGAATGGCATTCCAAATATAAGGAGCCGCAAGAGAGAAGGGTTTGACTCAGGAAACAGCAGTAGTAGTGGGGGGGGTGTAACCAAGCTGTTGCTCTGAGAGGAGCAGATGTTTAGGCAAGGAACATATAGAGAAACAAGAGATTAGATGTATCAATGTGCAGAGGAATGAAGGATTTTAAAGGTTATGAGGAGGAGTCTTCCCAGAGATTTCTGGATAATGGATTTCCTGATATTGGATCCCATACTTGATGCTATAGTTTCAAAACACAAGTTTTGAAACTTGTGGATTATCCACAAGTTTTGAAACTTTTGGATAATTAACATGATGCGCTGGATTAATATGATGCGCCTGACCCATAGGCTGACCAAAAAGTTGGGAGGTTATTTTTATGCTCTTTTAATTTCTTCCTCTTTTCTTAGGTTTATGTTTATCTATACACTGAAAGCTTGTCCGTGGAGTGATTTCAATATAATATGCTATGAATTTATATTTATATTTCATTTATTTATATTTGGTATCTGCTACACAATGTTAATAGGCATCTCTTGAATTAATATATTGCTTTTGATGTGGCATTAATCTTCCATTGATAATAATATCGTTCTAGTTTTAGACATGAACTGTTTAACTATTGTAATAAGATTTATAAATTAGATGTTTTTTTACGATAAATCCAGCATTAACTTTACTTTTTTTCAGCATTCCTTTATGATTTAAAAAGATTTGAAATTACTTAAAATGATTTAAAATAATTTGAAATGATTTGAAATGATTTAATATGATTTAAAAGGATAAAAATTAATGTTTCATCTCAGCTAAAATAATTTATATTTTAGGGTTAATGTTTAGGATCACTGACTTTGTATGTCCTATCCCTTTTACCTGTTTAAATTATGTTCACGGCTGTTTCCAATCATGCCTATGAGTAAGTATCCTCGGATACGAAACGTGTAAGGTTCCATTGTTTTAGCTGTTTTTGAATAAAGACTTTTAATCGACTGGCCCATGGAGTGCGTGCTTCTTCGCTATCTACAAGTGTCATCCTACTTTATATTTTTGAAGCAAAGTATGAGCCCTCTAGCTTTATTTTGCACTTACCTGTCACTGACATCAACTGTTCAAATTCCATTAGTAAGTGTATGTCTGTTTGCCTACCCAAGTCTTATTACATTGCAAGCTTTTAAGGACACTTTACACTTTCTTTTTGTGTTTCAGTACATATTTTTTATATATACTGTATATATATATATATATATATATATATATATATATATATATATATCTATATATATATATCTATATCTATATATATATATATCTATATCTATATATATATATACATATATATATACAATTATATGGCAGAGTATAATAACTGTATTACATTTGTATAGTAAAAATATTCTTCCTCTTATTTTCTGGTAGGGGGTTACACAATAATTCTAACCAACACCATATACTTATAAATGTAATTTGTTAAATACACTGTGCTTTCTGTAGGCCCGAAATATCATTTTAATACAAGTCTATATTTAAAGGGCTAGTTCACCTTAAAGCAGGGCCGGAACTAGGGGTAGGCAGAGTAGGCAGAGTAGGCACATGCCTAGGGCGCAAAGCTGGGTGGGGGGGGCACCAGGCACGTACCTGCTCTGTCGCCTACCCCGTGTCCGGTCCAGTCTCTCCCCGACTGCCGCTGGTATCTTTTGCATAAATGCGCTTCTGCGCATGCGCTCATGGCATTTTGTGCAAGCGCGCTGGAGCGAAGTTTCGTGCATGCACGCTGGAGCAAAGTTTTGTGCCCTGGGATTTGACCCCTTTTTTCACTTTGGATCCTATCCTGCACATAGTAAATTACCCCTAACCTCTTTTATATGATGTGAACAAACACATTCTAAAATAATGCACAATTAGACTGTGTTATTTGTAAGGTTAATATTGCATTTACTTACCAGCCATACACCACTTTAAATTTTACAGATTAGAATTGCGCAGATAGGTGAGCACATCAAATGAATCAGCAGCTGATGAACTGAGATAGAATGTGTTTAAATTTAGACATGTAAACATGGTACATTTACTAACCCAGTGGGGATCCTATTATTATTAACTATAAATAGTGTTATTAAATAATTATTATGTTCGGTTATTAATAGCTATTTGAGGGATTTCCTTAGATATTTTTCTTAATTTTTCTGATAAATAAATTTTTTTAGCTTTGTAAAAAACTGATTGATAATTACTTTATATCATGTGACTGGCCAATTAAGACGTTGAAATTCTTGTAGGTATTAAGATAACCCAAGTCAGCATGTGTGACTACCAGTCATGAGATCACTCTGTAATGTACAAAATAACAGTGAGCTTTGCTAAATATTTAGAATACAACCTTAGACAACCTTAACATTTAATTTTTTCAATTAAAATGTTATTTTACATAGTGTAATCAACAGTGTATTTCTGTGCTACTATATTCACAGATTATGATGTCTATGTAAAAGCTACTTTTTGCATATCGAAATAATTCTAACTGTTGTGTTTATACAAATGGCCTGTGGGTGTCACTGTGCACAGAACTTGTACTGTGCATACACAGGACTTTCTGTACAG
Source organism: Xenopus petersii (assembly GCA_038501925.1). NCBI lineage: Eukaryota > Metazoa > Chordata > Amphibia > Anura > Pipidae > Xenopus > Xenopus petersii. The sequence continues at coordinate 139,416,371 of CM076672.1, forward strand.
CTTGAAAGTGAAAGCTTACTGTTGTATAATGGCTGCATGACTCTGCTAATAAAGCACTGTTATACTCTACTCATCCTCGGCTACCCGAAACATAACAAATGGCGACGAGGATGGCTCTTCTACCTCTGCAGCAGCATGCAGCTTTTCTTACAAACCCTGGTGAGCCTACTATACCTTTTACTGCTTGGACTCATATGTTTGAAAATTACATTATTGCTGCCGACCAAGGGGAGATTTCTGCTGCTAGAAAGCATGCGTTACTTATTCACTGCCTGGGAGCAGAGGGACAGCGTATATTCTATACATTACCATTACCTGATGATACTTATGAAACTGCTCTTACTGCTATAAAGAACTTTTTTGTGCCAAGAGTAAATGTGGTTGTTGAAAGATATAAATTCCACCAACGTGGACAGCGTAATGGCGAATCCACAGCACAATTTGTAGCAACTTTGAGAGAGCTGGATGATATGCTAAGAGAGCAAAATAGTGGAAAAAACAAACTCACCTCACATTAGAGAGAGACTGCTCCTAGAGCAGGATTTAACCCTTGCAAAGGCTATTACAGTTGCTAGCCAAATTGAAACAACAGTGGGACAGATCTGGTCGGCGGATCCGTGTGGGGGACTTTTATGCAGGAAAGACGCCTGCAGATCCTATTCCAGGAGTTGGACATCAACAAGTGCTTCGGGTGCATCGCACTAAGCTGGAGCTGAGGGTGAGCAGTCTGCTGGGGGCCGGGATATACCAAGTGCTCATAGGGGTGCATAAAGGAGCAGCATTGACTAGCACGAATGTATAAATATTATATTTTACATCACTGGTTGCTATTGGCTAGGCCACTCCAGAAGGTCATGGCTTGATGGTCTTAAAGGGAAACTCCACCCAAAAATTTTAAGTAGTGATTATATTTAACTTTATACTTATTACAAACTTGAAGTGTTTTGGAAAAAAAGCAGTTTTTAGTCAGAAATTCTATTTGATTTACTAAAACCGGTTGTTTTCCTTTATTGTGCATTTCCTCCCTGTTCTGTAGGACATGCTGTCTGTCTGTCTCTCCCCTCTGACCCACCATGGTATCTGTTAATTGCAGCTGTCTAAAACTAGGCTCATCCATGACCTGTAGGTGCAAATCCTATTTCTAGCCAGCGTTGTGTTACTATGTGTGTGTTACTGTAGGTGTGTGTTACTATATTGTCTGTGTTCGTGTGTGTGTGTTAGTATGTGTGTTAGTGTGTGTGTGTTACTGTGTTTGTGTTTTGCACTACAACTTTATACATCCCCTTAGTAGGGACTGCCATACAGCTCTCCCTGCCCATTTAAAGTGATACGGCTTATTTACAATTTGTAAAATAAACATGGGAAATAGGGGGTTTGGCAACAAAAATGGGTGTGGCCAAAAAATTTTGTCCTTCTTTTGATTTCCAAAATGTTGGGAGGTACTGTATGTTATTCCAGACTGTCAGTGTCAGTACTGCTTCAGCTGACAAAGGGCACTCCATTAACCTGATGCTTGATACAGGTTCAGCTGTTTCTATACTACCAAAGGATAGTTTCTTGAAATATTTTGCAAAAGATTTGCTTTTTGCACCTGCCCTGAAACTGGTCAGTTACTTAAAGGATCCAATCCCTGTGCTTGGTTGCTTGCCAGTGACTACAATTTGAATCAAATACTGCAAAATGTGGCTTTTACATTGTGAATAAGGGTAATGCTATACTTGGAAGGGATCTCTTTGCTGCATTAAACCTACAATTAGTTGATGGTCTCGTTACTACAGAAACAGTGCCTGCCACACAGCCAGTGTCTAAAATGTCACCACTAAGCAACACTTCACTGGGCTGTGCAAAGAACTTTGTACACAAAGTTAAGTTGAAACCAGATGTAAAACCAGTACCATTTCCTGATTCAGCATGTGAAAAATGTGCTATTGATATTGTCGGTCCTTTTACAGATGCCCCTATAGATTGTACCTACAAAAGCATCTACTGCTGACATTGTGAAATGTCAACAAGCCAAATGCAAGGCTTATACTGACAGAAAATGTGGTGCAAGAGAAGTACACTTTCAGCCTGGGTCAGAATTAAGAAACCAGGAATACTGAAAAAAGGACAATTTAAATTTACTACACCTCTTGAAATGAGATGCCAGCGAGGACCACACACATATGAACTGTCTGATGGACGTATATGGAATGCAAGTCGTCTTGCTCCTGTTAGATATGACTTTGGAGAAGCTCCATTTGGAGTAGTCAGAAACTACTCCTGATGTCAACTGCAACAGGCCTGAAGAAAGTGAACTTAGAGAATCAGAAAACTACCTGCATGGACCCAGGACTATGTGATGTGAATAATGTATATTATTGCTTTAAGATGCATTGTTGTTGTTTATTACATTTGCCCAAATGCTTTCCTACTATTGGGGGAATATGTGGTGTTTATACAAATGGCCTGCGGGTGTCACAGGACTTGTACTGTACATACACAGGACTTTCTGTACAGCTTGAAAGTGAAAGCTTACTGTTGTAATGCCTGCATGACTCTGCTAATAAAGCACTGTTATACTCTACTCATCCTCAGCTACCCAAAACATAACACTAACATTCATTAAAAGTGTCAATGGTTTTAAAATGTGTGAATCAGAGTGCTAGCAAAAGCAGTATCTGACTGTTTCTGACTACTGAAGCAATATAGCAGAAGTCAGATTAAAGGGGTTGTTCACCTTCAAATTAACATTTGGTACAATGCAGAGACTGATATTGATCTTCACTTTTTATTTTGTGTTTTTTTAATTATTTAGCTTTATGTTCAGCAGCTCTCCAGTTTACAATTTCAGCAGTTACAGTATCTGGTTAATAGGGTCCAAATTACTCTAGCAACCAGGCAGTGGTTTGAACGAGAGACTGGAATATCAATAGGAGAGGGGCTGAATGGAAAGAAAAGTAATGAAAAGTAGCAATAACAATACAATCGTAGCTTCAGAGAGCAACACATTATTCTCCTAGTACATTTACATATCACGGATATTAAACATTTGTTTAAAAAATTTGTTCTTTTGAAATTTCATTTAGTTTACCTTATAGCAAAGGCCCGTAAAGTCAATGTTCTAATCCAAATCAGGCTAACCATCGATCATACTTTGAAAAGATCTGTTTGTTTGGCAACCTTGGCAAACAAGTCAATCTAATTTATCAAAATTCAAGTTCATAAAAAAAGTGGACATGGGAAAAACCCACTAGCTTATTTATGTTAAAAACCTTGACAAAATATTCCCATGCTAATTTTTTCACTGAAAAAAGTTGCATGTAAATGCATTTACATTCCTTAAAAAATTTCAGCTTTCAATCATATATTGCCTCAGGTTATTATTTTCACTTTTCATTTTCATTTAAAAAAATAAGGGCCACCCCCTGGGATTGTATGAATCACTGTGCACACAAACATACCAACAAACCTTACTTGTTAGGTCACATGAGCCAATTAGCAGACAGAGTTCTGTCTTTTGCTTCAACACTTCTTCCTGTTACAGTTACAGTTACAGTTAGAGCTGCAGTTACAGTTAGAGCTGCAGTATTTCTGGTCAGGTGATCTCTGAGGCAGCACAACCATCACAAAATGGTGGCTTAAGGCAAGACATGTAAAAGGGCAAGATTTATCTAAATGTATAGACCAGTTTGGTAAGATTCTATAATATGCCACTTAATATGATATAAACTATCTGTTGCTTAAGTATTCATTTTGGGGTTATAGTTTTCCTTTAACAACTTGTGTATAAACTATTCACCAGATATAGCAGATCCTTACTAGAAGAAGGAAGATATCTCCTCTGCATCTCTTTCGCTTTTACAAAAATAATACTACTCTGAAAATATAATTTTATGTGCAACTTGGGATACTTATGTCATGCAAAAAACGAAGGATAGATAGTCTAGCATTAAAACTCTGTGTTTTAGATTGTAGAAAAAAAGAATCTGCTTGATTGCTTGAAAAGGGGCAACAAATCAAAAAGAACGCTAACTGCATTTATGGGGCTGTTTTTAAATACAGGTAATAAAGTGTGGTTGCTGATAACTACCAATTATCAGCCCTTTGTTTTGAACAAAGTTAGTTAGAGACAGAAGTCTGTCTCCCTTACCACATGCACTTATATATACATGCACACATACCTGATGGGTTGCTATTGGCAACTGCACATGTGAAATTTAGTGCTATTTTCGTAAATAAGCCCTTATCTGTAGTACGAAGAAGGTCCCTGCCTATAGAGCTTAAAGTCTAAGGGGCCATTTATTAAAGTCCGAATGCCAAAAACCTCGAAAAATGTAAGTTTTTTTTTTTACTATAAAAACCAAATTTTTAGTGGAACAAAAACCCTAGAATTTTTTAAGATTTATTATACCCCAAGGCTTCAAAAAGTCAGAATCCAAAAATCTGCCCTCTCAGATCTGCCAAGGTTGTATATAAGTCAATGGAAGTGGTCCCTATCCTATTTGGAAGTTTCTGTGGTCTGCGCTGGAATTATCCCAAAAACCTGACTATTTCTGACTTTTCGGGCAAAAAAACAAAATTCAGATTTTTTGGAAAAAAGTCCAAAAAAATTGTATGATTTGGATTTTTGCTTGATTTTATCGAGTTTTCCTCTGAAAATAAGTATAATAAATAAGGTCAAATAGTTGATTCTTGTTTGGTCAGACTTTTTTTTAGATAAAATGATCAGAAAACTTCAGATTTTGATAAATAACCCTCATAGTGTGTGAATAACATACCATAACATAAACAAAAATTGGGGGACAAATGTGCACAAGGGTAAGGCATTGTCCCTTAAGTGCCAGGACTAGAGTAATGTTCTAGTGCTCCAAAAGGTAGTGTGAGGGGGAATTGAGGGGGTAGTTCCAGAGGTAAGAAGCATGATGGTGGAGGATGGTGTGAAAAGACAGTGGTTCTGAGAGGAGCAGATGAAACAGTCTGGAACATACAGTGAGACAAGTGAAGGAATGTAGTGAGGAGCAGAGGTGTGAAGGACTTTGAATGTTAGCAGAAGAATTTGATATTATATCCTTTGCATAACATCCAGCCATGTTAAGATTTTGCCTTGGGTTGAACAGGTTCCTTCTTAGGCAGTGGCGGAACTACCGGGGTTGCAAAGGGTGCATGTGTTCCAGGGCCCGTGCCCCTACCTCCCCGATGGGGCCCGCCGCGTCCCTGAAGAAAAGTTACTTGAATTGTGCGCCATTCTCTGGGGCGCACTGCACATGATGTCACCGATGGCAGTGCCGATCTGAGGCTGATTGGGTCCAATTGGGCCCGCACCAAGTAGCCAGCAGGCGCTATTCCTTATTATTGTGTCTCCCCCACCCAGGACCAGCCTTAGGCCGATTGGGCCCAGCGCCACTGGGGGCCCCAGCCGCACCCTGGCTGCAGTGGCTGGCTGGCCTGGAAACCAGTACACCCCCATTTATTTTTAAGCATGGTCTGAGAGCGCATGCTGTGCTGCGGTGCTGCGAAGTGCGCACATTTTGGCCGACTCTTGGTGACGGCCGCGACATTGCCGACGTGGGTGAGGTGTCTGGGTGGGACCGTCCACCGTTGCCATTTACCAGCACCACCAGCCTTCTCCCGCCTGCTGCACCTCAGGCCCACATGCACCGCAGCTGCACAGCACCAGCACCACGGTCGACTCGGCACGCACACTGCTGCAGAATGCCTGCAGCCAGTTGAAGTTTGCAGTCTTGCAGGCCTCCAATCTCCACAATTTAAGGTACATCATGATTGCAGAGAGCTGAAAGACAGATCTTAATACCTCTCATACCAGACTATTGTAGGTACAACTTTCATTCAATCTTGAGTTAGTACTTAATAGAGCCTTATTCTGGCTGGACTGACTGCATAGTGCTACAGGCCGGTGTTGCTGAAAGTTCTGGGGGTATTTATACATGGAATTGTCACCATGCCATCTTACTATTAGTTCTGGAGGTATTTATACATGGCATTGCCACCATGCCATTTTACTATGAGTTCTGGGGGATTTATACATGTACTTGCCACCATGCCATCTTGCACAATGCGGCTATACATTTATTGCTATTGCTACTTTTTTTTATTCAGACTCTCTGCAATTCATATTCCAGTCTTTCATTCAAATCAATTCATAGTTGCTAGGATAATTTGGACTCTAGCAACCAGACTGCTGAAATTGCAAACTTTAAATCTGCTGAATAAAAATAATGCAAAAAAAATGAAAAAAACAAAAAAGTTGAACGACCACGTTAATGCTGCACTGATTAACCCTGGTCATTACAACAGTAAAATGTATTTTAGACTCTTGTGCTTAGATCCTTTGAATACAGGTATGGGATCTGTTATCCAGAATGTTCAGGACCTGGGGGTTTACTAATTTGGATCTTCATAAGTCTTCTTAAGTCTACTAGAAAATCATGTAAATATTAAATAAACCCAAATAGGCTGGTTTTGCCTCCAATAATGATTAATTATATCTTAGTTGGGATCAAGTACAAGCTACTGTTTTATTATTTTACAGAAAAAGGAAATCATTTTTAAAAAGTTGATTATAATGGAGTCAATGGGAGACGACCTTTCCAGAATTCGGAGCTTTCTGGATAACAGGTTTCCGGATCCCATACCTGTACTAAAATACTAGTTGTATTTTTCAGATTGATTTATTTTTCTCTGTCCCTATAAACCAGCAGCATTATTCATACATATATGTGTGAGGGTATGAAGTGCAGCCAGTACAGGAACATTATTCATACATATTATAGGCAGAAATATTATTACTGTGCCATCCACAGGTACTACTATTTACTCTCCAAAGCTGCATTCTTTTCATAAGAGTGATGTTGCTGTGGACTTATATCATTGAGAACATACATGAACTAGTATTCTGAATTGGTATCTATGTATGTGATGAGCAACCATAGTGATCATATTAGTGTTAGCTTAACAGCTTTTTTTAGTTTAACTGCTTCTATGATATTAGGTCAGTAATGCTATGTTCCAGCCCAATGCACGTGGGGGGGGGGGGGGGCGGTAGGGGGCCCAGTTGTAAATTTACGTACCAGGGCCCTTAGGGGTCTAGTTACGCCCCTGTTCTTAGGAGAGAGCAGAAGGATACAAGTAGCAGAGTTTAAGACTTATGGCAGGACAGAGAGATGGAAGTCTGGTTAGTAGGTAGTTAGTTATATGGAGTTTAGCCATAGAGTCCATTTTAAGAAAATAATTCTAATTTTAAAAATGTTTTAATTGTTTCTCTTTAATAATAAAACCTTATCTTATACTTAATCCAAACTTAGCTGCATGAATCCATGTTGGTAGCAAAACAATCCTATTGGATTTATTTAATGTTTAAATGATTTTTAGAATACCTAAAGTATAGTGATCTAAATTACTGATAGATCCTTTTTCCAGAAAACCCCAGGTGCCAAGCATTCAGGATAGGTTACTGGCGTCTACTGCTATTTTTCCTGAAAAGTTGTATAAGGTTAAAGTTACAATTTTACAAAGATCACTGTATTTAATTTCATTTAATAACAGTAATAATGTCATTCCTTGTATTTGTCTTAAGGACATTGTATGTGATTATCTTTAAAACATTTTCTTACACACACAGGCACGCACACATCACATCAAGAAGTTAACATTAGATTATTTGATTAGGATTTCATGGCACAGAGCAATCATTCTTAACTGGGTTAAAGTATAGGTCAGACACATACTTGCTAGAAAAGACATGTGTTCCCATAGCTTACAGATCTCAAAATGCCACACAGCCCTAAGGGAGGCCCACAAAAGGAAACAATAAAAGTTTTAAGAGAACATGGGGAAAAAAAATCTAGGGATGTTGAACAGTAGAATAGATTCTAATTAAGTCGATTTTGAAATAACACGTCTGTTTCCAAAGGAGCATATATAATATGACTGATATATTTTACAACATAGTTGCCTTTCTATTTCACGGCAATTTCCCATTTCCATGCTTATTTGTCTTTATCAACTCAGCTCTTCTGCAGCTTGGATTTTTTTAACCCTTTTCCCAAAGAAAGCATGCCAAGACGATTTTTGATATAGTTTACATCTTGAGTTTCAAACTAGATTTTCTTATTTCCAAAACATAAATGTTATACTTAAAACAAATAAATTGCATTTCATTTCATTCAATTAAGGCCCTAATATGCAACTACGTAGGTGTGTTTGCTTTAAAGAGATACTGACACTTGAAATTAAACTTTTTTTTACATCTATTATAATATTGGCTTTGCAAGCTACTTCTAACTTTGCCATAAAGTATTTGCATGATGCTTTTACATTACCTGTCTGATCCCCCATGTTCCTGTATGAGGGGGCTGCCATATTTGTGCAGCAGGAGTCCGTTAGCATTAGAAACTGTAACTAACAGGCTGAGATGGGACAGTCAGGTTGGCAAAGTCAGAGTGTCAGAGAGTCAGGCTTAGGAACTTCAACTAACAATTATATACAAAAACAAACCTCTCAGCAAAAAATTATCAACATGACCTATAGGTAACATTTAATGTACATTCATATGCTAAAATTAATTTTTTAGTGTCAGTATCACTTTAAGAAACCTAGGCGCCTACTTTATGTGCACTTAAAAAGATTTTTTTTGAAGGTTGCTGCATTTAGCAGGTATGCGGCCTTTTCTTTCTGTAGAATATGTTCCTTTGATACTTGTACAGGTTCAGGATCTGTTATCGGGAAACCCATTATCCAAAAAACTCTGAATTACGGGAAGGACATTTTCCTTGGGAGCACATTTACTAAAGAGCAAACTAAGTTTTCGCTAAAAATACAATTCACAGCGATATTGGGTAATAGTCAAGTAACACACATTATCGATCCATTTCGCCAGGCGAATTTTTGCTCAGGCAAATGATTATAAATCCGCTTATCTATCAAAGTTTCAATTTGTTACCCTTTTCACCAAAATCTATTTCACCAGGTTCTGACTGGTGAAACAATAATACGATGAAGGAACATCCTCAACATTATTATGTCAGTGACATCATATCCTGTATTCCAAAAAAGTCATAAGCAGGAGTCAAAACACTGGCATTTTGTTATATTTAAAGTGGAATTATAGTACGTTTACAAGTTGTAACTGTTAAATATATCTTATTTACACTTTTTTAAACCTCCTGTATTAATGACTTTGCATTTAACACATGCTGATGACTGCCATCCTCCAACTAATAATTTGTTATACAGTGATCAAATGAATTTAAATAAACAATAAAATCATAACCCCTTGATTGTTTGTGCTTCATCACAGTCATTAACCTATGTATATGGCTTGTCCATGCAATAATGCACTCAGAAATTTTAATCAGTGTGTGACTGCAGCAGACAACAGAGTGTGCTCAATGAGGTTTTTTTTTTTTTGTTATTAACACGTTTAATCTTGTAAATATATCTCCTGAGACTATAATACTATCCAATAAAGTGTACATTATTTATTAGATATATTTACCATAAATATTTAATTGTAATAAAAATGATTTATTGTTTACATTTTCTTTCAAGTTAATTAACCTCCAATATATAATTGTAATACAAAAATTTTAATAAAAAATTTCTAACAACATGTATTATTTTTTTCTTTTTCTTTCAAGTTTCGACTTTTTTTTAACATTTGAAGCTCATGCCATGTTTGTTTTAGGGTGGGCTCATGTCCTATGACAATAGAGCATCTTTGTCTTCCTTTTGCTTCCTTGGACATTTTTAAAAAGAAGTGGTCACTTCCAGCAATTGCCCCAACATCACTAATAAATACATACATATGACCCTTATATACCCACTGAATTTAAATTGACGGAAGTGTAAGTAAATTAACAAAGTTTTGCTGGGAAGCAAGTTACACTAGAGAAAATGTGTTACAAATGTTTGTCTTAATGGGACATTGATGAGGAAAGTACACCAATAGTGATGGGCGAATTTATTCGCCAGGTTCGAATTTGCGGCGAATTCCCGAGATTTGCGGGATGGAAAAAATTTAAAAAATGGATGCCGGTGTCCGTCTTTTTGGACGCCAGCGTCAAAAACGGATGCCACCATCAAAGACGAGATAACGGCTCAGTTTTGCGAATTTTTCGCTGTTTTGTGAATTTCACAGGAAATTCGCAAATTTTTCGGCAAAGTGAAACACGCCAAATTTGCCCATCACTATACACCAACATTCCTTTGCTAAGATGTAAATCTGCCCATATACTCCATTTTAATAAAATAATTAACATTTTTTAAAATGCTTTTCTTTTTCTCTGTAAAATGACAAAACAGTACCTCGTATTAGATTCTAACTAACATATACTTAGGGGGTTATTTACTAAAAACTCAAATTTATATAATTTTTTCATTAAAACAAAGTCAACCAAACTGTCATTTATGAATTTGACTCATTTATCAGTAATTCTTCTACAAAAAGTCAAAGAGAAAAAAAATTGAAAAAAATTAGAGCGACAATTGTTGCAACGAAAATCCAGACGGATATCCAGCGAGAATATGATGTCAAGAAACAACTTCAAGGACATCTGCCATTGGCTCCTACATGACCCCAACAGGTTTGAAAGGTTTTGGATTTGTAGCAGCTTTGGGGTATAATAAATCTCTAAAAAAATCTAGTTTCTAGTTTAATAAATGGGCCTCTTAATCCTTATTTGAGCCACAATTATCCTATTGGATTTAGTTAATGTTTAAAGGCAGGCTTAAGGTATGGAGACCCCTTATCCAGATAACGCCAGGCATTCTGACTAACAGGTCCCATAAATGTAGTACAGTTAAATACTTGGGGGTTTATTTATTAGGGGGCTGATTTATTCAAACTTAAATTAATCTCATGTATTATGAAAACAAATCCAAACAAGCTCCCTTCATGAATTTAACTAACTTATCAATACTTTTTCTTGAAAAAAATCAGAGTGGCAAAATGTCACAACAAAATTGAGTGTCAATTTGTATCGTAAGATTCACACAGAATGCTCTCATGATGCTTGGACAAACCTGGACTTGTAGGCTTTGGTATTCAAATAATGTATACTGTGTAATTAAAGTTTATTTTCCTTGACTAATGTGATAAAATATTATTTGGAATAATTTTTTGGGGTGACAGTTCCCCTTTAATGAAGGCATTATACGGATCAATGGAACAGGAACACTCAACAGCAATATAGTGGGACTTAGGTGTGGACATTTCTTTAGTGATAGAGCTGCAGAGTACTTTTTATAGTGTGTGTGTACACCTATATTGAACCTTATTGGTTTGATATTTTTAATATGTGCTGGACATTTGTATGCATGAAGTCACATCCATCCATTGTGTTGAGTGGTTACCACAAATTGTTATTGAATAAAGAAACGTGCCCTCCAGAAATGTTTTATGGGTTTATTGCATTTTTTTTGGTATGGCTCAAGTGATTTCCATTTCATCGCCAGCATATACATGTGTGTGTTAATTCAGGGTATCAGTAGGTAGATTTAGACTTGACTAATTATTTCACTGAAATATGAGAGTATTTAGTGAGATTTCGCAAATTTTTCTAAAAAAAAAAGCAAAATCATTTATTAGGACTAGGCTGATAAGCATCTCACTGTTTAAGAACACAGGGTAGTCCCATGTACAGATATAGTGATTTCACCCTCACCTTGGACATACAATGGCTTGGGGTAAAATTAGTCACTGTCTTCGGTCCTTCTCAAATAAAATGCAGGACAGAGATACAGAATTCAATGACAAGCATCAATAAAGTCTGGAGAGGGGTCTAATAGAGATCTCAGTCATTTGATAACCTTGTACTGGGGGATCTGCACCATGTACAGTGCGTGGTGATGTCATCAAAATGGGGGTGTGGTCTAATGACAACGCTGGCATTGCATGACTGGGCTCTTCACAGAAACAAATGACTTCTGTGTGTACGCACACTAAACTCAGGGAATAGTGTACTATGATGTGAGGAAGGGGAAGGGACTCCTAATCATCCGACCATTCGGCATCTAAAACCTGCCAAATTTCTGTTTTAGCCTATGGGGGACCTCCTAGAACCTATTTGGAGTCAATTGGTGGACTCTGGGAAATCAAAGTTTTTTTTGGGAAAAACTTTGATTCGAATACGATCGAATGCTCTGTTACTTCGATTCCTACAATTCGAATTAAACAGACCAATTCAATTGAAAACGGCCATAACTGCCCAAAAAAACCTTTTCGGTTGGTCTTTATTGAATTTCAACGTTTTTTCCATTCAAAATTCGACCCTTGATAAATCTGCCCCTTACAGTTCAAAAAGTTAATACAGCAACTGTGAATGAACTGTTAACATATTATATGTGAAACTAAGCTCTGTTTGAAACTTAATTTACACAAATCTTTTATAGGTAAAAATATTTTTTTATTCTGGAACCAAATACTCATATGTGGCCCTTATATTTACTAACATGCAAACAAACAGCAATTTACTCATTCCATGTATATTTCTCTTTCCTGTGTGTTAAAATAATTATTCTTTTTAAGTATATAACAAAATAATCAAATCAGTGACCATTTCTAAATTAATTTTAAAACTGATAATTTTTGGATACTTTGCATGCACTTCTGTTTTCCCTTCTCAATGAATCAGATTCCATTTTAGGGACCTGTCCAGGAAAAGTTCAATCATGCTATATCTGCTGTGGCATATCCTAGTTACTAAAAGGTTAAGACATTAATCCTAAGTCTATGCTGTTATAATATGATTTGTTATGTTTCTCTAAATAATGTGCTTCTCTGGGAAATTTCATTACGAAGCAATTATATTAATGAGACATTTTTACAAAAGGAAATCCTGACCTCCAATTTAAGAACTAAATTCTTCATTTTGACATACTGTCAAATTCAGCTTGCACTTGCAAAAATATAATAGAGCATACCACAATTTATTTTTATGAGATGAAAAATGAGGTAAATCCAAGAAAAAAAAAAGAGAAAACATTCATCTATAAATAACATATTGTCCACATCCAGCTATAGAGCCAGTTACGCCTGGACAACACCAGGGAAAAAGAATAAGCATGAAGCAGCAACAAGGCATCATGGGAACAGTAAATGAAAATGATCTGCTGCCCTCAGCTACACAAAGAAAAAAGGTATAACTATGGCAATTACACTTACTCCCACCCCATATTTTTGAAGTTTTATTTCCTTTCATCATAATATTATAAATGCTAAAAATGATTTCAAACACAAACTATCAATTAATACTTATACATTCAATATGAAATGCTTTTTAGCGTGCTGTTTTTGAAAAATTCATGGGTCAGTTCATATTTGTGATAGAGTCAGTAAATATAAAAAGAAAAAAGTAAAATGAAACCAGGCAAGCGATATTCATATTCATGCATTTGATAACCTTTTCTTTACAGCACAAGCTGGAAAAACCTTCACTCCTATCTTCCTAAATGCATGAAAACACAGTTATTAATCTATTTCATCTTCAGTCTTGGGTTTTCACGTTTCTTTAACAGCAATTTAGGGCTGCCAAATACTGCAGTTGCTCTTATCATTATTAAGAGCAAGCTTTACTTGAACTAACAAAATGGCAAAATATAACATTTGAAATATGAGGTGTTTTTTTTTCTTTGGATAGAGGAGCAATATATCACTCTGTCGTAGTCTGCCTCAGGAAGGAGCCATAAACAAGTTGTTAGTCCTTTTAGAGATCCCTGTTGAAGTCATTAATATCGGTTTATGGAGGCAATGGCAGTTTTGCGAAATTTACCCTATAATAGGCATGACAGTTAGGACAAGTGTTCAAGAATAGAGGCCCACAGTATACAGAAGAGTATAATAGCCTCAAGATCAAGAATGGCACAGGCAGGATTTCAGTGGGACAAAGCAGCAGCAATGTCTATGTCTACATATTGTATTGTGCATCCACTTTAAAGGAACAGTAACACCAAAAATGAAAGGGGGTTATGTAATAAAAGGCACCAAGTTTGCCCATGGGCAGTAACCCATATCAACCAATAAGCAGGTAGCATTTTTTGGTCACCTGTTTTAAAGCAATTATCTTATTGGTTGCTATAGGTTACTGCCCCTGGGCAAACTTAGTGCCTATAATTACATTTAGGGCAAAGTCTTTTAAAGTTATAAAAAAATGATTTACTGTTAAAAAATAAAAAATAATATAAATGCAAGTTATACACTAAATGGCAGTGTGTTGGGAGTTTCCTTAAATGAAAAGGATCTAGGGGTCTTTGTAGATAACACGTTGTCTAATTCTGGGCAGTGTCATTCTGTGGCTACTAAAGCAAATAAAGTTCTGTCTTGCATAAAAAAGGGCATTAACTCAAGGGATGAAAACATAATTATGCCTCTTTATAGGTCCTTGGTGAGGCCTCATCTGGAGTATGCAGTTCAGTTTTGGACTCCAGTCCTTAAGAGGGATATAAATGAGCTGGAGAGAGTGCAGAGACGTGCAACTAAATTGGTTAGAGGGACGGAAGACTTAAATTATGAGGGTAGACTGTCAAGGTTGGGGTTGTTTTCTCTGGAAAAAAGGCGCTTGCGAGGGGACATGATTACACTTTACAAGTACATTAGAGGACATTATAGACAAATGGCAGGGGACCTTTTTACCCATAAAGTGGATCACCGTACCAGAGGCCACCCCTTTAGACTAGAAGAAAAGAACTTTCATTTGAAGCAACGTAGAGGGTTCTTCACAGTCAGGACAGTGAGGTTGTGGAATGCACTGCCGGGTGATGTTGTGATGGCTGATTCAGTTAATGCCTTTAAGAATGGCTTGGATGATTTTTTGGACAGACATAATATCCAAGGCTATTGTGATACTAAACTCTATAGTTAGTATAGGTATGGGTATAAAGAATTTTAATTAAAAGTAGGGAGGGGTGTGTGTATGGATGATGGGTTTTCATTTGGAGGGGTTGAACTTGATGGACTTTGTCTTTTTTCAACCCAATTTAACTATGTAACTATGTAACTATGTTGTGCTACACTGGTAAAGTGTTGTATTTGCTTCCTAAACTCTACAATAGCTGATATAAACAAGCTGCTGTTTAGCTATGTGGGCAGCCATTCTAAGCTTAAAAAGGAGAAAAGGCACAGGATACACAGCAGATAATGTATACAATGGGATTCTTCAGAACTTATCGGTTATCTACTGTGTATTCTGTCTCCATTTTTGGTGTTACTGTTCCTTTTAACTTTTAAGTGAAACATGGTTGAGTAATTTTAAAAGGCTTAATTGAAGAAACTAACTGTTTCTAACTTTATGCTGTTGGGGTTAACAGTCTCTCAATAAAGTTCTTGCAATATACTCTGCAATGTACCATTCTGCTTTCTGTTTTTTATGGAGCTTCACGCTTGGCATTCTCAATCATTGCTACTCCTTTCACAACTGAATGCAACTGAATTATAGTGCTCCCAGCATGTTCTGCCCAAATCTCTAGTAAGCTATTGTGTAGTCTACATTAACACTGAAAGGACAGCTATTTGCTTTGCAAGGATAATTTGGCATATGTTACATGCCTTACTACTCCCCCACAATTCCTTTAAACTATCCATTATGGATTGAATCAGTAAGATTGGACTTCCCGGCAGTCCATAGTATTATGGCAGTTACAGGGCAAAATCACATTTTAGCACCAAATGTCGCCCAAAGTACATTGGTAAAGAATACACTGACCTTGTAACAGCAGTCTATTGGTCAAGTTTGTCTAGTCGCTTGAAGAAATGCTTGTTGTAAGAGAAGAGGTGAATAGCACTGGTTTTGCCTTAAAGAGAAAACAAATGCAAAATTATTGAAAAGCAAACTTTAAAGGAGAAGGAAAGGCTAAAACTAAGTAAGCTTTATCATAAAGGTCTATATAAATACAACAGTAAACCCTCAAAGCAATGCTACTCTAAGTCCTCTGTCAGAAGAAACACCACATTTCTTTCCTTCTATTGTGTACACATGGGCTTCTGTATCAGACTTCCTGTTTTCACCTAAACCTCCAGGGCAGGGCTTGAGCATGCTAACTTTACTTCTTTCCCCCTCCCTCCTCCCATCCCTGCTGTAATCTGAGCTCAGAGCTGTAAGTGAGCAGGGGGAGACTCAGGCAGGAAGTGATGTCACACCAAGGTTATATGGCAGCTTCTATCCTAAACAAACAGATACAGTGTCTAGAGCTGTTTACTCAGGTATGGTAAAGCATTCTGCAGAATAAATAGTGTTATAGCTTGCACTATTGTGGCTAATATGTTGGCAATAAACTGTTTTTAGAGCTTTCCTTCTCCTTTAAGGGCCTGTGGTTAAATGATTTTGCTAGAGAAATTTACCCTTCTTTCCTGCAATATAATAGTTATATTTTCCACATTGTTTTCTAAATAGGTTCCAATAATGTCCTTACCCTCGTCTGTGAGATTAGACCCCACAGCTAAATATTTTGGAAAACTCCAGACTGTCAATGGCCCTGCTTTTCTTCTGGACCCATGTAGGGTCTGATTTTCATATTGTTACATTCCTATGTATTCATCATTCATACATGCAATATGGATGCTTCTTTCTTTCTTTCTTTCTTTCTTTCTTTCTTTCTTTCTTTCTTTCTTTCTTTCTTTCTTTCTTTCTTTCTTTCTTTCTTTCTTTCTTTCTTTCTTTCTTTCTATCTTTCTTTCTTTCCTTGAGTAGAGAGACATGGCAACAATAGTGACAATGGTCTGCAGGAATTAAAAATGGAGCACTACTCTGTAATAAGGATATCATATGAGATACACAGTAATCATCAGAAATCAAGAAAGTATTGTATACAGTAATGATCGCATCTTATCAATTACAAATAACATGTCGATTTGTGAAGTACATTTATTATACTAGGGGGTACTAAGTATTTACTAAGCTCGAGTGAAGGATTCGAAGTAAAAAAAAATTGAATTTCAAAGGTTTTTTTGGGTACTTCGACCATCGAATAGGCTACTTTGACCTTCGACTACGACTTTGAATCAAACTATTCGAACTAAAAATCGTTCAACTATTCGACCATTCTACAGTCGAAGTACTTTCTCTTTAAAAAAACTTCGACTACCTACTTCGCCACTTTAAACCTACCGAGCACCAATGTTAGCCTATGGGGACCTTCCCCATAAGGTTTCTAAGATATTTCTGATCGTAGGAAAATCGTTCGATCGATGTATTAAAATCCTTCGAATCGTTAGATTCAAAGGATTTAATCGTTTGATTGAACGATTTTTCCTTCGATCGATCAAAGTATTTGCGGTAAATCCTTCGATTTACTTTGATGGTCGAATATCGAGGGTTAATTAACCCTCGATATTAGACCCTTAGTAAATGTGCCCCTTACTGTTATGAACCTAATTTAGGAATACTAGAAGAATGTAAAGTGTTCCTTTTAATGTGATGATTTTGATTAGATGTTCTAGAATATAATAATATAATATTGGATCTAAATATATATTTAAAGGGCAATATATATATATATATATATATATATATATATATATATATAGCCCTTTAAATATAACTTGCATATATATATATATATATATATATATATATATATATATATATATATATATAAGGGCTATATATATATATATATATATATATATATATATATATATATATATATATATATATATATATATATATATATAAATATGCCTGCTTTTTAAAAGATGAAAATCTAGGCCCAACATTCTTTTGATCCTTTTGCTCAAAACATGATTTCTGACATGCCTAGTGGCATAGTATGTACTAAAATAATGTATTTCTCCAAGAGACTTGACAGTTATCCAGTGCAACTGGCATGAGAGAATAAGTACAAAAGGAAGGAATTAAATTAGAACAGAATGTGTCACCTGATTTGCCTTGGACTTCCTCCTGAATAGCTTTAGGAATCTTCTCTTGCTGTCATTCAGGAGGAAAGTATCTCAGACATCCTAGAAGTTTCAAAAACCCAACTGTTTCATGCCAGGTCATGTGATGTGGAATTACAGTAAATCTTACAATACTTTAATTGAGCTTATTAAACCGAAGTAGCAACCCAAAAATGGAATTTGCCTGGACAGATGAAACAGAAATAAAGATTTGTGATTTATCTTAGCTATGCTTAAGGTTTTTCCTCAAAATTGTACCTGTACTACGATAGGTCCTAAAACGATAATTTTCCAAAAAAATTGCCTAGAACCTTGCTTAGAACATTTTCTTGCAATCCATAATTTATAGAACAAGGTTTAGATGTTCTCTTATCTATCACTTTACATTATAATCTTTATAAAAAAAACTCCAAGGGGATTGTATAGGAAAAGCCACATTACCACACAATAATAAACTGCTCTGATTTATACCTTGAGGATTGTTGTCAGTTAAAATGATTGTAGAAAAGGCAAGTGACTTCATGAACTCACTAGCATTTCCTATTAATGACTTCAGCAGGAATCTATAAAAGCTTTTGTGTTAGGATTTAGGATCCCTGGGATTTTTAGAAAATCTCACTCTTAAAGAACTTGTTCATCAAAAAAATAAAAACTGGGTAAATAGATAGGCTGTGCCCTTATAGTCGCTGACTAACTCAGAGTTAGAGAGCTGAAAAGCAGGAAGTAGTGTTTTGGTCTGTTAGACATCCAGTTACTCCAGCCTTTATACATTACATGTTTGGCTAATTAACTAAATTAGAAGCATGTTTTATTTTGCACAGCCTATCTATTTAGTTTTTATTTTTATACTGAACTGTTCCTTTAAGTGAAACAGGAGTCCAGTGTTAACTCCGGTCTTCACGGACACTTCTTTTTTCTCTGTTCCCTGAACATGACTGAGAGGTAAGGGTTCAGACAGAGTTGAGGACAAAAACAGGCTAGAGGTCAGCATTAGTTGAATCTGGCACAGGACACATCAAAACACAGAAAAAACACTTATGTTCAGAGCCAAATTGGGCAATAAAAACAAAAATGAACTGACCTTTAAAGCCAAAAGTGCTCCAAAATTCAGTTCACAGACAGGAAATGATGTCCAGACACAAAGGTAAACAACAAATGTCATCACATGGTGCATTACATCACGGCACATACCACCTTAAAAAGATATTGCACTTGCACCGTCCATGCATGATCAAAGTTGGTTGGAGAGCAGTGCAGCAATAAAGCAGTAAAGCTGGCCATAAACACAAAGATGAAGTTATACAAAACAATGGTTTGTATGATTTGGACCTTGTGTGGATTGTTTTTTTCCGTACCACAGAAGATTTCTGTCAGCTAACGATAAGATCTCTGCATCTATTGCCTATCTGATGATATAAATGGTTGACTGTCACTACTATTTGTCGATTGGTGTCTGTCAATTCATGGCCAGAACATTGTCTGATTTGTGCTGTTTTGTGCTGCTTAAGACTTATTTAATCTGAATGGTTAGTTGTAGGTCAGGAGATTGCAATGAACGGTCAGAAATAAGAATAAAATCTGCACGTCTATGGTCAGCTTAAGGGGTCCAGTCTTCCTGCTTGTCTTATTGTTTTTGTTTGTTTTCAGTCCTGTTTCTTTCCCATTACCTGGTTTTTGCAAAAACAGTTTGCCAAGTTTTACATTTTTCTATAAAACAGCAGCAAAATTACAACTCAAAAATGAATAAATGTGTCCTTCAGTGTACAGAATACATTTTGCTAATTACTGTAGGGTAGAATATAATACTATTGAACAAGTCAAGAGTTAGGGGTTATTTACTTAAATCTGAATTTATCTCATATTTTAATTTAAAAAAAACCTTATTTATTTATAAAATAACCCAAATTAATCGGATCACGGACAAACTCGATAAAGGCAAGGGAAAAAAATTTTTGGGCTAAATCCAGTGCAGACCATGAAAACTTCAAATTGAGATAGATGCCTCACTCATTGACTTATACAGGACTTTGACAGATATAAGGTTTTTTTTTTAGCTTTTTGCAGCATCGAGGTATAATAAATCTCAAAGTTTTTTCTCCTGCGAAAAACTTGAGTTTTTGGTCCGAAAAGCCAGACCAGATAAGGTTTAGTAAATAACCCCCTTAGTGTCACTGAATAAATTATATTTTAACCTCTGTGTCAGGCTGTGTGTGACAGGCTGTGTGGCAATACCCACAGTTTTTTGGGGAATTAGTTATGGTATGCAGATAAGCCTGGGTTCTGTAGCATAGAATCAGGAACACCACATTTTTGGGCAAAACACAGTTTTATTTTGGGCACACTCTTCCCAATGTAAAGGTCACAGGAAAACAGTTTAATAGTGTTTTAACGAATCTTATTCAAGATTTCCTTCTCTGGGACTCTCACTATCCAAGGTGGCTTTCCAACTTTTGGACAATCTGGCCTCTCACTAAGCCCCTTTTGATTCTCCACTCCAGGGATACCAGCTCACTCTGGCCTGGCTCACGTTCAGGCAGCACCACACCCTTTTCCAACACAAGGAGGGATCCGATGTCTAATCCCACACCTATTTTATTTTCTGCTAATCTGCAGTCTAATCAGGCAGCTACCTATAGCTGAGCAACTGCAAACACTAAAGAAAATGGAGGGCCCATCCTGCTCTGCTCCATTCACTCAGTGACCCATTTATTTGTCTTTTCCTAAGCAGCAAAAGAACGTACCCATGCTTGCTGCAACATCAGACATTTCCCTGGAGCTAATTGTGTACCAGGTTTAACACTGGTGAAAAAATATACTTAAAAATGATCTCTTACACTGGGTGACATTATTAGAAAGTTAAAATGTCTCACTGCACATTAATCAGAATAAGGGGCAATAACTAGAGGTCTCCATGACTTTCCTTACAAATGTATCACCAGAAATGTTTAAAGCACAGAAATACATGTTTAACGCAAAGAGCATTTTCTAAAATAAAGTTTGTTTAAATATTTTATGGTAATAGTGAGCATTATGTATTTCACCCAAGATGGTTAGTTATTGGTCTTCGTGAACTCAACCTTCAACCATTTTAATGAATATCCACATAAGACAATAGGGATAATTGTTGCAATGCTCTGAGATGCACCTGCCACAATTGCACCCCGTTGTGTCAAAACAGACACAATTTTGTCACAAATTAGGCGCAATTTACATCTAGCATTTACATAGTAGAAGATGAGTCACTTTTGGAGTGTGCAGGATGAAGGCATTGGCAACCATGAGGAAGTGCAGGAGGTACAGTATATTAATGCAAGTACATTAATGAATTGCATGTATCTATTACCCCACACATGTGGGTGCACACATGTGGGTGTAATATCTGAAAGTGTGATCCATGGGTTCATCTGCATGTCAAAGGACAAATCAAACCTTTATTTAAGATTTATTTTAGGCAAATGTGTTTCGTGCACCAGGGATTAAGTGGCCTGGTGCGCAAAAATGCATAAGTCTGTTGAAAGTCCTATGTTTGCCTAAATTAATGCTTTTGCTTTGCCTGTCCATAGGAACTGTGAGTGTCTGCCATTCTTCTGTGGTATGATCATTTTCCTTCAGCTATAGGTCTGGGGCATGTGCAGTAAAGGTGGCCCTACATTTCCAGATCTGGCCCTGATTTGGCTACCCATGCAGATTGGCCCTGGGGTTAACAATTGGTTCATCTATTGGGACCCATTGCACAACTACCAAATAAATGTGCCTATGCCATCCTCGTATGACAGAATTTTCAAACCTGCACAACTGATATCTGGACACTTTTTGGTCAGATACAGGTCAGGCAGGCCTGTTAGAGGACACATACACTGAACCATCAGCTGCCAACTCAGATTAAAGGGACTGAGTTGGCAGCTTTATGGCCTAGGTACGGCCATCTTTGCACACAAGGTAATGGCTGCACCTGGTTGATTTCACAGAGATATACAGCCAAGACTACATACTAAGTTATCCTGATTGTTGATGAACAGGAATATAAATGGGTTTGCAGGAATGCTTCAAGCCTAACAATGAAATGAAAATGAAGGTATCAAAGTGCAAATAACCTAGCTAAATTTCCCTCAAACATACAAAAAAAGAGAGGCATGACCCAGGTTTTAACTGGACAGGTAATTCATTATGTGTAAGTGCATACTAAACTACAATGTATGATGATACCATTGCTGACCCACTATACCCTATCAGGACCGCCATCAGAAATCGCAGGGCCCCATACGACAAAATTTCCTGGGCCCCCTGGTCTGCACCCACCGCAAGCCCCACCTACAGGTCCGCCCTCCCCACCACACAGTAAAAAAACAAAAACAATATTGGTTGCTAGGGTTCCCACATGTTAATAAAAAATAAAAAGATATTGGTGGATGGGGCCCCCCATAAAAAAACATTTGTGGCTAGGGCCCCCCCATTAAAAAATATTGGTGGCTAGGACCCCACATGAGAAAAAAAATTGGTGGCCAAAATAGGTGGCCAGGCCCCCCCCCACATTATAAGAAAATTGGTGGCCAGGGCCCCTTAAACGTCCATGCCTTCCCAAAGTCAGCAGCTCTCAGAAAGATGGGGGGCCCGGCTAATCATGTAAGTGTGGCGTGGCCGGGGCCCCCCTTACCCTCGGAGCCCCCTACAACTCTCCCCCCTGTCCCCCCCTGATGGCTGCCCTGTACCCTATCATATTAAATGTGGTCCTTACTATTTAGTCTTATTTTTCATAGGCTGCCATTTTCTTAGCTTGAATGCATTTCCTGAAAAAAATATCTCTTGACCAAAAGCATTGCTAATAGCGGACTGATCTTCAAAATCTACAACCCATTTTGAAAGGCAAAACACTGCCATTATTTAGACAAGAGTGGGATGTGCTACAAGGACAGTTTGGACATTTTTTTTTACTATACAAAGTGTCTGTGTGTGTGAAAGTGTGTTGACAAATTTGCTTAGCAAATTTATGATCATTGGCAAACTAAACACCTGTTTTTGAAAAGGTATGCACAGAATGAATTGCTGATAAAATACAGGCCAGGAAGGAGCACTGTTATAAAATGTATATTAGTTCATACACAATCCCATAAAGCCAGAAAGACTAAAATAGTGAGACAAACTCTGCTGACATCTTACAGAGACACAGGTAGAGAGTTATTAGCAGTACATTAAATAAAACAGCAATATGCAATGCACTGTTAAAACTGACACAATGACACAATATTCTCCTTAAGAGTTGGATACTTTTTTCTGTTTATTTCTCCTTTTAATACCTTCTGTTAACAGATGCTTATTGTGTCTGGGAACAGCACACTGATTTTTTTTTCATCTTTTCATAATGATGTGGGAAGAGGATGCTGTGAAGAGAATTTATAGGAAACACTTTAATTATTAGTAGTTATTAGAGGGTCTGCAATCTAGCCCCACTTGATTTGAGTTTTAGGAAACATTTTTTTTCTGGTACACAATACCAAAAATGTAATGAAGTCAATAAAACATTTATTGAATGTAATAAATTTGTAGTTTAAGATGCATATTTAGAAAGCTATGTGACAAAGCTGCACAGAAATACAGTCCCATTTACTAATTTTTACACATCTCATCACCTTGTAAATAGCAGCATGTTTATAAAACTAAGAGTTATCTGTGAATGCAATTTTTTGCAAACAAACCTGCTTAACTGTAACAAATTTCTATAGAAACTAGTATACATAGAGATATGTATACTAGAGAGGCTATGCGACAACTACAGTTACCAGGTCACTAAAAAATATTTCATAAAGACCCTGTTTTTGATATCCATACAAAAATTGCTATGATGGTAAATGATACCTATATGAATAATGTAATTACAGTGGAAACTAAGGAGTTTCTCTACACTGAACATCCACTTACCCCTGTACTTTATCTTTTACCAAAAATACACAAGTCCCTTGTGGACCCCCAGGATGAGGGCATACATTGTGTAGAAAAGGCACTATTGGACACCGATCTTCCACATATCCTTTTGTATTTTTTTAATTGGCTGTTTAACCATAGTGTTATGAGGAATTATTTAAGTTTGAAAACAAATACTATTGGCAGTACCAAGGCACGTCGATGGGGGGCAGTGGTAGCTCCATCATTTGCCAATTTATTTGTCCACAAGCTGGAACAGGAGTTCTTTTTGAACCATTGTTACAATAATCATATTACACTGTATCTCCGTTTTGTGGATGACAGCTTGGTATTGTGGAAAAGGGACATTTTTTTGTGATGCCAATTGCATAAGATACATAGCAATTTTACTAGCTAAGCCATTAGTTGTACAAATGTACTACAAATACAGGGCTTTGTTTCTATTCACCTCAGTGGGCTTAGAATATGTTTTTGTGAGTTGTATACAGAGCTTTTGGAATTTACACCAAAAGGGAACCTGGACAATATCTGAAATACTGCAACTTTATAATTAGGGATTTATTTTTTTCTGATTTTTTTTGTAGAATAAACATCTTGTATCAATATATGCTTATGCAAACAAAATATTTCAATATATTTCATTATTATGGGGGGGCTATGCAGTAACATTTGACAAGCAGCCAAGATACTGGTTTTGCATCAGATATGGCTGATTGCTATAAGTTTAATCATTAAGCCACTTTACAATATGATCCACAAATACTTCTCAACTTCGGCATATTGTATTTTAAATAATAAGAACAGATTGGAATGCATAGAAGCTTAGTATTACATTTATATTATATTTTCTATTTTTCGAAGTAGGAAATATCTACAACTCCTTAACTGTGTGGGCTTTTGTCATAATATGCATTTTTTTATGTTGAATATTTATTTTTTTGTGACCACAAAGAAATTGCTT
Source organism: Xenopus petersii (assembly GCA_038501925.1). Taxonomy (NCBI): domain Eukaryota; kingdom Metazoa; phylum Chordata; class Amphibia; order Anura; family Pipidae; genus Xenopus; species Xenopus petersii. Next base: position 139,441,138 of record CM076672.1, read on the forward strand.
TATATAAGAAAAACTTAACGTGCACAGAAGCATTTTGCAGGTACATGACAATTTTAGAAAACACTTGTTATACTAGGCATATTTTTAGCAGGTTTAAAGTCATAGCAGGAAAAAATAATCATACACGTTCCTTTTTAAATTATGAGAGCATTAGTGGTACTAATATCTGGGAGTTAAAGCTCACATTTTGCTGTAAAATGTAAATTTTTCTAAATGTATTTTCTCACACTAGCAGTGAACAAAATACACTTTGGAAAACTGAAACTGAATTAATCATCTTTCCACCAAAACCTGGTAATTCTCCCCCTTCACTATTTATATTTATGGCATGCTCATTAACTAATTAAGATCATTGTCTGGGGGTAATTTCTGACTCCTACCTTTCCTTCTCTGATCATATTCACTTCACTGTCAAAAAAATACTGTCCCTTTCTTTCACAAGCAACAGCTGAGATGTTCAAGCATGCCTTCATCCTGTCCCACCTAGACTACTGCAACTGGCTTCTAACTGGCCTCTCTAGCACTTACCTCTGCCCACTACAGTGTGTTTTAAACACTTTTGCCAGAATTTTCCTCTTCTAATCCAGGAGATAATAGAACCCTTTACTGTGTAAGGTTATACCAAAATGGAACTATAAGCTTTAAAATAAATTTGCTCGCATAAGACTCAAAACACTCAGGGATGGGCTTTTGCTTTGGTGTGGAGACAGGGTGTAGTACAACTGTACTATTTAGTATTTGACAAAAATGGGCACCAGTGGCTCTTAAAACGTATCCAGAATGGATTTATTGCAACCAATTCACAAAGGAGATCACTGAGATAACACCAGACAGAATAACTGAATAATCAACACATACTCACAAACAGTACTGTGAACAAAACTTTTCCTTCTATACAAATTGTAATGGGGAATATCATTGATTCCTCCCTAGAGTTAGGGTACTCCTTTTTGAATAGAATCCAGATAGGGAACTACATAGTCCCTAAAACCTGCACACACTGCCACCTTGTGGCTGAACTAGGGAAAGTTAGGGGTCATGCTTTGACCAAGGAACTTGAGTATTGCTCCCTCCATAAACTAAAGGGCCCTTTAGACTTTTTTACAGTGTATTAGGCCGGTGGCATAATTACGTTGCATATTCACAATATCATTCCTGCTCCATTTTGCATGTAAATAGCTTTTCTATTTTCTATTTCTAGCCAGCAGAGATACGGGGAAGGAGAACAATGAGAAGTGCATGTTGGGAAAAGAAACCTACAAGCTGAAAAACGCATGTTGATAGTCGCGTGTGGTTTCAGTGGCGTATTTAAGGCCAACAAAAACGCAACGTAAAAATGTCACGTCTGGCCTTGCCCTTATAGTGTAATAAAAAGGAGAAGGAAATTGATGAAATAATTCAAGGTGAAGGAGAATTCTTGTGACTCAGAAATCTCAGAGCAGAGGTCTTCACAAACAATTTCTTGCTACGCTACTTGTACAATTGTGTGTTAAAAATGTTTCCAACCATTTGAGTGGCATGCCATATTTGTTTTAGGGTCGGCTTATGTCTAGGGCATTAGATGATCTCTTTTGTCTTTATTATGCTTCCTTGGACATTTGTAATTATAATTGACCACTTCAAGCATTTGCACCAACATCTCTAATAAAGACGTCTATATGACCCATATGTACCCGCCTTATTCAAATTGACCTAAGCATAAGAGTACTGACGCAGAACTGAATGCTAGTGAAAGTTCGGTATGAAATTCTCGCGCTGACAAATTAAGGCAAGCAAAACTTTGCCAGCGTTCGGCTACAGAGGCACAACTTTGCGTTTTAGTGAATTAGCTTAGTGGTTAGTGATGGGTGAAATGTTTTGCTTTGCTGAAAAGTTTGAGAAACTCTTTTGACACGAGCAACAATTTCTTTATGCGAGACTCTTTTGTCCAAATGCATTAAAGTCAATAGGCGTCCGAAAAATTTTGACTTACGCTTTTTTTTCCACAGCAAATTGTCTATGCTGTTTTGCGAAAACATTTGTGGGTGGCGAAATTCAGAAATTTGCCGCGAATCCATGCCTGGTGAATAATTTCGCACATCACAAAGTGATATCGAATTTATGCCTGGTGAAGTGTGGAAGATCCTTCGCTTGTGAAAATTCGCCCTTCAGTGAATCTGCCCCAAATGTGTGTGAGAATAACATCATTTCTGGTGCGTCAAAGCGCACACGGTCAAAATCTGTGTTAATGTGTAAAACATAAGGTGCAAGACATCCGTGTGTGTAGGACCAGAGTACATCCCTATACTTTATAGAGGGGTGATTGCAAATGATTAGCACATTGTACTAAATGCAGCAATGTTTAGGCGTAACTGGCTCAGCACAAGAGAGAATTAATAATATTTAGGTAAACTAGGACTCTGTCTGCATAGCTCAGGCAACTATGAGGAATATTACAGTACAAAATGAGAATATTTGTTCTCATTTAAGCAATGTTTTTGGTTTACACCTTTTATTAGTTTCCCCATAAATCTGCTAACATTAAAATGGAAATCATAGGGAAATCATTTTCATACATTCCATTAGGTGGCAATGTAACATAATTTTCCAACATTATGTTAGGCTGTCATATGTTCAGTTACATTTCAAGTAATTGTAAATATGAATCTCATACATGAAAAATTTGAATATAACTTAAAAATACCCTACTTGTAAATACTGTATATGTTAGAAACAATATCACCTATATCTGTTTGTTCAGAAACAAGATGAGTTCAACATGCAAATCCCAAAAAATCAAGCAAATTGCCTGATTTTAAAAATGCAAGATGAACAATTCGCAGAAAAATGTGTTCACATTTTATAGTTAATTTCTAAAAGAAAAAATAAATTTTATTAATATTATAAATATTTGGCATTGACATAAAAAGGGTTTTCATGCTCTTTGTACTTGGCAAAATCTGTATTAATAGCAGACTTGTTTCCACTCCTGTAAGTAATATGAATACATGATTGTTGCTAAGTTCTGTATTCCTATATTTTAAGACTGGTGCAAACTACTTTATGGTTAGCTACACCCATTGGTATAGCCGCTAACATTCAGATACTTCCCCTTCACACTGGGAATTCAGACAAATGATCTCAATGTACTTAATGGAAACAGATACGCTGTGTGCATTGTTGATTAAAAGCCCTGATCACCAAAATGTAGCATTTTATCCCTATTTGATAGATACCAAGCACTAAAGTGAACCACTTTACTCAAGGGTAAAAGATATACATATTTAATCTTAAATACATTAGCTACGAATCAGACCAAACAGATTAACAAACTGCTAACTCTGCCGATCCAAATTGCCTCGACATTGAAATCAAGTGGCTGGCAATATATATAGTAGCAAAGATATCTATAAGAAATTGATTAACCCTGGACAAACAAGTATAGGGATTCTCTGGTTCTCTTTAGGTTATTTTTTAGGAGTTGATTATAGACATCAGAGCTCATTTATATCATCAGGTGCTTTTCCCTGCAGTGAGTTGCACCTAAAACCACCGTCAAGGTACTCTGAACTTCCATAAAGTTGCACTTGGCTCTGCTCAGTCCTTCTTGCCTTCCACTGCAAATTGGGTGCTGCCTTACCTATTGACACAGGAGAATCCTGAAGCTACCGCCACCTAACCAAAGTCTAGTGGCTCTAGTAGGTTGGAGTTGGGACCAAAGAGGTAGCTGGTGTGCAGACTTGACAGAAAAAGTTTAATATGCAGTACACAAAAGGTTTAGCAGAGCAAGGTCAAAGTTCAGGTGAAAAGATCAGGGCAGGCAGTGAATCAACATAAGGCAGATGAGTCAGAAACCAAGAATCAGTCAGTAGAAGAAGTATAGCTCACCCAGGAACTCACTGAAGTAAGACCTATAGTGGGGCATTGAACCTGGGTCTTTGGTGTTCTTTTATTTAGAATTTTTTGCAGTGCCAAAGAGGAGCATCACGAGGCGCTCCTCATAATCAGGCAGTAGCTCCATTGCTCCCTGCACTCTGCACCAATAGGTACAACACAGTTGCTCCTAAAGAATCAGGCACACAGGTCACTCGCACAGTGAACACCATAAATTATGCCAGACAGACAGTTTCATATACTATGGGGAATCACCCACACTTGCGGTAGGCACATAAAGCAAATCGCCTCATTGCACCTGCAAGATTGTTAGAATTCAGGGGGAAAAAATGCTTCATTGTGGGGAAAAAAACCCCATGAAATCGCACTTTGCTCACTGTCTCTAAATAAGGAATTTACCCCATCATATTCTAAGTGGAAACTTTGAAAACACATCCACATCCACATGTATGTTGGAGCTTTTGTTGGTGTAGCTTACTGGTATCTAGCAAAGAAGCTTTACATCTCCGTGACTGTTATATGCAGCATCTTTGAAAGTAAAATAGACCTATGGCTGCAGTGTACATCATCCTATTGTGGATGGAGTGCAAATTTATAGACAGAAGACTTTGTGGACTTCTAATGAAAGCGCTCAACAATTTTTAAAAAATATACTGCTGAGTGCAGTATAAAGGGGAAAAGGTAATCTTTGACTGTTATATGACTTCTTCCACCCTCGAAATGGCAGCACTGTGTATAATGGCACAGCATTGTACTAGTACAACTAGTCAGTGTATAATGTATATTATGTATCACCATTCAATCTAAAACAAACCATTGGTTTTACACAATTACACAGGTCCCATCATTAATAGGTCTCGTATATGTGTTTTACATTCACATTATAATATACACATCTTTATTATGACTTATAAATAATGTATATAATTAGTGATGGGTGAATAAATTCGCAGTGAATTTGCGCATTTCTCAAAAATTTGGACAGACGTCCGAAAAGTTGATCATGCCACAATCGCCGCGCGTCAACACTATTTGGACTCCCATTGACTTTAACACCGACGTCAAAATTTATGTGGGCGGAAAAATTGTTGTCAACGTCAATTTTCTTTTTTTGCAAAACGGGAGAAATTTGCCTATCACTGTATATAAATGCTCTTTATAAATATTATTTATAATACTGCATATAATAACATGCTAACATGCCACGAAGGAGAATAATGTAACTTGAGGTAAGTTCTTTAGATTTTTACCCTCTGGGTAAGTGATGAACTCCTTAAAGCATAGGCACAAATGTAATCATTTGACCGTGAAAGACCAGTCCAGGTACTGAACTAGCTGGAGCAAATAAATGAGCCTGAAGAGTTGCCTTAGGCTGTAGCCAGGAAAACTGGAAAGTGGAGCCTAATTGTATAGTCAAATGTATACAGGCTTCAAGTGTTACACCAACTCCAGCCAATGATTCTTCCAGAGATATGGCGAGTCCTAAAAAGAATTGGTGTTTTTATATCAGGGGCCCAGCACCTACAGTACACTGTAATGCCTAATCCTCAAGTGTTTTTTTGTCCCTGTCAATGAGAAAAAACGCAGGTTTAACGGTAGCAGAGAGGGGCAACACTGGGTCGTAAGCTGCTGCTGAACAATGCCAGCATTCAGTGTATAAAACTGGAACAGATTAGAGAATGGGGCTGAAATGCAAGAGTGGGAATATCAAACCAATTTGTTTTGAAAATGGTGCAATATATAAAAAAAGAAAAATTTGAAAAAAACATTATTTGCATTATACCATATGAAAACAAAGCATCTTGTTAAGGACAAACTGCCACTTTAGCACATTTATTTATTTACCTGAATAACATATGAACATTAAGAATTTGAAGATTTTAAAATCCATATTATTAGGAATATAATGATTTTATAAGAAAATATAATAAGGTAACAATGACAATGAATGTTTGCCGTTTTACAGTTGCTTGTAGCCGTGTTCTATTTTAAACCCCCCAAAGAACTATTGAAAGGATAAAAGTTCAAGAAAAGTTCTCAAAGCATAATTGATATCGTGTTTTGGAATATTACTCTCAAATACTTTCAGGAAATGTCCTTACAATGCAAACAAAAGCTATAAAACGCAGCAATACAGAAAGTTTGGATTCCAGCTTATTGATTTGAGACTCATTTGTCTCAGCTACTTCAAGACATTAAGCTCATCCTCTACAGTCATCCTTGAAACTAATGGTACAATCTCTTGACAGCATTTTGATCAGTTAAACAGACTGTTTTTCAACCGCAGAGTAATTTACCCCTTCTTTTTCCAATTTTGCAAAGTGTCTCTTGAAGCAATAAGCGACTTTTTAACTTTTTGTGTATGATGAACATACTTATAGTTAGAAAAGTTCCAGCTCTCCTTCCTTGCTGCACAGAAGTTAGCCTGAAAAGTACTTCTGCCATGAATTGTTGGTATATTTAAAGAGATCTGTTCTCTTTAAAAGCGATTATTGTGGGATGCATCAGCAAGAAAATCCAATGAGCAGCATATATCATTTTTATATCTAGATCATTTAAACAAATAAAGAAAAATACGTTCAGCAAAATGGCAATTTGTTTATAATTTACCTTCTAGTTCCTGGAACAACTGCCGGATCAGGAATAATCATGAAAAGAATGAATTGTCTGTACAATAGGTTTTGCGCAGCAAAATAAAATATATTGTAGCAACAGAGCAAGACGCATTCGCTAGCCATTTGCTAAGTTAAAACCAAAGCCCAAGATAGGGAAAAGCAATCATTCCATCAGAGTATGATCAGGGTAATATCACGAAGTGGGCCAGATTTAAAGCAACAGTATACTGTAACCAGATGCTAAAACATAGAGCTGTAAGGTGACATCTGATTTGTGCTAGGGTTTTGGTTTCTTTTCTACAGCATAAAAGTCAGAATGCATTTGGTAAGAACACGCACATAATTAATTTTTAAATATTTTTTGTTCATTGGACATAAACATTGAATTATTGAATTTCTGTACAATTTATTTGTTCTGGGATGTACCCTCTCCTTGCATTGTAGCAACATTGGTGCAACCCTGATGAAATGAAATAAAGGCAACATGTGGGAGTAAGCTAGGATATGTAGATCAGCAGTAGTATTTGCTATATTAGCCTTGTATACTAGGATTAATAGACACATTTCAAGAATGACTGCTACCACTATATGCTTCTATAAACTCACTTAAAGCAGAAGGAAAGGCTAAAATTACATAAGCTTTATCAGAAAGGTCTATATAAGTACACCAATAAACCCTTAAAGTAATGCTGCTCTGAGTGCTCCAGGGCTTGGCCTTGAGCATGCTCAGTTTGCTTCTTTCTCTCCCCCCGCCTCCCTCTTCCTCCCTGCTGTAATCTGAGCCCAGAGCTATGAGCAAGCAGGGAGAGACTCAAACAGGAAGTGATGTCACAAGCAAATATGGCAGCTGCTATCCTAAGAAAACAGAGAGAGCTTCAAGAGCTGTTTACTCGGGTATGGTAAAGCATTCTGCAGAATAAATATAATGTTATAGCTTGCACTATTGTGGCTAATCTATTGGCAATAAACTGCTTTGGTAGCTTTCCTTCGCCTTTAACACAGATACACCATTTGCCTACAGATACAAACTACATACTGCATTTTCCCTTGTGCCGGCAAAACATATACTCCATTCCATTCACAATAGGGTCACTTATGTTACCTAGGGGCACAAGTACTAGACTACAAAGGGGCATCCTTTAGTGCTCACTTAGCAAGTATTTTACCCTGTTGTAAACTGCACTTTGCTCTTTGCACCATACTGAAAATCTAGTGCAAAGAGCAAAGCACAGCATCAGGAGGCGCAAGCAAGCCTTGCTTTAACTAACTGCTCTACGGCAGGTGGCAAGCATAGAGTTTTGTTGTGGACTGCATCTCCTCCCACTCGCTAATCTACTCTTTAGTTACACACAATTGCCTACAATCACTCAGCATAAAACAAGGACATTATTAATGTCAGAAATAGAAGGAATATTCTGGTAAATTAGGACAGGATTTTTCCTGCATGCATTTGCAATTGTGCATGTGTGTGTGTATATGTGGGGTCACATTTATTTTGCGTGTGCTTGTGTCTGTTTCCCAGAAGATAAATATTCAATATAGTGAACAGAGTAGATTCAATTTCAGACACAGCTGTCTGCGGAATGGAGGCAAGAGTACCCAAGAGGGTATTATTTAGAGTGCAAGGCTCATGACTGACACAAAATAAAATGGGCAGGGAGATTAACCTCTAAAGTTCTGTAAATTGTTTAATCTAGTCACTGACACAGAATTATATCTCTGACAGCTCTGTATATTCTCCATTTCCAGGTTACATGTTAATCAGTTTCAGGATGGTGAGTTACATGGCTTGAAAAAAACACTTAGGGGCAGATTTATCAAGGGTCGAATAGAAAATTCAAGTTTTTAAATTCGAATTTCAAGTTTATTTTAGTGTAATTTGACTGGTCTAAATTTGATTAGAGTTTTAAAAAATGTGAAATTCGAATTTTGAAATTTATCATGTACCGTCCCTTTAAGAATTCAAATCCGACTATTTGGCATCTAAAACCTGCAAAATTGATGTTTTAGCTTATAGGGGACCTCCTAAAATCAATTTGGAGTCGTTTGGATGGACTTTTAAAAAAGTCAATTGTACCATTCAAATGCGCTATTACTTCGATTCGTATGATTCGAATTCAATCTAATCTATTCACCCGAAAAATCCTTTTTTGATAGATTTCGATTGGTCTTTTTTAATTTGAATTTCGAAGTTATGGGAGTTCAAAAAAACGCCCATTACTTCGAAATTCGACCCTTGATAAATCTGCCCCTAACTTCGACCCTTGATAAATATGCCCCTTATGGGGCAAATATATCAAGTTTTTACTGCAATTTGTGTTTTTTCTTTGTGCTAAAACTCACAAATTTAAATTTGAGTTTCCAAAAGTCAAATATTCAAGATGCCGCCATTAAGTGCCAAAAACTTGAATGTAAAATTAACCATCTAAAAGCTTGTGAGTTCATGCAAAAGTCAATAGGATATGTCCTAGGTAAAATTACTAGATGCAGGGCTGGACTGGGGGGCCCGGGGCCCACCGGGACTGCTGTCCAGGCCCCCCCTACTGTGAGGAAACGGCTCAGCTTGAATTCTTCATGGAGCCGCTCAGCACGTATGCGCAACGGCGTCCCACAGCGCAACGCCGTTCCTTCGCGCACATGCGGAGACGGCGATGCACATCACCGGAATTTATATTTTCAAATCCCGATATCTGGAGAGGGGGTATGGCCCGGCGGGGGCACACCAGGTTTTTTCCCGGTGTCCAGCCAGGCCAGTCCGACTCTGACTAGATGTCCTAGGAAGTTCAGTTTTGGCAAACTTTTTAAAAGTTGATAGACGCTGAAAAGTAGATAAGTACAATGTCACTTTTTTTTCATGTTTCTAATCAATAAAAAAACTCAAAAGTTGAAAATGAATTTTTTTGTAACTACACCTCTATGGGGCCGATTTATTTTCGGATCAGGCTTTTTGATGCCTAAATTATGCAAATTACAAATACAAAAATGCTGTCAAAAACATGTAGAAGTCAGTGGTGGAGGTCCCTTTAACAACTGGTAGATCTTTCTTTGATTCGTGGTGTTAGAGGTTTTCGGGAGTTTTTGACTCTGACTTTTCTGCGACAATACTCCAAGAGGGACTGGGATTGTTGCCTGCCACTGCAAGGAGCAGAGGGAGTCTTTGAGCAAAACACTGAGAGTTTGAGACACTAAGGAATTGAGGAAATCCAGGAGGCTGAGCAATCCCTCAAAGAAGTATTGTGAGTTCAGGGTTGATGCCAAATAAATGTTTTCTTACTTGTAGCTCATAAGAGGCAAAGTTTAGTTAGGAAACGCATCAAATTTGTGAAGGTAGCGCCCAGTGGACAGGATTTATTTTTCTGATTTTGTATGCTAAATTGGTCACCTATGTGTCTGAATAAACTGCCGTAAAGAGAATAAAGTGTCTGGTGTGGATCTAGATAGTTTACAGCTCACAGTGACAAAAATGCAATTCTGAGTTATTATGCAATGTCATAAATTATCGGCATAGGCCTTTTGAAAATTCTTAGGAAGGTTTTAAGTAATGTTGCCTCTTCACTTGTTCATAAATATGGCCAATGTTGTTATAAATCTATAGCTGAGTAGTGATGGACGAGAATTCACGAAACGCATTGAAGTCAATGAGCGTCAAAATAATTTCGATGTCAATTTTTGACGCAAGCAACAATTTTTATACTCGCAACTATTTTGTCTGAATGCATTACAGTCAATGGCGTACAAATAATTTTGACAGGCGCCAATTTTGACACTTGATGCTCAACAATTTTTTTTTGACGTGAGCCAATTTTTTGCAAAACGGCCAAAATTCCCCAACGAAATTGAAGTCAATGGGTGTCAAAATAATTTTGATGCGCGACAATTTTTATACTCATGACCATGTTGTCCAAATGCATTAAAGTCAATGGGCATTCAAATAATTTAGACGAGCTGCAATTTTGATGCTGCAATTTTTACGCGCGCCAATTTTTTTTGTTGCTGCAGATTTTTCGCCAGCGAATTTTGACTCATTTTCACGGAAATATTCTTTGGCAGCAGAGTACAAAAATTTGCAGAGAATCCATGTCTGTCGAATTTATTATATAACTGAGCTCTATTTTTATCATTTATATATATTTTTTTTCATTAAACCTTTAACTGCTCTCCCAGAACTGGTCTGCATGTAATATATAATAGGCAGGTATAACAAATATTTTATGTAGTCACCAACACTACGCATGTTGTAAAGATGTAATGTTATATTAATGTTCCTATAAGTTCACCTATGTTAACAGAACCCAGTCAGGAGGGACACAATATATACTTACCATCATTTTCTCTTCTGTTCTTTTCAAAGTATAAAGTACATGTAAGAGGATTATGTGTGTCATTTGAAAGTACAGCTTTTTTAATATACCTGTATGCATCCAAGCTTTTATATTAGACCCTTTTGATTTTTTTTTTTGCTGGTTCCGTCTCAGTGTGTTTTAATTAAAGCTTTTACCAGACCTATAAAAGGCGCTCATACTTCATTAATTATATAGCCTCTGATGAGAGGGTTACAACATATTTTCTTGAGTTCATTCCCCATGAGCAAAAACAGGCAGAGGTTTTCGGTGTTTCGCTTGTTAACATTACATTAACAAATTAACCTTAGTCTTATATTAACAAAAGTAAATATTTCATTGTGTCATTTCTGTCTTGAAATTAGACTGTTTCTTGGTAGCTTTGGTCAAGCAGTGATGAACTTTGCTCTGCTAAAATATTTAACATAATTAACTGCCAGATAGGATGTAATTTACCTCTCTTGCATGACCCCACAATATTATTTTCCTGCTTAGGAAAAGTATCCTTAATAATGAAGTTAATGATCATTTTATAGTTATTATTAGTATTACTTCTATTTCCACTACACTGGAAAGGGATATTATTTTGTAATTAAATTGCTTGGATATTTATTTAGTTTAATAGATATAAAAAAATGCTGCTACCTTGGCAAGAGTTAAACACATTGCACACAACAGAATTATAATATCATTTTACTTTTACCATATATATTCCAGCATATTTCAATGTATTATAAAGGATTTTGTCATGCTAGAAGATGTATTTCATTATCATTATCAGGAGCAGCAGTAGCAGGGCTTTATTAAAGATTGGTCAATAAGCCTTTACCCACATCTCCAGGGGCTGAAAGCCCAGTCAGTGCAAAGGGAATAACCAATGATAATCTTGCCTACTCAATTAAGATCAGTGTCTCTACTTTTGGTTCTGCAACTGGAACTCTGGGAACTGAATTGCAGAGTGTCACACAGAGTGGTTTCTGAACTGGTGTATTCTTCTAGCAGATAAATACCCCAAGGCACCTTTTTCATGTGCCATTAACTTTAATGTAAACCACCAAATGTAACTGGTAAAGGTGGTTTTGAGCCTGAACAAGCACTGTCAGATAGAATATATTAAACTCAATGCAGAACAAAGTATAAAGACTATGGGGCAGATAAAGAGCGAATTGTCGCCAGCGACTGCTTTGCACCACTTTGCCAGGTGCAAATTAGTTACCACTACGCTAATTCTCTAAAATGCGAGGTTGCGTCCTGGGTACCGAATACTTTTTTCAGTGTGAGCATTTCATAGCATTTGGCTAGCGTTCGGTTGTGCCTAGTGAAAATTCTTACGCTTATGTAAATTTTTTAGAGATGTTGGTGTAAATGCTTGAAGTGGCCACTTTTATTACAAATGTCCAAGGGAGCTTAATAATGACATAAAAGCTCCTCTAATGCCCTAGACATGAGCCCACCCTAAAATATATGTGGCATGTGTTAATAGTTTGAAGGCAATTCCGCTTTAAAAATAGAAAAGTTGTCTGCGTTTTTTAAAATTTTTATGACTTTCCGGGGTACAGGATATGATGTCACTGACATCAGATTGAGGAAGATGTAGCTTAGTTTCAGCAGTTCGCCTGGTCTGAGGTGGGGTCTGAGGTGGCGAAGGAAACTCTGGCGCAAGAGGTAATGTTCAGAAAAATACGCAATTTTTGGAATTTGCAGAGCTACAGCCATTCGCCAGAGCAAAAAGTCACCTGGCAATAGAGTGAGAATGAAGGCTAGCGACAGCCTTTTTTGTAGTGAATTGTTATCTGCGCCTGTTAATGAATTGCCGATGTCCCTGCGGATGTGATTTCTTGCGAAAAGTTGCTTGCGCTAGCCACTTCGCCCTTTAGTTAATCTGCCCCTATGATGGTTAACAAATAACTGACCTAAAACTGGTAAGAATCTGTAATTAAGTTTGGTCTGTGTGCTTTGGGAATAAAGCTAAAAGAAAAAACTAAAGAAGAGTTCAAAGGACTTCAAATTTAAGCATATACTAACGTGAGGCAACAGAATCCCCTGCACTTTTAGAGCAGACCCGTTTCTCATAGACAACAATACTACAATGACTATTGGGGTATTTACCATATAAAAGGAGGAGTACATTTACCATATAAAAGCATGTCTACAGTAGGGATGTAGCGAACGTCGGAAAAAAAGTTCGCGAACATATTCGCGAACTTGCGCAAAAATGCGAGCGGTTCGCGAACGGTTCGCGAACCCCATAGACTTCAATGGGAAGGCGAACTTTAACATCTAAAAAAGACATTTCTGGCCAGAAAAATGATTTTAAAGTTGTTTAAAGGGTGCAACGACCTGGACAGTGGCATGCCAGAGGGGGATCAAGGGCAAAAATGTATCTGAAAAATCTGCCTGTGTGTGCTTGGAAGAGATAGTGTAGGGGGAGAGCTGTTAGTGATTTCAGGGACAGATGATAGTAAGTTTGCTGGCTAGTAATCTGCTTGATACTGCTCTGTATTGGAGGGACAGAAGTCTGCAGGGATTTGAGGGACATTTTAGCTTAGGTAGCTTTGCTGGCTAGTAATCTACTGTTCTCTTTAAACAACTGCCATACGTTGCCCTTGTAGGCATTGTTTGCCCAGTTTTTTTGGACGCAGCCACTGAAGCACAGTTGCCAGAAAAAATATGCCATATAAATGCTGAAAATAGTCATTTTTCGCCATACGTTGACCTTGTAGACATTGTTTGCCCAGTTTTTTTTGGACGCAGCCACTGAAGCACAGTTGCCAGAAAAAATATGCCATATAAATGCTGAAAATAGTAATTTTTCGCCATACGTTGACCTTGTAGACATTGTTTGCCCAGTTTTTTTGGACGCAGCCACTGAAGCACAGTTGCCAGAAAAAATATGCCATATAAATGCTGAAAATAGTCATTTTTTGCCATATACGTTGAGTCAACGTATGGCAAAAAATGACTATTTTCAGCATTTATGTGGCATATTTTTTCTGGAAAAAATTATGCCATATAAATGGAGAAAATATGCATTTTTTTGGTTGCAGCCACTGAAGCACAGAGGCTAGAAAAATTATGCCATATAAATGGAGAAAATATGCATTTTTTTGGTTGCAGCCACTGAAGCACAGAGGCTAGAAAAATTATGCCATATAAATGGAGAAAATATGCATTTTTTTGGTTGCAGCCACTGAAGCACAGAGGCCAGAAAAATTATGCCATATAAATGCAGAAAATATGCATTTTTTTGGTTGCAGCCACTGAAGCACAGAGGCTAGAAAAATTATGCCATATAAATGGACAAAATATGCATTTTTTTGGTTGCAGCCACTGAAGCACAGAGGCCAGAAAAATTATGCCATATAAATGCAGAAAATATGCATTTTTTTGGTTGCAGCCACTGAAGCACAGAGGCTAGAAAAATTATGCCATATAAATGGACAAAATATGCATTTTTTTGGTTGCAGCCACTGAAGCACAGAGGCCAGAAAAATTATGCCATATAAATGCAGAAAATATGCATTTTTTTGGTTGCAGCCACTGAAGCACAGAGGCCAGAAAAATTATGCCATATAAATGCAGAAAATATGCATTTTTTTGGACGCAGCCACTGAAGCACAGTTGCCAGAAAAAATATGCCATATAAATGCTGAAAATAGTAATTTTTCGCCATACGTTGACCTTGTAGACATTGTTTGCCCCGTTTTTTTGGACGCAGCCACTGAAGCACAGAGGCCAGAAAAAATTAAACCAGTAGGGTTTGCACCCTAGTTTGTAACGGTGGCGGAGGGAGGAGGACGCTAAAGGACAGCTGTGTGTGGAGTCATGAGGCTTGAAGAGAAGGACAGCTGCATAGAAGTCAGAACAAGTCTTCCGGCGTGCAGTAACCCTCCGAGATCCACCCCTCATTCATTTTAATAAAGGTCAGGTAATCGACACTTTTGTGACCTAGGCGAGTTCTCTTCTCAGTTACAATCCCTCCTGCTGCACTGAAGGTCCTTTCTGAGAGCACACTTGAGGCTGGGCAAGACAAGAGGTTCATGGCAAATTGTGACAGCTCTGGCCACAGATCAAGCCTGCGCACCCAGTAGTCCAGGGGTTCATCGCTCCTCAGAGTGTCGATATCTGCAGTTAATGCCAGGTAGTCCGCTACCTGCCGGTCGAGGCGTTCTTTGAGGGTGGATCCAGAAGGGTTGTGGCGCTGCCTTGGACAGAAAAACATTTGCATGTCTGATGTTACAGACCGGCCAAAGGGCTTTGTCCTTGCAGGTGTGCTCGTGGCAGGATTACTGGCACCTCTGCCCCTGGAATGTTGATGAGTTCCTGAAGTGACATCACCCTTAAAAGCATTGTACAACATGTTTTGCAGGCTGGTTTGTAAATGCCGCATCTTTTCGGACTTGTGGTATGTTGGTAACATTTCTGCCACTTTATGCTTGTACCGAGGGTCTAGTAGCGTTGCGACCCAGTACAGGTCCTTCTCCTTAAGCCTCTTGATACGGGGGTCCTTCAACAGGCATGCCAGCATGAAAGACCCCATTCTCACAAGGTTGGATGCAGAGCTATCCATCTCCGCTTCCTCATTATCAAGGACTGCATCATCCACGGTCTCCTCCCCCCAGCCACGTACAAGACCAGGGGTCCCCAAAAGGTCACCACTAGCCCCCTGGGAAGCCTGCTCCTGTTGGTCCTCCTCCTCCTCCTCCACAAAGCCACCTTCCTCCTCTGACTCCACTTCTGGCACCTCTCCCTGCGTTGCAGCAGGTGCCTGGGTTCGTTCTGGTGATTGCGACCATAAATCGTGCGCTTCCAGCTCCTCGTCACGCTGGTCTACAGCCTCATCTGTCACTCGTCGCACGGCACGCTCCAGGAAGAAAGCGAAGGGTATTAGGTCGCTGATGGTGCCTTCGGTGCGACTGACCATATTTGTCACCTCTTCAAAAGGTCGCATGAGCCTGCAGGCATCGCGCATAAGCACCCAGTAACGGGGGAAAAAAATCCCCAGCTCTGCAGATCCAGTCCTACCACCCAGTTCAAAAAGGTACTCGTTGACGGCCCTTTGTTGTTGCAGCAGACGTTCCAACATAAGGAGCGTTGAATTCCAGCGAGTCTGGCTGTCAGAAATCAAACGCCTGACTGGCATGTTGTAGCGCTGCTGAATGTCAGCAAGGCGTGCCATGGCTGTGTAGGAACGTCTGAAATGGGCCGACACCTTTCTGGACTGGGTGAGAACGTCCTGGAATCCTGGGTACTTGGAGACAAAACGTTGGACTATTAAATTTAACACATGTGCCATGCAGGGCACATGTGTTAAATTTCCCAGTCTCAACGCTGCCAACAGATTGCTTCCATTGTCACACACCACTTTTCCGATCTGCAGTTGGTGTGGGGTCAGCCACCGATCGGCCTGTGACTGCAGAGATGACAGGAGTACAGATCCGGTATGGTTTTTGCTTTCCAGGCACGTCATCCCCAAGACAGCGTGACAACGGCGTACCTGGCACGTCGAATAGCCTAGGGGGAGCTGGGGGTGCACAGGTGTGGAGGAGGAGAAGGAGGACCCAGCAGCAGAGTAAGAAGAAGAAGAGGAAGAAGACGAGGTAGAGAGCGATGGAGGAGTAGAGGTGGTGGCAGAACCGCGTGCAATCCGTGGCGGTGACACCAACTCCACTGTTGTTGTTGTTGTTGAGCTACCCATTCCCTGCTTCCCATTCCCAGCCATTACCAAGTTCACCCAGTGGGCAGTGTAGGTGACATACCTGCCCTGACCATGCTTGGAGGACCATGCGTCAGTAGTCATATGGACCTTTGGCCCAACACTAAGTGACAGAGATGCGGTAACTTGGCTCTGCACATGTTGGTACAGGTGTGGTATTCCCTTTTTAGAAAAAAAATTGCGGCTGGGTACCTTCCACTGCGGTGTCCCAATTGCTACAAATTTGCGGAAGGCCTCAGAGTCCACCAGCTGGTATGGTAAAAGCTGGCGGGCTAAGAGTGCAGACAAGCCAGCTGTCAGACGCCGGGCAAGGGGGTGACAGTCAGACATTGGCTTCTTACGCTCAAACATGGCCTTCACAGAAACTTGGCTGGTGGCAGATGACTGGGAATGGGAACAGGTGGTCAAGGTGGAAGGCGGAGTGGAGGGTGGTTCAGATGGGTCAAGGAGAGCAGAGGTAGAGCAGTAAGATGCTGGACCAGAAGGAGTGTGGCTTTTAGTTTGCCTGTTGCCTTTGAGGTGTTGCTCCCAAAGTGCTTTGTGCTTGCCGCTCATGTGCCTTCGCATAGAAGTTGTACCTATGTGGCTGTTGGGCTTACCAAGGCTCAGTTTCTGACTGCACTCATTGCAAATTACAATGCTTTTGTCAGAGGCACACACATTAAAAAAATGCCACACTGCTGACTTTTTGGAAGTCTGCGATCTGGCGGTAACAGTAGAAGTTGGCGGCATTGGCGGCAATGGCGGGTGCGTTGGCCGGCTGAACACAGGTGCCGATACATGTTGTTGCCCTACTGATCCCTGCGGGCTGGCCTCCCTGCTTCTTCTAAGTCTTATTCTCCTACTGCCTCTCTGACTCTCCGTCTCTCCATCTGAACTACCCTCCTCTTGCTCTCTTCTACTAGGCACCCACAAAACATCAATCTCCTCATCATCATTCTCCTCAGATGCATCAATTTCTTCTGACACATCACAGAAGGAAGCAGCAGCGGGGACCTCCTCCTCCTCCTCATCACTCATCATTATGTCCATCTCTGTCGTGTTCTCTGCCAGAATTAAATCTGGTGTAACGTCCTCATCTCCTTCATCTTCTTCTGCCAATAATGGTTGCGCATTACTCAGTTCAAGAAACTCATGGGAAAATAACTCCTCTGACTCCAGTGAAGAAGGGGCACCGGTGGTGGAGGAAGTGTTACGTGGGGTGGCCATAGCAGTGGAGGATGAGGAGGATGTTGTGGTAAAGTTAGAAACGGTAGAGGATGGGGTGTGCTGTGTAAGCCAGTCAACTACCTCTTCAGCATTTTGGGAGTTCAGGGTCATTGGCTTTTTAAAACTGGGCAATTTGCTAGGGCCACAGGATTGCATAGCAGCACGGCCCCTAGCACGGCCTCTGCGTGGCGGCCTGCCTTTGCCTGGCATTATTTTTAAAAAAACAACAACAACAAAAACTTTTTCGTTTTTCTGGAAACGATAATACACACAGCTAGATGGCAGTTTGAAGAAAACAGTGTGCAAATAATGCCTACAAGATCAACGTATACACTACTACAGCGGTGGATACGGATTACGTAAAATATATGAATGCTGCTTGAAAAAAAGTAACTCAAGTGGTTTTTCTAGAGACGATAATATTATCAATATTTAGACAAAATGTGAACAAGCTCACACAGCTAGATGGCGGTTTGAAGAAAACACTGTGCAAATAATGCCTACAAGGTCAACGTATACACAGCGGTGGATACGGATTACGTAAAATATAAGAATGCTGCTTGAAAAAAAGTCACTCCGGTGTTTTTTCTGGAGACGGTAATATTATGGATATTTAGACAGAATGTGAACACGGTCACACAGCTAGATAGCAGTTGGTTGAATAACACACTGGGCAAAAAATGCCTACAGGGCAAATAATGCCTACAAGGTCAACGTATACACAGCGGTGGATACGGATTACGTAAAATATAAGAATGCTGCTTGAAAAAAAGTCACTCCGGTGTTTTTTCTGGAGACGGTAATATTATGGATATTTAGACAGAATGTGAACACGGGCACACAGCTAGATAGCAGTTGGTTGAATAACACACTGGGCAAAAAATGCCTACAGGGCAAATAATGCCTACAAGGTCAACGTATACACAGCGGTGGATACGGATTACGTAAAATATAAGAATGCTGCTTGAAAAAAAGTCACTCCGGTGTTTTTTCTGGAGACGGTAATATTATGGATATTTAGACAGAATGTGAACACGGGCACACAGCTAGATAGCAGTTGGTTGAATAACACACTGGGCAAAAAATGCCTACAGGGCAAATAATGCCTAAAAGGTCAACTTATACACTACTACAGCGATGGATACGGATTACGTAAAATTTATTATGGCTGCTTGAAAAAAGTCACTCCGGTGTTTTTTCTGGAGACGGTAATATTATGGATATTTAGACAGAATGTGAACACGGTCACACAGCTAGATAGCAGTTGGTTGAATAACACACTGGGCAAAAAATGCCTACAGGGCAAATAATGCCTACAAGGTCAACGTATACACAGCGGTGGATACGGATTACGTAAAATATAAGAATGCTGCTTGAAAAAAAGTCACTCCGGTGTTTTTTCTGGAGACGGTAATATTATGGATATTTAGACAGAATGTGAACACGGGCACACAGCTAGATAGCAGTTGGTTGAATAACACACTGGGCAAAAAATGCCTACAGGGCAAATAATGCCTACAAGGTCAACGTATACACAGCGGTGGATACGGATTACGTAAAATATAAGAATGCTGCTTGAAAAAAAGTCACTCCGGTGTTTTTTCTGGAGACGGTAATATTATGGATATTTAGACAGAATGTGAACACGGGCACACAGCTAGATAGCAGTTGGTTGAATAACACACTGGGCAAAAAATGCCTACAGGGCAAATAATGCCTAAAAGGTCAACTTATACACTACTACAGCGATGGATACGGATTACGTAAAATTTATTATGGCTGCTTGAAAAAAGTCACTCCGGTGTTTTTTCTGGAGACGGTAATATTATGGATATTTAGACAGAATGTGAACACGGTCACACAGCTAGATAGCAGTTGGTTGAATAACACACTGGGCAAAAAATGCCTACAGGGCAAATAATGCCTAAAAGGTCAACTTATACACTACTACAGCGGTAGTAAAATAAAAAAAAGTTAAATAAAAAAAGAATGAATATTAAAAAAAAAAAAATTAAAGTTGGTGCTGCTGAACTACTAGGAGCAGCAGATTAGCACACCAGTCCCACTCCCCAACACTGCTAGACTAATAGCACTGGGCTCTTATAGTAGTAGTAGTAGTAGTAGTAGTAGTAGTAAAACAACAAAAAAATAAATAAAAGCAGTCCTTACAAGGACTATTGCTATTGCAGCAGTCAGCAGATGAGATCAGAAGCAGGACAGCTGCCCACTGCAGCTACATACAGAGCACTGCAGTAGAAGGTAGATTACTAGCCAGCAAAGCTACCTAAGCTTAAATGTCCCTCAAACCCCTGCAGACTTCTGTCCCTCCAATAACAGAGCAGTATCAAAACGATTACTAGCCAGCAAACTTTCAACTGTCCCTGAAATCACTAACAGGCAGCAGCTCTCTCCCTACACTATCTCTTCAGCACACACAGGCAGAGTGAAAAAAAGCTGCAGGGCTTCGGTTTTTATAGGGAAGGGGAGTGGTCCAGGGGAGAGCTTCCTGATTGGCTGCCATGTACCTGCTGGTCTGGGGTGAGAGGGCAAAAAAAAGCGCCAACAATGGCGAACCCAAAATGGCGAACGTCGCGCGACGTTCGCGAACTTCCGGCGAGCGCGAACACCCGATGTTCGCGCGAACAAGTTCGCCGGCGAACAGTTCGCGCCATCTCTAGTCTACAGGCCACAGAATTTAAAGTGGCTTTATAGCTTTATGTCACACAAATTGGAGTCCAGCCAGTGGGGCCAGTGTGAGAAGGACTAGGAGATGGGATTGGAAAGTGAGTTAGTGTGAGAAGTAGTAAATGACAGCTCCAATATGAGAGGAAACCTGGTGCAGAGTGGTTTAAACTTTAGCTCTCAGATCACTGGGAAATGGCAAAAACAAGTAGGTCCGTGTCTATTTATGTTATAGATTGTGCATTCTCTTTTCAGAATTGAATATACCATTTTTGTATTGCTGTTGTTAACTATGCTTTTGTTCATATGTAGAAATGCAGATATTTGAAGAGGATATCTGTATGTCCTCGGCAAATAAATAACATAAACTTTGCAACTGTTGTATTTGACATAAATGGGATTTTAAATCCAGTCATATTGAACCCATATTTTGAGTTGTATCTTATCATATTTTTCTATTTTTAGAAAAGTTAATTTAACCAATGATGAGTGCACATTCAGTTTTAAAGAAAACATGGCATTCTATAACTATAGGGAAAAGCTTTAAAATCAAAAATGTTGGCCCTAAAATTTGATCAAGAACCATTCAACCTTGAGGTGTCTGTTTTTATTATGAAGAAAATGTATTCAATGTTCTAGAATGAACACGAATTTAAGCAACAGGGAATCCCTGTCATCATTTTTATTAAAACAATTTGCAACCAAATATGACTAGGTTATTCCTCCTCAAAATATCAAAAAATTGTTTAATTATTTATTTATCCTATGTTTTTCTTCATAGATTGTTATAAATACCAATAAAATTCAAGATATATATCACTACACATTCTGAAAATATTTGCATTAAATTGCAATGTCTTTGACACATTCAGGCTTTAATATTTTTTCAGAATTTACATTATACTTTTGTATGTTCATGAGCACAATAACTATTTTTAACAGCTAGTGCCAATAAGATATTTGATATTATGGAGTTGTTTACTGTATGTGAGAAACTTGCCCGGTGCCATAAAAGTCAACTTGAAATGTAAATTCAGCTTTTAAATAAAATGATAATTTAATTTGTTTTTCTCAATGACCTTTCCCCAATCAAAATGAACCAATATGAGATTTTTCTTAAAAATGCTAAATTTCAGAATAAAAATTGAGAATGAGAAAAAAAATATTATTGTTGAAAAATAACACCCTGGGCAAGGGAAGTCATTGAAATAGAGTAGGACTCACACACACAGTTTCTTTAAGAAAATATGTTATTTATTGCAGCATTTTAGCTTTAAATGTACACATTTTCCCTAGAGATTAGGTGGTAGCCAGCCTGCACTTGGCAGTGGAACATGTCAGAGTACTGCAAATGCTGGTCAATGGATTGTGTAGGTTCAGCTATGGTCGCTGCAGCTGATCAGTCTCTGTGATCTTCCACGTGCAAAAACAGACTAACAACATGGACTTCTTGGCAGCCAACTGTGTAATCTGTAAAGGGACCAACCTTACTGTAAAATTCAGAACAGGATTAGAGTCTCTCTGCAAAACACAAAGGCAGCTTCCATGTTGGACCAGTTGTGGGGCATTCTACGTGGACCATCATAGGAACCAATTCTGCCCTGAATAGTAATAGGGTGAACCAGAGCTAATACTTATGAGCTTATGGGAAATCATTTGGTAAGCATGTCCAGATAAGTCTGCATATAGGAACCAGACATTGCATAGCTTTTATAAGAAGCCTTGTGCTAACAGTGTGTATGGGGAGGGCTAACCTTACAGAGGGTCATTGTTTTTGTATACTCTCTCACAGCAGGGTTCCATTATTTGGGAAGGAAAAGTAAATTCAGACTCGCTCCAAATTACATAAAGTCTAATTCTACACAGCTGTTTCTCTGACTGCATTGATACGCAGACAGAGAAACAGCCGATACATTTTGTGATGGACTGTGATGCAGACACACAAAATTGATTTCAACACAAAGATGCAATATGTTGTGTTTTTGGGCCAACATCCACTCTCTGTTAGCACACAGGCCAGGTCAATGCAGTTACAGTAAGGATGGCAGTGCTGTAAAATCACATGTGGAGAAATGACCACGTGCATTAGCCTAAACACAAGCCTCAAACATTAGGATTTTCATAAGGAGAAGGAAAGCTACTAAGACAATTTATTGCCAATAGATTAGCCACAACTGTGCAAACTAGAGCACTATATTTATTCTGTAGAGTGCGTTAACATACTTGAGTAAACAGCTCTGAAAGCTCTCTCTGTTTGTTAAAAATAGCAGCTTCCATATTAGCTTGCTGTGACATAATTTCCTGCCTGAGTCTCTCCCTGCTCACTCATAGCTCTGAGTTTAGATTACAGCAGGGAGGGGTGGAGGGAGAAGGGAGGTGGAGAGTGAAAGGGGAGGAGAAGAGAGAGTGGGGCACAAACTGAGCATGCTCAAGCCTGTGTCCTGGAGATTTAAGCTAAAAGAAGGAAGTTTGATACAAAAGCCCATGTGTTCACAATAAAATATAAGAAATGCAGTGTATCTTTTGACAGAGGACTCAAAGCAGCATTATTTTGAGGGTTTACTGGTGTATTTACAGTATATACTGTAGAACGTTCTGATAAAACTTACTTAATTTAACCTTTCCTTTTCCTATAATCATTGGTGTAATATTAAAGATATCAGCGATAACATTTTGTCCTCTAGATTCTAAAAGTCGTTTTATCACAATGATCAATATCAGGAGGATGACAAGGGATTTGCATGCTAAAACGATGTTGCGTGTATGATAGAAGAGGTATTACTTTTAGTGATGAACGAAAATGTCCCATTTTGCTTTGCTGATAAATTTATAAAACCACAGAAAAATTTGGCAAAAACTTCAACAAATACACAAAATGTTTTCACTGTGTTTTGTCTTGCATCAAATGCATTGGCGTTAATAAACGTTTTTTCTAGAATTTTTTACTGTTGCTCTCCATAAAAATTATCAGAAAAATGACAGCTCTCACAATATTTCTTTTATGGGCTTGTTCATTTGAACATACCCCTGTTGTGGCTTTTTGTTAGTGGATTATAATACAGTGGGAGAGATATGGAAGAGAAGGTTGGGGAATTCCAGAATTAAATACATTGACAGCTAAAACTACAAACGAAACAGATGTTCCTAAGGGTAGTGACACATGGGGAGATTTGTTGCCTGCGATTTTTAAAAAGCGAGTTTTGGCGACAAGACGATTGTCTTTTTGCAAGCAAAGATTTCAGACAACTACAGCTTTCGAGTGATTTGCATCCCATAGTGCATCACTGTGATTTCTCCACCCACATGGGCTGGATGTTCTTTAACAAGATAAAAGAGCCTATCGTGTCAAAGAAATGCTTTTAGTATTGTGCGTATCTTGTTATGCGAATGATGAGTGAGTGTGTGGCCGCTGGAACAAAGAATGTGAAATTTCTGCCCTAGAAATGACGTCCATACTTCTTACATACTTACGAGATGCTGCACGCACAGCAATTTGCCTACTATCACATCTACTAATCTTCTTGTGTATTTTGCTAGCGCAGATTTTAACTACTTCTGAATAGCCATGCTATTTCTGATAAATTGCTCCAAAAAAGGGTCTCTGTGCGATTTGGGACTACAGGTGATTTCAAATAGCATTGTGTGTGCAGTAGCTGGCAATTTACATTTTTCACTACGGCAAGACAAAACGAACGACTTGTCGTCAAAACTCGCTTTTAAAAAACACTGGCTACAAATATATGTGTCATGTGTGGGGGGGGACTAAGATGGAAATACATTAACCTTGCAATATTCCATTATGCTTTTAAAAAGAGGGAATACAAATTAAGCTTGTGGTCCATTAACTGTTGTTCCACTACAAAGCATGCAAAAATATACCAGCCATTCTTTGGCAGACAAGGGAATAAAATGTGGTTGCTTGCTTTGCAAATAAAAATGTGCAATTGTGATCAGAAAAACCTTTAGAAACAGTGTATGCAATGCATATAAATGACCATAAAGATGACTAGTTCTGCTTTACTCTTGGCATTCTCCTTTTTGTTTAAGATTGCTTTCCTACTGTACTGTGCAAAACATATGATGAAATGAAAAAGTATAATAAAAAAAGTCCTTTCTCTGAAGTAACATGCTATTCATTTAACACAAAAAAATAGCTTTTTGTCACAGTATACTTTAAGAGATTTATATTTTCTATATTTATGTCATAAAAATCCCTTCACCAACTTATCATTCGAAAACAGCACTTCAGACAATGACGAATACTGAATTCCATCAAAGTAGTTCAGTCACTTGTGAAGTTCTTTTGACTTTATTAATAATAACATTGTCAAGTGTCCTAGATGGAAGTTGCAAAAAAAATACAATAAAAAACCCATTCTGGCACTAGACATATATAGTATATTGAAGTATCTGGGCACCAAGAGTGCTAACAGAGCTCCTAGCTTCTCTAAATATGAGACAAATTCATTCAGAAGTGACAAGGAAATTCCTGCTTAAAGGGAAAATGTACCTTTTTCTTTTAACTTCCTTTGCTAATATCATAGTTACTGCATTAGTTCATTATATGAACTAGTTTACATTGACTTATCATAAATATGGTGTGTATTTTTTGAGACGTG
Source organism: Xenopus petersii (assembly GCA_038501925.1). NCBI lineage: Eukaryota > Metazoa > Chordata > Amphibia > Anura > Pipidae > Xenopus > Xenopus petersii. Next base: position 139,466,192 of record CM076672.1, read on the forward strand.
AGGATTTTTCTAACAAATGAGAGGTTAGCCACAACATTGTTTCAAAAAAGTACTAATCGGAACATTGTACTACATGCACATAGTTACCATCCCCTTTCAGTTTTAAAATCCAAACCTTACACACAATTTCTGAGAATGTTCAGGATTAGTAATGGGCTAATGTTTTCGCCTGCCATGGATTTGTGGCAAAATTCTGCAATTTTCTCCATCTGGCAATTTTCTCACCAAACAGTGGCAAAAATTCAATGAGAAAAAATGCCCATTGACGTTAATGCATTTGGACAAAAAAGTTGCTATAAGAAAAAAAACCCATTGACTTTAATGCATTTAGAGCGAGAAAAATGGTCTAATTTGTATAAAAAATTGTCGCTCATAAAACAAAATTTGACGCCCCATTGACTTCAATGTGTTTCACAAATTTTTGCTCAGTTTCGCAAATTTCTCAGCGAAGCCAAATAGGACAGAATTGCTCATAACTATTCAGGATTAATACTGATTTGGTGACAGCAAAAAGAGCATGCTACATAAATGCGGGATCACTTTCTAGAGAGAGGCTATCTGATGGATTTTCTAAATAGAGTTGGAGAGAGCACTCAGAGTGTACAAGTTAAAGCCTGCCCCTAAAACAAAAGGACAAGAGGAATGTGGACACATGGGGGCACATTTACTAAGCTTGAGTGAAGGATTCTAATATAAAAAACTTCGAAATCCGAAGTATTTTTTTGGGTACTTCGACCATCGAATAGGCTACTATGACCTTCGACTTTGATTTTGATTCAAACTAAAAATTGTTTGACTATTCGACTATTCGATACTGTCTCTTTAAAAAAACTTCGACTACATACAGTAGTTTAAACCTACCGAGGTACAATGTTAGCCTATGGGGACCTTCCCCATCACTTTGCTAAGCTTTTTTTGATCAAGGAAAATCGTTCGATCGTCGATTAAAATCCTTCAAATCGATGATTTGTGCTAAATCCTTCGAATTCTATGTTCGAATTCGAAGGATTTAACTTCGAGGGTCAAATTTGAGGGTTAATTAACCCTCGATATTCGACCCTTGATAAATGTGCCCCATGGTGTTCGTTTCAAACTATACACCAGTGACTCTTCAAGTAAATACTTTGATCAAAAAACATTTCAAATAGAATTTGAAATTTGCTGCAGAAAAATTTGCCACAATGAAAAAGTCTCCGATAAAAAATGCTGATAAGAAAAAAACGCCCATTGACTTTAATGCATTTGTACCAAAAAGTCACGATAAGAAAAAAACGGTCGTTGACTTTAATGCATTTGGATCGAGAAAAATTGTTGCTTGCATAAAAAATTGTTGCAGGTAAAAAAATGATAATGCCCATTCACTGAGTGTAGTTGAAGCCTGTACCTAAAGCAAAAAAACAAGATGAATCTGGACATATGTTGTTTATTTCAGACTATACACCAGTGAGTCATCAAGTAAATACTTTGATCAAAAAATATTGGCCTATTCTACAAATGGATTCGGGCTTACTATTTGTTAAAATACCTCCAACTATAAGTGCCTATCGTCCGGGCCAGTCACTTTGTTTTTTTTTTGTTTATTGTGCCGGATGTTTGGACGGAGAGTGCTGGTACCTGGTTAAAGATGAACAAATTGGGTTGCTACAGATGTGGTGGAAGCAAGACATGTGGGTGCTTGTTGATTGGAGAAATGTTCTCTCACTCTCATAGCACCAAGGGGTTATAGATACTGCATAGGCTAATGTGTACCTCGGGCCATGTAGTCTCCTGCATAATTTGCTCATGTGATCTTTACTAGAGGAGACAATCATAGGTCTGCAATACGTATGGCTTTATCCTCAGGAGAATCCAATATTCCTTTGGCCAGGGATTTGTTTAAGTGTAGGCATCCTTTGCCCACCTTATGTGCAATTCTGAATCATCATATCCCACCTCTGACTGGGGGTGGTGATAGAGCTAAAATTCTTTGAATTGAAGTGAAGTTAAATGGATATGGACACTTGATACAATTGCCCCAGAGGGCTTAATGAAATGTATTCTCTATAATTCTGAATGTCTGTGATTCAGACTTTCCATGTTAGTGAACTGTATGTTTATTCTGCTAAGTATGAATTGATGTAGTTGAAGGGTAAGGGTAATACAGTTACCAACATAAAATTACAAGGGTTCCATTAAACATGTTCAGGGAGGTTTCAGCTGAAACACACCTGACACTTCCAATCAAAATGAAACAAAAGTAACACCTGCTTCAATGATAATTATTTTGATTTTTGAATTTTACATTGTGTCCATATATTGCAAATATAATACATTTGGCATGAAATGCGTGTGTTGATTATGCAGTAGCTGAAATGGTAGCCACTATGGTTCATATACACTACAATCATTGTAGGGCCTGGAAATGCCACACACTTGGGTAAACTGAAACAGACTGGGCATCTAACTGTTCAGTAGACCCCTGGAATTCATTTATAGGATGTTTTTTCTTGGTGCATAAGGATACGTGGGAGATAAAATTCTATAAATTGCCAGCTCTGAGATTTGATTTGTCATAATGTATTCTTTACAAAAATGTATGGTTTCCAGAAACTACTATTAGTCAAATTTCTAAAGTATGTCGATTTTTTTGAGATATACTTATGTTAGTATACTGCTGGGAGTATCTGACCTATACAAGTAAGAAATCTCTATTACTGTACATATTTAGAATTGGCTCATTCAGGAGATCTGAAACTTTTAAATGTCATATTTTTGTGTATAAAGTATGTTTCTAATATACGTCTCTGTATATTAAACTGCTGCTGTGGTGGTAGTTGCAGAGCTACATGGTTGGCAGAGCAGAGGTAATATCATAGAAAGGAAGGTGCTGCTCTTTATATTTTATAAAATAAATTGCATAGTTCATAATAATTGGGTTTTATTAACAATGCCCTAAAAACCATCAAATGGATTTGTATATGACAAGTACCGTTAAAGGGCTCATAACGAGGTGAGTTCTGTTCTGTGTTAAGTGTAAAGGAGTCAGATTTTAGTTTTCCATTACAGCCCATTGCATTTTTATGACTTCACATTTCACACAATATTTCAACTTTATTATTCTTTTCACTTTGAATAAATTTCCTTCTACTCAAATTCCCCTTGATAAGGTCTCTTGATGCTACATTGTTTATTAAGGCCTCTTCCTTTGCCACTTTTCTTTTCTTCTTGCAGTGCAAACTTTAACAAATAACATTAGCATTTAATGTCATGTCTGCTATCAATAAGATATTCAATTGGGGATATAACTGAATTTATCATTTGATAAAGTAGTGCCCATGGGCTCATTTTACTCCTTATAAATTGTTATTTCTAGCTCTGTTGGCCAGCAATCGGATGAACATGTCTTATTTTATAAATTGAATTTGATTTTCAGAGAGTTAGGTAAAATGTAAGATTTTACACCATATCACATATTCATAAACTTGTTATTGAAAAGCTGAAGCAATGTTAATGAATACTCCTTATATCAGAGCATAAAACTAGCAATGCAGGATTAAACAAATACCTGTCAGATTTTTGCAGTGGGACCATTAGCAGATGATTTTTAATTAATTTAATATTGGATTTTGACGTTTGCAGATTGTTAAAGTCGAAACACTTATTAATTAGTTAAGATTTATTCATTTAAATGATGTCCACATATCCTGAAGTAGTTTGATGAATGTTGCCTTAAGAATCACCAGGGTGGTGTATTATATTCAATTATGTAGAACCATACACTTCCAAGCCAGATAGTTCATGCGAGATATTAATAGAAATAATACAATTTTTAATTTTTAGTAGATCTAGAGCACTGCAATCTCTTACCCCATACTGTATGTAATAAAAGACACTTAAGTTTGCCCAGAAGCTACATGCTGATTGATTCTTATGGGTAACCGCTCCTGGGCAAACTTAGAAACTTTTATTACATGACCCCCTTTGAGTTTACATCTTTTTATTAAATGGAGGCACAGGGAGATAAAAGGACTTCCCTAAAGAGCTGGGTACACAGATCTCCCATACAACCATAATGCCATCGAACAGTTTGGTTAGATACAGTATTTATCATACTAGCTAATACAGGGCCAAACAGGGTTGAAATGGGCCAGCGGGACACCAGGAAAAAACCCAGTGGGCCCTGGCCATCATGGGCCCCCCTGGCCTAGATCTACTGCACCCTGCCTGCATGAAACTCCCTGCTTGAGGCTCTCTGACTTCTCCTTGCCCCGACTAGAATAGCAGGTACATGCTGGTTGGGGACGTGGGGAAGCGGATGAAGAAGGGTTAGGCAGGCTAGGGGGAACCTAGAGTTGGGGAAGGATGGTGGGCAGGACCGCCATCAGAAATCACAGGGCCCCATACGACAAAATTTCCTGGGCCCCCTGGGCTGTGCCCACCCCAAAGATGGGGGGCCCGGCTAATCAAGTAAGTGTGGCATGGCCGGGCCCCCCTTACTCTTAGGGCCCCCTACAACTCTCCCCCCTGTCCCCCCCTGATGGCTGCCCTGATGGTGGGGGTCGGGGGGCCGGGGGCGAATCATGCACCAGTGCACTTATTGATGCATAGAAACCCTCAAGCTGCCATGACACCTAGTGGCACTTTTACTTAGGGTCGAATATCGAGGGTTAATTAACTTCGAATATCGAAGTCGAAGGATTTAGCGGTATTCGTTTGATTGAACGATTAAAGGAATGATAGTTCGATCGAACGATTAAATTCTTCGAATCGAACGATGCGAAGCATTTTAATCCATCGATTGAACAATTTTCCTTCGATCAGAAATTGGCTAGAAAGCCTATGGGGACCTCCCCCATAGGCTTACAATGATGCTTTGTAGGTTTTAGGTGGTTGAAGTTTTTTTTAAAGAGACAGTACTTCGACTATCGAATGGTCGAATAGTCGAACGAATTTTAGTTTGAATCGTTCGATTTGAAGTCGAAGTCGTAGTCGAAGGTCGAAGTAGCCAATTCGATGGTCGAAGTAGCCAAAAAAACGTTCAAAATTTTAAGTATTTTTTATTCTATTCCTTCAATCGAGCTGAGTAAATGTGCCCCTGAATGTAATTCCAGCTTCCAACAAGGGGCATTATCAATAAGAGCACCAGACTTGTCCCAAAAGAGTGAAACACTTCAAATTTTTTAATGGTGTGCTCCACAAGTTACATAATCCCCACTCTGAATATGTTTGCTGCAACTTACACCTGATGTGCACAAACTACTGCATTTGAGCATAATTGTAGCAGACATCAACTTCCCATATGGCAACTATTACACTGGAATTCTGGGGAAAAAACTCCATTGCGGTTACTGTTTGCACTGTGTCTGCTAACTAAATACCCTTATGGTTGGCTTGAAGGAGCAAAGAAATGGTAAGAATGAATAGAGCAGAAATGGCATTGCCTCTCTAATTTTCTTTTATATAAACATATTGTGGTAAGGAAAGGGGAATTAGAAGGTTAACTGAAGTATTCAGGCGCAAAGAATAGACTGAATTAAAAAAAAAAATAGCATTTACATGTGTAAAATGTAGGTGGATGTAAGACTTATTTATTTCCATCCTTCTCTGTAGAGGATGCTAAATGCTTATACGTATACGATGCTGAATGCAACATATTGAAGATGCATAATAAGATCTGACTGTAATCAAAATTCTATACAAATATGCAAATCTTAATCAAATATGCAATAATAATTGAAAAGTTGCAGGTGTATGGTATGAACATTGTTCTGCATCATGGAGTCATTTTACATATTCCAATCTGGATCTGATGAGCAAGGCAGGTGATTTTAACAGTGCATATTAATGAGTATTTATATTGGTAGCAAATATTTATGTGTGTCTTTAGATAAATCAGTTTGCCCTGTACAAAAGAAAATTGTTCATCATTATACACAGCATACACTGAATACAATCCATCATGAAACAGTTAAATAAAAATACATGTGTTTTCCCTACTGCGGGCAGTAAGTAAACAACCAATCCTCCTCCTCATAGTGTATCATTGAATTAAAACAGAAAAGGGGGGAGTTGAATCATCTGACTTAGGATTCAGCAAGTCAGTGCATATGCTAGCTCTGCATTCATTTAACAGAAATGTAAATGAGGAGGTAGAATAACACCCAGGCTGTAAGAAAAGTAACACTTGGGACATATTTGGTATCAGAGAAAAATAAAATAAACTTATAGGAAGAAGATTTTGCACAGATGGTAGCAAAATAACTAAGCGTTAGCAGAAAATGTTCTGTTTTCAACCGTCTCTACATTCTGTGTTTTTTTACTTTTAAATACTAGCAACAAATTGTATATTATTTCACCCTCCTTTTCCTTCCAAATAATTAATGCCACTGCTGTACTGTACTTTATTTATTTGAATGTTTTTTGTATCCCATATAGGAACATTCTGCAGTGAACCACTAAAGCATGACATACTGGGGGTTGTTTATAAGGTTTGCGCAGAGCTTATTTATTCGCAAATTGTCGTATTGCCCGTGCTTTTTCCCGAACACTGAAATATTGCACTGCTGTGCCCGTCTTTCTGTTTTGCGAATATTTTCTTCACCACCAAAGTTCTGGCGTAGCTCAAACACAGAGTGTGTGCATAATTATTCGCAATTTGCAAGGATACCATATTTTAAAAGCCCTTATGGACATTTTCAGTGCAAATAACAATTCACACTTCTGTTTGCACCATTCTGATCCAGGTTTATAAATATAACCATGCGCAGGGCAAATATTTTCACAGTGTGAATCATTCTGTGCTGCACAAAGTTTATAAAGGAGCCCCACTGTATATGTCATTATGCAGTGCATTGGTTATCAGTGTAAAAAATGGTGGTCAGACTGTGATGTATGGGCAGTATGGTTTTATGCATTTGGATCCACAGCCTCTAAGCTCAAGAGGCAAGATTTAACATACATGAAAATAAGTTCAACATTACACTACAGCAAGTGATTTTAATATACTAACAGGAGTTAAGAACTTAATGGGGACCTGCCACCTTAACTAATAATTCCAGATTAATTTCTATCATGTTTGTCAAAATAAACATGACTTACACTATATACATTATTTATATTGTGTTTCTTTCAGTCTTGAAATAACACAATCACAGTAAGCAGGTAGCCGCAATTTTGTGAACATTGTTATCAAGGCAAGCTTTGCATCCAAAATCTTGTTTTTGTGCTAAAATAGAGGACTTGATGACGCGTTTTGGGAGTGGATCCCTTAATCATAGGCTATGATTAAGGGAGCCACTCCCGAAACGCGTTAGGCATTTTTCAGCAGCTTGCCAATAAATCTTTGTCCAGAAGTGCTGCCCATTTGTTGAGTTTGTTATTTGGTCACAGCGGGGACACTGAGGACTGAGCACTTGGCCAGGAGAACAGTGGAGAGCTGGAGCGGTCTCGTTTTGTTTTTTTTTCATTGCCTGGAGTTAAAGCTTCATCTATACTATTGAAATGTGTTTATTATCGTACTTTTGAGAACTATTGGAGGCTACTTCCAAATTAGTTGTACTTGTTTTGTAATTAGCTATAACATACATAGGGATTGAAACTCAATTCACTTTTGCATTATAACATCATTTTAAGATATGGAACTGTTATGGAACACCAATGCAAGAAAACTTCGCCACGGGCTAGAATTGACAGATTTTTACATATTGACATTTGACAATACAGGAAAGGATGTAGAATGTGCATGTTTTGCCCTTTTTAATATAATATACAATAGTGCAGTATATGCACATTTTACAGTGTTCCTTCTCTGTTGCAGCTGTCAGGCTTAAACACATTCTGTATCTTATTGGATTTTAGTTAATACTCTGAAAAAATGTAATTTTTTTTACCAGGGATTTGAAGTATGAAATCTATACCCATCTTAGACACAGCTGTAGGATTCTGACAATGTGGATGTTCTACTTGAATAGTTCTTGTGTAAGATAATAACACAACTATAAAGGATTTGTATACAACTCATTACACAAGATATTTGGAATTTGTGCCACACCGGGAAGTTTCTTTTGAACATTCTGACTTATTTAATTTTGTCATTCTATTTTAAGGTACACATCTGAGGCGTTATAATCTTATCTTCATCGAGCCAGTTTGCTCTTTTCTAGTTCCACAATCAAAGTTCCTTGATGGTCGGCTTTAGAATTCATCTCAAGGGAAATGAGAAGTGCCTGTGAAAAGCCTTATCGGGAAGCTACAGAACATCCTGCTTGTCTTTATCACATCTCATCTTATTTCTTAATGGCTGTCATTGGATTGCAGCGAATTAAACGATACTCTGATTTGCCATTATGGAAACAGAAGCAAAATCATGGCTAAAAAGGCAGGAATATCTTTTCTGGTAATTAGAAATATTTGTTACTTACATTAAATAACAGTTCATTATATATATATATATATATATATATATATATATATACAGTATATATATGGTTTAAAGTATATTATTATTACAGTAACAAAGGAATAAACAATATATACATCAGCTTATTAATTAGATTTTGTTTCTTATATTTATATAACATATATATATATACAGTAATGGGTTTGATTTTTTTTAAAATATTTTAAAAATAATTTTTAAAAATAAATATTTTTTTAGCAGACTGTAGATATGGAGACCCAAATTACAGAAAGACTCCCTATACAGAAAACTCCAGGTCCCAACCATTCTGGGTAACAGGCCCATACCTGCATGACCCACTAGGCACCTGCAATACCAGATATGATGCCAGACCATTTGGCATAATATTAATTTGCAAAAACCCACTGATGTCAACAAGACTTTACCAGACCCTAGGTCTTCCTTCCTGCTGGTCCCTCTAAGGTGCATATTTATCAAAGGTCGAAGTTAAAAAAACTTTGAATTCAAAAAGACCAATCGAATGAAGGTCGAAGGTTTTTTGGGGTCGAAGTGGGCCGAATCCAGCCTACTTCGAATCGTGCGATCGTACTTCGATTCAAAGTCTTTTTAACTTCGACCTTCGATCTCCCAAACTCCCCCAATTGCCTCCATACAGGTTGTAGGAGGTCCCCCATAGGCTAAAACAGCACTTCGGCAGCTTTTAGGTGGCAAATGATCGAAGTCGAAGTTTTAAAGAGACATTACTTCAAAAAAATTAGACCTTTGAATTCCAATGTTTTTTCAAATTCGAATTGAGGTATGACTATTCCCTAGTCGAAGTACACAAAAAATAGCTCGAAATTCAAAGTTTTTCACTTCGAAACTTCACCTCGAACTTTGATAAATCTGCCCCTAAGTGCGTCGGATTGCCTTGAATCCTGATATGATTTTGGGTAAAAACTTTGCCTTTTTCTGACCCTGCCTGCATGCTGCCTGCCCTTATTGTCTGGACATTGGACTTTCAGTCTTATTAAGCCTTCATGTGATGTACCTTGGAGTTTTTCCTGCCTTGCCAAGCATCTGTCCTGCTCATTTCCCAGTCATCGTCCTTCTTAGCCCTCAATTCATGTAAAACAGTCAATATTGCTAACTGTCAGCTAAAATAGGAGCAGCAACAAAATAATTTTTGGTTAATTTTTATAAATATAACCTAATATACAAAGCAAGTTTTATTATACAGTTCTGTAGGAAGTGGTGTATGTTAGTCCAGAAGGTGAAAAATATATTTTGTTTTTTTCATGTAACACTTTAGGTTAATAATTTATAGGAAGACAATGACGTACAGAAAATGACATTTGCTCACAACTGTGCCTATTTATAAAGAACTTCTGCTTTTTGAAAAAAATGTCTCCATTTTAAACCTAGGATATTCCTGTTTTTCATGGGGGGCTAAAAATATTCTTTTGATAAAGAGAGGGGAAAACAATCACCATGTTTCTATCCATTCAAAGTGATAGACATTTTCCGATGATTTAGGGCAATGGCACACAGGGTCTGAGTCAAAGTTCTGGCATCTGGTAATTGAAAAAAGTCTTTATTTCTGGGGAACAATCTGAAAACATCTGATTTGAAAAAAGTGTTTGGAAGGTTTGGAACAACCCCTTTAAGGGAATCCATAAAGAAAGACCAGCAACTCTGGGATTTTTTTGTGATCAAATTAGTGTTATATTTGTATGTAAAACTTAAGGTGTATATATATATATATATATAGTTTTATGTGTGTGTGTGTGTGTGTGTTGTGTGTGTGTGTGTGTGTGTGTGTGTGTGTGTGTGTGTGTGTGTGTGTGTGTGTGTGTGTGATTTATAGTGAATCAAGACTCAAGCTTGAGTAAAGTAAAATGAAGCAGATCTTGGCAGTTTTTCAGTCCACTGTCCCTGATGTACTTTGCTAAGCAAACATTCTATATGGTTACCCAGCAAATATATAAACAGCAGACAAACAAGACTCAGACCGTGTAACAAATTGAGTCCTGGTTGAAGATGAGAGATACAAAATTCATGTTGAAACACTAACCATATTGCATAGGTCAGCATTTGGGGTTAGAGGTCTTCTCAGCTAACAATATTGCATAGGTCTGCATTCAGGGGATGGAGGACTCTTTAGATCTTTAGTATTAAAGGGCAGACTCAGCTGTTTCATCTTGGACCCATGAACTGCATATTGTAATACTCTCCATATGTTAGGTGGAAATTATCATGTGTCTAAAAGGTTTTAGCTGTTTTATGCTAGGAAAATCCATTGCTAGTAATACGTTTCATTGCTGTTTTTTATTACTATTTTTCAATATTTTTTATTGACATTTAAAAGCATACACCACCTGGATAACAACTAGTAATACATTCCAAAAACTCAACCTCCACATATTCAACAAGGGTTATAACCAGTTACTATATATAAATATGGCTCTGTTATTTAGTTAGTTTATTCAGTACTTTGATTCAAAATAGATGTGTGTGGAGTAATGATCATCTGTTCCATCCTAGTAGAATCTTTCTTGGCCTTCAGCTTATAAACACTGGCGGACATGGTCCTCACTATGCCTACTGTATCTATTTGTCTTCAGTTATGTATCCTTCTGTAGCAGTGCTGCACAATATGTTGACATTTAATAAATGTTCGTAGTAATAATAATAATAATAAGAAGAATGAATACATATGCCTTTATTTTCAGTAATGTTGAAGTTGGTACTATCATCCAATGAGCAAATGATAACCATGGGCATCAAATAAGCTGGTTTTGCATCCAGTAAGGATTTATTATATCTTTGTTTGGATCAAGCACAAGGCATTGTTTTATTATTACAGAGAAAAAAGGAAATAATGTCAGTTTATTTGGATAAAATGGAGTCTATGGGAGATGGCCAATCTGTAATTCGGAGCTTTCTGGATAATGGATCCCATAACTTATATATATATATATATATATATATATATATATATAGTAATACATTCATATAAAATATGTAAGTTTCTTTAAAAATGTTTTAGATTCTTTATTAAAAAAAGCACAAGTTTGTTTAGTTCATGTGACTGTTTGAGTGGGATAGCTGTTAAAGGAATGCTCTGTATGTCACTATTAAATATGGATCTGGCCTGACCTAAATCCCAGCTCTAAATATAGCAAAGAGAAAATGCCTCATTGTGAAACTGAGAAAAAGAGAACTGTGTGCAGTCTGATGCCACTGAGTTATAGTTAAAAATACATTCAGCAATGGATAACCACATTGATCTGACAAGAAAAAAAAACGGAAAATGTCAAATTATATATCCAGTTGAAGCAAATGTAAAAACAGTACAGTCACAAGACACTTCTTAAAGGGGATTTATCACCCAATTCTTTAAAATCTCCATCAATTTCTTTGTTAGCTACTGTATACTGTATACTGTATACTGTATTTGTGCTTTAAGTCTTTAAAAACTGCATTGCAGGAGTTCTTGAATCTGTTCAAAAAAAAATCTTTTCTTTTGGGATGGTTTTGCTTTTGCAGGGCTGGGTTGGAGTATAATCCACTCTATTTAGCAAACACATAGGAATCGGGTCTAAAGACTAGTTAATGGTCAAAGATGCAGTCTAGAAGATTTTGTTTATTTTAAATATTCTATATGTTTCTTGATTTAAAAAGAAGCTAAAGGCTCTCTGTACATTGATACACCAAAATATAAATGTACAACTACCAGTAATAATACACATCAGATTTTATTCAACCATTCTGATGATATCTCTTACCATGAAATTATCCCCCTACAAATGCAAACCTGGGTTGGCCTCTGGATAAGGAAAAACACCTTGTTAAGTCCTATACATGCTTTATTTATGTCCTAATATTGACTGGCACAGAGCTAGAAGCATTTCAATTTGTTGTAATGATAACAAACTCAATTTAGGATTTGTTAGTCGGAATAGAAACAGGTTTATTAAGTTTTTGGACCTTTCCTTAAAAGAAGAGAACAACAACCCATGGATTGTGATTTTAGCCATATAAGATTTCAGGGTATTGTAAGTATCTAAGTACAGGCACCAGGGACCAGGCACTACTGGAGAGTGTCTGGCAGGTACAGAAGGAGCCTGTGTGCTAAGTAATCTGGGATACTCCCAATAATGATTAGATAATGTCAAAAACCATGGTATGGTGAAGACAAATATTTAATGAACAAGAAAAAAATAACCAAATGATATGAAGCTCAACTGAGAAAATAGGTTCCAATGTAGGCCTGTGGTTGAAGCTAGCAGCAGGCTAAGGCAGAATCCATAAACAAGCTGGGTGGCTCCAGTGGCTCACCAGAGTAATGCAGGAGCAAATTTAGTGGCATATTTATCAAAGGTGGAGGTGAATTTTAAAATGAAAAAAAATCTAATTTCGAGCTATTTTTTGTCTACTTCGACTAGGGAATAGTCCAAATTCAAAAATCAAAATTTATCATGTACTGTCTCTTTAAAAATTCAACTTTGACCATTCGCCATCTAAAACCTGGCAAATTGCTGTTTTAGCCTATGGGGGACCTGCTAGAGCCTATTTGGAGTCTAAAATCTAAGGGTTTTTTTTTTGGAAAAAAATTGTATCGAATTCGATCAAATGCGCTATTCCTTTGATTCAAAAGATTAGAATTCGAGCGAATAAGGACCTATTGGATCGAAAATGGACCTATTTGACCCAAAAAAACATCGACTTAATTTTGACGTCCGTTTTTGGCGATATTGCACTGGCGTCCAAAAAAACAGACGGCGGTGTCCATTTTTTTACGCCGGCGAATTTTTGTGGCGGTTTTGTGAATTTATTCACCAGCGGCGAATCTCGGGAATTCGCCGCAAATTCGCGCCTGGTGAATAAATTCACCCATCACTAGTATTGTGATATTAATCCATGTGGTGTCTGACTACCATACTTTTCATGAAAAAACAATGTCATGTTTAGTTTTTAATTCATTGTTCTCCTGGATGATATATATTGTTTGAAATTAATACAAGGGAAAACCTGCCCATTCATAGGGCCTTATACTTGGGTACTTAGGCAGTTATTATCACTCCTGGAGCTAGACGAATACGCTGCTTTTCCTGCAACACTTTTTCAAAAGCAGCCAAGGTCAACCTCTTGAGCTGTCATTTGCTCTCTGTAGATTCTATAATAAACTTTGGCATAAAACGTAATTCAAACCATAAGCTTCTTGATGGTAGTAGTGATAGATATAAAAAACAACAGATACTATAAGGAATAGTAGGTAACAGAAATGGAAGAAAGACACTTCACCAATATTATGTCCATATAATGAGACGCTATCTCTGTATCTTTAATCTATGGATTACCAGCTTTTATCTTTCTTCCTTAAGTGTCTCTTACCCTTATTACTGTAATTCATATCTCAGTCTGTCAGAATTGATGAATAAAATTGATGGTTTGGAAATAAAATGGCCAAATATTTGTCAGCCTACAAGTCAGCCAATCAAATGTGATGGTTTCAAATAGTGATCGGATAAGTAAAAGTGATAAATAAATGTCAGCATAGCAAGGTTTCCAAGGCAACCATGAAAAAGGCTGCTGCAACTAAATGTGACTATTCCTTTCTATCAAACATGATTGACGTCTCTGTATTGAACTCTGGACTATATTTGCACTATATGAAGGATATATAAGTAGAGCAATTGGTTTAAGAGATACATTTAGATATAAGTGTGACTGATAGGGCCAAAGTATAACCCTCCAAAATGGAGGATACATCGATGGGGGGAATTCACAAAAGTGGGGACAGCATTTTGTTTTCAAGTAGTCTTCATATTCACCAGCAGGAAACCACCAACATTTTGGCTCAACCTCCACTTTTCATTTTTTTGGTGAAATAAAGACATTTTTGTGAATATGTTAATAAACAGAGGAAAAGAAATCATTGCTTCTTTTAATCTCCATTGACCCCTATTTCAGTGGCAGTGTGGGGGACTCATTAAATATTCTTGTTGATTAGCAGGCTAATGTTATATGACCTGTTTTCTAGATAAACAGAATAAAATAGCAGTAGGTGTAAAAAGCCTCATCAGCATTTTCATAAAGAAGAAAAGAAGTGTATTTTGTACCATTTTATAACTTACTGCCAACATATACTAGGTGACACATTTTTTAACTATTTTTGCATAACAAAAGTGGAACTATTAGAATCTTATAGGGATACTGTCATGGGAAAAAAAGTCGCATGACAAGGGGCAGCTGGGAAATTGACAAAATGTCTAGCCCATGTCAGATTTCAAAATTGAATATAAAAAAATCTGTTTGCTCTTTTGAGAAATGGATTTCAGTGCAGAATTCTGCTGGAGCAGCACTATTAACTGATTCATTTTGAAAAAATCCCTTAAGTGAATATATTGTATAAAGTTGTATAAAGTAAAAACGCCCATTGTCTTCAATGCAAAATTTCACTGTTTCACAATTTGTTTCCCAGTTTCACAATTTGTTTCCCAGATTTTAAGCCATTCTGGAAATGTTTTAGTTTAAGCACCAAATAATACCTAAAAAAGAAGCCAGCGCCACAGGCACCGGGCAAAACAAACAAATATAGGGCAATAACGTTTTGCAAATGACCCCCTTATTTCTGTGCACAGGTTTTATTGTATCTTCACCGTACTATGTGTAACCCCTTCTTATCCACCACCACAATTATATATAGCCTTTAAGGGGAGAGGGGTTTCTTCTTGCCTCGCAGGCCTTACAGATGGATACTCACAAACATACGGTTCAAATAGGCGTAAAGGAGCCTCTGACGAAGTGATAGACGAAACGCGTAAGGCACGGAGCACGGAATAGCACGCCATAGGAGAGTGACCCGCCGACATACTGCAAGGGACCCTAAAGCCACGAGCGCTCTGGCAGCAGGATTTCCGATTGTGGATAGGCGTGGAGAGAAAGCCTCTCTAGGACGATATGCTATACATGCTATTTTTGCGGAATGCCATGTGAGTGCAATTTTAATGTTACATTTTTAAATATATTAAAGGCAATATTACACTATTTCGCTGCCGCATCTACTTCACAGTTTTAAAGGATACGCGCTGGGACAACAAAGATTTTTTTACGCCTATTTGAACCGTATGTTTGTGAGTATCCATCTGTAAGGCCTGCGAGGCAAGAAGAAACCCCTCTCCCCTTAAAGGCTATATATAATTGTGGTGGTGGATAAGAAGGGGTTACACATAGTACGGTGAAGATACAATAAAACCTGTGCACAGAAATAAGGGGGTCATTTGCAAAACGTTATTGCCCTATATTTGTTTGTTTTGCCCGGTGCCTGTGGCGCTGGCTTCTTTTTTAGGTATTATTTTGTGGACTTGAGGGATACAAGTGAGAGCCGGCAGGGGACTGTGAACACAACCAAACCTAGGACTATAATTTGGACTGATTTGTTTAAGCACCAGTTCACAGCCAGCCTTTTATAAGAGGCAGGACAGACCCAGTCATTAGAACAAATCAAAATGTACAGCTGAGAGTCACCTGATGGCAGACTGAGAGGTTTAGGAATAATCAAAAACAAATTCAGAAAAAACGTTATGCAAAAGACACAATTTGGAAACTGTTTAAAAGACAAATTCACAGAAGTGGAGATAACGTTTGTGAATATGGTTGAAAATCTGACAAAACTATCTCCACTGTGCTGTCTGCAGGGACGCCTGCTGCTGTAGTCTTCTGTGCAATGTACTTCGTCATGCGCTGATGCATGACATCATCGCTCCTTGGCACAAAGTTTCAAAATTTAACGGGGCCTTGGGCAGTTACTCACTGCTCAACATAAAGTTCCTGAGTGTGCTTTTCTAGTGTTTTGATCTGTTGTCGACCCTGCCTGTCCTTAACTCTGTCTTGTTCGCTGACCTTTGCTAATTTTTGACTATTCCTTTGGATTCTGCTCTGTACTTATATCTGTGTGTTTTGACCTGGCCTCTGACCCCAACTACTCCTTCATCTTCTGAATATGTACTTCATTGTCTGACTGCTACTCACATTGGTATCAACCCGTCCTGTCCCATGACCACGCTTCTTGTTCTCCGTTTTAGTACTACGTTCGGTTCCCTTGCCGGCCCAGAACTCTCTCCTTTGTTCTCTCACGATAAGACCTGGTTACACCCAAGTAGGGATGGGCTCCTCCCAAAGTGAAAGGTGGTTGTTATAGACAGAAGACTGAGCTGCAACTAGGACCTTGAGGATTGTTCTAGGTTTGGGATTACATTTGTAACACCAGGTCAATATTGCTTACAGAGTTCACATAAGACCAGCAGAATGAGCAACTATTACTTTATCAGCTATCAATTTTAGACAACCTTAACTCAATTGGAAAATATAATTGAAGCTCACCACACACTTCTTTGAAGGCAGGTTTCTCAGAACTCACTCCGCAGGGTTCTGTAAGAGAGCAGAAGCATCACAGATTAACTACAACATGTTAGGAAACTGATTAAAACCTGAGGTGCGAAAAAAAGACTCAAACATAGACAACTTCATTGCGGTAAACCTATTGCTATCTTGGAAAATTTAAGCAATAGACTCATATAGAAAAGTGAGCACTACAAATTACTTTTCAAAAATTCTTGGCTCCACCCAATGATTATTATTGTTGGTACTACCTGTATTTCTAATATTTTGTTCCAAAACTTGAAACTTGGGCAACAAACAGGCCAGCAGATATCTAGACATGCTATTAGCAGGGCAAGCTCTATTGGTCTTTAAGATGTTACATTTTGTAAAGTTTTTTATTGCCCTGACTAATGAGAAAATCTTTTTACACAATAGTTAAATTGACCAAACAGATTACACATAATAGTAAATGTAGATTAATTAAGAGACATTTATACATTTCTTTTTAAACTCCATCACCTTCAGTATTACTCTGCACTATTATTCATAAATATTCTAATACATATAAATATTTAATTTTTTCTCTATCAGTGCAGTTGAAGATGTTGGAGTTATGTTGATAAAGGCCAATATGACTGATAATAATGGTAGAACTCCCTACACTTGGAGGCCCATTTACTAAAGGTTGAATTTTAGTGGTATTAGAGCTTTTATAAATCATGATTAAAATCTATTTCTTTAACATTACGAATGCAATGAAAGTTATTAAAAGATCCAGAAAAAGCCAGTGCGATCCAAATAGCGGTCAAAAAAGTGTTACGAAAATGAGCATTTTGATCTCCAAAAACCTCTAAAACCACAAACAAAAGGTTGATCTCTGCAAGAAAAGAAAGGGAAATTCCTTTAACTTCTACATGACCTTGACAGCTTTTACTAGCCAAACTTTTGTATTCATAGATTTTATGGTTTTACACTTGATAAGTTATGAAAAAATGTTTATTAAGCAACTATATGAAAATGTTGTTGGTGCTAAAAAGTACAATTCGGAGAAACGTTCTATGAACTTTCATAAATGGCCCCTTTAAATATTCTTTTTTTTTATTGCGAAAGTCCACGTTCTTAACTCTAATAGAACTATTTCATCGTGTCTGATACTCTTTCATTGACAATTTATTGTTCTAAGAGGGTTAATAGAGCTTTCCATTAATACATACAGTATTTGCTCATTTGTTGAATTCTTTGTGCTATACAGTATACTGTATTTAGGTACATTTGCTGGCTTTAATTTTTTTTGTCATCTTTTTGAAAATACCAGTATTCAAACAAATTGCTAAACAAATACATATTGTTGAGCTATCTGAATCCAAAGACAAAATCAATAAAAAGTAGGAATTTATGTGCATCTCTTCTATTCAGTTTGTTGTTTAATGCTTTCTCTAAAAAGCAATTTTAATAATAACATCTTCCTTTTTTCCTAGCAGAGTATAACAGGATAATTCTTGTCTGATATTTCCATACCTTTCACTGTCAAAGGATCCTTTCTCAGTACAATGCCTGACATTTTGTAGTTAGTCATGTTCCATAGACTAGCTGACAAAGCCATTCTTACTTACTTTACAATAAGTCACAAATCTTGGCAAGCGTTGCTCAGGAATGCAACTCTGCATCAATTACAACATATTTGAAGACGCAGCAAAGTTAGACAGCAACTTTGTGTCTTGGTGCATGCAAAGCAAGATATCAAACACTATTGAATATTGTATTTTATAGTATAATAAACAATGCACACACACATTATACTGTATGTTATCCAGAATACACCTTGTTTGGGATTACAGTGCTGTGGACAACATGTTGTTCCATCATTATTTTTTAATTGCAACCTTCCTTCTCTTCCATGTAGGCTGCCACAGTTTTTTTGGATAGCAAGCAATCATATACAGTAAATACTTTACATAGAGTATTCCCTCACTTTCATAGCAGAATTTGGATTCTGAGGCTGGGTAATATGACCTAATACAAATAGAAAGTTTCAATAAATGTGTTGTGAATATTTTGATATTACCTAGTTCTAGAAATGAAGATGTATTACCTTTTTAAGATTGGTAATTAAAGACTCAACATTTACACACATGCAATACGTCATATCAACCAATAGTATTGTTTACAAAAATGTGTGAGTAAATACTACCTGCTGTAGCTTGCCTCAGGTGCACAGTAAATACAGTAGTTCACAAAAAAGACCAGCAACATATATATACTGTATTTGTGTATTGGGAAACTGTTTTGTTGACTTCCCTTTGCTAGATGAAATTTAAGATGAAAACAGGTTGAGTAATGTTCATCTAGTGGATTACATTTGATATAAAGTACATGTATGGGATCCATTATCTGGAAACCCATTATCTGTTACTTCGGCAGTGCGAGCATTTCATAGTGAAGATGCACTAGCGTTCGTTTGTGCCTAGCGGAAATTTGCTAGTGATCTTGCGCTTAGGTCAATTTGCATACAGGTAATTTAAAGTTGTATGGAGTTTTTTGTTATAAATATTGGTGGAAATGCTTCAAGTTACCACTTTTTCTTACAAATTTCCAGCGAACTTTAATAAAGACAATAAAGTTAATATAATGCCCTACACATGAGCCAACTGTAAAATGAATGTTCCATATGTTACGAAATGTCTGGAGAATAACGGTTAAGTCAGAACTTTTGCATTTTTGGCACAGAGGATATGATGTAAGTGAGAAAAGATTGAGGAAGATCTAGGTTCTTTTTAGCACTTCGCCTGGTCTGAGGCGGGGAAGTCAATTCCGGCGAAAGAGTTAACGTTCAGTAAAATCCGTACTTTACTGAATTTGCAAAGTAACGACTTTTCGCTAGAGCGAAAAGTCACCTGGCGATAGAATGCAAATGAACAGTAGCGACGGTCTCTTTTTCGCAAGCAAATTGGCGCCTGCCTGTTAGTGAATTGGCGATGTTGCTGCGGATGGTAACGCTGGCAGATGGTAACACTAGCGCTAGCCACTTCGCCCTTTAGTGAATCTGCCCGTCAGATGTAATTAATCCTTATTAGAAGCAAAACCAGTATATTAGGTTTAATTAATGTTTACATCATTTTCTAGTAGACAAAGTATGGAGATCCAAATTACAGAAAGAAACATAATCCAGAAAACCCCCGTTCCCAAGCTTTATGGATAACCGGTACCATATATGTACTATTAAACAGTTGTGACTTGGGCCAAGGTCTTTGTTCTTCTTGTGACGTCTGTAACTGACATACGTACTGGTTGGTTGCCATGGGTTACTGCCCATGTGCAAATTTGCCCAGTGTTTATAAATAACCCCCAATATGTCCTGAACAGAAACCCTAGGATAAAAACTGGTATGAATAAGCTTAAGCACAGGACAGCACTGTGAGTATGTGAGAGTTAAAAAAGCAGGTACATAATTTGATTTTAATTGTTGCACCTGGCTCGCTGCCAATTCTTTATTCAAAACAAAAATGGGGGAGGGATGGCCTGCGCGTGGCCTGCACTGCGCTCCGGTTTTGTGCTTGGGCCCCACAACACTGCCGTCTACTCTACCTGGGCTGGCTAGTACTGACCTGCCTCAGCTGCCTGGAAAAATTGCACCCTGAGAACTGTCTGTTATGGATCGGTGGATGTTTCTTGCCCAGCGAATGCAGCCAGCAGACGTGCGGCACACACTGAAAACATGCGCAGACTGCGTAGTGCGCCGCATGTCTGTACCTGATGACGTCACCAACGTCCAATGCGTCCTGTTTCAAGTCGGATGGGGGAAGAAGAGAGAGGTGCGTGCCTGCGTGACAGCGCGTCAGGTGACAGGTCAGAGAGGACTGGTGCTGGACTGGTGTGGTGCAGCAGTGGGGTGGATATGGGTCCTGGCTTGCTGCATTCACTGGGCAAGATGTCGTGTCTTCTCTTCTCCTTCCTGACTCTTCTGGAAGTCTCAACGCCTGCATGAAACTTAACCTCACCACGTATCAACCAGACTACAAAGTCATCAGCAAAACAATGCAGCACCAGAAGTCGCATTAATGGTAAGAATTACTTTATTCATCATTGGTTAGCTGCTAATTCTTTTTAATAACTTTATTATGCTGTTGCTAACCGTTAAACATATTGTATGGCTCTCACGGAATTACATTTTAAAAAATGTTGTGTTTATGGCTCTCTCAGCCATATAGGTTCCTGACCCCTGCCCTAAGACAAAAAGACCCTCTAGCCCTACCTCTGAAAAGAAGATTCTCATAACCAATTTGATGATGAGGACAGAAACATTATGGACTCTTTTGTGGTGCTTGGTCATTCTATCAGACAGGACAGGCAAAGTATAAATGGGCTGGAGTCCATATGATGGGTAACGTCGATGGTGCAAACAAAACATGGTGCCATGAAGAAAAGTAAATCCATAAAGAAAAATAAATATAAAAGATCACTGTTAAATAATAATGCAAATTATAAAAAGCGTTAAAATCCCATAAATACAATTAGAGTTAAAATTATGATTTGTTCTGTCCAGACTACTTTGGATTGCATGTTGAGACATACAGTATGTTATCTTCCATCAGTGATAGAATTGCAAATGGAAAGAGCTGCAGACCTTGACCTAAAACCTTGTCCCTGTTACTCTAAATGAAAGAAACTAAATGGAACAAGTAGCATCAGCCAGAAGAAGCTTCTGCTAGTCAAGGGGGAACCCCTTTTTTTCTTCTGCTATTCACATGCTGGTTCTATTTTATATTTGAAAGCCAAAGGCAGGTCGCACGCAGAGAGTTATCCATAAGATTCTCAGATACACCCGGACAAAAGGCTGCAACTGAAGCCTCATTGCTCCAACCTGTCTCAGAAACAACGTTGCAGAAATAGCATACTGAGTGACAGAACAAGGAATAAAAGAGCTGAGATAAAGCACTGGATACTGAGCCAACTGCATTGAAGATTCTTATAAATGTGACTATGAAGGCAGTAAAATCCTCTAACAAGAAAACCGGTCTATGCTGAAGGGTAACTGGGTAAATGTGGCCATAAACACATAGTTATTAATGTATGATACATTCGGTGCCGACCGATATTGGCAAAAGACTTGGATATCAGTCGGTTCGTTGATCGTCCAGGTCGGAAAATTTTGGCACCCGAACATCTCCCACCGTTTTTTGCTGAATCATCAGATACAGGTAGAATTCAATTTTTTTCTACCTGTATATCTGACGATTATTCAGCTCTAAGGGGCGTATTTATTGTGCTGTGTATAAAACAGCAGGATAATACACCACACATCGCCAAGCTTTGCAGTGTAAAAAAACTACATAAAAAACAACGTACATTTTTTACTGTTTTTTTCTTAGAGTGACTTCCACCGAAAGCAATGTAAAATAATGGCAGCAACTCTGGTGTTTGCATGGTATAAAATAAAGCACTCCTTGATAAATTTACCATTTATTTTACACAGCTTTTTGCACTGTGTTTTCGGTGAATTTCGTTTTACACAGCATAATAAATATGCCCCTAAATGTCTGTATTGTAACATCTATGGCCACCTTAGCTTATCTTACAAGTTACCAATGATATGTCAACTTGAATTTGATGAACTTTGATAACAGGTTGCAACTGAATTGAGCACTAATACAGGAACCCAAATCAGGATTCCAGATCTCCACTATAACATAAGGATGAGGGTCATCTTTGTCAATGAAATTTGAATGCTCTGTCGGTGACCTGACAGAGCAGATCTGTGCTCTCTCCAGTTACCACATGCTAATGCTGAGCCAGTTACAGTATACCTCACAATAATCTTTAAAAAGTCAAAGCAAAAAACGGCTTCAGAAAGGTTATTAAATATTGTAATACAGTGTTTGGGAGAATTCTAGAGGGAAGTTACATATCTTCCAGAATGCTCTATGAGACACAACAAGTTATAAGAATTACAGATGCTGTGAACAATCTGCAGTTAACCCTTTAACTGCCAAGCACGTACGGCGTACGTGCTGGTGGTTCAGGGCTCAGGCTGCCAAGAACATACATTGTACGTTCCCCTGCAGCTGAGCCCTTCTCTCTGCTTTGGCGGCTTTTGTCACCTCTGCAGAGAGTCAGGAGGGTAGACAGCCCCCTGGGCAACGTGGCTGGGGGGCTGTCAAGTTGGATCTGCGACGCGATTGTCGCAGATCCGACTTTTAAAGTAGCAGAATCGCAATGGAAGCGCTGCTGCTACTTCCTTACCTGCTCCACGTCGCACCATCCGCCCACTCACTTCCTGCTGCGCAGTAACTCTGCTAACATACTGCCAGGAGTCCTCCTTCGGTTCCAGCTATCCTCCTGCTACAAAAACAGTAAGTGCACGTTTTTTACACACTTACCTGCACTTACACATACCTACAGTACATTTATACACTTACACAAAATTTTAGTAAAGATTGGACATTTTATTTATTTATTTTTTTATTTTAGCACACTTGTTCGATTTTGTACACTTATTTACACTTAATTACATGTATTTGCACACTCAGACAACTTTTATTAGTGCACAAATATGTATACACAAAAACTCACAAACTGGTGTTTTTTTTTTTTTTTTTACTTATTCATTGTACCGTTTGTTTTGCCTAAAAACAGCGTGACTATTGGATAATCGATTTCGGGCACTAAGTATGCTGTCGGATCAATTATTTTGTTATTTCAATGATTTACGCTATTTTTGTGGTTTTATTGCAATTTTATCCCTGCATTATTGTTCCTTATGTATCTTTAGTATTGTTTTGCTGTTTGGTGCTTTGGTATAGAAAGATAGATTTTATTTAGTTTGATTCGCCAGAATATATTCTTTCCAAAAATATATAGTTTTCTGGGGGTCTTTTTACAGTTTTGGGGTCTTATGGCACATAACGCACAGTTGGGGCTCTCTTTTCTGCAGCTTAGTTGGCTAGCGTGAAATTTCATATGCATGTTTTTCATTTGGGGTTCGTACACGCCAAATACTTTGGTAAATCTTTGCATATTGGGTATCAAACTATTCGGTAGATATAGTATTCTCTGACGTCCATATTTAGGGTGATTTTTCTTTATACGTAAAACATTGTGTGCGATAAATGTGGCAAACTGCAACAATTTTAGGAAATGTTGTACAAACCTCTACGTTTAGAAAAGCTTTGCAGTTTGGTACTTTGGTGTAGAAAGATGTCTTTATCTTTTTTGGATTCGTCAGAATGTGTACTTTCCAAAAATATATATTTGGGGGGGGTCTTTGCTGTTAGGAGGGTCTTGAGGCACATAATATGAAGTCAAGGGTCTATGTTCACAGAAGGCGAATCGGCAGCGGAGAAAAATCATATGCACTATTTTCATTTGGGGTCCGCACATGCCAGCTGCCTTGGTATATCAATGCATATTGAGCATCAAACTGTTCAGTAGACCCTTGGCATCAATATTTATGGTGTTTTACAATTGTATGCAAGAAATTGGGTGAGATAAATGCGGCCAATTGCAATATTTTTAGGCAATTTCAAAAATGTAAAAACTGTTGCTTTTATTGCCAAATTTAGGAAAGGCTTGTGACTTTTTACTTTGGAATACAAAGACATGCATACCCAATTTGGATTTGCGGGAATGTGTACTTTCTGAAAATATATGGTTTTCTGGGGTGAATGTACTTTTTTCTACCTTTGCTCCCCCCCAAAACTATGTATATGTGTTGATTTTGCAGTACCTGAAATGACAGACCATATGGGGGTCTTCCTTTTGGGGCCCCTATATGCCACGTGCTTGGGTACACCTATACATATTGGGCATCAAACTGTTCAGAGGACCATAGGCTTTCATATTTGGGGTGATTTCTTTTGATACCTAAAAGTATGTGGGTAATACGATGCTGCAGGGTAGAAATTTTGAAGTGATTTTTGGAAATGTCACCAAAATCACCAAATTTAGGAATGGTTTGCGGCTTGGTACTTTGGAGTACAAAGACATGCATACCCAATTTGGATTCAGGGGAATGTGTACTTTCCGAAAATATATGGTTTTCTGGCGTGAACGTACT
Source organism: Xenopus petersii (assembly GCA_038501925.1). Lineage (NCBI taxonomy): Eukaryota > Metazoa > Chordata > Amphibia > Anura > Pipidae > Xenopus > Xenopus petersii. The sequence goes on from CM076672.1 coordinate 139,491,010, forward strand.
TTTTTCTACATTTGCCGCCCCCAAAACTATATAAATGTGTTGATTTTGCAGTATCTGAAATGACAGACCATATGGGGGTCTTCGTTTTGGGGCCCCTGTATGCCACGTGCATGGGTACACCTATACATTTTGAGCATCAAACTGTTCAGATGACCCTAGGCTTTCATATTTGGGGTGATTTATCTTGATACCTACAAGTATGTGGGAAATACGATGCTGCATGGTGGAAATTTTGAGGTGATTTTTGGAAATGTCACCAAAATCACCAAATTTAGGAATGGTTTGCGGCTTGGTACTTTGGAGTAGAAAGACATGCATACCCAATTTGGATTCGTGAGAATGTGTACTTTCCGAAAATATATGGTTTTCTGGGGTGAACTTACTTTTTTCTACTTTTGCCCCCCCCAAAACGATGTAAATGTGTTGATTTTGCAGTACCTAAAACGACAAACCATATGGGGGTCTTCGTTTTGGGGCCCGGTATGCCACGTGCCTGTGTACACCTATACATATTGGGCATCAAACTGTTCAGAGGACCCTAGGCTTTCATATTTGGGGTGATTTCTCTTGATACCTACAAGTATGCGGGTAATACGATGATGCAGGGTAGAAATTTTGAAGTCATTTTTGGAAATTTCACCAAAACCACCAAATTTAGGAATGGTTTGCGGCTTGGTACTTTGTAGTACAAAGACATGCATACCCAATTTAGATTCGAAGCAATGTGTACTTTTCAAAAATATATGTTTTTTTGGGGTGAACTTACTTTTTTCTACCTTTGCCCCCCCCAAAACAATGTAAATGTGTTGATTTTGCAGTACCTGAAATGACAGACCATACAAGGGGGGGGGGTTTCTTCATGTTAGGGCTGATATATGCCACGTGCTTGGGTACACCTATACATATTTGGCATAAAACTGTTCAGAGGACCCTAGGCTTTCATATTTGGGGTGATTTGTCTTGATACCTAAAAGTATGTGGGTAATACGATGCTGCAGGTAGAAATTTTGAAGTGATTTTTGGAAATGTCACCAAAATCACCAAATTTAGGAATGGTTTGCGGCTTGGTACTTTGGAGTAGAAAGACATGCATACCCAATTTGGATTCGTGGCAATGTGTACTTTCCGAAAATATATGGTTTTCTGGGGTGAACTTACTTTTTTCTACATTTGCCCCCCTCAAAACGATGTAAATGTGTTGATTTTGAAGTATCTGAAATGACAGACCATTTGGGGGTCTTCTTTTCAGGCCCCTATATACCACGTGCTTGTGTACACCTATACATATTGGGCATCAAACTGTTCAGAGGACCCTAGGCTTTCATATTTGGGGTGATTTCTCTTGATACCTACAAGTATGTGGGTAATACGATGCTGCAGAGTAGAAGTTTTAGGTGATTTTTGGAAATGTCGCCAAAATCACCAAATTTAGGAATGGTTTGCCGCTTGGTACTTTGGTGTAGAAAGACATGCATACCCAATTTGGGTTCAGGGGAATGTGTTCTTTCCGAAAATATATGGTTTTCTGGGGTGAACATACTTTTTTCTACCTTTGCCGCCCCCCAAAACTATGTAAATGTGTTGATTTTGCAGTATCTGAAATGACAGAACAAACGGGGGGTCTTCCTTTTGGGGCCCCCTATGCCACATGCTTGGGTACACCTATACATATTTGGCATCAAACTGTTCAGTGGACCCCAGGATTTCATATTTGGGGTGTTTTACATTGATACCTAATGTTGTGTGGGAGATATGTTGCTATAGAGTGGAAGCTTTGAGGTCATTTTTCAAAAAATTCACCAATTTCTATAAAACATTATAAATTTAGGAAACAATTGCAACTTGGTAGTTTGGAGTACAAAGATATTTTTACCCATTTTTGGTTCACCAGAATCTGTTCTTTCTAGTAATGGGTAGTTTTCTATGGTAAACCTACTGTTAGCGGACTGTTTGGCCTTGAAATCAAAATGAAAATTTGCTTGTGTACTGCTTGTAGATTTTGAGCTATACAAGTGAGAAATCTCCATAAAACTATATATATTTGGTATTGCCTTGTTCAGGAGACATAGACCTTTCTAAATCGGCTGTGTTCTCATACATAAAATAAATGATGTTAATGATATATGTGATTGTTCTTCGTGAAACATGATTTTTTTCATTTTATTAGACACTTAGAAGCCTATATTTTTTTACAGAAGTAGAATTACACCAAAATTCTTGCATATTGTGAAAGTTTAGGTTGTCCTGAAAAAAACAATATATTGTTTTCCTGGGTAAACTAAAAGACCACCCCAGGAAAGGCCCTTAAAGTGAAAGAGTGCAAAATATCTAAAAACTGCTTGGCAGTAGATGTTCGCATCTAGGACAAAACGGCTGGCAGGGAAAGGGTTAAAGGGATCCTGTCATCGGAAAACATGTTTTTTTCAAAACACATCAGTTAATAGTGTTACTCCATCAGAATTCTGCACTGAAATCCATTTCTCAAAAGAGCAAACAGATTTTTTTATATTCAATTTTGAAATCTGACTTGGGGCTAGACATTTTATCAATTTGCCAGCTGCCCCTGGTCATGTGACTTGTGCCTGCACTTTAGGAGAGAAATGCTTTCTGGCAGGCTGCTGTTTTTCCTTCTCAATGTAACTGAATGTGTCTCAGTGGGACATGGGTTTTTACTATTGAGTGCTGTTCTTAGATCTACCAGGCAGCTGTTATCGTGTATTAGGGAGCTGCTATCTGGTTACCTTCCCATTGTTCTTTTGTTTGGCTGCTGGGGGGGAAAGGGAGGGGGGTGATATCACTCCAACTTGCAGTACAGCAGTAAAGAGTGATTGAAGTTTATCAGAGCACAAGTCACATGACTTGGGGCAGCTGGGAAATTGACAATATGTCTAGCCCCATGTCAGATTTCAAAATTGAATATAAAAAAATCTGTTTGCTCTTTTGAGAAATGGATTTCAGTGCAGAATTTTTTTTCCCCATGACAGTAACCCTTTAATTAGCACAGCAGCTGTGGGAGTGATGTCACCACCTGGGATGAGTGTCTGTGAGGTAACTAATGCAGGACTGTGAAAAGAAGAGTTTTTGGATACACTGTTGGGACAAGTCTCTGTGATACTGAGGTATGGACTAATGGCCTAATTAGGACTAAAGCATTGCTGAAAAGAGCAAGGCCTCTGCGACCAGTGGGCCAGTTAACAAGGCTGTTCTGATTAATAAGCACAACTTGTAAGTTTCTGTTAATTCTGTTACAAGCTTTTACTCGTTGGAACACTCAGTTGAAAATAAAACATACGGATTTCTGTTAAAGTTGCCTGGAAGTCCTTGCCTTTCAAGATTATTATTATATACTAACATTTGAGTGAATTCCCACATAATTAATAAGACCAGTTAGAATAATTGTGGCTAAAAGACCGTTAATGAGTCACATATATAAGTATATAATATATGTATATAAGTATATAATAGCTGTCTGCCTCCTCTACCTTATTACCAAAACAAGAAGCAGTGGATGTGTATATATCTATATATTTATATTTATTTATTTTCTGTATATATATATATATATATATATGTATATATATATATATATCTATATATATATATATATATATATATATATATACATATATATATATATATATATATATATATCATCTATATATCTATATCTATATATATATATGTATATATATATATATATATATATATATATATATATATATATATATTTATATTCTGCCTTAAAATGTTACTTCCCTTTGGTTCTGATTCTTGTAAGTGAGTCTATTCGTCAGTTAGGTTCTGTCTGTCTATCCCTGTCATTGTGATGTAAGGTACTTCTGGGGCATTTTGACAGGTGCATCATTCAACTAAGAATGGCCAACAAAAGTATGGTCAGGTCATTTTTTAGGCTACTGATTTCATTTAGTTTAAGCAGGATTCCTATGAATTGTTCACAATATGACTACATTTGAATGCCATTCATTTTAAAAATATACAACACAGTCAGAACGGAAGAATATCACAGTCGGGTCAACCTGTCTAATATATCATAAACCAGTAGGTAGTTCTGTATTACATTTTTACTGCTGTGGTAATATATTTTCTCAGCCGGCTTTGACGAATATGGGAAAGAACTGTAGCTTTTTAATGAGCTGTGCTACTTGTATATATCTGCAGATTAAGGGGGCAAAAACAAATTTCTTATGCTACCTAATAGATCATAACTGTTGTCTCTCATTAATAACGCTCTTGTTTACAAATAGACTACAAAGTCTGTAGAAAATCTTTTATACTGTAGATAAAAGTTCAGAAACACAACAATGATGTTTGTCATTCTGGCAATAATTGGACTATAAAAGAACACACAGCATGGATTTCAGGAGTTATAACGTGAGTAAGACAGATGCAACTAGTCAAACTGTTGGACTACAAAATATGGTTGGTAGAATCAAAATTAGAATTGGAGTAATTGATAATGGTTTTCACTAAAATAAGGCAAGGTGACTTTTATTCCTCATAATATTTTGCCCCTATCTCAAGGCATGAGTTATATATGTTGTTCAAGTTTTTTTATTTTTTTATTATGGTTACCATTAATTGCCATCAAATTAAGTTGTTGCATCTTAATTATAGATATTTTTCTGCAGAATTCCTTGTTTGGGTTGAGTTTCAGGCTTCTCAATGGCATGTTTATGGCTGTTTATCCAAATTGTTGTTAATCTTTTCCTTTCTTAACCTTCACTTTTTCCAATCACAGCTGTCTTTTCTATTGAAATTGACCTTCTCATAATGGGCAATGGGAAAATGTGTTTTTCATAATTTAATTTAATTCCAAATATCTCCATAGACTTTAATGGATGATAAATCATAAGATTAGTTTTTTCATCAAATTGAACCTGGTCCAAACTAAAAAACCATCAGTCTCATCATTCATGGAATTCCAGGTTTTATTTGATCAATCCATGTTATCCATGATTTTCAAATTCCTTGCAAAATAAACTATGCATCTTTGTCTTTAATTTCATTTTTATTACCCAGCTTTTACATTCATCAAGAAGAACAGCAATTATGAATGTGATTTAATTTAATTTTGAAACAAGTATCTCACAATAGTTCATATATCTAAATCAAATTAACCACCAGCATCTTGTTTTAGAAAATGAAACTGAGATGTTACTGAGAAAGGTAATCTGAGCTATCCTAAGAAATGACTTCTGTACTATACAGCAATAAACACTTTCTTCACTGAACATGTGTGCCCCCCCCCCAAATTCTTATACCACAAACTGTAAGTTTTATACACGGTGAAGAATATGGCTGGTCCTATGACTCTGCCACTGGTGCTCTGTGCCAGCACCAAATATAATACTGTAGCTTAACAAAGTTGAGAACAGAAGGACACTGCCACAAATGTACTGCTAATGTGCAGATTTATTGTCCACACGACATGTTTCGGGTAACATATGCCCTTGGCATATGTAATCTATAAAGGCTAGAATGACTGGATGTCTCACAGAATAGCCAGAATGCTACTTCTTACTTTACATCTTTCTACCTCTTAGTTCGTTAGCGACTTTAAGGGGGGGCATGTGGGATATAATTGTATAATTGTTTATTTAGTTTTCATTTGATCCTTAGCATGCAGGTCAGATACTAATGTAGTGTCTATGACCCATGTGCCCCCTCAAGTCACTGATTGCTTACTGACTATTATGTGACACATCCAGTCATTCTAGCCTTTATAGATTACATTATACAGTTACAGTTATAGGTAACTATATTGAAAACATAATTTTTTTTTGCACAGCCTATCTATTTACCCAGTTTTTATTTTCCACTGAACAAAGTTACATAGTTATATAGTTAAATTGGGTTGAAAAAATACATCAAGTTCAACCCCTCCAAATGAAAACCCAGCATCCATACACACAACCCTCTCTACTTTTAATTAAATTCTATATACCCATACCTTTACTAACTATAAAGCTTAGTATCACAATAGCCTTTGATATTATGTCTGTCCAAAAAATCATCCAAGCCATTCTTAAAGGCATTAACTTAATCAGCCATCACAACATCACCCGGCAGTGCATTCCACAACCTCACTGTCCTGACTGTAAAGAACCCCCTACGTTGCTTCAAATGAAAGTTCTTTTCTTCTAGTCTAAAGGGGTGGGCTCTGGTACGGTGATCCTCTTTATGGGTAAAAAGGTCCCCTGCTATTTGTCTATAATGTTCTCTAATGTACTTGTAAAGTGTAATCATGTCCCCTTGCAAGTGCCTTTTTTCCAGAGAAAACAACCCCAACCGTGACAGTCTACTCTCATAATTTAAGTCCTCCATCCCTCCAACCAATTTAGTTGCACGTCTCTGCATTCTCTCCTGCTCATTTATATCCCTCTTGAGGACTGGAGTCCAAAAGACTCCATACTCCAGATGAGGCCTTACCAGGGACCTATAAAGAGGCATAATTATGTTTTCATCCCTTGAGTTAATTCCCTTTTTTATGCAACTTTATTTGCTTTAGTAGCCTCAGAATGACACTGCCGAGAATTAGACAACTTGTTAGCTACAATAAACCCCTAGATCCTTCTCATTTAATGAAACTCCCAACACACTGAAATTTAGTATATAACCTGCATTAATATTATTTTTGCCAAAGTGCATAACCTTGCATTTATCAACACTGAACCTCATTTTCCAGTTTGCTGCCCAGTTTTCCAACTTAGACAAATCACTCTGCAAAGTGGTAGCATCCTGCATGGAACCTATAGTTCTGCACAATTTAGTATCATCTGCAAAAATAGAAACAGTACTTTCAATACCCACCTCCAGGTCATTAATAAACAAGTTGAAAAGCAAGGGACCTAGTATAGAGCCCTGCGGTACTCCACTAACAACACTGGTCCAATTAGAAAATGTTCCATTTACCACCACTCTTTATAGTCTATCTTTTAGCCAGTTCTCTATCCAGGTACAAATACTATGTTCCAGGCCAACATTCCTTAATTTAACCAGAAACCTTTTGTGTGGCACTTTATCAAATGTTTTAGCAAAGTCTAAGTAAATCACATTCACTGCCAACCCAGAATCGAGGTCTCTACTTACCTTCTCATAAAAAGAAATTAAGTTAGTCTGGCAAGATCTATTACGCATAAAACCATGCTGGCACAAACTCATAGTATTATGATTTGCTATGAAGTCCAGTATCTTATCCTTTATTAACCTTTCGAAAAGCTTTCCTACCACTGATGTCAGACTAACTGGCCTATAGTTTTGAGGCTGAGAACGGGATCCTTTTTTGAATAGAGGCACCCCATTAGCAATTCGCCAGTCTCTCGGCACTATGCCAGATCTCAATGAATCCTGAAAAATTAAGTAAAGAGGTTTGGCAATCACAGAGCTAAGCTCGCTAAGTACCCTGGGATGAATACCATCTTGCTCCGGACCTTTGTTAATCTTCACATGTTCTAGTCTCTTTTGAATTTCATCATGTGTGAACCATGCATCATTAGTTGTATTACTAGAATTGGGACTATTAAGAAGGAAACCTTCACTTATTGGTTCCCCAATTGTATAGACAGATGAAAAATATGAGTTCAGAATCTGTGCTTTTATTTTGTTTTTATAAACCAGCTGACCCCCCTCTGATAGTAAGGGTCCCATCCCTTCCTGCTTCATTTTTTACTATTAACATATTTAAAAAATAATTTTGGATTTTTTTTACCGTTTGCTGCAATATCCTTTTCTATATAAATTTTAGCTTGCCTTATAGCTTCTTTGCATGATTTATTGGCCTCCTTGTACCTTATAAATGATTCAGCTGTCCCAGCAAACTTGAAAGCCTTAAAAGCATGTCTTTTCTTACCCACCTCAACACTAACGCTTCTATTGAACCAAAAAGGTTTTGCTTTGCAACGACGTTCCATGCTTACAAGTGGAATATACTGAGAAGTATATTTATTAAACAGCATTTTAAAGACTTCCCATTTTTGTTCTGTGTTTAAACCTATGAAAAGAATTTCCCACTTAATATGTTGCAGAGATGCCCTTATACTCAGCGCCGTTTCTGGGGCTGCTGCTGCCTGAGGCAGCAGCCCAGATGCCGCCCCCCCTCTCCCGCTCTAAAAATTAGCGTCGGAGCAGGTTTCAGGGGGCAGTATAGCTAGTGCATTGAGCGCAATAGCGCTCTTTGCACTAGCGGAGCCGAGTTTCCGGGTTAAAACCCGGAAGTTCGGCTCTTAAAGTTACAAGAGGCGGCTTTTTGCCGCCCCTTGTAACTAGCCACTTGATGCCGCCTGAGTCAAGGGTTTCACCTTGCCTCATGGCAGAAGCGGCCCTGCTTATACTGTCAAAGTTTGCACATCTGAAATTAAGTGTTTAAGTTACTCCCTTATAGAATTGCTTCTGCAACAGAATCTCAAAGGAGACCATGTTATGACCACTATTCCCTAAATGCTCACCCACACAAATGTTAGAGATGAGTTCAGTATTACTAGTTATTACAAGGTCCAAAAGAGTGTTATTCATAGTAGGTTCTTAAATGAGCTGGAATAAAAAGTTGTCATTCAGCATATTTACAAACCTACTAGCTTTTTCTGTCTTAGCAACCCCTTTACCCCAGTCAATGTCTGGATAATTGAAGTCACCCATAGCAACAACTTGACCCAGCTGTGAAGCCGCTTGTATCTGCAAGAGTAGCTGGGCTTCATACTCAACACTTATACGAGGTGGTTTATAGCATACACCAATGATAATTCTTTTTGTAACCTTTTTCCCAGTCAACATCTCTACCCAGAGGGATTCTACACCCTCACCAGTGCCAGCCATGGTTATTAGAGGGGTTTCTTGGGAAAGTAGATTGCCATCCACATTTAAAAAAAACATACAGGCTGCATAAAAATTGTAAAGTATTTGGTGGCAAAATTATATATTAAGTGCCATATAATAAGGCATCATAAGAGAATGAGAAGGATTAAATAGTGATGGGCGAATTTATTCGCCAGGCGCGAAACGGGCGCGAAAATTCGCGGAAAAAATTCGGGCGCCGGCGTCGAAAAAACGGGCGCCGGCGTCAGAAACGGGCGCCGGCGTCAAAAACGTGACGCCGGCGCCGTTTCGCGAATTTCGCGCGAAATTCGCAAATTTTTCAGCGAAGCGAAACTGCACAAATTCGCCCATCACTAGGATTAAACAGTCTCTTTAAAGCATGCCAGACAAATTTTAATCTTAAAACCTTAGTGGGGGAATGTAATATATTTTGTTAGCGCACAAAACCTGTGCAAAGACGCTTGGAAACATTAGCTACCATGTTTGCATCCTTTTTGACTGATTACCGACCTCAATGACTTAATTGCAAAGTTTGCAACCAAATGGCTTTTGTGAACATTCACTGTGTCTGTAATACAAAATTTTTTGTTTTTAGCCAAACCTATTTTTTTGAATGATAACTAAGGTCCATTCGGGAATTCAGAGCTCAGATTTTTATCTTAGAAATACTGAGATAAATCTGGAGCATGATAAACAACCCCCTTAACCTTTGCTTAGCAAAAATGTGCAATGTAATATTCCCAGTGAATGACTTTACATCGAGAGCAGTGCTAAACATTTGCAAAAAAAAAATTTTAAATAAGGCTTGAAATTTTTATTACATTCTTTGCCCTTAATCATCATGCTTGACTTGGGCTCTTTTGTCCCAGGCCCTGGTTTGTTTCTGTTGGCTTCAATGCTTGTCTTTCCCCTGGTGTAATATGCAGAGTTATAGAAAATACCAACATTTCTTTTTCATAAATAACTGAAGCTGAGATGTTGCTGCCAACCAGGATACACATCATAGATAATATCAAAGAGCCCTTATTTGCATTAGGTTTGAAGTGTTACGCAATATGTTGGCGCTATATAAATACATGTTAATAATAATGTTAATAATAATAAAGTGCATCTTCTGAGGCAGATATTCATGGTACACAGCTCCTGCAATTACAATTTACATAGGAAGTGTCACATTTCTGTGTTTCCCAGAAGAGGAAGATATTCTGCAAGTAATTTTTAAAAAGCCTATGGTTGATTTTAATTAATCAGTTAAATGACTGTCAAAAAATACAATGTATTTTGCAGTAGATTATAGCCCTGAGGTTTTTTCAATTTCTTTTGTGCTACTAAAAAGAAATTTCTATTTGCGGTATTCTTTGTGTTCAGCTTGAATGAAGGTGACTTCTGATTTACTTTCATCTTCAAGCCGTCTGGCCAGTTTACAGATGTTTGCAGTTTAATGAAGGGAAACCATTTGGAGGTTCCAAGCTACAAGAGAAAGGGTTGGCTTTTTCATGGCTTTTTTTCCCATTACTTTGGCAATTTTAAATCTGTTCTGAAATGTTGTTTCAAATACTGTAGTCAGATTATGCAAATGTTTTGTCCAAGAAAGATAATAATTGGTGTAAAATGATGTCAATTAAAACCAGGGGAAACTCTTTCCAGAATCATTGGGATGCAAGCCCTGTGAAATGGTGTATTATAAACAAAACTGCTACTTGGATGTGTGTTTGAAACCTAAATAGCAAATAGCATTCATAATGTGTCACTTGTTTGTGTATACTCCTATAAACATGTGCTACAGAAGCAGCCTTCCTGATTCAATACCAGTAGAACTGGTCCAAAATTTTATAGGTCTTTTCCATCCCATAATTGGCATGCACATCATATACTTTGTGAAGTATGATGACCAGTGTGGTTGAGATTGGAGACAATTTCCAAATTGAAGAAAAGGGGATCCATTAGGAAACAAAGAATGTCTCAGAACATTTTTGGTCTTTCTGAGTAATATATTTTCTCAAGGAACAACAAATGAGTCCAGTGTGCCAAGATTAAGTTTCTCTTTTGTATCATATGCATTGATCAATGTTGATATGTACTAGGCAGATGTAAACAATAAATTGTTGGGATGCAGTCAAGAGGTGTCATCAGACCATGGGGAAGACGAGGAAGAATGCATCGCCGGTGAAAATGACTGAGTTTTACCCTAAGACAACCTCGCTCCAGGGCTCCCAGACTCTGTCCCAAGATGGTGGCGATTCCATCGGTAGCAGCCCTGCGCATCGGATGCGATATACAGACCAGCCACTTACACAATCAGAGGACGATCATTCACCGCTCACCGTCACTTCTCTGAAAGGCCTGCTGACGACTCTACGAACGGAGATCCAGGGAGACTTCTGGTCGGCCATATCGTCGCTGTGCACAGACATCAAGCAGGTTGGTGAGCGCACGGAACACTTAGAGGGCAAAATGGCAGAGATTGTAGCCTCACACAACGAGCTCATAGACGCCAATAGCGCACTAGAGAAAGAAGTACAAGGATTGACACTTGAACTGGCTGCCATGGAGGATAGGAACAGACGGAATAATGTCAGGTTAAGAGGCATTCCGGAATCCATTCCGACCTCAGATCTAAATACATATGTACGCACTTTGATGGGGGAACTAATGCCAGATGTTTCGCAGCTATTGATAGACAGAATTCATAGACTGCCTCTCCCTAAAACTGCCGCACAGGACGCTCTTAGAGATACCATCATGAGAATTCATTATTACCACGTTAAAGAAAAACTTCAGCAGTGTTTCAGAACACTTCCAGCCAAGTATAACCACCTGCAATGCTTCACTGATCTTTCTAGCTACACACAGCGAAAGAGAAAGGACTTTATCACTGTCACAGCAGTATTATTACATTCCATATCGCTGGCTTTTACCTTTTTAGGGCATAGTGGGCAACCCCCCCTTCTTAATCAATACCACTGTAGTATTGCTGTATATAAATTTTAAACATAATGTTTGTATTTAACATGCATGTTTTCTTTCTCTTCTTCCCTCAATTCCCTCTCTCTTAACGACTGGGATCCACCGAACCACGAGATGCCCTACAATGCCTAATCGGAAGATGGCAACTTATTCTCCAACCCCTGCCCAGATGTCACGACAGATGTCTTCCACAGCTACAATGCCCGAACCTGAGTAAGTCTATTTCATTCTACAAACACTCCTACACTCCACCATGGGGATTAAAATAATGTCATAAAACGTGAATGGGCTAAATAGCCCACAAAAGAGAACAAAGTTGGTGACTTGGAGCAGACAACAAAACGTAGACATTCTTCTGCTACAAGAAACACATTTAATTGCTCAAAAACCAACAAGACTCACTTCCAGTCACTTTCCCACTCAGATTTATGCTTCTAACACGGTAAAAAAAAATGGAGTAGCGATTTGGATAAATAAAAACCACCCACACCAACTCAACTGTTAGATCCCTTGGGCAGATATCTCATTCTCACTATTCTTGCATAGACTTTTTTTTTTTGTTGATAAAACTCTACTGCAAACCATCATGAATTTGAAAATAGGGATCAACACATGGACAGACCACTCCCCAATTGAAATCAATATTGATAACAACCGGAATCTCCGTCAACAACCAAAGTGGCACCTTAATGAAGCCCTCCTCTCCAATCAACTCAATCTAGAGCAATGTAAACAAACTTTAAGAGACTATTTCCAGCGAAACGACACCTGAACCACAATACAAGCGACACTGTGGTGTGCACACAAAGCTGTCATTAGAGAGCAATTAATAAAAATAGCTTCCAACATGAAAAGACACCATGAAATGATCAGAACACAGTAAACTCAACAATTACAAGCTTTAGAAGCCCACTTAAACCGCAGAAGAATGAAACAGATATAAGAGCTGAGAAATCAAATACAGGCTATAGAAAACAAAAGAGTGGAATGGGTGCTGCAACGGTTAAACCTCAACAGATATACTAAGGGGAACAAGGCTTCTAAACTACTGGCAAACACACTCAAGCATAGACAAACCACCCAAGCCATAACGCAAGTGACTTCCGCCTATTATAAAAATTTCTAAGACATATTACTTCCATGTCTCACCAAACTTTTTAACCACATTCTCCAAGAATGCACTTTTCCTAAAGAAATGCTAACAGCTACGATAACTACGATCCTGAAACCAGTCAAACATGTCATACGATCTCTCTACTCCAATCCTACAGCTCAAGTCAACAATGTGGGTTTTCTTTCAAAGACTTTCCAGTTTTCCAACAGCACCAGACAGGAGTGCCCCCTGTCACCCCTTATTTTCAATCTCAAACTGGAACCGCTTGCCAGAACCATTTGGAAAGCAGAGGAGGTCTCTGGGATTCAAGTGGGTAATTCACATTATAAGATAGCTATGTTTGCGGATTATATTATTCTCGCTTTAACCCACCCGGAAACTTCACTACTGGCAGTCACAAAGATCCTACAAAACTTCAGTAGAGTATCTTATTTTAAACTCAATGAGACAAAATCACAAATTCTGCCCTTGGAGATGTCACAAGACTCCATAAAGTGCCTGCAAGCAAAATATGCCTGACAATGGCAAACGCAATCTATCACTTACTTGGGAGTAGAATTAGGCAGCTCCATTACACAAACCTATAAAGCTAACTACCCTAAGCTGCTCGCCAGTACTCAAGCTCTCTTGACTAGATAGACACCCCTCTATACCTCTTGGTTGGGCAGAATTGATGGTGTTTCCTAAATTTATTTACGTTTTTCGTACCCTTCCACTGAAGGTTCCACACTCCTTCTTCTGCAAAGCAGAAAACGACATATGGGCCAACAGGAGACAAATAAAACAGAAATACATGCAACGGACCAAAGAGAAAGGAGGTTTTGGGGTCCCCAGTCTAGAAATATATTATCAGGCCACAATCATAGACCAAATGAGAGCTTGGAACCTCCCACCTATGAACCTGCACTGGCTTCAATTGGAACAGGAATCCATCTACCCGACCTCTCTAAGGGGCCTAATGTGGGCACAACCCCTAACTCAGCCACACCACCACTTAGCGGCTCACCACACAACGGCGACAGCACTCAATCTATGGGCAAAAATTAATAAACACAAATTGTCTCCAGTACAAAGCGCTAATCTGGAAGTCTTTGAAATGACCATTCCTCATCTCAATCTGGCTAGATGGCGCAGTAATCATCTGACGTCCATAGGTCAATTATATGAAGATTCGCTCTTAAAATCCTTTGATCAGTTAATGCGGGAATACAATTTGCCTAAACAAGATTTCTAAAATGTCTACAGATCAAGCATCTTTTAGGAAGTACATGGGACAGGCCTACCCCACATTCCCCCAGTTTCGAGACTGTTCTCATGGAATCCACGCAGCGCTAAAGGGATAACAACACTATACAGACTTCTAATGGATGACGACACAATAGACAAACCTACCCACATACAGAAATGGGAAAAAGATCTAAATATAGAACTGAATCTACAACAGTGGACTACTATGTCTACTATGGCCCAAATACTCGAAATGCACCAACCATGTTGAAAACACTAGGAAACTTCTCTATAGGTGGTATAAAACTCCCAATATCCTGCACAAATTCTACCCAACTGTTTCGGAAATTTGCTGCAGAGATTGTAATTCCGTTGGCGATCTAAGTCATATCTGGTGGCACTGCCCAAAAATCAAAGCTCTATGGAGACATAATGAAGTCATTCTACACCAAGTCACTCAGCTACAAAGAAACCTATACAGCCACTAGCGCTATTCAACTACAATCTAGAGACTTATCTGAAAACAGTGCAACATCTCATATTCCATATTTTGACCGCAACTAGAGTTTTGATTCCTAGATACTGGAAATCAGCACAAGTCCCTAACAAACAAGAGCTAATCTCGCTGATCGATTCAAATCTAGTATACGAATTAATGTTGCTCGGATCAAGTAAAACTAACAGGGTCTGTGAACACTCTAAATACCTGTGGGAGAAATGGAAGAAATCTCACCATTTTACTGTCATAAAGCCCAACACATAGTCTGGAGCCAACATACGAGGTTACGAACATATAAAAATTGAAAAAGAGAGAAGGGAGAGTTATCTATACTCTATCCTCTTCCTTACTTTACAGTTATCTCGGTGATCCTCTACCTACCCGGTTACCCAATCTACAACCCCTATCCTAACCCCCCTTTCCTCTCTGCACTCTTCTTGTTCCCTAACTCTTTTCTGCTTTCCCCTTAGATAGACAATGATAGCATTATTCTCATGCATGCTAACGCTGAGACAGTTGATATTTGATGCAAAACTCATTATTATGTCTATCAAAAAAAAATTGTTAAACCAATAAAAATCTTTAAAAAAAAAGAGAGAGAGATAATGAATTGCATAGAGAGAGACTACTCCATTGCACTGGGATATCTCAGTGAAAGATGCAGGTGATAATTAGGTAATCCCTATGTGAAGGGCACAAGGCACCTTGGCTTACCAGTTATTAAAATAACAATTAGTCCCATAACTTGGCTGCCAAATGGCCAGTAGAGATGGGAGTGAGGCTGTGGCCACTATTGGAAAAAACAGAAATAAAGACATTACAACTGCTGAGTGGAAAAATTAGTGGCCACAGCTTTATTTGTATAACATAACTGCCATAACAAAAATTCGCCAACTGCCAGGTGGCCCGGCAGGCATGAAATAAAACCACTTCTCACAGGAGTCTCCTGCAGCTGGCCCCGGCCGTCGGCAGCAGGCCATGCTGCTTAACTCACCATATATCTAAACTATACGCTGTCAGGTGTTGCAAATCACCAAAATAAAGCTGTGACAATAAAGATCTATGGATAGGAAAGGGAAACAAATTTAACAATAAACTTTTTAAATAACTCTCATAGATCCAAGGGTGGAAGGTTGGGGAAAAGCTGTTAAGCCATTCCCCTGAGTTGCTCCTGTGACAGAATGGTCCTGGATTGCCCGTGAAGAGCAGAGGGGGAAAGGATGGGGTTAATGTAAACAAACCATTCTCCCAGCTCACTGGCCGGCAGCCATGGCCCACCAACCACCGATTCAGTGCTGTTGCTGGGCAAACTTGGCTGCCAAATGGCCAGTAAAGATGGGAGTGACGCTGTGGCCACTACTGGAAAAAACAGAAATAAAGACATTACAACCACTGAGTGGAAAAATTAGCGGCCACACACATAACAAAAATGTGCCAACTGCCGGGTGGCCCGGCAGGCACAAAATAAACCCACTTCTCACAGGAGTCTCCTGCAGCTGGCCCCGGCCGTCGACAACAGGCCATATATCAAAACTATACGCTGTCAGGTGTTGCAAATAACCACCACCAATTTGGCTAAATCCCTTTAGCCGGCTTGCTGCCCCAACACCGACAGCGATGTCGCAATGCCCGTCTGGATATTCATGTTGAAGATGTCGAGCCCTATCGGGTTAAAATGTACCCCGTCTTCCCTCAGTAGCCATGGGCCATCCCTCTCCATCTCGCTGTGTCTTACTACAACTCATCCCATCCTCTTAACAAAAGCTGAAACTGCCACATTTAACTTTTTTTGGCACCTGTCTATGGCCTATTAGTTCCTCGCATAGCGCCAGGACTGGCAATATATGATCTCAGACCACACCAACACGCAATCCTAGGAAAAAGTGGCTCAACACAAAAGGTCTTGTCTGATGGTGTGGATGAGAGCGACATTCCTGCCAACTCCTAAATCGTTGCCCCCGGCATGTATGTCTACCACCTTGGGACCCGGTGTGATCCGCTGGAAGTGCAGGAATTCTGGGAAAACTTGCGGCCATAAAAGCCCTGTAATGCCCCTCTAACGGACACTTTCCACATTGACGGGTTAATTGAACTGTCTGATATAGGTGCAAATGGAGGCCCTTTTTGCTGCCCAACGGATGTGTGGGTGGCCTTTGTTGGACCTGAAATTGAAAATATTTACAATAAATGTGGGCGAACATACAACTTGAACAGTGAACCCAGGGTGGCTGGCTTCAGTTGCCGCTACTATTCGGAAGGAGCGGGAACCGAAGGCAGCTGTATTCAGGGCCATGGACTTCAAGGCTCATCTGAAAATAGCTATGAATTGGTAACAGGTGAGTGGTGTACAATTCTCATGGATGATTAGGGGGCCCGCCACGCTTGAACTAACTTGACTGGGCACACCATTTTTTCTGTTGCCTTCAGTGTAATGATGTGGCTTTTGCCTTTTTGGTCTGTCTTGAACCTTCACAAAATTATGGAAAGGGACCTATCATTGACATGCATGTCTGCCAACTGTAACCCACCCGGCTTGTTCCGGTCTGGGGACACTAGCTCACCTATACGCAGGGCAGCCATCAGGGGGGGACAGGGGGGAGAGTTGTAGGGGGCCCCGTTGGTAAGGAGGCTAAGGGGGCCCGGCCACACCACACTTACTTGATTAGCCAGGCCCCCCATCTTTCTGAGAGCTGCTGATTTCGGGAAGGCATGGACGTTTAAGGGGCCCTGGCCACCAATTTTCTCATAATGTGGGGGGGGCCTGGCTACCAATTTTGGCCACCAATTATTTTTTTCTCATGTGTGGTCCTAGCCACCAATATTTTTTAATGGGGGGGCTCTGGCCACAAATGTTTTTTTTATGGGGGGTCCTGACCACCAATATCTTTTTATTTTTTATTAACATGTGGGAACCCTAGCCACCAACATTTTTTTTGTTTTTTTACTGTGTGGTGGGGGGCAGACCTGTGGGGGTGGGGAGGGCGGACCTGCGGTGGGTGCAGCCCAGGGGGCCCAGGACATTTTGTCGTATGGGGCCCTGCAATTTCTGATGGCTACAGAAAAGGCTAGGCTGAAAAGGTTTCCTTGTACACCGAGGAACATAATGTATGGATCGCCGTGACCAATTGAGACAGTATAGAAAACAAGACTGGACACTTCACTCGTACACAACGCGAGGAGCTCACCAGTCTATATCCCAGAGATCCTCTGCGGGTTATCAGACACACCCACTCGGCAAAGCGGTGTTTAAACACGCATATAACAGTTACTGCCCGAACTCCACTTCAGTCTCTCACGTGTATTAAAACACTGTACAAAACGCGTTGGCTGATTTGTGCTGAAGTCAAGGAATTTCGGTTAACCGCAAACCAACACCACCCTTCAAGTATTAATCACCTGGTGCACAACGATAGAGGCTTTCGGCCACCTCAAAATTCCATAGAAAAGATTTTCACTGGCACACAGGATTTTTAGCTGCAGGGCAAGCCCTTGCAATTTTTTAATGCAGTGCAGGTGCAACATTTCGGCCCTGAAACGTTGCACCTGCACTGATTTGTACTGATCATGTAGCATGTCACTATACACTTTTAGTATGATGAAATAAAGAAAGACTTTTAATACACTCTGTGAGAGACTGCAGTGGAGTTCGGGCAGTAACTGTTGTATGTGTGTTAAAACAAGACTGGACGTCTGGTGTCATTTGAACTGTGTTTCCAAACTTTTACCACCTTTCTCACCACAAATTCCTTTGTGACATTCTACCAATACAACAACTGAAAAGGAAAGACAAAGCCGACAGATTCCTTTCCACCGTATTACCTGAAGCCCCCGCTAACTTGAGGGGGCAAGCAAAGGTAGCCACCGTCTGGTTTTTATGGCTCCGTGTGCCTTTTTCCTGCCTGCTGTTGCTAACCAGTCCTTCCAGACTCTGTTGTATGCCCGCCAGGTGGCACGTGCTAGAGACCTGGCGATGAGCTCTATAAATTCCAGGAAGCAATGTCCCATAAGTGTGATGGCACTTGTTGACCCCTCTCTTCCGTGTGTGGAGCAAGGTTCCGAAACTCCGTAAACTGAAATCGGGACAGAGAGTCAGCGATACAGTTGTTTATATCCGGTACATGCTTTGCACAAAACCAAATATTTTTCCAAAGACATTGAAGCACGAGAGCCCGCAGCAGTTCTAGAACTGGTGGGGAAGAAGTAGTTTGCCGGTTAATTACATGCACTACACTCTGCGCACCACTCTCCTTAAAAATAAGCCCCTTGCCCTACACTGCCTGCATCGTCCGTGAATAATTACAATTCTGGGCTGTCGTGTTATTGTATTCGGCCATGAAGGACTGCCACAATATCAGGTCTTCCCGGTACTGGTTTGAAATATGGATGTAATGGTGGGCAGGGCCGCCATAAGAAATCACGGGGCCCCACACAACAAAATTTTCAGGGCCCCCCCTCACAACACCTCCCCTAATCACGCCCCAACCACACCCTCACCTTAACCACGCCCCCCGCCACAAAGGTCACATGGACACATTCACAAACCGCAAATAAAATCATTTTGGCAAAAGGGTTATTAAGCCTGCCACCACATCAAGGTAGACTCTTTAAGCTCTTTTAAACTTTGTTTTACAATTATTCTACGCATTGGGGGATATGGGGCCCTGCATGGGAATCCGTGGCCCTCATTGGGGGGTTCAGGGGCCTGCATTGGCAGCCAGGGGTCACAAAAAAAAAAAACACTGCTGACCAGGCCCTCTGCAAATCAGGGGCCCTGCATGGGGATATGGGGCCCGGCATGGGGATTCAGGGGCCTGCAGGGGAATCAGGGCCCTCATTGAGGGTTCAGGGGCCTGCAGGGGCATCAGGGGCCCTGCATTGGTGGCTCAGGGGCAGTATGGGGTTCAGGGGGCCTGCATTGGTGGCTCAGGGGCCCTGCATTGGTGGCTCAGGGGCCCTGCATTGGTGGCTCAGGGGCAGTATGGGGTTCAGGGGCCCTGCATTGGTGGCTCAGGGGCCCTGCATTGGTGGCTCAGGGGCAGTATGGGGTTCATGGGGCCCTTTTCTGACTCAGGGGCCCTGCATTGGTGGCTCAGGGGCCCTGCATTGGTGGCTCAGGGGCAGTATGGGGTTCAGGGGTCCCGCATTGGTGGCTCAGGGGCCCTGCATTGGTGGCTCAGGGGCCCTGCATTGGTGGCTCAGGGGCAGTATGGGGTTCAGGAGCCCTGCATTGGTGGCTCAGGGGCCCTGCATTTGTGGCTCAGGGGCAGTATGCGGTTCAGGGGCCTGCATTGGTGGCTCAGGGGCCCGCATTGGCGGCTCAGGGGCCCGCATTGGTGGCTCAGGGGCTACATTGGTGGCTCAGGGGCTACATTGGTGGCTCAGGGGACTTACCTGCTTGTGCTGGCGTCTTCTTCTTCCTCCAGGAGGGTCTTCTTCGCTGTCTTCGCCATCCGTTCACTGTCTCCAGGAAGCACGTCCTCCTCCAGCGACGTCCTCGATCTTCTGACTGCAGGCGGCGGTGGCTTAAATAGAGTTGCGCCCGTGCGTACTGACGTCACGCATACGCACGGGACGCAGCTCTGTGGGGAAAAATGCAGGACAGAGTCAGGTCGCGGCCGGGCCCCCTGGAAGCGGGAAATCCACCGGGCCCGAGAGGACTGTCCCCCCAGTGACCCCCTGATGGCGGCCCTGATGGTGGGGGGCTTGTATACCTACCATGGTCATAGATAGCCGCCAGCAAAAAACTCTGCCCATGGGCATGACCTTGCAAGCAGATACCAGGTGACCAAGTAGTGTCTGGACTTGCTTCAATGTAAGCTTCCTAGCTCTGATAGCTCTGACTACCAGGCACCTCAAAGCTTCAAACTTATCTTTGGGCAACTGGAAAACCATCTTTTCAGTTCAATTTGTATGCCAAGGAACTTGATGACCGTTACTGGTCCCTCTGTTTTTTCCTCCGCAACCAGGACACCAATAAAGGCCATGAGCTCTCAGAAAGCATGCAATAGTTTGGATTACTGGTCATTTTTAGTGGGTCCTACAAATAAAAGATCGTCCAGGTAATAAAGCAAAGATTTGCAGCCTGACTCATGCCCCACCACCCACTCTAACAGTTCATAGTAATAACAGTATATCGAGCACCCCATTGGGAGACACGTCCACAAAATATGCCCCGCCTAGGGTGCGGCCTAGAAGATGGAAACAATCTGGGTGGACGGAAAGCAGGCGGAAAGCCGATTCAATGTCAGACTTGTCCATGAGTGCCCCTCTGCCGGCCTCCCTGACAAGCCCCAGAGCCCCATCAAAGGATATGTACTGCACCCTGGATTCATCACTGTCAATCCTGTCATTCACTGAAGAACCTTTGGGGAAGGACAAATGATGAATCAATCGGAACTTGCCAGTTTCCTTTTTTGGAACAAGGCCCAATGGCGAGACCCTGAGGTTGTAAAAGGGGGGCTCGGAGAAGGGGCCCGCCATGCAACCCATTTGTAATTCTTTTGTGAGTTTTTCCCAGACGGTGTGCTCGTTATCCTGTGTGGACCTAAGATTGCCCGCCCCAATTTGGTTCGTCTGACGGTATGAATGGAGTCCAAAAACCCCTGAGGAAACCATTGTGGATAATAAGGGCCTCCCTTTTATTGGGGTACTGCCTTAGCCATGGCTCCATCCTTTGGATGTTCACTGGGGTCCTCGCTTTTTGGGGTAGTAGGCTGGGCTGGAGATGGAGGGGGAAGCAGTCCCAGCTGCATAGTATCTGGCGGCGCGTCTTAAGAACGCGTTGGGAGGTGTGGGAGCCGCATGTGGGGAGGCAGAGGGGACCCGCCATTTGCCCACACGCTTCCGACCTCCAGCTGGACTCGGGCTGAGGCGTGCTGGGGCCTTTGAAAATATTAGTCTGACTGGGGTACAAATGTAGTTTAGGGGAAATATGTGAGGAGAAAAGCTGTTAAGCCATGTCCCTGAGTGGCTCCTGTGACAGAATGGTCCTGGATTGCCCGGGAAGAGCAGAGGGGGAAAGGAGGGGGGGATAATGTAAACAAACCATTCTCCCAGCTCACTGGCCGGCAGCCATGGCCCACCAACCCCCCCACTTAGTGGTGTTGCTGGGCAAACTTTCTCAAATACAGAGTCATAATAATGGTTTAGATTACATAAACCTATCTGTAAAGGCTTAAACCTAAAAAAAAAATCAAAATTACAACTAGTCAGAGATGAAGAGCTATAGTATACAGGGCCGCCATCAGAAATCATGGCCTCTGTACAACAAAATTTTCAACACACACCCTCACACCACAGTAAAACATGTAAACTAAAGTAAAACCAAACTAACCAAACATGAAAGCTAAAACCCATTGGTGACCTAGGTTATCCTCTACAAAAAAACAAAATTGGTTACAAGTTAAAAAAACATAGGTAGTCATGGGCCCCATAGAATTTTTTTTTAAAAAATTGGTGACCAAGCCCCCTTCCTCACAAGTTAAAAATGCCATTGGTAGTCAGGGCCCCATAGAAAATTTAAAAGAAAAATTGGTGGTCAAGGGCCCCAGAGAAAACAAAAAAAACATTGCTGGTCCCCCCTTGCAAGTAAAAAAAAAACATTGGTGATCAGTGGCCCCGTATAATATTTAAAATAACATGGGTGGCCAGGGATTTAATTAAAAACATTGGTGTTCAGTTCTTCCTTGTCCTCGGCGATGGCAGACTCTTTGGCTTTCATTTAGCTCCTTTCAGACTTCAGGTCTTTCCACTGCTGCTTCGGGGTCCATGAGCCTCCACCACTTTGGGTCTTCCTTTGTATAGGCTGTACTGTATATTGTTGGGATGGTGTTGTGAGAGGAAAGCTTTTAGAGGTACTTGGAGATTACCAGTGTGGAAAATTCGTTTAATTTCATCCTGTGAAAAATGCAGCATATCGTTAATATGATTGAAAACAACACAATCAGACCTTCCACTTTAATAATTATAAATGTGAATAACTAGTTTCTAAAGAAACCTCTGTAGCCGCAACTTATATGTCACCAGCTCAATCTACTTGCCCTTCACATTCTGCCTCTTGCATTTAACTGCCTTAACAACCACAATTTGAAAAATCGGTTTTTGGACATAAAGATTCTGCCCAAGATCATGGTGCTTTTATATTATTATATATTTTTTATATAAATGTCTTATCAACACATTTACGATGTACCTGGTAGGGATTTTCACATTGTATTAATTGCATCTCGAGCTGCTTCAGCATTCTGGGGTGTTACTGACACATACAACTGCAAAGAAGCTTATTCTTTTTTAAGACTTGCTAATGTATTTCATGCAAATTAATTGGCACTTTTCAAGAGCTCACTGCAGAATCGAAATATCTGAATATCTTTATTAGCCAGAAATCCAGGTGCTAAACTACTTTCAAATATATGTTTGTCTCCTCTGTGTTGGTGTAATGTGGGCAGATTCTCACTTGTTAATGTATAAAATGTGTGAAATGAAGATATACAGGGACATGATAGAAATCCTCCTGATGCAGTTACCTAAAAATACCTAATTATTATTTAGCAATTTTAACCTTTAAGTGGCAAAACAGAGAAGTTAGTTGAAATATGTTCTAATATATTTTTTTTTTACCATGCACAGAACTGTTTGCTTCTAAGCCAAACCTTAAGAGTTGAGAAGTGCAAGCTCCTGAATTTAAAGCTGTAAAGTCAAATGTCTGCTGAAAAAAAACTGACGTGTTGTTATTGTGGCAAATGCTTTTCTTTTTGCTTTTTTAGCCCTGATCGGTTATAGGGTTTCTATAGAATTTGCTCCCTGAATCAGCACAGTCATAAAAATGTTATTTAGATGTATTTATGTATGTATAACACTGCACTCAAAAGACATATGTTTCACAAAGACGAACAACACCATTTTACCAGAAAAGGATAATACTTGTAATGATGTTTATGCAAAAAGAAATAGCTGGGGTCAGGTAATTGCATGAATAATAAATGTTTTACTACCAAACCAACGGCCAATGGTTAATGTTCTTTTGGCAGTTCTGCAGGATCTAATTTTTTTTTTTTCAAATCTTATCTTTTATTGATTTTAAAAGAAATGGGAAGGGGGATACAGAATGGAAAAAAAGGGGGGGTAAGGGAGGGGTACCAAGTTCGAAACAAAGCATATACATGTAGAAATTCACAAAGGAAAACAATGAGTCATTTCTATACAACCCGTGAGTCACAGTTTGCAAATCCAAAACTATTAAAGGTAGAGTAGGCAGAATAGGTAATATATCCAAGAGATTAGTCGGAGTTCTTAGAGGTGACCAGCTGAGACAAAACTTTCAAGGTATAAAATTCCAAGAGTCAATCCATGGTTTCCAGACCAAGTTGTACTGAGGCATGGAATTATGAAGGATACTCGTAATTTCTTCTAATTTCCTAGTATCTTCTACAAGATTACACCATTCAATTTCAAGTGGAGGGGTCGATAGTTTCCATTTTTTGGGAATCATGGCAATAGCTGTGTGTAGTAAGTGAAGGGTAAGCCTATCTGTTATCATGGAATTTCGTTTAGAGTCGTACTGGAATAGTAACATAATAATATCGGAGTGAATCAAATTAGTGCCAGTTAAATTAGTAACCCGATTGCAAACTTTTCTCCAGTAAGGAATTATAATTGGGCATGTAAACCATATGTGCGTGTCAGATCCCACCTCTGATTTGCATCTCCAGCAATGTTCAGGTGTTGCTGGAAAAATTTTGTGTAACCGTTCAGGAGTGTAATACCATCTAGTCGTAATTTTATAAAGCATTTCCCTTACTCGTGAGGCTGTAGGAGTTTTATGCACATTGGTCATTATTCTCCTTCTAACCCCATTAGGGAGATTTGTTCCAAGTTCCCGTTCCCAGGCTTCGAAATAATTTGCGTGAGATAAAGTTTTGTTTGAAAGCAACATTCTATAAGTTGATGAGATAGGTCTATCTGGTGGTTCTTTAAGATCTAATATGGTTTCCCACACTGTTGGTTGGGATTCTGCAAGGTTGAGATGTAATGAACTGAAAAAGTTGTGAAGTTGGTAGTAGCACCAAGGATCTCTTGGATGGGGGGCCCAAATTTTCTGGATAGCAGCTAGCTGGATCATTTTTCCCCTAATGAAAAAGTCGATCAGTCTAGTATTCCTACCTCTCAATCGTCCCCATCTTGAAAAAGCTTTGGGGTCAAGGCTTGGGGGGAAATTCGGATTTTGAAGCAATGGTTGGAGAACTGAGAATTCTGACATCAGATTGAGCTTAGTTCTATGTTTGTACCAGAAAGCCAGCGTGGCGGATATCGCAGGGTGGGATGAGACTTCTTTGGGTATGCGAGTAGTCTGAGACCATAGCAGGTTACTTAAGGGAATGGAGGACATAGCTTGTTCAATTCCTATCCACTGTTTTCCTTCACTATTCCTATACCAATGAAGGGATCTTACTAAATGTATGGAGGTATAATATAGGTAGGCGTCTGGTAAAGCCAACCCTCCCCTGATTTTGGGTAAGGTCAGTCTGTCAAATTTGCATCTAGGAGTTTTACTTTCCCAAATGAAGTCGATGAATAGAGATCTCACTTTAGAGAAAAACAATCCAGGTAGCGTAATAGGTATGGTTTGTAGGAAATATAATATTTGGGGCATTACCGACATTTTGATTGCTTGGATCCTACCGAACCATGAAAGTCCTAGGGTCTTCCAATTGTTAAGTTGTGAGGACAGTTTAGTAAGGAGAGAAGGGAAGTTAGCGTGATACATAGCTAATGGGTCAGATGTAATCTGGACCCCTAGATATTTTATCTTTCCCTGCGCCCATCTGAAGGGGAAATTCTGTTCTAATGAAGTTTTTGTATTTAGTGAAAGGTTAATATTCAGTGCTTCAGACTTGCTTAGATTGACTTTAAAGTTTGATAATTTGCCAAATCTAGAGAGGAGAAGCATGAGGTTGGGGAGGGACAGTAGGGGTTTGGTGATGACCATTAACAGATCGTCTGCAAAAGCAGCGATTTTATGCTCAGTGTTACGTACTATTAGACCTGTTATGTCCTCATTCAATCGAATGTGCGCAAGAACAGTTTCCATCACCATAACAAAAAGGATAGGGGAAAGCGGGCAACCCTGTCTTGTACCATTCCTAATGTGAATCAGAGGGGATAAACTGCCATTTACTCTGATTCTAGCCGTGGGATCATCATACAATGCCAAAATTCTACCAATAGTCGTTTCCCCTAGTCCAAAACCTTTTAGGGTATGCCTAAGAAAATCCCATGACACCCTGTCAAATGCTTTTTCAGCATCAGTCGTTAGAATCATTGTTGGTATTTGCTTCTGTTTAGCCCAATGAATAAGGGATATCATTTTGTACGTGTTATCCTTACCTTCTCTACCCGGGACAAAACCTGATTGGTCGGGGTTGATAAGTTGAGAAAGCATTCCTTTTAATCTATTCGCTAGAATTTTAGCATATATTTTGATGTCCACGTTAATTAGAGAAATGGGTCTGTAGCTAGCGCAGCATTGTGGATCTTTTCCTTGCTTAGGGATAACTGTGATGTGAGCTTCCTTTGCTTGTGTAGGGAAGTTAGAACCGAGGTCTATGTCGTTAAAATATTTCAGCATATATGGCATTAGTTCCTGGGAGAAAGCCTTATAATAGAGGGAGTTATATCCATCTGGCCCCGGACTTTTATTGGTAGGGATAGAATGAAGAGTATCTAGGATTTCTTTTTGAGAAATTGGTTCATCTAGTGTTTGTCTCTGTGCTAGGGAGATCTTGGGCAAGTTAGCCTCGGTGATAAATTTGGCTATTTCTAGCTGCTTGGAGGGAGGTGTAGTCGAATCTTCTAGGCTATACAGAGCTTGATAAAATTGCTGAAAGCAGTTGGCTATTTGTGGAGTGGAATGACATATCTGTTGGTTTCTATCCTTAATGGATGGGATAAATGAGTTAGGTTGTATCTTTTTCAGAATAGTCGCAAAGTATTTAGTACTTTTGTCCCCTAATTCATAGGTTCTCTGTTTGCAGCGCAGATAAGCTTTATAGGAATACTGGTCTAATAATGCTTTCAGTTGCATTCTCTTTCCCTCAAGTCGGGTATAAGTATCTATTGCTATTGTTTGCTTGTGGGACTGTTCTAGTGTGGCAATTTCAGCTAGAAGCTCCTGTACAGTGCGTTCTCTCTCTTTTTTAATATTGGAACACATAGCAATCAGTTGACCTTGTAACACACATTTATGGGTTTCCCATAGTATCGCTGAGTTAGTATCAGGGACGTTGTTTTCTAGGAAGAAGGTCTTTAACCATGTGCGTATCTGTTCCTTATTTTTATCGCTAAGGAGTATAGTACTATTCAATTTCCAGTTGAATTCTGGTTTAGTAACATTTGGGAACTGAAAACTGATCAATACAGGACCATGATCAGAGAGGGTGCTTTGCACCAATTTAGCATCTTGACAATTCTGTATCCATTTATGTGAGGTAAAAATGTAGTCGATTCTCGAATAACAAGAATGTGTCTTGGAATAATGTGAGAAATCAGTTTTATGGGAGTTGAAGCATCTCCATACATCCACTAGTTGAATCTCTGACAAAGCTTTTTTAATCTTTTTCAAATCTTTATAGGAAACATTACTCTTCTTAGTGGAGGAGTCAACCAGCGGATTAAGGGTAACATTAAGATCACCTCCCAGAAAAACCAACCCCTCAGCGAAAGAATACAGAGTAGAAATAAATTTCTGAATAAATGTGGCCTGATCCGTATTAGGCGTGTATACATTGGCAATGGTGATTTTTGCTTCAGCCATCTTACCCTTCAGTATTAAATATCTCCCCTCCCTGTCCTTCTTCTGTTCCAATAATGTAAAGGGCAGATCTTTGTGGATTAAAGTCATAACCCCCTTTGATTTCTTAACTGGGTTATTACTAGTGGCTACTATGGGATAATGTTTGAACTTCAGCTGAGGAAGCTTCCCTTCCTTAAAGTGGGTTTCTTGCAGCAGTATAATTTTAGCCTGTAATCTTTTGCACTCACCGATAACCTGAGATCTCTTGGCTGGATTATTTATACCATTAACATTATAACTAACCAAGTTGTACTTCATCGTAAGCAAAACAAAACATTAACATTTGCATTGTTACCATTTCACAAGTATATTTAGTAGAGTCCTTTAATGTATCACTCATTGTTACCTGAACTGGGTTGGGGTAGGGGAGAGAGAAGGAAAGAGGGTAGAGAAAGATATAGGAACTATTTGTTCGCGACCGGCCGAACCAGGTGTTGTGGGGGAAATAACCCCTGTCTGGTTGCAAATAAAGTGGCCGTAGAGTGGTGGGGCGTGATTGTCAGTCGAGGGTGGGCTGAACAGAAAGTGGTAGCTTAGCATAGCTGTCCACCGGAAGGACCTTTTTAGCGATAGGAAAGAATTCAAGGCATAGAAATAGAAGAGCTGCAATACCTTGGGAGAGAACATATTGTAACACCAACCGTATAGTAAATAAAGAAACATAGCAAAACAGTAAGCGAAAAGCTTTCCGCATTATCGTAGAAATAAATTGCAGGCTGTATAGATACCTCTCGGGTCTCTTTCGCAGTAAGGCATTCAGGAACAAGAAAACAAAACAAAAACAAAAAACAAAGCTATGTAAAGAAGCACTTCTGGTATTGTACAGGATTACCTGTAGATAGTCCGTCCTCCCCAAGGGGAAGGGCATTATAATCACTGAAATAGACATGTAAGGGTAGTCATAACATTGTGATAAATATAGTACTGTAAACAAAAACGTAAAATATTTTTTTTTTTTTTTTTTTTATTCCTTTTTTTTTTTTTTATCGTTTTTGTATCATATATAGATAGATATATTGTTTTTTTTTTTTTTGTTTTTTTTTTCCTCTTTTCTCCCATCTACATTTATTTAACTCCCTCTATATCAATTATCATACATTGAATAACATCAATTGTTAATTAACTGAGAAAACTGTCCAGAGCAAGCCGAGTGGTAACCCAAAAATGTTATACTTATCAGCGGTAGCTGGTCTTAATGGGAAATTCCTCCGGGAGTGGAGGTTCTATCCCTCGAAGCAATGCCTTTCATTGATCTCGGTGTGTGTTTGGGCGTATGATGGGACGACCATTCTCCCTGTAGGATGAAGTCAGGTGGCTGAGAGAGATCGCTTTCAACTGACCATCCAGGCAAATCCATCTGTGGAAGTTGCAATTTTTGTAGGAAAAATGGCGTATCATTAGGAAGCCTGAGCACAACTTGTGATCCGTCTTTTGAAGTCATCAGGGAAAATGGAAACCCCCATCTATAGGAAATGTTCTTTTCTCTTAGAATATCAGTTAAAGGTTTCAGGGCTTTCCTTTTCATCAGGGTAGACCGGGATATATCTTGAAAGAGTTTGACGGTGGATTCTTCATAGGAGAGGTTACTTATATCTTTAGCTTTCTGGAGAATCTCCTCCTTGAGCCTGAAACTATTTAGGCAGCATAGCACATCCCTTGGAGCATTTAAGGGGGCAGCTTTAGGTTTATAGACCCTATGGGCCCTTTCTATTTCAATTTCAGTGTCAATGTCTCTGGAGAGAATACCATTGAAGATTTGCTTCAATGCAGGAAGAATATCAGAAGTAGAAACGGCCTCAGGAAGGCCCCTTACCCTAATGTTGTTCCTCCTGCTCCTATTCTCATTGTCTTCCAGCTGTCGTTGCATTTCAGCCATCGTGCGAGCTTGAGCAATAATCTGAGCATGAAGAGATTTTTCATTTTGTAGGAATTTGCTTTGGTTACTTTCCAGATCATCTGTGCGAGTAGCAAGATTAATCATATCTTTTTTGATATCCTGCAGCTCCTCTTTGAGCGAGGAAGTCATTTCTTGCAGCATTGATTTCAATTCTGACCTGGAAGGAAGGTTCGCCAGGTAGGAATGGATGTTAGGTTCATCCTCTCCGTCGCTCTCTTGATCCGAGGTATCACGCGCTGCCTCCTCATATCTCTCTGCATGATCGTGAGCCGCCACCATCTTGGATATTGAGCGGTCCAGCTTTTTCTTTGCAAATAGAGGGGCTAGCTCCTGCTGAGACAACGATTGTCTTCTCGCTGGGGTGCTCTCCTTAGTCGCTCTTAGTTTCCCGGTTTTCCCCATGATTTTGGGTGTATAGAACGTCCTAACCGGTGTTCGCCTCACGAGCTACTGCTTCAAGCGGCCATTACCCACGGCGCCAAGCCACGCCCCCCTGCAGGATCTAATTTATTAGGAGACAATAATATGTATTTTTACACATATCTGAAAAAAGGACTTTCACAAAATAACACTAACTTTCAAATTACTCTGGATGCATTATGTAGGGATTTTTGGATAGTGGTATATAAATGTGTGCATTAATAAAGAAACAGAATTAAAGTATAAACAGAGTATACAGATAACTTAGTACATCATTGATTCATTTGCTTTTGGTTTCTGAAACAGAATGCATGTTCTGCAATTGGATCACAGATACTGCACAATGTTTACAACTTACATGGGGTAGGAGGAAAGTTCCAGCACTACTCCATCAATTTGTTTGAAAATGGGTTGTTCTGATACCTGCTTTCCTGTGCTGCCACCTTATTTGGGCCCACTATATAAAAATCCCCTGTCTTATGTCAGTTAGGTAGCTACAGTGGAAGAAACCACCCTGTGCAATGCAAGTTAAAAAGTAATCACAACTTTTTAAAAGTTTCCTTAATGATTTAACGCCAACAACTCTGCCATATTACATAACATTACATTACAATTTGTAATGTAATGTTTTCAGGGAGAAGTAACAAGTAAACTATTTACTGCTGGAGAAAAATTGTAGGCAATTTGGGGACTATAAAATGTATTTAAATAAAATACAGGTATGACCTGTTATCTACAATGCTTGGGACCTTGGGGCAAATTTACTAAACGGCAAAAATTCACCAGCGACAGCTTTGCAGGCAGCGCAACACTTCGCCAGGTGAAAATTCACTCAGACAATGCTAATTCACTAACATGCAAATTTGTGTCCAGGGCGCTGAACGCAAGCGAAGTTGCGTTAGCGTTAATTCGGCAAGCAATGCAAAGTTGCGCTAGCGTTGGCTAATTTGGATACGGAGGGAAGTTAAAGTTGAATGGACATATATGTTGCAGCAAATACATTACACTACACAAACCCAGGGAAGCTTAATAAAGGAAAATACAGTTGTGATATTGCCCTACACATGAGCCCAGTGTATAGTTTATGTGTATAGTTTATGTGCCATATGTTAGGAAATGTAGGAGGGAAGCCAGTTACCCCGGAGCGCAACTTCGCATGGCGATTGAGTGTGAATGAGCGCCAGCGTCAGTATCTTTCGCTAGTGAAGTTAGGTCTGTGCCTGTTACTAAATCGCCAAAGTACCAAAATGACGTCACGCTGGTGAATTTCTGCCAGCATTAGTCACTTCGCCCTCTAGTAAATTTGCCCCCTTGAGTTTTAATTTGGATCTTCGTACCTTAAATCTACTAGAATATCACATTAAATAAACCAATAGGCTGTTTTTGCTTCTACTAAGCAGCAATCCAAGGTCCAATTAACTTTCCTGCATGTTTTTGGAAGAAAAGCTCACAAAAGAGCAGGGAGAACTTAATAACAACTTTCAGACTATAAATACCAGGCTGGAATCAACAACTGGAGTGATCTCACCCTTCATTGATACCAGTCTCCACCAACAACCTTTTGGTGCTCCAGAATTTCCTGCGTGTAACTAACAGGACACTTCAAGAATCAACCATTGCTGTTATCAACGCTCAGAGTTGAGGGTATGAATTTATATAGTTTGGAATTGGAGTAGTTATTTCCAATACTGATTCTCTGTTCTTTATTGTGTTCTACAGTCAAAGCTATTACTTGGTTATGATAGCGGAATTATTGATGTAGAGGAAGCAATGTCCTCCTTCTTGTATTTTTTTCCCATTAAAGCTGCTTGATCAAAAACATTTCTGTATATTTTCACCTAAAATATTCACCTCTTGACAAAGCTATGGTTGGTAGCGAAACAGCTGTCAAGGTACAGTGGTGTACTTGGAAGATGGGCTCCCTCTCGGAGAATTGATAGCACACACACTACACAGTGGAGCATATGGTCTCAAACTGGATTATTATCGGGCGGATCCGACGGTGACGTGCAGCTCAGAAGCGGTAGGACCTTATACACTGGTTGGCAAAACCTTTTTCTTTTATTTTATTCCTCATGCCCAGGCAGGGCATTTCAGCACCCAGGACCATTTTGATATCTACATTTGGGGGGTTGATAACATTGCAATGGGTGATTGTGACCTGTGTTATTTCATTCTGGCAATTCCTTTGTTTGATGGAATATATTTAGGATACCAGTGGGTACCTTAATTTACTAGGTGTTGAACAATAACAACCCTCCATTTAACGCCAGAGCACCAATAAAGCCATTACACCTGAACATATTTCTCGAAATTAGGTGCTCAACTATAGCAACCCTCCATTTAATGCCAGAGCACTAATACAAGTCACTACACTGGAATTTATTTCTGGAAATTAGGTGTTGAACTATAACAACCTTTCATTTAACACCTGAGCACTAATAAAGTTACTTCACTGAAACATGTTTCTGGAAACTAAATGCTGAACTATAACAACCCACCACTTACCATCAGAGCACCAATAAAGTCACTATACTGGAATATATTTTTGGAAAATTGAGCTAGGTCTCATTAGACCTCTACAACATTAACTTGGTCTGGCAGCCCGACCAGACTCGAGCTGTATAATTACACTTCACCATTGTATCAGTAGTCACATTTAACAATTTAGTGTGATTATGCTATCATCCTATTTTTACTAGGCCTGGGACCTTTGTGATATATGCTGTTATGCTAATATATGCTTAATAATAATACTATGACACATGTTTATGCATAAATCCATTTATTATTGCATATGAATGTTTTGCATGAAGTATATAGTTTATACAACTGCACATTTTCCCACATCTAATTGTATATCGGATTGTGTGATTAGGCATCCATCTAAGAGGGATCCCTCCCCCATGTGTACTACTTTATGTTTTTAATTGGTTTTAATTATAAACAGAGGTATGGTTGTGAATAAATATGCCTTTTTAACAATACTTTTTGATCACTTAATTAATTCATATCACTTATAGGCCCAAAGTCAGGGGTTACTTCCCTATTTTAGGTGAAGATATATGTATATTGATTTGGTGGACACCCTGGGGCAAAGATTCGTAGTTGCGCCAGCGTCCGCTTCGCCGCACTTCACCAGGCGTATTTTCGCCAGCGCTACTCAAATTCACTAAAATCTGAAGTTGCGCTCAGGGGAAGCGTAAGGTTGCGAAGTTGCGCTAGCGTTAATTCGCCAAGCAAAGCGAACTTTCGCTAGCGATGCTTAATTTGCATACGGCGCCAAATTGAAGTTACAATGGAGGTATATGTAGCATCACTACACAAGCCTGGGAAACCTTCAAAACCGCAAATAAATTTTTTATTTTGCCCCACACATGTGCCCACTGTATAGTTAAGGTGCCATGAGTTAGGAAATGTAGGGGGGAAGGAGGGTAGCCTCAAAATTTTTTCGATCTTTTTCAGCCTATCACCCATAAAAAAAGAAAAAACGCCAGTGTTTTTTGGAACTTAGAATTTTTTTAAACTTTTTTGAAGCAATCCCTATCTACTCTATTGCACTTCGCCTGTTCTGAGGTGGCGAAGGAAGTCTGGTATAAAAGGTAGCGTTCAGAAAAATTTGCGCGTCAGTGAATTTGCGTAGTTACATCCGTTGCGCAAATTCGGCATGCGTAAGGGTGCGAAGTAACACTAGCGAATTTACGCCAGCGTCCGTTAATGAATCTGCAAATTAACGAAAATGCGCTATGCTAGCGAATTAACGCTAGCATTAGGCGCTTTGTCCTTTAGTGAATTTGCCCCCCTGACTCTTTGGCCTGATGTTACTATTGGGAACTTTGCTTAGTAAAAAGTTTTGTCATTTCTGTATATTTGCGTTATATTTGGGTGTGGGAACTGCAAGATTGTCATCCCTAATAAGAATTTCATATAGGAAAACATATAACCTTGTCATGTGCAATGTTTAATCCTGAGGCATGCCATGGCACATATTTAGTAACAGAACTAACTTCAAAATCAATAGTATTGTACACTGGAAACAGAAGGTAGTGTGTCCTACTGAGCCAGTTCCACTATTGCTTTATTCTTCTGCAGGAAAAAAAAAAAAAAAAACTGGAGGACAGACACACATATACTACTAAAAGTGCAATTTTATTGGAATCCACACTGAAGTTCATACTTGCTTGTTAACTGCAAAGTCAGGTAATGTCTTTATTGTGCCTGCAGTTGAGATTCTCTAAAACAAACTTGTGTCTCCAAAGATGAGTATGCAAAACTTGAGCTGAATGTGAAACCTCTGGGTATAAGCAATGGTTATTCTGCTTGATTAAACACTTCTTAATTTTAAAAAGGTTTTTTAAAGTTTAAATGTTAATTTTGATTTTCATGTTTTTCCCCTTTAATAAAGTGACATTATAATCATCACACAATTTAATGAACTAAATGGAAAACTTACTCTTTGAGCACACACTTGTTCAAATTATGCCAGATAAATATTCAGCTTAATATATTCGTCAGAACACATTCTAATTGAGCCTCTTCTTCATTATTAAAATAATTCTATTCCAATACAGCATTAAGTTTAATGAGGTCATAGTTGCTTCCTAACTGGCAGGATTCTACATTCAGAATAATTGGAAAATATGGTTCATACTGTTAGATAAAAAATATATATATGTGTGTGTGTGTGTGCAAACAAAAAAGAAGTGATTGATCAATGCACATCCCTGGTCCCTTGTTTCATAAGTAATTTAGTCTCTATGTAAGTGCATGTATTTTCAAACAGGTGCTTTTACTTACAAAGTTATGATCATAAAATTGGTAAGCCACCATACCATGTCAAGTAAATCTCATATGGTGAAGAGCTGCTGAATAAAAAGTTAAATACCGTATATAACCAAGTATAAGCCGAGTTTTCCAGTATCCAAAATGTGCTGAAAAAGTCTACCTCGGCTTTTAATCAAAACTCACTAATTCGAACTAAAAGCCACCAATACAAATTTGAATTATCACACCTATTGGACTCTGGTGAATGGTGAATTCAAATTCAGTATGTGAATTTTACTGAATGTTGCCTCTTTTGCCTCCGCCACCTCAGACCAGGCAAACTGCTAAAATGAAGCGACATCTTCTTCAATCTTATGTCAGTTACATCATATCCTGTCTGACGGAAATGCATTAAGTTGTAAAAATGCTGGCATCTTGTACTTTTTTCAAGCGGGATTGCCTGCAAAAGTCCTAACTTTTAACCTTTTTTGGGTTAACATTTTCCCTGACATTTGAGGGGCATGGAACATTCATTTTAGGGTGGGCTCATGTGTAGGGCATTATAGGATCTCTTTTGTCTTTATTCAGGTTCCTTGGACATTTGTTATAAAAAGTGGCCACTTCAAGCATTTGCACCAACATCTCTAATAAATACGTCCATTCTAGTAACAATATCTGTTTCAAAATTATATAAAATTGATTATGCATGGATAAATCAGGTCTCTTTTTCCCCACATTGACTGTTTTTAGGGCATTGTATGTGTTTGGATTTCACTTTCACAAAGCCTCAGAACCCAGAGAAAATATTAGTCTCCCAAATAAATACACATTTAAAAGTCTATAAACTCTGTGTGAGTGCAATGTTGGAACACACACATATATTAATATATTAATAAATTTAAAACGTAACTGTATAGTAAAAAAATATGTTATTTCATTTGATTTATTATGTGATCTCAATAAGCATTTAGTCTTGTATGGCATTTCATATTGGACAGTAAATCTCTTACCTACTTCATATTCAGTATTAAATTTATATGGTTGATTTTTAGTTGACATGCTTAAAATCTTTTTCAATGTCCTTACAAAGCCTTGGAGCAGGTATTTTGGTATTTCTTCTTAAGTAATTAATCATAAACATGAAAAATCCCCTACAGTACCATTAAACAGGTTGAAAACTACAGAGATTTGGATACTATATCCACTATATACAGCATCTGGTCTATGATGATCTTATGTGGACATGGTTGGCATATAACTAATGCATGCTAAGATTAAATTGCCAGAGAGTTCCTGCTATAGAAAGATTTTCTACTCTGGAAATGAGTTCTACCAGAATTGCCTTGAATTTTAAAGTTCACCTTTTCTCAATTAACCAGCTAGCTTTGTCTGGATTTTTTTATTTTTTTAAATTTAGTAAAACAGAGAAAGTATTTTGTGTTTTAAATATTGATATTAAATTATAGTTTAAAGTAAGTATTTAGTGTTGCAATTTGAAATATCTGATACCAATTTTATTATACAATTATTGCAACGTAAGGTGTCCCAAAACCCAGAACTAGCAACAAGTCACGGCTCACACTTATGCCTATAACTGCCACCTTTCACTTCGGGAGGAGCCCTTCACTACTTGGATGCCCCCAGATCTTAAAGTGAGACGACCAAGGAGAGAGTTCTGAGAGAGGTAGGTACAGGCAGTGAAGTATTACAAGTCAGGGACAGGCAAGAATCAAAGAACAGACATCAGAACAATAACAGCTTGGGTACAACAATTGCACGCGGGCCTTGTAAATATTTAATTTTCATGCAAAACACGATAACATCAGAAGCGGCATGACGAATAAAATGGATGCGCAAGTGATGTTCGTGACAATTCCAGATTGGGCATGCCCGTGGGTGAGGCTGCGGGCGTGCTCACCGCCTCTCAGGTATTATTACAATTATGTATTCACTCTATATCCATTCAAGTTTGTTTATCCTGCAGTAGATATTTGAGCAGTAGATTGTTAGGTAACATTTAGAAGTAAGACATAAAAAAATAGAAAAAAAAAGTAAAACTGTACCAGTTTAATTTTTTTTAATTAAGGTCATGCGTAGAAATGTCCATAATTGTCTTTTTTGATTAATTAGTGCATCACTTCCTATCAGTTGGATTCACACTTTACTATTTTAAATTTGCACCTATTATTGGGAACCTGTCACCATTTATTTCAAGTAAGGTCAGATGTTCTGCATTAGCATCTCCCAATGTGCTGAAAATAAATTATGTGAATAGTGTAGGTGTTAGATAATTCATTTACATTATAGCAATTCCACTAAAATTGGACTATACTAAGTAGCCTTGGGACCATCCTTAGGGCTAGAGCAGTAATCTCATTAAAATACTTCTGGTTTACTGTTAACTGACTCAGCACTAACTGTAGACTGTAATAACCAGATTAAAATACATGTTAACAATGTGATCCTATGTTTTTGAATAAGAGACTTGCAGTCACATTATAAGATGTATTTGATTATAGAATAAGATATTTATTCATTTATAAGATTGTACTCTGTACACTGTATTATATAGAAAAAAACTTTTATAGTGACATTACTGCTCTTTATCGCACATTATTGCTTTTATACAAGAATATACACAATTTAATGTGTGTTAATGAGCAGTGTTGGATGCTGCACTTTTTCAGCACTTTTCCAATTGTATGATACCATTATTATAATATAATCTGCCTTCTGATATATATTTACTCTGTTCAAGAGTAAATCCGAATATTAAAGAGGTGGTTCACCTTTAAGTTAACTTTTATTATGTTATAGAATGGCTAATTCTAAGCAACTTTTCAATTGGCCTTCATTATTTCTTTTTTATAGTTTATGAACTATTTGTCTTCTTCTTTTCTCTCTTTTAAATGGGGGTCATTGGCCACATCTAAAAACAAATGCTCTGTAAGGCTTCAAATGTGTTGTTATTGTTACTTTTTATTACTCCCTTTTCTATTCCGGTCCTTTCTTATTCATATTCCCGTCTCTTATTCAAATCAATGCATGGTTGCTAAGGTAAACTAATCTCCCCAAAATGCCCTCCCTCCCGGCTATAATGTGAATCACCGTCGGATGGCACTCAGATCGGTTTGTTTTCTGAAATCGCCCAAAGTTGCCTCAGGAAAATGCGTTAGCGACGCCTTCGCCAGGCGAATTTTTGCCAGGGCGCCGCTAATTCACTAAAATCCGAAGTTGCGCTCAGGGAGACGAACGGTAGCGAATTTGCGCAATCGTTAATTCGTCAATCAAAGTGAAGTTATGCTAGAGAAGCCTAATTTGCATACGGCGCCAGGTTAAAGTTGAATGGACGTATATGTAGCAACAAATACATTACACTACACAAGCCTGGGAAAGCTTCATAAAATAAAATAGAGTTGTTATTTTGCCCTACACATGTGCCCACTGTATGGGGGGAAGGAGGGTAAAAAATTTATGATCTTTTTCAGCCTATCACCCTTTAAAAAGTTAAAAACACCAGCGTTTTTTGGGACTTTTGGGGAAATAATTTCAACTATTTTTGAAGCAATCCCTAGCTACTCTATTGCACTTCGCCTGGTCTGAGGTCGTGAAGGCAAGTCTGGCGCAAGAGGTAATGTTCAGTAAAATGTGCAAGTTAGGGAATTAGCGTAGTTACATTTACCCTTCGCCAAAGCGCAACTTTGCCTGGCGTAAAGGTGCGAAGTAGCGCTAGAGTAGGTCCACTTCTCTAGCGAATTTACTCCAGCGCCCGTTAGTAAATCGACAAAGTAACGAAATGACATGACCCTGGTGAATTTGTGCTAACGTTATGCGCTTCGCACTTTAGTGAATTTGCCCCATAGTATTTTATAGAAATTCTAAAACCAGGAATGTAATCCCTTTTTCCAAGCACTCAATTTATTTTGTCTTTGCGTTCATCTATATCTTTTTTCTTCATTCGCTTTCACCCCTGGAGACATATATAAAGTGGTCAAAATTATGTTCTGCTTTTGATGTTCTTTATTATAAATACATAAATAATTTAGTGCATTTTTCTTATAGCACATCAACTATAATCTTACTTTCTTCTGTTGGTGGTAGTAAAATAGGAAAGATTAATAACATATGATAAAATGAGATTTGATTGTTGTTCAGAGATTGCATGTAAACCCGTTTAATTATTAAACTACCATTTGGGTTTGATACAGGAAATAAACCCAAAACCCCAGTCATAGCTCATCTTAATTGTAATAAGGCCAAATTAAATTACTTACTATGACATGCTGAAAGACAGCATTGGCTGAAATAAATCTTTACTCAGGATGAAGGCATTGATTGAAATAATGTGTATGTGAAATGTGAGTAGTCTATGGCCTACAATTATGGAAAATGCAACAAGGGTAATTACAAGCTATAGGCTATTTAGAGGGTCACAGATACACCCTTTTTCAACATTAGCTGAATGAATAGGGCTTGTGCTGAACATATTTTTTGCCTAATATTTTAATTAAGAAATATCCATGGTTCTTTTATTTCTGTCTCTAAACAACAATATGAAACCAGTTTCGCATTAGCACTTATTGTCACTTCTGGTCCCAGAGAACTTCAAAGAGCTGGTAAAACAAATTATCAGTCCACTGAGAAGCCCCTACTAATAAGATGCTCAAAAGCTACTGCTTAGATAAGGGAGAAGTTTCTTTGTTTGTTTAAAATAGGGGTCACTCAACAGATGGCCCTCTTTATAAAAGAAGAGGGAGGTGAGTTCAGTGAACATAGTCCTATGTTAAAATTATTGCTTTATAATGGCACAGATATTTAAACAGTTATATCGCTATTTACATGTAGGAGCTCATTCAGTTAAACCTGGAAAACACAAATAAAAGATGCTTTGTACTTTTCATGCAGATTTAGCAATTATTTCCTTATTCAACGTCCTTTTGGTGCTAAAATTAAAACAACATGTAATATCTTAAAATAGAAAGTGCCCTTAATATTTGGTGGTATAACTGTGGTAATAGCGGTATTGACCATACTAAACATAATTTAATACTGTATAATCATCAGAAAGACAAATAATCAAAACTAATAAACCAAAATATTATCTTTCTGGTTTGTGAGAGGGCAGAAAGAAGATCTTTCATAGTTATTGTGGATAATTCAATGGTATAGTCCAAGCAGAGTAAGACTGTCCTAATAAAGAAAAAGAGAAAAATAAAAGAACATTCACCAAGACTCAGGTCATGATATGGCTCACATGATCTTGGAATCCAAAATATTAAATGGCTGAGTGGCTATGTTTAAAGGGAAATATACCTAAGCTCATTTAGTTAGACTTATGTAAAATTGGGTACATAAACATTGTCTGAGCTGAAAAATATAAAAATATTCATGTATT
Source organism: Xenopus petersii (assembly GCA_038501925.1). Lineage (NCBI taxonomy): Eukaryota > Metazoa > Chordata > Amphibia > Anura > Pipidae > Xenopus > Xenopus petersii. The sequence goes on from CM076672.1 coordinate 139,530,975, forward strand.
TTTGTAATTCCTCAGATTGTGATGAAACCATGATAGTCTGATTCACACTGACCATTTCCCCACCCCACTTATTCTGGCATAGGCATACAGCCCCTCCATCACCTTCTTCCATGTTGAAGTGATAGCTTTCTTCTACTAGAAGTCCCTTTGCTTTCCAGAATATGTGCACCGAACACCATGGTGCATATTTATCAAGGGTCAAATCTCAAAGTCAAAAATACTTCGAAATTCGACTATTGAATTTAAATACTTCGACTTCGAATATCAAAGTTGAAGTTTCTTGCTGTGAATTTGCGTATCCTGCGGTCGAATTAAAATAATTTGATCGAACGATTAAATCCTTTGAATCGTTCAGTGATCAATCGAACGATTTTAATTCGACTTCCAAAAACTTAGGTCCCCATAGGCTAACATAGCACTTTGGCAGGTTTAATTTGGCGAAGTATTGAAGTCAACGTCTTTTTAAAGAGACAGTACTTCGATTATCGAATGGTCGAATATTCAAAGTATTTTACTTCTAATCTAATTCGAAGTCGTAATATCCTATTCGATGGTCGAAGTATCCAAAAGATTACTTTGAATTTCACATTTTTTTTTACTTCGAAAATTCCCTCTAATTCACTTCGACCCTTGATAAATCTGCCCCCATATCTCCTCTGGCTTATATTCATCTTCCCAGATTGGGACCATGCCTTCTGCCCACCCCCACACTGTCCCCATATTTAGCTCATCTCTTCACATATCATATGTATTGAGGGAAACATTTATAAAACATGATTGGGTTGGTTTGACTACTCTCTACTACCAATGCAGAAATGCAGATATTTTTACAGAGTGGGTTTAGGGTTGATTCCCTTTTTGAAGTGATGATTGCAGTTCAGTAGATGGTACACATGTGAGACTAATCCTCAGAAAACAAGTTTTACTTTTAGGCCTTGCAAAGAGACAGTGCTGAGAATCACGAGCACTTTCTTTCTATATTAACACTGCTATTCAAAGTTTCATAAATCCTGACAAGGTGCTTTTTCTAGATGCTTTTCTCAGCATTTCTGTAGTTCATTCTATTCTTACTTTTTTAAAAAGCAATGCTAAATTTAATAATGACAACTTTAAGGAGGGGTCAGACCAGGATATGTTAATTTATGGTACAGATGGCTGAATTTGGAATTTGTTAATGTTCGAGTAATATGTGTAGTAAAAATGGCAATGCAAGGAACTATTAGCAAGGGTTTAAAAATGTAAACTACAATGTTAGTAATTATTTAGAAAAGCACATAGGTGGAAAAAATTGTCTGTACTTGGTAGATTAAATTAAAGCAACTAACGCTCTTTATAAAGCATCTCTTTGCATATTAAGGACAGTGAGACATTTTGTGCCTTAAGCTACAAAAAAATGCCTTACCCTTTAAACAAAACAGGTATTGTTTGTCCATATATTCAGAGGGAACTAGGTGTGGGGGCCCTGGTGTGGGCCGTGCAGCTGGGCCCCGCCCCCACCCTCTTCCGTGCGGCGCTACAGCCGCTGCAGCGAGCGTGTGACTGCCGGGGGGCCCTGGCCCAATTGCACCCCCCTGCTCCCCCGGTAGTTACGCCACCGCATATATTGCAATATATTTAAGCTGGCCAACTACCTCAAAATCATCCCTGGTCTGGCAAGTCCTTCACTCAACTTTCACCTGATTCATTAAGAATTCCATTGCTTCAGTATACATCTTACACAGGGACTACGTTTTAGCTGCAATTTTCAAGGTTAAAATCTCTGCTTTTGTTTAAAGGGTACTCCCCAATAGCCACAATTTAGAATGTGTACATGCTCAGAAGTTACCTTTACTGTAGTCTTTCCAAGCTGCATTGTTCACTGATGCTCTTTTGTGTCCAAAATCCTTTCAGATGGGCAGACAGACAAGGAAACAGTCTCTGTGTATCGCCGATCAGCACTGGCCCAATCACCCCTCAGGAGTCGCTACACAATTCTTTTGAAAAGCGGCTTTTATTTTGGCTCAATAAGTGATAACAGGCAGTGGGTAAGTGGTACAAACTGTTTGTTATCACTTATTGAGCCAAAATAAAAGCCGATTTTCAAAATAATTGTGTAGCGACTCCTGAGGGGTGATTGGGCCAGCGCTGATCGGCGATACACAGCGACTTTTTGCAGATTACGGCTTGGAGTTGCCGGACTATAGCGGGAGCTGCGGCCGACACGCTACACTAGAGCAAGGGTGAGCTCCACTAATTTCTCATTACCCGTTTTTTCACTGTGAGACAGACAAGGAAAACTGGAAGTGTAGGTGGCTAACAAAATAAAAACAAAAATGGTTGCTATACCACCCTGCAGAAAGAAAAATAATTTTCTCCCAAACAATACAAACTATAAAACAAAATATCTTCTCTCCTCTTATACTCAAGACCATTTAAGGACTGATTTTAGAAATATTAAAGAAATCCTGAAAGATTCCCAGCAGTACGCATTTTTCTAATTTGACAAAACTTTCCTTTTCTTATTTTAACGATTTGATAGATTTATCAAATTTGATAACTGTGTCAATTCAGCAGAAATGTGAGTAGCTGAGTGTCATTTTGCTCTATTCAAAGATAATCCCATGGGGGAACACAGAATGAGAACAAAAAAATTCCATGCTGAAACCATTTATTCCAGCACAAGAAAATAAATTGTTAAATGCTCTTCAACGTTTTTAAAAGCATTCATAGATTAGCCCTTTGTTCTTAATACCACAAAGTACCGGGTATGAATCTGTTAATAGAAGTTAGCAAAATCTTTAAATGGTTCTTGGGAGTTGTTGGATGTTGTTAGCATATGGTTTGGTTAGTAATCTTTTAGTTACTCAAATTAAAAACACCTACTAATGTAAAGATATACTTTTTTAGGCTTGCCATATGGTGAAACATGGGCTGGTGGAAGATTATATATATATATATATATATATATATATATATACACACACTGAATTTAAAATACACCAAATTATGACCATGTACTGTCAGTTGAAAGCTGGTCTGATAAGCCTCACTTTCTTCCTGCAATGAATCAAAAGACAACTGTGTCTTCTTCCTTTATTATGTATGCTACATTGGAAGCTAATGAAGCATAGCATCTGAGCTGATATTTTTAAGGATGAAAGAGATTTCATGTCAAATATTCTATTTATTTCATCAAACCCTTCACTACTAACACAAAACACAATGATTGCTTTGCATTTCATCTCTGACAGATGATGGACAGTCTTGCTGATACTCGGTTTAATAGTTCCTTAGTCTGTTCATAACAATGTACACAAGAGGCAGATACAATGTACGGTGGAATAAAGAAAAGTCTAATTAACAACCCATGTGTTAGTATTCATTTATGATTTATTTATATAGCTGGTACTTATTATGCAGTACTTTAATCACTCACTAACCCATATTAGGAAATTCCCTATTACAGGTACATACTGTACATTAATACACAAATGGGTGTTTGCGTGTAAGTATAAATCTAACACTTTTTAGACTGTGGGAGAAAACCCAAACCAACCACAGGAAGATCCTACAAACTAGGGATGCACCGAATCCAGGATTCGGTTCGGGATTCGGCCAGGATTCGGCCTTTTTCAGCAGGATTCGGATTCGGCGGAATCCTTCTGCCTGGCCGAACCGAATCCGAATCCTAATTTGCATATGCAAATTATGGACGGGGAGGGAAATCACGTGACTTTTTGTCAGAAAACAAGGAAGTAAAAAATGTTTTCCCTTCCCACCTCTAATTTGCATATGCAATTTAGGGTTCGGATTTGGTTCGGTATTCGGCCGAATCTTTCACAAAGGATTCGGGGGTTCGGCCGAATCCAAAAAAGTGGATTCGGTGCATCCCTACTACAAACCAAAGAGTCAGTGTGCTGATCAGGCTTGAACCTAGGCCGCAGCACTGCAAAGCAGCATTGCTAACAATGTGTGGACATAGATGATTATGCTACATTTTGGAAAATGTACTGAAAATCTGGACACTGCAGAACAATGCACATTCGTGTCGAGAAGTGATATAGAAAGGTTCAGTAAACTTTGAGTTCTTCAGCTTGAACTTCTGATCAGAATGAAACATGAACTATTATTGTTATTTTATCAATAAAAAATCGATAAAAAAAGCACCATACATAAAGTGGAATGGCATATTAACACCCAAATATACTGTATGAATAGGGCATTACAATTTTCATGGTTGATACTTTGGCTGTTGCATATACCTGGTACAGTTTCACAATTTTTCTTTTAAAAAGGTCTCTTTTGTGCCAGAAAAAAAGATGTGGGAAAAATTCATTATTAAAATTTCTCGACGCCTTTTGTGTTGACAAGAAGAACAAAGTTTTTTTTTGCACTAGAAAAAATGCAGAACGAACTACTGTATATTCAAGTAACCGTGACTCATATTATTCATGTACAGTATAAATTAAAGTACAATTGCACATTGTGGTCATTATATCTATTTTAAAACTCTACTTTTCAAGTTTGTAACTATTTCAGATAAGCAGGTCTCCTGGGAGAACTGGGACTCGCCGCTTAAAGGGCAAGTTTCCTTCATTTGCAAAACTGCTGTTATAACACGTAAAACATTGCCCTAAAACACCCAGAAATGTGTTCAAACTTTCCATAACCTGACAAATTTTGTAAAATGGACATGGTATTTAGGGGGTGTGGTCAAAAAACCACAAGCGCGCCAGATATTTTTGCACTATTTTCCGTTTTTCAAATGTTTGGAGGTATGATGACCGTCTTCTTCACAGTGCCCCCCCCAATGCTAATTGGGGGGAAAAAATTATAAAAATTACAGCAATTTTTTTTTTTTGTCAGTGATGGGTGAATTTGTCCCATTGCGTAATTCACAAAATGGCAAAAATTTGCAATCAAATTGAATGACATATTAAAGAATCTTACCAAACTGGAATATATATTTAAATAAATATTGCCCTTTTACATCTCTTGCCTTGAACCACCATTTCATGACACTATCTGTGCTGCCTCAGAGATCACCTGACCAGAAATACTACACCACTAACTGTAACAGGAAGAAGTGAGGAAGCAAAAGGCAGAACTCTGTCTGTTAATTGGCTCATGTGACCTTACATGTGGTCTGTATGTGTGCACAGTGAGTCGTACGATCTCAGGGGATGGCCCTTATTTTTTAAAATGACAATTTTCTATTTATGATTACCCAATGGCACATACTACTAGAAAAGTATATTATTATGATAATGGTTCATTTACATGAAGCAGGGTTTTACACATGAACTGTTTTACTCAGTATCTTTTAATAGAGACATACATTGTTTGGGGGGTATAGTTTTCCTTTAAACTAGGGATGCACCGAATCCAGGATTCTGTTTGGGATTTGGCCTTTTTCTGCAGGATTTGCATATGCAAATTAGGGCGGGGAGTGAAATTGCGTGACTTTTTGTCAGAAAACAAGGGAGTAAAAAATGTTCCCCCTTCTCACCCCTGATTTGGTTCGGTATGCAGCCAAATCTTTCATGAAGGATTCGGCCGAATGAAATATAGTGGATTCGGTGCATCCCTATCTTAAACCTTATCAATTCTGAGTTATCCACTGAACCTAAACAGTCAGTAGGTATATAACAATCTGTTGGTCAGTTCACAGAGAGCAAACATACCTGTTGGAACATGGAAACACAGAATCTATGGCATTAATATTTGCGAGACAGTGTTGTGTTTTATACAGTATGTGGAAGGCAAGCATTTAAAGTACAGTTATTAATCCTCAATTTAAAATGCACGCATATAACATATACTGATCAGATCACCAATAAAGTAAAATAACTGCTGCTGTGATACATTCTAATCATTACTGTCGTACTAGATACCCTGTTTATGTAGATGCTAGTGCCGGGCCGGGCCAGCCAGGCGCTCTAGGAAACCCCAGCCGCAGCAATGCACACCAAGTACGCTCGTGCGGGTGCGTGCGTAACCGTGCGCAACCGTGCGCTCCCGAGGACGCGCGTGCGTAACCATGCGCACCCGAGGACGCACGCGCGTAACTGTGCGTAACCGAGGACGCACGTGTGCAACTATTTAAGGTAATTTCCTCTAAACAGATGAGGTAAAAACCTCAAAAAATACTGGATTATAAACAAATTGGTTTTGTTTTTACTGAAAACATCTCCTAGCTGTACAAAATAAAGCTGGCAATTTATCAGTTCATTTATGTGGCCAATGGGAGGGCCTGCCCTGCAAATATTTGGCCAATTCAACCAGATTTTAGGCAGAGTTCAAATCCCATTGAGCAAGGACCACATGAGCACTATACTAAGCAGCAGTTGGCCATTTCTGCAGCATTATATACTCTCCAGGCATAGTTCAGAAATAAAAATGCAAGTTCACATTGAAATTCATTTTAAAGTGTTTCTGTATTGGCTGGACTCAGCTTTGTTTTTATATACCAAACTGTGCCCCCTTTGATTTTCTTTACATAACTAAAGGTCAAAACACCAAACGAGCGGATCTCCCTCCGATATGCCCACCTTGAGGTTGGCAATATCGGGCTGATCCGATCGTGGGCCCTCGGGCCCAACAATCGGATCCTAGCGTTCGCAAACGGGCGAATAGATGCGGCCGCGATCCGACGGGATTTTTAATCCCATCCGATCGAGATCATATCGGGGAAGCCCGTCGGGGGCTCCCATACACGGGCCAATAAGCTGCCGACTCAGTCTGTCGGCAGCTTTTATCGGCCCGTGTATGGCCACCTTAAGCCTTGCAACAGTAGAATTTTAGGGGCATATTTATCAAGGGTCGAATTACAAATTGAAAAACCTTTGAAATTCAAATTCAAAAAGACCAACCGAAATTAAGTTTAATTAAGTTTTTTTTTGCAAAAAAAACATTGATGTTGGCAGTACCTATTGTTTAAAAGGGTACTGCCCCTTTTTCTTACAAGGGTTACCTGTAAGATGCCCCCTGCCCTTCTTGGGGCATGCCTTGCATGAGCTAGCAGTGGACCTTGGTCAATTATTTAACAATTGTCAACTTCAGCACAGGCTCAAACCCAGGCCATTTAGGGGAAGAAACCAGGCAATTTGCTGCATGTGTCATAAAACAGACACAACCCACACAGGTCGGGGTAATTATCCACACCGGGATATGAACTTGGGTCTACTCGGGGAAACAACGGGCAATTTAGCCGCTGAGCCATCGAGATGGTTCCTGTGTGGAACAATTCCAGATGACCAGAACAACCCAATGTCCTAAAGTAGCAGTCAAACTTGAATGTAGCCTGAAGAAAATGTCAACCCTCAAAGTTCCAGGAACGTATCCACACTGGGATTTGAACCCTGGACTCCCCGGGGAAACAACCAGCGCTTTAACAACTGTGCCACAAGGATAGTTCTTGTGAAGAGCAGTTCCAGATGACCATAACAATCCAATGTCCTCTCAAGCCTCTTCATTGACTGGCAGTACCGGCAGTCCATCTTCCGCCTAACAGAGTCAATACGAACCCAAGTTACCTTACAAAAGGGGTCCTCCTCAATAGCGAAATGGTTAAGGCGCGTGCCTACGATACTGAAGGTCGTGAGATCGATTCACGCCTGTGCCAGGACTGGATGGACTGGATGGAAAACTGCCTATCAAGAGGTGGAGACAAATTAAAATGCCTACCTAATCCAAAAGCTCAGATGGTGGACAGTTGGATGGATGGAAGGGCAAGCTGTCTGCTCCTAGGTTGATTGCAAAGAGAGGCATGGCGCTAACCTGCCTGTGATGGAAAGCATGGTCCTTGCTAAAAAAATGGCTGTTGGCAGTACCTATTGTTTAAAAGGGTACTGCCCCTTTTTCTTACAGGGGTTACCTGTAAGATGCCCCCTGCCCTTCTTGGGGCATGCCTTGCATCAGCTCGCAGTGGACCTTGGTCAATTATTAAACAATTGTCGACTTCCGCACAGGCTCAAACCCAAGCCATTTGGGGGAAGAAACCAGGCAATTTGCTGCATGTGTCATAAAACAGACATGTGGGGAGCCTGTTTTTTTTCTGACTCTAAAGTAGCAGTCATTCTTGAATGCAGCCTGAAGAAAATGACAAGCCTCAAAGGTCAGGGAAATTATCCAACCCAGGATTTGAACTCAGGTCTCCTCTGGGAAACAACAGGCGATTTAGCTGCTGAGCCACCAAGATGGTTCCTGTGTGGAACAGTTCCAGGTGATCATAACAACCCAATGTCGTAAAGTAGCAGTCACTCTTGAATGCAGCCTAAAGAAAAAGACAACCTTACAAAAGGGGTCCTCCTCAATAGCGAAATGGTTAAGGCGCGTGCCTACGATACTGAAGGTCGTGAGATCGATTCACGCCTGTGCCAGGACTGGATGGAAAACTGCCTATCAAGAGGTGGAGACAAATTAAAATGCCTACCTAATCCAAAAGCTCAGATGGTGGACAGTTGGATGGATGGAAGGGCAAGCTGTCTGCTCCTAGGTTGATTGCAAAGAGAGGCATGGCGCTAACCTGCCTGTGATGGAAAGCATGGTCCTTGCTAAAAAAATGGCTGTTGGCAGTGCCTATTGTTTAAAAGGTTACTGCCCCTTTTTCTTACAGGGGTTACCTGTAAGATGCCCCCTGCCCTTCTTGGGGCATGCCTTGCATCAGCTCGCAGTGGACCTTGGTCAATTATTAAACAATTGTCAACTTCCGCACAGGCTCAAACCCAAGCCATTTGGGGGAAGAAACCAGGCAATTTGCTGCATGTGTCATAAAACAGACATGTGGGGAGCCTGTTTTTTTTCTGACTCTAAAGTAGCAGTCATTCTTGAATGCAGCCTGAAGAAAATGACAAGCCTCAAAGGTCAGGGAAATTATCCAACCCGGGATTTGAACTCAGGTCTCCTCTGGGAAACAACAGGCAATTTAGCTGCTGAGCCACCAAGATGGTTCCTGTGTGGAACAGTTCCAGGTGACCATAACAACCCAATGTCGTAAAGTAGCAGTCACTCTTGAATGCAGCCTAAAGAAAAAGACAACCCTCAAAGGTCGGGGAAAGTATCCAAACCAGGATTTGAACTCAGGTCTCCTCAGGGAAACAACGAGCGATTTAGCTGGTGAGCCACCGAGATGATTCCTGTGTGGAACAGTTCCAGATGACCATAGTAACCCAATGTCCTAAAATAGCAGTCACTCTTGAATGCAGCTTGAAGAATATGACAACCCACACAGGTCGGGGAAATTATCCAACCCGGGATTTGAACTCAGGTCTCCTCGGGGAAACAACGTGCGATTTACCTGCTGAGCCACCGAGATGGTTCCTGTGTGGAACAATTCCATGTGACCAGAACAACCCAATGTCCTAAAGTAGCAGTAAAACTTGAATGCAGCCTGAAGAAAAAGACAACCCTCAAAGGTCGGGGAATGTATCCACACCAGGATTTGAACTCGGGTATCCTCAGGGAAACAACGAGCGATTTACCTGCTGAGCCACGTAGCTGGTGAGCCACCGAGATGATTCCTGTGTGGAACAGTTCCAGATGACCATAATTAACCCAATGTCCTAAAATAGCAGTCACTCTTGAATGCAGCTTGAAGAAAATGACAACCCACACAGGCCGGGGAAATTATCCACACCGGGATTTGAACTCGGGTCTCCTCAGGGAAACAACGGGCGATTTACCTGCTGAGCCACCGAGATGGTTCCTGTATGGAACAATTCCATGTGACCAGAACTACCCAATGTCCTAAAGTAGCAGTCAAACTTGAATGCAGCCTGAAGAAAATGTCAACCCCCAAAGTTCCAGGAAAGTATCCATACTGGGATTTGAACCCTGGACTTCTCGGGGAAACAACCAGTGCTTTACCAACTGTGCCACAAGGATGGTTTTTGTGAAGAGCAGTTCCAGATGACCATAACAACCCAATTCCTCTCGGGCCTCTTCATTGACTTGCAGTACCAGCAGTCCATCTTCCGCCTAACAGAGTCAATACGAACCCAAGTTACCTTACAAAAGGGGTCCTCCTCAATAGCCAAATGGTTAAGGCGTGTGCCTACGATACAGAAGGTCGTGAGATCGATTCCCGCGTGTGCCGGAAACTTCGTGCCAGGACTGGATGGACTGGATGGACTGGATGGACTGGATGGACTGGATGGACTGGATCCCATAGCCAAATGGTTAAGGCGCGTGCCTACGATACAGAAGGTCGTGAGATCGATTCCCGCCTGTGCCGGAAACTTCGTGCCAGGACTGGATGGACTGGATGGAAAGCTGCCCATCAAGAGGTGGAGACAAATCACAATGCCTACCTGTGCCAAAAGCTCAGATAGTGGACAATTGGAGTGATGGAATGGCAAGCTGTCTGCTACTAGGTTTAGTGCTAAGTAAGGGCTGGCGCTAACTTTCCTGTGATGGAAAGCAGCGTCCTTGCTAAAAAAATGGCTGTTGGCAGTACCTATTGTTTAAATGGGTACTGCCCCTTTTTCTTACAGGGGTTACCTGTAAGATGCCCCCTGCCCTTCTTGGGGCATACCTTGCATCAGCTCGCAGTGGACCTTGGTCAATTATTTAACAATAGTCGACTTACACACAGGCTCAAACCCAGGCCATTTGGGGGAAGAAACCAGGCAATTTGCTGCATGTGTCATAAAACAGACATGTGGGGAGCCTGTTTTTTTTCTGACTCTAAAGTAGCAGTCATTCTTGAATGCAGCCTAAAGAAAATGACAAGCCTCAAAGGTCAGGGAAAATACCCACACTGAGATTTGAACTCAGGTCTCCACTGGGAAACAACAGGCGATTTAGCTGCTGAGCCACCAAGATGGTTCCTGTGTGGAACAGTTCCAGGTGATCATAACAACCCAATGTCGTAAAGTAGCAGTCACTCTTGAATGCAGCTTGAAGAATATGACAACCCACACAGGTCGGGGGACCGAATGTCCTAAAGTAGCAGTAAAACTTGAATGCAGCCTGAAGAAAAAGACAACCCTCAAAGGTCGGGGAATGCATCCACACCGGGATTTGAACTCGGGTATCCTCAGGGAAACAACGAGCGATTTAGCTGAGAGCCACCGAGATGATTCCTGGGTGGAACACTTCCAGATGACCATAATTAACCCAATGTCCTAAAATAGCAGTCACTCTTGAATGCAGCTTGAAGAAAATGACAACCCACACTGGCCGGGGAAATTATCCACACCGGGATTTGAACTCGGGTCTCCTCAGGGAAACAACGGGTGATTTACCTGCTGAGCCACCGAGATGGTTCCTGTGTGGAACAGTTCCCTGTGACCAGAACTACCCAATGTCCTAAAGTAGCAGTCAAACTTGAATGCAGCCTGAAGAAAATGTCAACCCTCAAAGTTCCAGGAAAGTACCCATACTGGGATTTGAACCCTGGACTCCTCGGGGAAACAACCAGCGCTTTACCAACTGTGCCACAAGGATGGTTTTTGTGAAGAGCAGTTCCAGATGACCATAACAACCCAATGTCCTCTCGGGCCTCTTCATTGACTGGCAGTACCAGCAGTCCATCTTCCGCCTAACAGAGTCAATACGAACCCAAGTTACCTTACAAAAGGGGTCCTCCTCAATAGCCAAATGGTTAAGGCGCGTGCCTACGATACAGAAGGTCGTGAGATCGATTCCCGCCTGTGCCGGAAACTTCGTGCCAGGACTGGATGGACTGGATGGACTGGATGGACTGGATGGACTGGATGGACTGGATGGACTGGATGGACTGGATGGACTGGATGGACTGGATGGACTGGATGGACTGGATGGACTGGATGGACTGGATGGACTGGATGGACTGGATGGACTGGATGGAATGGATCCAATAGCCAAATGGTTAAGGCCCGTGCCTACGATACAGAAGGTCGTGAGATCGATTCCCGCCTGTGCCGGAAACTTCGTGCCAGGACTGGATGGACTGGATGTAAAGCTGCCCATCAAGAGGTGGAGACAAATCACAATGCCTACCTGTGCCAAAAGCTCAGATGGTGGACAATTGGAGTGATGGAATGGCAAGCTGTCTGCTACTAGGTTTAGTGCTAAGTGAGGGCTGGCGCTAACTTTCCTGTGATGGAAAGCAGCGTCCTTGCTAAAAAAATGGCTGTTGGCAGTACCTATTGTTTAAAAGGGTACTGCCCCTTTTTCTTACAGGGGTTACCTGTAAGATGCCCCCTGCCCTTCTTGGGGCATGCCTTGCATCAGCTCGCAGTGGACCTTGGTCAATTATTTAACAATAGTCGACTTACTCACAGGCTCAAACCCAGGCCATTTGGGGAAGAAACCAGGCAATTTGCTGCGTGTCATAAAACAGACATGTGGGGAGCCTGTTTTTTTTCTGACTCTAAAGTAGCAGTCATTCTTGAATGCAGCCTAAAGAAAATGACAAGCCTCAAAGGTCAGGGAAAATATCCACACTGAGATTTGAACTCAGGTCTCCACTGGGAAACAACAGGCGATTTAGCTGCTGAGCCACCAAGATGGTTCCTGTGTGGAACAGTTCCAGGTGATCATAACAGCCCAATGTCGTAAAGTAGCAGTCATTCTTGAATGCAGCCTGAAGAAAAAGACAACCCTCAAAGGTCGGGGAAAGTATCCAAACAAGGATTTGAACTCAGGTCTTCTCAGGGAAACAACGAGCGATTTAGCTGGTGAGCCACCGAGATGATTCCTGTGTGGAACAGTTCCAGATGACCATAGTAACCCAATGTCCTAAAATAGCAGTCACTCTTGAATGCAGCTTGAAGAATATGACAACCCACACAGGTCGGGGAAATTATCCAAACCGGGATTTGAACTCGGCTCTCCTCGGGGAAACAACGGGTAATTTACCTGCTGAGCCACCGAGATGGTTCCTGTGTGTTACAATTCAATGTGACCAGAACAACCCAATGTCCTAAAGTAGCAGTAAAACTTGAATGCAGCCTGAAGAAAAAGACAACCCTCAAAGGTAGGGGAATGTATCCACACCGGGATTTGAACTTGGGTATCCTCAGGGAAACAACGAGCGATTTAGCTGAGAGCCACCGAGATGATTCCTGTGTGGAACACTTCCAGATGACCATAATTAACCCAATGTCCTAAAATAGCAGTCACTCTTGAATGCAGCTTGAAGAAAATGACAACCCACACAGGCCGGGGAAATTATCCACACCGGGATTTGAACTCGGGTCTCCTCAGGGAAACAACGGGCGATTTACCTGCTGAGCCACCGAGATGGTTCCTGTGTGGAACAATTCCATGTGACCAGAACTACTTAATGTCCTAAAGTAGCAGTCAAACTTGAATGCAGCCTGAAGAAAATGTCAACCCTCAAAGTTCCAGGAAAGTATCCATACTGGGATTTGAACCCTGGCCTCCTCGGAAAACAACCAGTGCTTTACCAACTGTGCCACAAGGATGATTTTTGTGAAGAGCAGTTCCAGATGACCATAACAACCCAATGTCCTCTCGGGCCTCTTCATTGACTGGCAGTACCAGCAGTCCATCTTCCGCCTAACAGAGTCAATACGAACCCAAGTTACCTTACAAAAGGGGTCCTCCTCAATAGCCAAATGGTTAAGGCGCGTGCCTACGATACAGAAGGTCGTGAGATCGATTCCCGCCTCTGCTGGAAACTTCGTGCCAGGACTGGATGGACTTAATGGACTGGATGGACTGCCCATCAAGAGGTGGAGACAAATCACAATGCCTACCTGTGCCAAAAGCTCAGATGGTGGACCATTGGAGTGATGGAAGGGCAAGCTGTCTGCTACTAGGTTTAGTGCTAAGTGAGGGCTGGCGCTAACCTTTCTGTAATGGAAAGCAGCGTCCTTGCTAAAAAAATGGCTGTTGGCAGTACCTATTGTTTAAAAGGGTACTGCCCCTTTTTCTTACAGGGGTTACCCTGTCCTTCTTGGGGCATGCCTTGCATCAGCTCGCAGTGGACCGTGGTCAATTATTTAACAATAGTCGACTTACACACAGGCTCAAACCCAGGCCATTTGGGGGAAGAAACCGGGCAATTTGCTGCATGTGTCACAAAACAGACATGTGGGGAGCCTGTTTTTTTTCGGACTCTAAAGTAGCAGTCATTCTTGAATGCAGCCTGAAGAAAATGACAAGCCTCAAAGGTCAGGGAAAATATCCACACTGAGATTTGAACTCAGGTCTCCTCTGGGAAACAACGGGCGATTTAGCTGCAGAGCCACCAAGATGGTTCCTGTGTGGAACAGTTCCAGGTGACCATAACAACCCAATGTCGTAAAGTAGCAGTCACTCTTGAATGCAGCCTGAAGAAAAAGACAACCCTCAAAGGTCGGGGAAAGTATCCAAACCAGGATTTGAACTCAGGTCTCCTCAGGGAACCAACGAGCGATTTAGCTGGTGAGCCACCGAGATGATTCCTGTGTGGAACAGTTCCAGATGACCATAGTAACCCAATGTCCTAAAATAGCAGTCACTCTTGAATGCAGCTTGAAGAATATGACAACCCACACAGGTCGGGGAAACTATCCAAACCGAGATTTGAACTCGGGTCTCCTCGGGGAAACAACGGGCGATTTACCTGCTGAGCCATCGAGATGGTTCCTGTGTGGGACAATTCCATGTGACCAGAACAACCCAATGTCCTAAAGTAGCAGTAAAACTTGAATGCAGCCTGAAGAAAAAGACAACCCTCAAAGGTCGGGGAATGTATCCACACCGGGATTTGATCTCGGGTATCCTCAGGGAAACAACGAGCGATTTAGCTGGTGAGCCACCGAGATGATTCCTATGTGGAACAGTTCCAGATGACCATAATTAACCCAATGTCCTAAAATAGCAGTCACTCTTGAATGCAGCTTGAAGAAAATGACAACCCACACTGGCTGGGGAAATTATCCACACCGGGATTTGAACTCGGGTCTCCTCAGGGAAACAACGGGCGATTTACCTGCTGAGGTAAGTCCATCTTCCGCATAAACAGAGTCAATACGAACCCAAGTTATCTTACAAAATGTGTCCTCCTCAATAGCCAAATGGTTAAGGCGCGTCCCTACGATACTGAAGGTCGTGAGATCGATTCCCGCCTGTGCTAGAAACTTTGTGCCTGGACTGGATGGACTGCTACCCATCAAGAGGTGGAGAAAAGTCACAATGCCTACCTGTGCCAAAAGCTCAGATGGTGGACAATTGGAGTGATGGAAGGGCAAGCTGTCTGACCCAGGCCTTTTGGGGGAAGAAACCAGGCAATTTGCTGCATGTGTCATAAAACAGACATGTGGGGAGCCTGTTTTTTTCTGACTCTAAAGTAGCAGTCATTATTGAATGCAGCCTGAAGAAAATGACAAGCCTCAAAGGTCAGGGAAAATATCCACACTGAGATTTGAACTCAGGTCTCCTCTGGGAAAAACGGGCGATTTAGCTGCTGAGCCACCAAGATGGTTCCTGTGTGGAACAATTCCATGCGACCAGAACAACCCAATGTGCTAAAGTAGCAGTAAAACTTGAATGCAGCCTGAAGAAAAAGACAACCCTCAAAGGTTGGGGAATGTATCCACACCGGGATTTGAACTCAGGTATCCTCAGGGAAACAACGAGCGATTTAGCTGGTGAGCCACCGAGATTATTCCTATGTGGAACAGTTCCAGATGACCATAATTAACCCAATGTCCTAAAACAGCAGTCACTCTTGAATGCAGCTTGAAGAAAGTGACAACCCACACTGGCCGGGGAAATTATCCACACCGGGATTTGAACTCGGGTCTCCTCAGGGAAACAACGGGCGATTTACCTGCTGAGCCACCGAGATGGTTCCTGTGTGGAACAGTTCCAGGTGACCATAACAACCCAATGTCGTAAAGTAGCAGTCACTCTTGAATGCAGCCTGAAGAAAAAGACAACCCTCAAAGGTCGGGGAAAGTATCCAAACCAGGATTTGAACTCAGGTCTCCTCAGGGAAACAACGAGCGATTTAGCTGGTGAGCCACCGAGATGATTCCTGTGTGGAACAGTTCCAGATGACCATAGTAACCCAATGTCCTAAAATAGCAGCCACTCTTGAATGCAGCTTGAAGAATATGACAACCCACACAGGTCGGGGAAATTATCCAAACCGGGATTTGAACTCGGGTCTCCTCGGGGAAACAACGGGCGATTTACCTGGTCTCCTCGGGGAAACAACGGGCGATTTACCTGCTGAGCCACCGAGATGGTTCCTGTGTGGAACAATTCCATGTGACCAGAACATCCCAATGTCCTAAAGTAGCAGTAAAACTTGAATGCAGCCTGAAGAAAAAGACAACCCTCAAAGGTCGGGGAATGTATCCACACCGGGATTTGATCTTGGGTATCCTCAGGGAAACAACGAGCGATTTAGCTGGTGAGCCACCGAGATGATTCCTATGTGGAACAGTTCCAGATGACCATAATTAACCCAATGTCCTAAAATAGCAGTCACTCTTGAATGCAGCTTGAAGAAAATGACAACCCACACTGGCCGGGGAAATTATCCACACCGGGATTTGAACTCGGGTCTGCTCAGGGAAACAACGGGCGATTTACCTGCTGAGCCACCGAGATGGTTCCTTTGTGGAACAATTCCATGTGACCAGAACTACCCAATGTCCTAAAGTAGCAGTCAAACTTGAATGCAGCCTGAAGAAAATGTCAACCCTCAAAGTTCCAGGAAAGTATCCATACTGGGATTTGAACCCTGGACTCCTCGGGGAAACAACCAGTGCTTTACTAACTGTGCCACAAGGATGGTTTTTGTGAAGAGCAGTTCCAGTAGACCATAACAACCCAATGTCCTCTCGTTCCTCTTCATTGACTGACAGTACCAGCAGTCCATCTTTTGCCTAACAGAGTCAATACGAACCCAAGTTACCTTACAAAAGGGGTCCTCCTCAATTGCCAAATGGTTAAGGCACGTGCCTACGATACAGAAGGTCGTGAGATCGATTCCCGCCTGTGCCGGAAACTTCGTGGATGGACTGGATGGACTGGATGGAAAGCTGCCCATCAAGAGGTGGAGACAAATCACAATGCCTACCTGTGCCAAAAGCTCAGATGGTGGACAATTGGAGTGATGGAAGGGCAAGCTGTCTGCTACTAGGTTTAGTGCTAAGTGAGGGCTGGCGCTAACCTTCCTGTGATGGAAAGCAGCGTCCTTGCTAAAAAAACTGGCTGTTGGCAGTACCTATTGTTTAAAAGGGTACTGCCCCTTTTTCTTACAGGGGTTACCTGTAAGATGCCCCCTGTCCTTCTTGGGGCATGCCTTGCATCAGCTCGCAGTGGACCATGGTCAATTATTTACCGTATATACTCGTGTATAAGCCGACCCGTGTATAAGCCGAGGCACCTAATTTTACCTACAAAAACTGGGAAAACTTATTGACTCGCGTATAAGCCTAGACACAACTACAGCCGTCTCCCAGCAGCGCACATTCTGCCAAAGCAGAATATTTATATTAATTAGAAAGGTAGCGTTAGCATATGTACTGTATGTATACTGAGGATCTCCTCCATAGTTGTGCAGAGTATGCAGCTGTACGATCGTTCTGTGCAACTATTGGGTCCTGAAGTTTCTGTGCATTTAGCGTGTGGAGGCAATGGGGCTCTCCTCCGTGGTTGTTCCTAATGGAAAAAACTGTTCATAGTGATATAGAGACAAGGTCTTCAGCCGGCCCGAACTGGACTTGTACTTACAGGATATGCAGCTTTACGATCGCTCTATACAGATAAATCTCGGGTGTGCAGATTTATGATCACTTTGTACAGCTGATACAAAACTGCTCTCACGGAACCAGGTTCCCCAAAGTTCAAACGGCAGCGTATGGAATTTAAGTAATCAGAGACTGAAAGTGCGGGGAAAGAAACTCCACGAGGCAGACAACCCCCTCCCTGTAAAGAAGGAGCAGCAGCCTTCATGCGCTGAACATACTGAGCCACAGAAACTGCAGGACCCGGGATTCAGCTGTACAAAGTGATCATAAATCTGCACACCCGAGATTTATCTGTATAGAGCGATCGTAAAGCTGCAGTGCGGGCCGGCTGAAGACCTTGTCTCTATATCACTATGCACAGTTTTTTCCATTAGGAACAAACACGGAGGAGATCGCCATTGCCTCCACACGCTAAATGCACAGAAACTTCAGGACCCGATAGTTGCAGAGCGATCGTACAGCTGCATACAATGCACAACTACAGAGGGGATCCCCAGTATACATACAGTACATATGCCAACGCTACCTTTCTAATTAAATGTGAGTAGAGCCAATTGTATCAACGGTATTACATGATATCACTTTTTTTTTTTGCAGATATATGACTCGCGTATAAGCCGAGGTAGACTTTTTCAGCACATTTTTGGTGCTGAAAAACTCGGCTTATACACGAGTATATACGGTAACAATAGTCGACTTACACACAGGCTCAAACCCAGGCCATTTGGGGGAAGAAACCAGGCAATTTGCTGCATGTGTCATAAAACAGACATGTGGGGAGCCTGTTTTTTTCTGACTCTAAAGTAGCAGTCATTCTTGAATGCAGCCTGAAGAAAATGACAAGCCTCAAAGGTCAGGGAAAATATCCACACTGAGATTTGAACTCAGGTCTCTTCTGGGAAACAACGGGCGATTTAGCTGCTGAGCCACCAAGATGGTTCCTGTGTGGAACAGTTCCAGGTGATCATAACAACCCAATGTCGTAAAGTAGCAGTCACTCTTGAATGCAGCTTGAAGAATATGACAACCCACACAGGTCGGGGGACCGAATGTCCTAAAGTAGCAGTAAAACTTGAATGCAGCCTGAAGAAAAAGACAACCCTCAAAGGTCGGGGAATGTATCCACACCGGGATTTGAACTCTGGTATCCTCAGGGAAACAACGAGCGATTTAGCTGGTGAGCCACCGAGATGATTCCTATGTGGAACAGTTCCAGATGACCATAATTAACCCAATGTCCTAAAATAGCAGTCACTCTTGAATGCAGCTTGAAGAATATGACAACCCACACAGGTCGGAGAAATTATCCAAACTGGTATTTGAACTCGGGTCTCCTCGGGGAAACAACGGGCGATTTACCTGCTGAGCCACCGAGATGGTTCCTTTGTGGAACAATTCCATGTGACCAGAACAACCCAATGTCCTAAAGTAGCAGTCACTCTTGAATGCAGCCTGAAGAAAAAGACAACCCTCAAAGGTCAGGGAAAGTATCCAAACCAGGATTTGAACTCAGGTCTCCTCAGGGAAACAACAAGCGATATAGCTGCTGAGCCACCGAGATGCTTCCTGTGTGGCACAATTCCAGATGACCAGAACAACCCAATGTCCTAAAGTAGCAGTCAAACTTGAATGCAGTCTGAAGAAATGTCAACCCTCAAAGTTCCAGGAAAGTATCCACACTAGGATTTGAACCCTGGACTCCTCGGGGAAACAACCAGCGCTTTACCAACTGTGCCACAAGGATGGTTCTTGTGAAGAGCAGTTCCAGATGACCATAACAACCCAATGTCCTATCGGGCCTCTTCATTGACTGGCAGTACAGGCAGTCCATCTTCCGCCTAACAGAGTCAATAAGAACCCAAGTTACCTTACAAATGGGGTCCTCCTCAATAGCCAAATGGTTAAGGCGCGTGCCTACGATACCGAAGGTCGTGAGATCGATTCCCGTCTGTGCCGGAAACTTCGTGCCAGGACTGGATGGACTGGATGGAAAGCTGCCTATCAAGAGTTGGAGACAAATCACAATGCCTACCTGTGCCAAAAGCTCAGTTGGTGGACAGTTGGAGTGATTGAAGGGCAAGCTGTCTGCTACTAGGTTTAGTGCTAAGTGAGGGCTGGTGCTAATCGTCCTGTGATGGAAAGCAGCGTCCTTGCTAAAAAAATGGCTGTTGGCAGTACCTGTTGTTTAAAAGGGTACTGCCCCTTTTTCTTACAGGGGTTACCTGTAAGATGCCCCCTGCCCTTCTTGGGGCATGCCTTGCATCAGCTCGCAGTGGACCTTGGTCAATTATTTAACAATTGTCGACTTCCGCACAGGCTGAAACCCAGGCCATTTGGGGGAAGACACCAGGCAATTTGCTGCATGTGTCATAAAACAGACATGTGGGGAGCCTGTTTTTTTTTCTGACTCTAAAGTAGCAGTCATTCTTGAATGCAGCCTGAAGAAAATGACAAGCCTCAAATGTCAGGGAAAATATCCACACTGAGATTTGAACTCAAGTCTTCTCTGGGCAACAACGGGAGATTTAGCTGCTGAGCCACCAAGATGGTTCCTGTGTGGGACACTTCCAGGTGACCATAACAACCCAATGTCATAAAGTAGCAGTCACTCTTGAATGCAGCCTGAAGAAAAAGACAACCCTCAGAGGTCGGGGAAAGTATCCACACCAGGATTTGAACTCAGGTCTCCTCAGGGAAACAACGAGCTACTTTATGACATTGGGTTGTTATGGTCACCTGGAAGTGTCCCACACAGGAACCATCTTGGTGGCTCAATCTCCCATTGTTGGCTGGTGAGCCACCGAGATGATTCCCATGTGGAAAAGTTCCAGATTACCATAATAACCCACTGTCCTAAAATAGCAATCACTCTTGAATGCAGCTTGAAGAAAATGACAAACCACACAGGTCGGGGAAATTATCCACACCGGGATATGAACTCGGGTCTCCTCTGGGAAACAACGGGCAATTTACCTGCTGAGCCACCGAGATGGTTCTTGTGTGGAACAATTCCATGTGACCAGAATTACCCAATGTCCTAAAGTAGCAGTCAAACTTGAATGCAGCCTGAAGAAAATGTCAACCCTCAAAGTTCCAGGAAAGTATCCACACTGGGATTTGAACTCTGGACTCCTTGGGGAAACAACCAGCGCTTTACCAACTGTGCCACAAGGACGGTTCTTGTGTAGAGCAGTTCCAGGTGACCATAACAACCCAATGTCCTCTCGGGCCTCTTCATTAACTGGAAGTACCGGCAGTCCATATTCCGCCTAACAGAGTCAATGCGAACCCAAGTTACCTTTCAAAAGGGGTCCTCCTCAATAGCCAAGTGGTTAAGGCACGTGCCTACGATACCGAAGGTCGTGAGATCGATTCCCGCCTGTGCCGGAAACTTTGTGCCATGACTGGATGGATGTCATTTTCTTCAAGCTGCATTCAAGACTGATTGCTATTTTAGGACATTGGGTTATTATGGTCATCTGGAACTTTTCCACACGGGAATCACCTCGGTGGCTCACCAGCTAAATCGCTCGTTGTTTCCCTGAGGAGACCTGAGTTCAAATCCTGGTGTTGATACTTTCCCCGACCTCTGAGGGTTGTCTTTTTCTTCAGGCTGCATTCAAGAGTGACTGCTACTTTACGACATTGGGTTGTTATGGTCACCTGGAAGTGTTCCACACAGGAACCATCTTGGTGGCTCAGCAGCTAAATCTCCCGTTTTTTCCCAGAGAAGACCTGAGTTCAAATCTCAGTGTGGATATTTTCCCTGACCTTTGAGGCTTGTCATTTGGATGACTGGATGGATGGATGACTGGATGGACTGCTGCCTATCAAGAGCTGGAGACAAAACACAATGTCTACCTGTGCCAAAAGCTCAGATGGTGGACAGTTGGAGTGATGGAAGGGCAAGTTGTCTGCTCCATGTGGATTGACGCCGGAGTCAATCCATGTGGGTCATGCGCTTGCTGTGAAATTTGAAGTGAAAAGCTCTTCCAGGTCACGAGTTCAATGCCCGACAGGTTTTGTTTGGAACATTCCTGGGTGCTTTATAATTCTTGTTGAACTGACTTCTGGACTTTTGACCCTGCATGAATCTCGACTTTGCTATTAATCTGCCTGCCTATTGAACGTCCTCCTGAATATTGACTATGATTCCTCCTGATCCCTATTTATACTGAAAATTTAACTTTAACCCCTAAGCTTCCACCTTGGTCCAGACTACTGCCGCTGGGAGCGGAAAGGCCCCCTGACAGTAGCTTCTTCCTCAAGACAAAAATGTTGCTGGCTGTCTGTATTATCCAGCTCACTTAGGCTTTACCTATCAATGACACACTGAGGTTTCTGACTTATGTGTGATGCTATGAAAAGAGGAGTGTGGTTTTAGTTTAAGAATCAGCCTTCCTCTAGAGACCTCCTCTCTATTCAACAGGAAAATTTCTTATGACTCTGATTAGTTTAGTTGCAGAATATTAAACTAAAAGTTACAAGAAAAAGAAGTGTTAAGCCTTAAATATTAGAAGGAATAGTTAGAAAATGGATAGCGATAGGTGAAAATTAAAAAAAAAATCACGATAGACTGAATTGTCATGTGACCAGAAAAAGTCACTGAAAAAAGTTGTGTTGTTTGTAGAAAACTTCCATGAAATAATGCCCATTAAAAATGACCACATTTTTCAGGAAAGAAAATCAGGATCGATTCGCCAATCTCTAAAATGGATTTTGCAAACTCTCAAAATCTTTACGTAGTAGCAACATATTTTCAAATTGTATACATTTTAGGAATGATACTGTAGATACTGATTATCCAAGTCAATTAGAATGTCCATCTAAACATAATTTATTACAATATGATTTAAGTCTAGTTTTTTGACCATATAGCCAGTAGTTTCAGGAACTGACAAACTTGTTTGAAATATGAGCCAACAAAGTGCTGCACATCAGCATATGATCATTTAAAATGTGTTTTGAAAAACTTTGGATAATGCCCACAATATGATCTTGTCAAGGAAAACAAAATATAATCTGTATATTTGAAAAAGTTAACAGCAGGGGGTGGTGCTTTTTGCTAAAGTGGTTTCTGAAATGATCAGAATAACTTGCATTTAATTCAGTCTAAAATTTGCTAAGATCTTTCTTTCTATGTAGCAACTCTCACAAAAGCAATTTACAATATAATAGCTTTTTTGTGTTTCATGAATATAACTCAGAGCCTGTTACTTTAGGGTATATATATATATGTGATCGAAAGTCTATAAAATCATGAAAAATTGGATTTTAGGTTTAGTGTACATAAATGTATGATTTTATTTTAATTCACCTGTTGGAGTTTTGTGTCTACAGATGTTTGTAGAACGGCAACAGTGTTAAAACAGCAGGGAGTAAATGTTTCTGTATAGAACACAGTATGCTTTATATGTAATGCCTATTTGGGTTGAGTTGTAAATATGGGCTATTTACATCCATAAGCTTGTCTCTACACTGCATTTTTTTTACCAGAAGCATCTAGTGTTGAAAGTACTAATAGATTATTGTTATCCTTTTAAATAAAGGTGCTTTACATGTCACTATTCTGTTTGGTACAAAAAAAACAATTTTTTTTGGAAAAAAATGAAAATAATGGGTAGGATGTATGCAGGGCCTCCCTCAGGGGGGCACGGGGGTATGTTCCAGGCCTGAAGGGGGGCCTGGCTGTGCTGCACCTTTCGAAATAGCCGGGCCCCCCTTGACTACCGAGCCACATCTGGCGGAGTCCTGAACCGTCAAAGTCCCAAATAGCCAAAGTTCCGAACAGCCAAAGAGCCGAAGTTGAAGACCCGAAGCCGCAAAAAGTTCAGAGGTCACGAAAGGAGCCAAACTTGAAGTCCCGAAGCCACTAAGAGACCCGAAGTCAAGAAAGGAGCCGAAATTGAAGTCCTGAAGCTGCAAAAAGACCCAAAGTCACCATAGGAGCTGAGCTTGAAGTCCTGAAGCCACAAGTTCCGTTCTACTGAACACCAATGTGTGTGTTTTTTTATTTTATTAAACCCCTGGCCACCAATGTATTATTTTTATACTCTATAGGCCCCTGCCATCAATTTTTTTTTACTTATGGGGGCCCTGACCACCGATTATTTTTTAAAAAAATTTTTTATGGGGGTGCCAATGTTTTTCTAAAAAGAACTTTTATGAGGGGCCCTGGCTCCAATGTTTTTTTTTATCTTGTAGGGGGGCCCTGGTACGTCTACGTATTACTATCCATCTAATGCTCAAGGAAAAGCTGCCAAGCAGCTAGCCTTGCTGAAAATAAATATTAAAACATTTTAAAGATTTACATACATGCATGTACATGTCTACTTACCATGATCCACCAATGCGGGTAATTTAAAAAATCAAGTTAACCTGTCTCCCCATATCACATTTAGTTAGCTGGGTGAAATAAAAATAGGGTGTTATCTAATGTGAAATAAAGACTTTCTTTGATCTTAAGCTGCATCTGAGAAGTTGTTGGAGTGCATGCCTATGGTGGAGTTGTCGAATGAAGCTGGGGGAAATAAGAATTCAAATCAATCATAGCTAAAGCTCAATGAATAAGGAAAGGCACCAATAATTCCTGATTTATATTCTTTAGTCAAGGTTGGCCAGAAGTCTTCATTTATTGAGTTTAAATCGGTTATAGGAGTGATAAAAATGTGTCCTCTGTTTTTGCCCCACTTTTTTATTGGTCCTTATAACTCAAATGTGTCCTAAATCTAAATATTTGTGGCTGTACATACAGTACAGTATGACATGTTTACTAATTTCCATTAAGGGTCCAAAAATAGTGGTAGGCTAAGAGCACCTTAGACCCTGTTGTGAAGACATAGGACCCCACTGTGCCCAGGACAGAAACTAAAATGTATAATTTAAGATCTCCTTTATAAATTTTCTGAAGAGAAGGTGTTTTCTATTTAAAGTCTATGGCCATGGGGGTTTTTGATCATCACTACTTCTAACAGCTTTGTTCATTTGCCAAAGAGGACTCCTTAGCATTGGCATCAAGGAGAGTGTTACCATGCAAGGGTAATTGTCTCCCCACAATACATATTTATGGGTGATAATGGAGTGTTTCCTGCTTTTACATCAATGAGAAGCATGAGTCAGCATACATGAAACTGTTACAGTATTTGTCATAACCCTTAACAAGTAGGGCACATTTCTAGACTTGTGTTGGTCATTGCACTTTTATAAATTGCAACAGCAATGTGAACCAGTCCCATAAACTAAAATGTGCACTGTTATTTTAAGCTTCTCTTGTAATTAAAAAAATATATACCCCTTACCAGCAAATGATTTATATGAAGTGTTCCTTAATTCATTTCAGTTGACAAATTAAGGAAGGACCTGCTCAGTTTAAAATACTTTATGGAAAATTGTAAAGGGCTCAAATTACAGAAAACTTAATGAGAAGCTTGTAAAAGTAATTTGGTGGAGATCAGGCTGCATATCACTTTACAGTTTATAATTAAACAATGAATTATAATCAGTGCAATTTAACAAGAAAATTAAAAGTCCAATTTAGATAACTGAAAATGTATTGTGGATTGGTTTCAGATACTGTATAAGGTTTTTGCTCTTAATGCTGGTAGCATATATTTCATTTTTATGGAACTATTAATATTAAGTTGCTTCTGAAAAAAATAGGTCTTATTGCCAACATTTCTTTGTGAATTTTAAGGCCATCGGATTCAGGTTCCTGGCCAGATAAATTGGGCCTTTATGACAGCTGGGAGAGGGAGTAGGCTCTTTCGCAGTTCAGTATTTGGCCATGGGGTGTCAGGTTTCCTCTAGTTCATAAAAAGGGAAGCACATACAGTATGCTCGCTCTTTTTTGGTCTACCCACTCATGGGAAGAGGTGGTGTGGTGCTGTAGGGTCTGGAACGGAGGAAGGTTCCAGTTTGAGAACAGTTTTGTAATAGCTCACATAAGGGGGAATGGTATATTTAACAACAGTCCGCTAAAGTGAAAGTCTGCCACTCTCTATTCATTTCTATGTGATTTTGAAGTTGTTTGAATAATCTGTTTTATGGTGGATCTACAGTGTGGTTAACCCTTCATTTAACAGTACAACAAAAGCCAACCTGAGAAGAGAGAATCCATGTAACAGGTGGCCTACCGGTAATTGCAGGGAGTTGCCACTGCCCTGAAGCCAGCCTCGGCAAGATCCATTACAATACAAGTTACTGGTAAGCACTCCATTTCCTTAAACCTGTTAAACATATTAGAAATTTATAAATCTTACCATTACAGTTTTCAATGGATAGAATGAAAAATTAAGAGGGATAGTTGAGAATAGTAACAAAGAAAGCATAGAAAATAGATCTATGTACTGTACAATGCAATGTAGGCTTTCCAATTTGGGTAGTCTGGAGAGAGTCCTTTGGGGTTTGCTCAGAGAACCCGGAGATTGGTACTCACGCAATAATTGCTGCTTGTGCTAGTGCAATATTTGTGTAGTCATACTATTATTATAAATCATAAGGAGGTTCTGTTGGAGGAGGTTTTAGTCTGGGAATGCGATGAGCTCTGTCAATTCCCAGATATGACATAGAGCAATCTGAAAACATTTAAATTAGTAGACATTTGAGGTTGGTCATTGTTATTGGGTATTCCTTTGAGTCTGATGTTGTTTTGTCTAGTTCTATTTTCAGAGTCTTCTTGTTGAAAACATGGCAATTTTTACATAAGTATAACACTACGATAGGGTTAACAACAAATCCATGTTGATTTAAAAACAATACTATTGGGTTTAATAATTACACGTTGGCTTAAGGAATGGTTCTCCACATTACAGAAAGTTACTTTATCCAGTCTCTAGCACTGAAGTATTCTAAGATATAATAGATGCCATACCTATATTCTTAAAACTTACAACAACAATAATAATAATAAAATGACTCATGACTGTAGAATTCAGAATATTAAGAGCCCCTCAAATGTAATACTGGACAGAATATGACTTTCCTGACACCTGAAACTAAATTAA
Organism: Xenopus petersii; assembly: GCA_038501925.1. NCBI lineage: Eukaryota > Metazoa > Chordata > Amphibia > Anura > Pipidae > Xenopus > Xenopus petersii. The sequence goes on from CM076672.1 coordinate 139,557,655, forward strand.
CTAATGGAATGTAATATGATAAGGTTAGCTAATGGATACTGGTAAGTCACACAAAGATGTACGGATGAGATAGTCAGCTGTTAATAAGGGTTTCTGTAAATTGATTAGCAGTATAATGTTCTCACAGCTATTTCAGGTTCAGTGAAAATTAGATATTTTCGAGGATGTGACCTGCAGATACTTATATTTTGTAAAAGAAAGGGTAATATTATATCTCACTTGTTCATAAATAACATCACTGAAATCTTTTCTTTTAACACTTAAACATTAAGAGCACCTTTCCAGATCTAATTACTGGAGGTTACAGGATAGCTGAGAGTGCTTTATTTTCTCAATTATTACCTAGTACTACTACTAGAAAAATGGATAAGTGGTAGTAAGCAAAGCACAAAAAAATCAACACAATTGACTTCAGTTGCAACCAATTACTTTAACTTGTGTATGCAATGGTATAGCACAATAAAAGTAGAAGACAGGGTGCTAAAGGGAAATGCATGGCTGCATCAGTGCCTGCATCAGAGAACACTCACTATCACAAAAGGCCAAAGTAGGAAGGGTAAGGAGCAGCAGTTACTAAAGGGTTTTAAAATACTTTAGGTTCATTATAATAGACATTATGGGGCAGATTTACTAAAGAGCGAAGTGGCTAACACTAGCGACTTTTGGCCACCGTTGCCATCCGCAAGGACATCGTCTATTCATTAACAGGCGCAGGCACCAATTTGTGAACGGGACCATCGCTAGCGGTCATTCGCAACTCTATTGCCAGATGACTTTTTGCTCTGGCAAACTGACGTTACTCCGCAAATTCACTAAAATGCGGATTTTGCAGAACATTAGCTCTTTTGTCTCAGACTAGGCGAAGTGCTATAAAGTAGCTAGATCTTCCTCAATCTTCTGTCACATACATCATATCCTGTGTGCTGAAAATGCATTTCACTTTTCCTTTTTTTAAGCGGAATTGCCTACAAAAGTCCTAACTTACATTTTTGGGTAAGCGGTTTCAGGGTTGGACTGGGGGGCCCGGGCCCACCTGGACTATTGTCCAGGGCCCCCTCCGACTCCCCCACACTGCACCTACCTACTGCACGCACCTACGTGAAGGTGCCGATCTGCGTGCCTGCATGAATGGTGCATGCAGATGGCGCTGCGCGGCGCCTAAAGATCCGATTGGCAGAGGGGTCTGGTCCGGCGGGGGACCATTAAGGTGTCCCGCCGGGCCAGTCCGACACTGAGCAGTTTTCTTCAGACATTTTATTACATATGGAACATTCATTTTACAGTGGGCTCATGTATAGGGCATTATATTAACTCTCTTGTCTTTATTTAGGTTCCCTGGACATGTAATATAAACCGGTAACGTAAACCATTTGCAGCAACATTTATAATGACGTCCATACAATTTTAATTTCCCGCCCTATGCAAATTAACGTAAGCGCAAGATCATTAGAGAAGTTTCTCTAGGCTTAAATGAATGCTAGGCATCCTCGCTATGAAATGCTCGCACAGCCAAAGTAATGGTAACGAAAAGTCAACAGCGTTCGATGCCCGGGCTGAAACTTCGCATCTTAGTGAATTAGTGTATTTGTATTATATTTGCGCCTGGCGAAGTGGTGCGATGGGTGCGAAGCAGACGCTGGTGATAATTCGCCCTTTAGCGAATCTACCCCTATGTGACAGAAGCAGACAATGTACAAGTCTGGACAGGAGGTAAGTTAGTAAATAAATGACTGGGAAAGCAGGTGGACATATTGCATAATAAACTCACAGGCAAATTACTGAGCACTTTTACCAGATAAAAATGATGTATCATTTTTCAAATCCCTTTTGCTTTGACTCATGCCAGCTATAAGCAAGATGACAATTTCTGCAACACTTCATAATTAAAATCAGATATCAAATTTTTTCAAGGGCACTGGTCTTAACTGAAAATAAGTGATTTATTGTGTCAATATTTCAAAATGACTGTACAATTTTTTCATCAGAACATAGAGTATAATATTTATAGTCTGACTCCTGATGAAGACGTTAACAAGCTCTGACACACTTATTAGATGCAGGTAATGCCAGTGTTCTTGGGAATGCTAAAGAAGTCCAAGTTGCATAGAAAATTATAGTTTTAAATTTTGCTTTACATTATATAATTTATGTCTCCTATTTTAAAGTCAATTTCCATCTGGTAAGCAGCAAAATAGTGCATATATTTTCTGTGCAGAGTTGGCCTATTTATAAAACTTCAAATATTTTAGTAAGGATGAAGTGTGATGAGATAAAATCCTATTATTTTAATTGCATTTTGATGAGTTCAATCATGTTATTTTCAAACAGTAAAATATGGAGGACGTCCAATTGAAGGCAGGCCCAGATTTGTGGCGAGGCCACATAGGCCCGGGCCTAGGGCGGCAAAGAATTAGGGGTGGCATGCCCCCAGCCATATCATGAGGACCTGTGTGTCCCCATTCAATAGCACTGTTTGTCGTTGCTTACACGCAGGCTCGCATGCGCTTGCGGTGCACGCGGGGAGTATGGGTGGATGCTAGGACCGTGCGTCCGCCCGATCGGACCACGCGGACTAGGGGTTCCCGCCCGAGAAATCCATGCTTGCTTGAAGGAAACAGGATTTAACAACATGTTTGTTGGATATCAACAAGAGATTGAACTGGGGAGGATGTGGATTCCCTATTGGTAGAGATTTCAGATGGGCTTAAAGGAGAACTAAAGCCAAAAAATTAATACGGCTAAAAATGCCATATTTTATAAAATTAACTTATTGCACCAGCCTAAAGTTTCAGCTTCTCAATAGCAGCAATGATCCAGGTTTTCATACTTGTCAAAGGAGACCAAATCTGTGACACTTACATGCTCAGTGTGCTCTGAGCAGCTGATGAAAAGCTGAACATAGTGGTTGTCTTAAAGTGATACTGGCACAAAAATTTTTATTTCAATAATATTAATCTACATGAAAAGTTACCTATAGGTCATGTTTTTTGCTGATAGTTCTGCTTTTATAAGTAATTGTTACATGAAGTTCCTAAACCTGACTGCTTTGTCAATCTGACTGTCCCTTCTCAACTTGTCATTTAGAGTTTCTAATGCTAACAGACTACTGCTGCACAAATATGGCAGCCCTCTCATATGGAAAAAGGGGTAATAAAGGTAATGTAAAAGCATTAGGCACAAGAAAATACTTCAGCAGCACTCCGATTATGGTGAAAAAATTGTTGCTTTATTCGTGCCTCAAGCTAAGCGACGTTTCAAGCTTTTCCTGCCCTTTATCAAGCTTGATAAACGTCGAAACGTCGTTTGAAACATCGCTTAGCTTGAGGCACAAATACAGAAACAATTTTTTCACCATAATCAGAGCTGAAGTATTTTCTTGTACATGAATCAGACCTGGGCAGACAGAGTCACAGACGGCACCCGAGGCTGCACAGAGCGGTGAGAGTGTTTATGTAGCACTACTTTGTGTTTGTTGGATTGTAAAAGCATTAGGCAGATACATAAAGTGGATCACCGTACATAAAGTGGATCACCGTACCAGTGGCCAACCCTTTAGACTGGAAGAAAATAACATAATTTGAAGCAACGTAGGGGGGTTCTTCACAGTCAGGACAGTGAGGTTGTGGAATGCACTGCCGGGTGATGTTGTGATGGCTGATTCAGTTAATGCCTTTAAGAATGGCTTGGATGATTTTTTGGACAGACATAATATCAAAGGCTATTGTGATACTAAGCTCTATAGTTAGTATAGGTATGGGTATATAGAATTTAATTTAAAGTAGAGAGGGGTGTGTGTATGGATGCTGGGTTTTGGAGGGGTTGAACTTGATGGACTTTGTCTTTTTTCAATCAAATTTAACTATGTAACTATGTGGTATATATACAATTATTTTTAATTTTTTTTTTTTAATTTTTAAGGCACTTCATGGTAAATAATTATCTGTAAAGGATATTTAATCATATAACAACTGCAGTAAATATATTAAAATATATACAATAACAGCTGCAGCATTAAATCTAATCGTATATGCTTTGTTGCTGGATTAAACTCAACTGAACAAATTTGTTCCTTTGAGAAAATCAACATCTGTTTTTTTCCCCCCTCGTTCTAATTTCTCTAGTGAAAGTGATAATATCATTTTACCCTTTGTTGATTGGTGCTATCTGAACCCAAGCTTAAAATTATTGAAAAGTGGATGTTAATAAATCATAATGGAATGCACACAATAAGAATCTCTGCATCATTGCCTAAGATTATTTTTAGTAAATTTAGCAAAATAATGTTGATTGTGTAAATGAAGCTAAAAACTGATTATGCTAAATAAACATACCAGTGCAGACTTGGAGTATTTATTGCAATAGAAAACTCTGTAGAGGGCAGTATTGTACAGATTCTGTTCTGTAATCAAGAAATAATTTACTTTTTTTTTTTACATTATATTGATTAAAAGATCCTCATGAGGGCCAAACAATTGCATCTAATAAAACGTGTGTAAGCATAAACTATTGTTTACCAGCATGAGATAATGGCTTCATTGTAACCTCAGATTTCTTAACCCAAAGTACTGAAAACTTTTGAAAATATGTCCCTAAGATTTGTCAAAATTTCATAGCAAACTGAGTATGCAGATTAATAGATATATGATTCCCAACATCATTCTTTATATATATATATATATATTTATATATATATATATATATATATATATATATATATTGTACCAAAATGTGATATAACCCTTCACTGGCAGTGGAGCTTGCATTCTTAGGTCCCTTTCACATTTACATAACAAACATAGTTACATTACTATGTTGGTATGATTTTGGAATGCAGGAGGATACCTACGCATACCCAGGGTTAACATTCAAACTCCTTGCAGAGAATAAATACTGTATGTTAGAGTAAAACTTACAGCTCTCAAGGCACTTGTGCTAACCACACAATAGTATCTGCATGTAAACTCCTATTCATATTTAGGGATGTCGCGGACTGTTCGCCCGCAAACTAGTTCGCGCGAACATCGACTGTTCGCGTCCGCCGAATGTTTGCGAACGTCGCGCGACGTTCGCCAATTTGGGTTCGCCTTAGCTGGCGCTTATTTTTGACTTCTCACCCCAGACCAGCAGATACATGGCAGCCAATCAGGAAGCTCTCCCTCCTGGACCACCCCCACACCCCCTGGACCACTCCCCTTCCATACATAAACTGAAGCCCTGCAGCGTTTTTTCATTCTGCCTGTGTGTGCTTGGAAGAGCTAGTGTAGGGAGAGAGCTGTTTAGTGATTTGAGGGACAGTTGATAGTAACTTTGCTGGCTAGTAATCTACTTGATACTGCTCTGTATTAGGGACAGAACTCTGCAGGGATTTGAGGGACAGTGAGTTTAGGTTAGTTAGCTTTGCTGACTAGTAATCTACCTTCTACTGCAGTGCTCTGTATGTAGCTGCTGTGGGCACTGCTTCTGATCTCATCTGCTGACTGCTGTAATAACCCAATAGTCCTTGTAAGGACTGCTTTTATTTTATTTTTTGTTTTTTTACTTTGCTACTATAAGAGCCCAGTGCTATTAGTCTAGCTGTGTTGGGGAGTGGGACTGGTGTGCTGCTCCTCCTAGTAGTTCACCACTACCAGCACCAACCAGAGTCAAAATTGTTACAAAGTATCTTATCTGCACCTGTTAGCTGTTCTGAGCTCTCTGCCAAAAGCTAATTAAGTTAGAAACTGTTTTTTTTCTGGCTGTTCAGTGCAGAGAAAAGAGGGACTGATGTGCTGCTCCTCCTAGTAGTTCACCACTACCAGCACCAACCAGAGTCAAAATTGTTACAAAGTATCTTATTTGCACCTGTTAGCTGTTCTGAGCTCTCTGCCAAAAGCTAATTAAGTTAGAAACTGTTTTTTTTCTGGCTGTTCAGTGCAGAGAAAAGAGGGACTGGTGTGCTGCTCCTCCTAGTAGTTCACCACTACCAGCACCAACCAGAGTCAAAATTGTTACAAAGTATCGTATTTGCACCTGTTAGCTGTTCTGAGCTCTCTGCCAAAAGCTAATTAAGTTAGAAACTGTTTTTTTTCTGGCTGTTCAGTGCAGAGAAAAGAGGGACTGGTGTGCTGCTCCTCCTAGTAGTTCACCACTACCAGCACCAACCAGAGTCAAAATTGTTACAAAGTATCTTATTTGCACCTGTTAGCTGTTCTGAGCTCTCTGCCAAAAGCCAATTAAGTTAGAAACTGGATTTTTTTCTGGCTGTTCAGTGCAGAGAAAAGAGGGACTTTCCAGTACAAAAGAGGGACTGGGGGTTGAGTGGTCTCCCTCCTGGACCACCCCCACACCCCCTGGACCACTCCCCTTCCATATATAAACTGAAGCCCTGCAGCATTTTTTCATTCTGCCTGTGTGTGCTTGGAAGAGCTAGTGTAGGGAGAGAGCTGTTTAGTGATTTGAGGGACAGTTGATAGTAACTTTGCTGGCTAGTAATCTACTTGATACTGCTCTTTATTGTAGGGACAGAACTCTGCAGGGATTTGAGGGACAGTGAGTTTAGGTTAGTTAGCTTTGCTGACTAGTAATCTACCTTCTCGTGCGTCAACACTATTCGGACGCCCATTAACTATTCAGACACCCATTGACTTTAACACGGATGCAAATTGATGCAGGCTTCAAAATTGATGTGGGTGTCAAAATTCGAGTTTTGCGAATTTTTCGCTGTTTCTCGAATTTTCCCGGCGAAACGCCCATCACTAGTTTCCATCTGTATTTATTCTCTTCCAAACTCTTAGGGGCAAATTTACTTACTTTCAAAGTTGCGCCAGCGTTGCCTTTGCCGCACTTCACCAGGCGTAGATTCGCCAGGGCTGCACAAATTCACAAAGATCCGAAGTTGCGCACAAGTTACCGATCGTTTGTGAAGTTGCGCTAGCGATCGGAAATTTGCATATGGTGTGCAGTTAAAGTACAATGGCAGTATATGCAGCAGAAAACACATTACACTACACAAGGCCAGGGAACCTTAATAAATGTATTATAATGCCCACACATTTGCCCACAGTATAGTTTGGGTGCCATATGTTATCAAATGTAGGGGGGAAAGAGGGTACTGTAAAAAAAAAAAAAAACGCTCTTTTTCAGCCTATCACCCTATAAAAAGTAAAAGACACCAGCGTTTTCAACTTTCAGCTTTCCCTATCTACTCTATTGCACTTCGCCTGGTCTGAGGTGGCAAAGTAAAAGTCTGGCGCAAGAGGTAACGTTCACGAAAATCGGCAAGTTAGTGAATTAGCGAAGTTACGTCCCTTCACCATATCGCAACTTCGCCTGGACCTACTCTAGTAGCGCTAGAGTAGGTCCACTTCGCTAAGAAATTGACACCAGCACCCGTTCGGCGAGTAAATCGGCGAAGTAACGAAATTACGTCACTGGTGAATTTTCGCTAGCTTTAGCCACATCGCCCTTTAGTAAATTTGCCCCCTAGTAGGAAGAAGCCTGAAAGTTTTTTTTTAATAGTTGTATGTAAAGGTGTGGATCAATACAGTTGATGAGGCCACTTGCAGCTGTCAACATAATTTATTCTACAATTGCTTCAAATAGCAATGATTGTTCCTTTTTTTAACATTTAAAACCACAAATTAAGGGCATTTTAGATTATGCAGAATTATGTATTCTGCAACATCAGAATTTAGCACACTATTTTAGGGCATATAAAACAGAAAAAAAACTAAAGAGAAATTTCTCCTGTAATAGGCAGAAAAAGGCCATATTTATTGGTTAGTAATTTAGGAATAGGTTTTCCAACATCTACATGCAGCGAAGGGGAATTACAATCCAGCAACTGATGTCTCTCCCCTGTAATTAACATTATTTCTGTAGTTTGAGTTTAACACTTGGAAACGCAAAGACAAAGAGATCTAACTAACTGTGATTCTGCTCATTAGTTTAGGAGTAAAAAATATTGATAAAGAGTTAGCTTTTGTTTTTGTCTGCAGAAAATACCCAGAGACTTATGCTGGGCAATTATCAGTATGCAATTTACTCTAAGAATAAATATACATATTTTGTAAGTTATCAGCAGAAATCGTCCAGTTAAAATTAATTTGAAATAAAAATGTAACAGCTGTGTAGGTGTAGACATGCATTCATACAATATATAATAATAAGGGGTTGTGGGAGCACTCAAAAGGCTAAGTAAAAGTATAATTTATATTTAAGTCTGTATAAGGGAAGTGCTATTTTTCAATGCACTTCCCTGGTCCCCTGTTTCACAAATAATTCAGTATAAATGCAAGTGCATATGTTTATGACAGGGTTTTTTTGTGACAAAGTTATGATCACAAAGTTGACCACCATACCACTTCAACCAAAATTTTTTTAATTAAAACACTCATAACTGTTATAAGCTTATTTCAAAGTTTCAACTGTCAATCATATATTGCTTGTCCCTGTTATATGCCTTAAGCTTAGAGGCGGGGTAGGCAATTACTTTCGCTTTCTATTCTGCACTTCTTAAATGTCACTGCCCTCCTCACATTACCTCTCCCATCTCACCATCTAGTTGTGCAGCCTGTGCATGGGCATGGGTATCAGGTATGCCATTCTGATGCATAAACAACATTTTAGCATGATGCAAAGCTTGTCTTAATAACAGTGTCCACAAAATGGCAGCTCCCTGCTTGATTTGATTGTGAAGCCCCAGACTTAAAGAATCAAGATTCAAATAGTTTATATAGTACAAGTGAAGTTTCTTTTGCTTGACTGACATCATAAAATAGGTTTGGGAATTACTTCTTAGGGTGACAGGTCCCCTTTAAGGATAATGCTCTCTTTTCAATGAAGAAACAATACATTATTTATTGTGCATTTTACTTCTAATGGAAACTGTATTTGGCCACAGTTCATTAAAATTAAATCTGTCAATTAAAACTGATTTTGTTATTGTCACTTGAAAAATTACAGGTAGAAAAATGTAGTAAACAACTTGATTTGAAAAAATTAAAAAAAAATTAGTATAAAGTTAGATTTCATACTCTTAACACTGGTACAAACTAAAATTCACTATTCACTTCATATGTTGTGCAAAGTAGAAAATACACCTTAACCAATTTGCACTACAGATATTTTTCTGTTAACGACTTTTATTACACACACACTCCCCCATGGCACATACATTTTAGCTATAAAGTAAAAAAACTCTAAAGACTTCTAAACTTACATGAGGCGGGCACATAGATCTCTGGATTTCATTCCCATCGTACAAAAGTAATTGGTTGTTTAGAATTATAGGATCAGTCCTAAATGTGAGCTAGCCCTGAACTCTCCAGTCATGTAACAGTGGGAAGGAAACACAGATTAATGACTAGGGTGTAAGGCTCTAACAGGGAAGGTCTACCAATAAATTAATATCCCACCAACTGGAAATTCAACCTGCCCCAGCTGTGCACCAGGTCTGTTGATAAATATGTAGGGATCTCAGATCTCAGATCTCTTATATTTTTACTTGAAAATAGTGTATGATATATATAGATTTCCCTACAGATATTTCAATAGATCAACATGTCATTCCATTTGTTACTGACATGGAAAAGCTAACATTAACATGCTGTCTCTGTGAAACAATCTTTCTAAAGGGGTACGCCAAGTGATTTCACTTTTTCTCATGACTCAAGTATGATTTATGTTATGCCAATGGCACAGAGTGTATTTGCTATCTAAAAGCAGCTGTGTAGCCTGTCGTTTTCTTCAATCTAGTACACTTGTAACTAGACATGAAGTCATATTTTGACAGAAAACATTCTCTGGCTAAATCTGCTTGTTGCTGATAATGATAGGTCGACTCCATTTAAGAACAAGGCAGGCTGCCCATGTTCTTCTCCATCAGCTGAAAATGGCAGCAGAGCATACAGCTTGTGTTCTGTAGGTATGCTTGCTACCTTTTTAAAATTTCTTCTTATTGGGGGCAGTGACAAAAGGGGGTGGGCCATGATGTAAATGGGAAGGGACAAGAGGGTGGAGTTGTGTCAAAAGAAGTGGAGCTATGAGGGTGGCTCAAGGGAAATTGGGGAAGGATAAAGGTAATGTCACTAAATCCAGAACCAGTGCTAGGCATCCTGGTCTCAGCTCTTGCTTCTGCCTTTAACAGCCGCATTTCACCTTGGGAGGAGCCCTCGGCTAATTGGATGCCGCCAGGTCTTCTTAAGAGAGGAGCAAAACTAGAGGTTCTGAACGAGCAAAGGGGCACGATCGTCTCACAAAGGATCCTGGATGGAAGAACACAACTTGGAAGGCTGGGCCAGCACAAGCAGAGTAGAATTAGTCAGACAGGCCGGAACCAAGATTGGAGAGTGTAGAATAGTCAGACAGGCCGGAATCAGGATTGGAGAGTGTAGAATAGTCAGCGAACAGGCAAAAGGTCAGATTAGGAGAGGTCAGAGTAATCAGGCAGGCAAGGGTCAGGGTAGGAGAGTTCAGAGTAGTCACAGACAGGCAAGGGTCAAAACTAATAATAAAACCTAGGAACACCTAGGAACCTAGGAACAAGCTGAATTAAATCTAACAAAGGGCAATGTGTTTAACTACAAAGCCCCTTTAAATAGTTTGAATTTCACGCTGTTTCGCAATGATATCATCATGCCGGCGCATAAACCCGGAAGCGCGTGGCCACGCGCACCATAAGGAAACCAGCACTGTGTAAAAGGACGCATGCACTGGGTGTCCCTGCCAAAGACATGGCAGGGGACCCCGCCGCCCACTAGACCACCATGGAGCTACTGGACCACAAGGGTAAAGTTTTTTTATTACAGGTAAGACTGGAAAGTGTTGAGGGCATAGATGGATAGTGATTTACTGGCCAAGCCAGTAAAATCCTGGCTGGGTAGCATTCCTAACCCTAAGCCTTAGAGTTGCCAGCAATTGTAAAGAAAATAAAAAAACTATAAGCAAGTTTGCCTATCTTTACACTATACAGGTATTGGAACTATTATCAAGAATGCTTGGGACCTGGGGTTTTCTGTAATATGGATCTTCATACCTTAAGTCTACTAGAAAATGTAAACATTAAATAAACATAATAGGCTTATGTTGCTTCCAATAAGGATTGATTATATCTTAGTTGGGATCAAGTACAAGGTACCGTTTTATTATTACAGAGAAAAAGGAAATCATTTTAAAAACTTTGGATTATTTGGATAAAATGGTGTCTATAGGAGATGGCCTTTCCGTAATTTGGAGCTTTCTGGATAACAGGTTTCCGGATCCCATACCTGTACTTCCTGCTGGACATGCCCCAAAAATCATCACTTACAGTCAACCAGATTACTACCCTAGCAGTGACAATCAAATACTGGGCAAGACAGCCAGTAATTTCAGACATGGACCAAGACATGATGAGATATAAAATGGTTAATTAACTCGTGAATTATATCTGTTGACATATGATTGACATCTTTTTGAGCTCACCCCCTTCACAAATTTTTCCTATAATTTCAAATGTACATATGTAGCTGTGGCATATTTTTATTTTTTCATAATTCTTTTGAGATAACCTGAAGTTTTGTCTTGAGCCATATAAACCAGTTAGAGCCAAGCATTTACAATACTGTGACGAAAACACAAGCTGGGAGAGATAGGCACTACAGTAAAGCATTCTATGACATTTGGGGCATATTTACTAAAAAAATTAGCATATGCCACATTTCAGTTGTTCTCTTTTATTGGGGACCTATCACCCTATAAAATAATTCCAAATTATTTTTGTCAAGCAAAAATAAACTTTACTTACACTTTATGAATTATTTAAATTTTGTTTCCTTCAGTTTTGGCATTCACAGTCACAGCAAGCAGGCAAGTGCATTTTGTGAATACAAAAAACTTTTCTCCAGAATATGCTGATTAGTAAAAAATATATATTTTATTCACATCAATAATTAAAAAACATTAAGAGTGTACCCTCTAACGCCTGATGCATTTCATGCTTACCCAGCACTTAGTCATAGGCAGAATCCAACTAGTCTCTCTTCCTTTGTTCCTTAAATACTAGCCCAAATAGTCCCTCCCCTCAATAAAACCAATCACAGGCACATGTTACAATTGCCAAATATCATCCAATGGACTACTGGCTTTATACAGACACAATGATCTACGTGTTAGATAATCCATGTTACAGGGCATGTACAAAAATGTAAAAAGAACATATTCATACGTACAATGTTAAATATAGCAAGTCACATCAAAAATGTAATTAAGGCCTAGTGGCAACCTGGTTTGTAGGTGAAAAATCCAATATACTTCTCTTTTCTTTAGTTTCGTCAAAAGATCTCCCCCCCTAATACCTGTCTTAATTTGTTCTATTCCTTGAATTGAAAAATACTGTAAATTGCTGTTATTACATTCCTGAAAGTGTCTGGTGACATTGGTTTTACTGCTTAGTTTGACATTACTTATCTGATTGATATGTTCCCTAATACGTTCCTTCAATGTCCTGATGGTACAGCCTATATATTGTTTGCCGCACTTGGTACATGTGATCAAATATACAATCCCCTTACTGCAGCAATTAATATATTGTTTGATTTTGTAAGTAGTTCTAGTAACAGTTGAGCTAAACTCTCCAGAGACTTTCAGATGTCTACATGTGATACAACGATTATGTCCACATCTAAAACATCCGTTATGTCTCAAGAAATCCTGTTTATTTCTGCTTTCTCTAAATAGGCTTGGAGACAAAGAATCCCCAAGAGTATGGGCGCGTCTAGCTATACACCCTATACCTGGATCTAGTACTCTTCAGAAGTCACCATCAGCGTATAGTATAGGTAAAAACTTTTCCACTGTATTGACGATTTTTTTGTATTGTCTACTGTATCGTGTAATAAAGGAAATTCTTTGACCAAATTCCTTCTTGTGTGTTTTGTTCTGTGGAGTTAGGAGTGTAACTCCATCAGTGTTTTCAGCTCTATTATAGGCTCGCTGGATTGACTTATTATTGTAGCCCCTTTCTTTGAATCTGTCCCTCATTTCTTCTGCTTTGATTTTATATTCATCCAAAGTAGAGCAGTTCCTGCGTAATCGCAGGAACTGCCCTATTGGGATTCCAGCTATTTGGCTTCTTGGATGGCAAGACTGTGCATGAAGCAAAGTATTGCCACTGCATGGTTTCCAATAGATTGTAGTGTGTATGGCCTTATCTTTGATCATGAGTTTAACATCCAAAAATTCTATTTCATCCTTTGAGAATGTATCTGTAAATCTTAAGTTCAAATTGTTAATATTGATATCCGCTACAAACTCTCTGAACTTTTGTTCTCCTCCTGTCCAAATACATAGCAGATCGTCAATATAGCGGATAGAGAATTTTAGATATTGATTACCTGTTGCCAACATATGAGTTTCCTCCCACCACCCCATATAGAGGTTGGCGAAGGAGGGGGCAAATTTAGCTCCCATGGCCGTCCCGCACTGTTGCAGGTAGTATTGGCCATTGAATAGAAAGTAGTTATGTTTCAATAGAAAGCATATAGCTTGTAGTAGAAAGTCTTTCAAGTCCTCTGTATATGTATTATATTTATCCAGATGAAATTTGATCGCTTCTAGTCCCTTATCATGTGGAATGGATGAGTAGAGGGAGGCCACATCAAGTGTGGCCCAACTATATTCACCAGACCACATGATATGTCCTAGTTTTTCCAATACATCTGTTGTGTGCCTCACATAGCTCATCAATCGTAGTACTAATGGCTGTAAGTGGGCATCCACCCATTCTGAAAGATGTTCATTCAGTGAGCCTATTCCGGATATAATTGGCCTACCAACTGGTGGCCTTTGGTTTTTGTGTACTTTAGGCAAATGGTAAAAAGTGGGTATTACCGGAGAGTTTGGTATTAGGTAATCTTTAATTATATCAGTAATCAATTTCTTAGAGTAAGCCAGTTCCACCAATGTCACCAATTTCTTTAAAAAATTTGTGGTAGGATCCCTTTCCAACAATAGATAAGCCTCTCTATCTTCAAGTTGCCTCAAGGCCTCATTCTTATATGTTACAGCATCCAAAACTACTACCATTCCACCCTTATCCGCATTTTTTATGACTATAGAGCTATCTTCCCGTAGTTCCCTGAGTGCCACTTTCTCTTTTGTTGACAAGTTAGAGGACCATTGAGTATCTGCATTTTTGAAATGTAACTGCCAAAGTGCTTCTTCTACTCTTGTCTGAAATACATCCACCAAGGGTCCTCTAAATTGTGTAGGATAGAATTCGCTACGATTTTTAAACCTAGAGGTATCTATTGTTTCTGGGGGATTCATAATAGACAAATCTCTTTCATTTTTTTCTTTTTGTGCAAAATATTTCTTAAGAACAATTTTCCTAACAAATTGGTTAACATCAAGCATTGTTTCGAAAATATCAAAATTCCTGGTAGGGGAAAAAGATAGTCCTTTTGCCAAAACCTGCAAATGAACGGAAGATAGACCTTTAGAAGACAAGTTCATTACTTTCTCGGTGTCTTCTTCCTCAGTGTGTAACTTTCTCTGTCCTTGTCCCTTGGCGTCTTGTGTTCTTCCATAGGGTTCTTGGTTTTCCAAAGGGATCTGTTTGTCTTGTTCTGTGTCCACTGTCTGTTTTCTGTGTCTGTTACCAAACTCTCCGGTAATACCCACTTTTTACCATTTGCCTAAAGTACACAAAAACCAAAGGCCACCAGTTGGTAGGCCAATTGTATCCGGAATAGGCTCACTGAATGAACATCTTTCAGAATGGGTGGATGCCCACTTACAGCCATTAGTACTACGATTGATGAGCTATGTGAGGGACACTACAGATGTATTGGAAAAACTAGGAAATATCATGTGGTCTGGTGAATATAGTTGGGCCACACTAGATGTGGCCTCCCTCTACTCATCCATTCCACATGATAAGGGACTAGAAGCGATCAAATTTCATATGGATAAATATAGTACATATACAGAGGACTTGAAAGACTTTCTACTACAAGCTATATGCTTTCTATTGAAACATAACTACTTTCTATTCAATGGCCAATACTACCTGCAACAGTTCGGGACGGCCATGGGAGCTAAATTTGCCCCCTCCTTCGCCAACCTCTATATGGGGTGGTGGGAGGAAACTCATATGTTGGCCACGGGTAATCAATATCTAAAATTCTATATCCGCTATATTGACGATCTGCTATGTATTTGGACAGGAGGAGAACAAAAGTTCAGAGAGTTTGTAGCGGATATCAATATTAACAATTTGAACTTAAGATTTACGGATACATTCTCAAAGGATGAAATAGAATTTTTGGATGTTAAACTCATGATCAAAGATAAGGCCATACACACTACAATCTATCGGAAACCATGCAGTGGCAATACTTTGCTTCATGCACAGTCTTGCCATCCAAGAAGCCAAATAGCTGGAATCCCAATAGGGCAGTTCCTGTGATTACGCAGGAACTGCTCTACTTTAGATGAATATAAAATCAAAGCAGAAGAAATGAGGGACAAATTCAAAGAAAGGGGCTACAATAATAAGTCAATCCAGCGAGCCTATAATAGAGCTGAAAACACTGATAGAGTTACACTCCTAACTCCACAGAACAAAACACACAAGAAGGAATTTGGTCAAAGAATTTCCTTTATTACACGATACAGTAGACAATACAAAAAAATCGTCAATACAGTGAAAAAGTTTTTACCTATACTATACGCTGATGGTGACTTCTGAAGAGTACTAGATCCAGGTATAGGGTGTATAGCTAGACGCGCCCATACTCTTGGGGATTCTTTGTCTCCAAGCCTATTTAGAGAAAGCAGAAATAAACAGGATTTCTTGAGACATAACGGATGTTTTAGATGTGGACATAATCGTTGTATCACATGTAGACATCTGAAAGTCTCTGGAGAGTTTAGCTCAACTGTTACTAGAACTACTTACAAAATCAAACAATATATTAATTGCTGCAGTAAGGGGATTGTATATTTGATCACATGTACCAAGTGCGGCAAACAATATATAGGCTGTACCATCAGGACATTGAAGGAACGTATTAGGGAACATATCAATCAGATAAGTAATGTCAAACTAAGCAGTAAAACCAATGTCACCAGACACTTTCAGGAATGTAATAACAGCAATTTACAGTATTTTTCAATTCAAGGAATAGAACAAATTAAGACAGGTATTAGGGGGGGAGATCTTTTGACGAAACTAAAGAAAAGAGAAGTATATTGGATTTTTCACCTACAAACCAGGTTGCCACTAGGCCTTAATTACATTTTTGATGTGACTTGCTATATTTAACATTGTACGTATGAATATGTTCTTTTTACATTTTTGTACATGCCCTGTAACATGGATTATCTAACACGTAGATCATTGTGTCTGTATAAAGCCAGTAGTCCATTGGATGATATTTGGCAATTGTAACATGTGCCTGTGATTGGTTTTATTGAGGGGAGGGACTATTTGGGCTAGTATTTAAGGAACAAAGGAAGAGAGACTAGTTGGATTCTGCCTATGACTAAGTGCTGGGTAAGCATGAAACGCATCAGGCGTTAGAGGGTACACTCTTAATGTTTTTTAATTATTGATGTGAATAAAATATATATTTTTTACTAATCAGCATATTCTGGAGAAAAGTTTTTTGTATTTGCAGTTTTACCTCTGTTTGGTCACTAGAGGTCTCCAATATGCGCTTTCATAGCATTTACTGATTCTGCTCCCAATATGATTTCTAAAGTGCATTTTGTGGACACTGTCATGGGAAAATATGTTTTTTTCCAAAATGCGTCAGTTAATAGTGCTGCACTGAAATCCATTTCTCAAAAGAGCTTTTTTTTAATTTTGAAATCTAACATGGGGCTAGACTTAGGGGGTTATTTATGTATTATTTATTTATAAGTCCGAATTTATCTCAATATTTCTGACTCTAATCAAATCCGCTCGGGTTTTTTATGCTTATTTATTATTACATTTCCCTGAAAATTCGCTTTGCGTGAAAAAATTCACTATTTTTTTAAGGATTTTTTTATCCAATTTTCACGAATGTCATGCTTTTTTCAGAATTTTCACCCGAAATCATTGGAACTTCTCCCATTGACTTATATGCAACCTCGACAGGTCTGAGATGCCGGATTTTCAGCTTCAGACTTTTCCATCCTCTTGGATTTAATACATTCTGAAAAAATTGTGATTTTTTAAAAATTGTCAGTTTCCCAGGTGCCCCAAGTCATCTGATTTGTGCTCCGATAAATGTCAGTCACTCTTTACTGCTACACTGCAAGTTGGAGTGATATCAACCCCCTCGCTCCCCCTCCAGCAGCCCATCAGCAGAATAATGGGAAAGTAACCAGATAGCAGCTCCCCGTTTTTCACGGAACAGTGCCGATTTTGACAGCTCAGCTGCATTCCCAGTTTCTTACTGGAATATCCCGCATTTTTCTTGGATCTCCGGCACTGACACCAGAAAAAAGATACAATGTTTCTGAAATGTATTTAAATAAAAGGCTTTTGACAGAGTGCCCAGAATACCTGGCGCCTGCGCTCAGATACATTTGTAACTATTTAAGATTAGCAAGTCTTTTGGGAAAACTGTGACTTGCACCTGGGCAATTCACCTTAATTTGCAAAACTGTAAAAAAATGCAAAACCTGACCTTTACACCCCTAGAAATGTGTTCAAACTGTCCATAAACTGCCAATTTTTTAAAAATGGATGTGGTATTTAGGGGGTGTGGCTATAAATGGGTGTGGTCAAACAATGTTGCCTCCCGTAACACAGCAGATCTTTTTGTTTTTCTTTCTATTTATCAAATGTTGGGAGGTATGATATACTGTAAGTAAGGGTACTATTATCCAGAATTACTGGATCCTGTGGATTTAGGGATAAGGGGTTTTCCCATAATTTGCTTATGATTAGCATTGCTTATATTAAAAGTTACTTACAGGTAATTTTGATAATTTTTCACTGATATGTCTGCTTTTGTAAGTAATTGTTTCTTGAAGTTCCTAAACCTGACTGTTATACCAACCTGACTGTCCCTTGTCAGTTTCTAATACTAACGGACTTCTGATGCACAGGTATGACAGCCCCCCCCCCCATAGAGGAACATGGGGGATCAGATAGGTAATGTAAAAGCAGCAGGAACATACTTTTATGGCAAAAAATAGAATATAAAGACCATGTTATGATAGATGTAAAAAAAAGACATCATTACTGGTGTCAGAATTAAAATGATTAAGGCTGATTAAAATATTTAAGCATTAAAAAAACGTATAGAGAAAATGTTAACTATAATTAAAAATGATAATTAAAATGTTTAGGTGCAGATTTATCAAGGGTCAAATTGAAAATTTGAATTTCGAATTTTCAAAATGTTTTATGGTCAAAGTCGATTTGAGTTTTTTAAAAAAAATGTAATTTGATTTTCGGGATTTATCGTACTCTGGCTCTTTAATAATTCGAATTAAACTATTTGCCACCTAAAACCTGCCGCATTGCTGTTTGAGTCAAAGGGAGAGGTCCAGGAATCAATTTGGGGTTATTTGCAGCCTTCCTGACATTCAAGTATTTTTCAGAGAAAAAACTTGAATCAAGTTTTTTTAAATTCAAATAGAATTCGATTTGAGTTTTCTGGTCGATTCAACTTATCCAAGTTTCAAAAATTCTATTTTATTAATATATTTTGGTCGAATCGTACGATCGTACTTCGAATCAAACGATTCAAACAATTTAATTGTACGATCGTACGATTTCACTTCGACTTCTAAAAATGTTGGTCCCCATAGGCTAACATAGCAAATCAGCAGGTTTAAGGTGGGGAAGTGTCGAAGTCAAAATTTTTTAAAGAGACAGTACTTCGATTATCGAATGGTCGAATAGTCAAAGCATTTTCACATCGAATCGAAGCCGAATTTGGCCTATTCGATGGTCGAAGTACCCAAAAAATACTTCAAAATTCAAAGTTTTCCAATTCGAATATTCACTTCGAATTCACTTCTGTATATAGTTAGTGACTTATTAGAATTGTCTATTTTTAAAAAGGTATTCTTGCATTGTAACTTATAATATAACATAAGTATGGGATTGGTTATATGAAATGGAATGAGACCAAGGGTTTTCCTAAAGAAAACAGATTCTACTTCAACCCTGTCAAGTCTGAATCTGTGGCATACTGTGTTGATTCATTACTTCTTTATCAGTTTGTCTTATTCTTTGCTGATGAACTTCATATAGTTGTGTATCTTTTGTTTGTCATGCCTGACACATCTGAAAACCTTTATTTGTAAGAGGTAACAGTGGGGGGCTGATTTATTAAGAATCCAGTTGTGTTTTAAAGTAAACCCCCATACTTGCTGCCCTTTTATTAGACACCAGTGGGATCACCTGACTATAGCTGGGAAGGGTGGGAGCTACAACATGGAGCTGTCTAATAAAAGGGCAGCCAAGTATGGGGGTTTACTTTGAAAGCAGCAAGTAAGTTGCAGGTAAAACCTAGTCCCTTTGTAAAATGTATAACGAAGCAATAGAATTCTTAATGAATCAGATAAAATTGAGCATAGGACTGGCCAGATATGGGATGATTTTGACGTAGTTGGCCAGCTTAAATATATTGCAATATATGGACAAACAATCCCTGTTTTGTTTAAAGGGTAAGGCATTTTTCAGTAGCAGTATGCACAAAATGTCTCTGTCTTAAATATATTGATAATGGGTTGAGTGCAGAGGACTCTTGTATTTGTCTATATGTATTTTGTGGTCACAGCCTCATTGCACCCCCACCTAATGGTTTTAAAAAATAGTGGTGAGCACAACTTTCCCTTGTTTTATATATATATATATATATATATATATATATATATATATATATATATATATATATTATTTAAAACTACTACTATTTGGACTTCTTGTAGCATATGACCAGAGAGTTGCTAAATCACAAAATTTTGAGTTTAATAATGATGACGGCTCCTGACTTGGTCAAGTCTCACCTTTGCATGAGCACAGATTTTACCTCTCCATGTTAAAATATTCAACCTGAAAAACTCTCAAGAGAGGGTTTCTTTACAAACCTATGTATTTATTTTATTTTTAATTTGCATACTGTAACAAACTTATTCGAGTTAACTTCTTTTTGTACTTTTGAGGGCCTAAAGTAAATGTCCATTGCTGACCTCTAACATTTCTTTTAATATAAATTCAGGGTTACCTTAGATTTAAAAAAAAAAAAAACTGAAGCCATACTAACAGAAAGTAGGAAAAAAAGGAATGAATTTCATACTAAAAATAACTAGTAGCTGTTGGCAAACATAAGTATGTATGAATTATGAAACCAAACACAAGTGCATACAGATGGTTTACATTTTTAAGCAAAACCAAAAATAAGACAAATGCATTTCTGAGTTTAACTAAGGAAAGTTTCATGGCAACTGCACTGGCCAGTTATGTTGAAATTGAGATGAGTTTCTTCTCTCAGGTCCCTACAAATCAGCCGTATTGATTTTGGAAAACATTTTGGCTCGAGTGTATCTCATCATTCACAGACTTTTGTGTTCCAAATGAGTTTACTAATGAGAAGGAAAAGCAATACTTTAAGGTATCCTATTTCATTGTGTTTCTCTACCATTCCCTACATCTATAGAGCCATTCCCCTAGCCACAGTAAATAATACTAACATTTAATCAATGCAATTTCTATGCTTTTTCTTAAAACTTTGGAAAAATGTAAATTCTTTAGGGTAACAAGAATTCGTATCATTCTTTCTAAATATTGTTTAATTCACCTTACAAATTGTGTTTTATTGAGCTTTCTTGAGCAGGGAACATAAATAGAGAAACCACTGCATATTTCCTTTTTGTGTTATATAATTACCTCACCCAACGTACAAAACAGATACAAAAGCAAAATGTATGACACGCTAAAAATGTAATAAATTGGTGGCTTCTTGTCTAGTAACCCATGGGCCACTAGTTATGGCCAAACACAAGACATGTTATTACATTAGCCAATTAAAGTTCTGGAGGATGAAAAGCCTTGTCATAACACTGCTATATGTGTTTAGGTTTGCTAATTGGCTCTGTGCTGTTTTAGTTATAACAATTTTTTCAGATTTTTGTAATTTTAGAGTTTTTTTCTACTTCAAATAAACTCACAATTTAAAAAAAAAAAAAACAAGAATGTTACCCTATTAAAAATCTGAATATAAAAAATAGAATGAATAAAATCGTTAAAAAACTCACATACTTTTACTTTTTTTATTTTAAGTGAATTTACAAGCTCAAACAAAATTAGAAAAACTCAAAATGAATACATTGTTTACATTTTGGCTAGGACAGCTCCCATTGACTTCTATATTACCTCACAAGCTTTTATATTTTTTACATTTGAGTTTTTCTTGTTTTTTTCCCACTTAATAAATATTGAAAATGTGTGTTTTTTTAAACCATTATTCACATTCATGACTTTTAGGACAAAACATTTGATTAATATCCACCTTGGTGTAATACATGGGCTGATACTGACTACCAACTTGGTCCCAATGGAGTCAAAATTATCTAGCTGCCCAACAAATAACTAATCAGTGCCCTTGTTACATATCAGTTGGCAAGTTAATCATCTCCCAACAGGTAAACAGAGTCCTATCATGTGATCTGATCATATGTCCAGGGGGCAAATGATTGGATCAGTCTGATTTGGCCAAACATTTTTGGCCATATTGAACAAAGAGTGTCTGATTTGACAAAGTATTTTTATGCGGAGGATTGGGTGTCCATTAATTGGAGATTGGCAACTTCTTAAGCTTCTTGGGCTTACTCTATCCAGCAAAGACAGCCTGTTGTCCCAATGAAGAGTGAATATTTTGGGTTAGAGCCCTGGGCGATTGTTCACTAGTAAGGGAATTGATGAGTTCAGGTGTAAGTTAGAGGGGACCTATGCAAGTTGTAGTGAGATAGCTCAGGAAAAGTTTGGTCACTGTATGATGTACATGACAGAGAAGTAGGAACTTGGGTGCAATCAAAGGTTTTGAAGTTGCTGGGACTCAAATTTAGATCAGGTTAAGAATATACAGTTATGCAATCCTTTATCAGGAAATCAATTATCCAGAAAGCTTACAGTTACTGAAAGGCAATCTCCCATTGATTCAATCAATCCTTATTGGAGTCAAAAACAATTCAGTTGGGTTTAATTATTGGTTAAAGGATTTTTTATTAGACTTAAGGTATGAAGATCCAAAGTACAGAAAGATCCCTTAACTGGCAAACCACAGGTCCCGAGCATTCTGGATAACAGGTCTTACACATTTGATTATTTTCCATCATGATGTAGCAATGGTTTCAATATAATATTTTCATCTTTCCAAGATGGCTACTAGGGGTAATGATATTGTGTGGTGTGTATTTTTATGTGTTCTATATTAAAAGGGATATAGACTTACAATGCATAACAGCTACCCTATCATCGTAGATTTTTGCATTCTTCTTTGTTAGGATTTCATCACTCTTTGGCATACTGTAGAACTAATGTAGGTAATCTGCTAAAGTTAATTTAGAAGGAAACAGTTTAGGGCTCATTTACAATGCCCCACCCAGTGTGCAAAGGTCAAAAAGTAAAGGCTATAATTGGCCATTTTCAGTACTTCTGCGTTCTGTTTAGGACTGCATTAATCAGTGCTATATTAATGAAGGGTGGGGCAAGAGGAGGCACATAAGGGCAGATTTACTAAAGAGCGAAGTGGCTAATGCTACCGACATTTAGTCAGAAATCCCATCTGCAGGGACATCGGCAATTTACTAACAGGTGTAGGCGACAATTCGATAGTGAACGCGACCATTGCTGTCGTTCCTTTGCACTCAATCCCCAAGCGACTTTTCGCTCTGGCAATATTCAGTAAAGTATGAATTTTACTGACCGTTACCTCTTTGCCAGAGTTGACTTCGTCACCTCAGACCAGACGAACTGCTAAAATGAAGCTAGATCTTCCTCAATCTTATGTCAGTATCATCATATCCTGTCTGCTGGAAATGCATTAAAGTTGTAAAAACGCTGGTGACTTGTCCCTTTTATTAAGCGGGATTGCCTGCAAAAGTCCTAACTGTTAAACTTTTTTGGGTTAAAATTTTTTCCCCAGACAGCATAGAACATTCATTTTAGGGTGGGCTCATGTGTAGGGCATTATAGGATCTGTTTTGTCTTTATTCAGGTTCCTTGGACATTTGTAATAAAAAGTGGCCACTTTAAGCATTTGCACCAACATCTCTAATAAAGACGTTCATACGAGTTTAATGTACCCGCCCTATTCAAATTGACCTAAGCATGAGAGGACTAATGTTTCGCTAGGCAGAAACATCGCTAGCATAATTTCGCTTGTAACATTTGCACTGCAGAAGTAACCATATCAAAAAGTCACCAGCATTTGGCACTTTAGTGAATTAGTGTAGTGGTTACTAATTTTCACCTGGGAAGTGGCATGAAATGTGGAGAAGCGTTCACTGGCGACAATTCGTCCTTTAGTTACTCTGCCCCAGTGTGTCCTCCCCTGCTGCCCCCACATACCCCTGCCTTCTGTGTTATTCTGAGGTGCAAGGTACGAGTGCCAGAATGTGTAAGCCACAAAATTCGTAACCACTAAGCTAATTCACTAAAATGCCAAGTTGCGTCTCAGCAGCCGAACTATGGATAAGTAAACCTTTAAAATAAGTGAATGTAAAATTGATGAGGGGGCTACTCTAAGCACTTTTGCAATGTACATTAATTTTATATTTTTTTCTCATTCCAAGATATTAAGGGATACATGTTTTGTTAATATGAATGACTTTTGTTACACTTTTTTGCGCCACCTGCTGGTCAGTTTCCCACCATTCTGACCACCAAGTAGTCAAGGAAGTTGTCAGGAGAAAGAAAGAGGCTGCTCTAAAGTTCTTCTGCTTAGAAAAAAATTAGAAACTTTTCTTACATCTTTTCTCCTGACTACTTCCTTGACTACTTGGTGGTCAGAATGGTGGGAAACCAATTTAACCGTTACTAATTTCAAAGGTTTACTTATCCTTTAAGGTAGGACTTTTGTGGGTGTGCTAGATTATCTGCCAGATAGGTAGTTGTGTAGATGTGTACTGATTGAGGTTGATTGTAGGTGTTGCCTAGAGAAGGTCTAGAAGTACAGGGTACTTGTATGTAAGCTACAGTATTCATTTTTCTATGTTTACACTTGATTTTCTTGTCTTTTTAAATTGCGTTTCTCCAAAATTCTAAATTGAAAGTCATACTTTTCAATGTATTATATTTGCTGTAGAATTTATAAGCATGTTAAAGATATCAAAGCATTAACACATTGCTTCCACAATAACTTTTCTCTGCAAAACCTAAATTTAGCTAATTTAGTGTAAACTGATTTATCCAACATGTTTAAAGCATCAAATTAATGTACTGTAGCTTAATGTACTGTAACTTTGCTCAGAGTTTGTTAGGAACATCAAAGTTAATATACTCTGGCAGTTTTGTACTAACTCATCCCTGACTATAATCAGTGTTCGACTGTCAAAATTCTCATTTTATACTTAAACTCATCTTTAAATTTAACAAACACAATTTATTTCATATGGAAAGCATTATAGACAAGGCAGTCATCTGAAAATCATTTACTGCCAACCAACCAGATTTTTACAATAGTGATGAATGTATAGTAAGTCAAGCTGAATTTTATTATTGCTGAGTGGAGTATTGTAATGCAGATGTGCTTGAGAAGCAGAAAGTCATTTCTGTTTACTGGGACTTAGCACATTGAGCTAATTTACATTAAGAAATAATTATGTATTCATTCAAGAAAAACTCTCAAAAGGGATAATATTTTCAGCATGTAATTATCATTTGACTTGTTGAAATGTTTTCCTTCACTTGAAATACATTTATGTTTTTGCGGCACAGTACTATTAAACTATTGATTGGCATAAGCATTTGTGAGAAAAAAAATATGAGTTTAGTTAATGAAAGTGCGTCAGAGTTAAATGTATAGTTTGGCTACAGCATTATTATACAGTTTCAGTTTTGAAAGTACATTTGAATCAACCCCATCAGAATTTGATACAAAAGATTTAGGAGGTAATATAGGTATGGGACCTGTTATCCAGAATGCTCTGGATCTGGGGTTTTCCAAATAATGGATCTTTCCTTAATTTGGATCTTAATACCTTAAGTCTACTAGAAATTATGTAAACATTAAATAAACCCAATGGACTGGTTTTGCCTCCAATAAGGATTAATTATATCTTAGTTGGGATCAAGTACAAGCTACTGTTTTATTATTACAGAGAAAAAAAAAAAAAAAATTTGGATTAATTCATTATAATGGAGTCTATGGGAGACGGCCATTCCGTAATTTCGAACTTTCTGGATAATGGGTTTCCGGATAACAGATCCCATACCTGTATAATAATTTCAAAAAATGCTCCAGTTCTGGTTAACCTTATCAGCCAATCTGCTTGTAGAATTTACTGTTCTGCTATACTAATGCAAATATCTATTAGGTTTCTATGGGTTACTAGGATTGAAGCCTGTTTTACATTATTACATTACCCCCTTAATGGTACTAGAATTTTGGAGCATATGTCTTATGTGATCAGGGTCGGACTGGGCCGACGGGACACCGGTAAAACCCGGTGGGCCCCTGTCTCTTGTGGGCACCTCCTGCCCAGATCCGTACCCCGCGCCTCTTTCCTCTTCCTGCTGCGAGCAAAAACAATGTGCACATGCGCAGTTGCGTGGAAAAAAAACCATGAGCACGCTCGCTCGTAAGGTGGGTCAGATGATTATTATTAAGGTGGGTCAGATGATTATTTTAATATATATTTAGCACTCTAAACCAGTTCCAATAACAGTAATTTGTAAACATTTGTAGTATAGAGTTGTAGAATAAAGGAGGCTCGTTAACAAGGTAGGGCAATGTATATGATATTGCACAGCTAAAAATGCCTTAACTGCAATGTAGCTTTGTCTTTTTATTGGCTCCAATGCATTTTAGTGAGATTTTGCTTCTCACAAATTATTTGATTTGACTAATTTATTAGTGGTTTTGCAAATACCTGAATATTGGTCATGTCAAAAGGACCAGTTTTGCTCATCACTACTCCTGAGTTGAGAGCCTGTCCATTTTAAATAGCAAAACAAGTGATCTGGATTGTGGATGATATGAGCATTAAGCCAATCAAGAATTACTGTATATTCCAGAATTAAAAACCTATAGATTTGAGAAACAAAATATAATGCAGCTATATTTTGAGGATCACAATGAATGACAAACAGCAGACTGGTACTTGTGTTAACCTTCAATCAAGTAGGCACTAGTACCTCACTCAATATCAATCAGTAAGTGAATATATGTAAAAAGTATTACTTTTATTGAGGAAATAAAAAAATAAATAAAAGCTTTATGCAACTACAGAGCATCACTATAGATTTGTGATATCAAAACTGATTTTATTTAAAAATGTGTGATGCTTTATGGCTGTCATGTGCAATACCAAGTCTAGAGTGGTGTGACATAATAGCATTATTTTTGGCCTTAATCCTTCATAAAAATACATATGCTAATAAGCTCTGTATAATGACTTATTTCTGTGAATGTGATGAATGGCATTAAGTCAACCAAGGGCCTACAAGGGAGCTTTATAAATATATCTATTTTACGCCAATGTTTGCTACATTTTTAAAAACGCTAAATATTTTGCTATGTATTATAAATATGTCCCTTATTTCCAGTTTCCTTCCTTACTTAAGCATAGACATCGTACTATTAACATAATTAGTATTGATTTTTTACACACCACTGATAAAAGAAAGCTTGTAAACATATTGATTTACTCCACTTTGATTCACATCATGAAAATAAGTGATTACACCCAAATTAACAGCCAGATTTGTGAAGCAAATGGAACAGGGAATTGAACATATCCTAGATGGTCAGTTCTTATGTTGTACAAAAAAAATCTATCTACCAGTTGATGTTAGAGGTACACATACAAATGGAGTGAGAATATTGCACTGGCCCAAATAAAACGATTGTGCTATACTTATCATGAAGGGAATTTCCAATTAAAATCTGCCTTCAGTTTGGTGCCATTATATGGTCACACATTTTCTCACCACCTTTAGGCTGATAACAAATTTTATGTGTTACATTTCTATGTTACCTTTCCTGCGCAGGTGGGGGTCCTGGGGTGGGGCATCACTAATGCAGAGCACATAATTGCACCCTCTTGCTCTAGAAAAGCTGACCAGGAACAGGAGCAGCTTTTTGCTACCTCTAGTAAGCTGCTCAGTGCTACTGCCTAAGGCAGGTTTTTCAATTCACTCATTGGTGCAACACCCCTGATGACAGTGACCAGTCTACATTTGTAAAATGATCAAACAAAATAAAAAAGCAGTAACCTCCTAGTTGCACAGTGTAGCTGGGGTTGAATTAGCAAGTGATAGCTAATCATTTGCTGTCCACTGTTATCACCACACTTTGGAACCTCTGAAAAACAAGAATCTATTTTGTTGATCTTGAAACTCATCCCTAAGGACCTGGCATTGTGTCTTCAATGTGGCTATTATTTTCCAATACCACATAGATTTTGCCTGAATTTAATATGGGTTGTTATATAGTAGTTTAGCAGCTGTAACACGCTAACAATATCTGTTTCCTGAAAAAAGCTAAGCACTGAGTTCATGATTAATGAAATACAGTGCATTAGTTTGGTCAGTATTAACCTATCAGAAGGCTAATCTTCTTCATTCCAACAATGTGAGTTTGAATAAGACAGAGCCATGCCCCTAAACAAAAACACATCCTTTTTAATCTCTTCCCCAATTGTTGTTGTAAAATTTAGGGGTCTATTAAACCTCAATTTTTTTCTAATCAAGTTTTTAAAGAGGAGAACTGAAATTTTTAGTGAAAAAAACTGTAATTTTTAAAGATTTATTATACCACAGAGCTGCTAAAAATCAGAATCCGAAAATACTCCAGCTAAAACCTGTCGAGGTCATGTACAAGTCAATGGCAGATGTCCCTAAAGATGTTTCTTGACAGTGTGATCTGTGCTGGATAATCCAATACAGTTGTAGTTTTTGGGCAGCAAAGAATCTATAATTTTCATACAACTTTATCAAGACTTTTCCTGCACAGACTTTTTTGAGCTGATTATTTGATACATTAGTTAAATTCATGGATGGGCATTAGGTCAACTTTGTTTTAGAATAGAATTAGATACATTCAAGTTTTAGCAAAACACACTATGAATTTATTTCCTGTTATATCTATTATATATGCTGACACATTAACATAGTGCTTTAGAGAGGTTATACATCATTCACTTCAGTCCCCGCTCCATTCGAGCTCACAGTAGTAGGTCCATATAACATTCATACACAGTAGAATCAGTTTATTCATGAGTCAATTAACCTGCCTGAATGTTCTTGGAGTATGGATGGAAACTGGAATACCAGAAGGAAACTCACATAGACAGAAGAACAAACAAATAGCTTAACAGAACTTACAGATGAACATACACATAAACATATGGTTTATTCATTTTAAAGTGGGATACAAAGCACCCAGATATCATCTGTTGGTGGTCAGATTTATCATTAGTTGTGCCGTGTTTCTAAGCTAGGAGTAATATATACTGTAAACCATAGATGGTACTTTTTGCTTAAACAGCAACATAGTTACTTAGGGACAAATGTGTTGTGAAAAATGGTGTAAAAATTATGTCATTATTTTATGCACTTTTTCTTTGAGTAATTTCTGCCAAAACTTACTTACAAAGGTCTGAAGCAGTGTAAAATAACAGCAGAAAAACTAAAGTGCACACCTTCATAAATTTGCTATTTATTTTGCACAGCTTTTTACACAATTCTTTTTGCAAATTTTGTTTTACATGGCATAAATAAATAAAGTGTAGTAGCAGATACTATTACCAGAGGTAATATAAAAAATCACAGACATGTTTTTAGAAATTTTCTATTAAAAAATGCAGTTGTAGCCTAGTGGAAAGGAGGCCCTCTAACAATGTGTGCAGAAAATGCATTTGATTTTGCCTTCCAATATACTCCACAAAAGTAAACATGGCAGATTTGATCAACAGTCAACAAGACTTGAAAGTAAGGAGAAAATTCTTATTCTCATTGCAGAAACAAGGTGCCCTGAAAAAATGGCCATAGACTAGAGAGTGTTGTTATGTCTCCAATATAGCTATTACTGTCTAACACCACACTTTGTCAGAATTTAATATGGAGTGTTGAAGTTCAGTAGCAGTGTTGTGCTAACAATAACCCTAACAATTATTTTTTTCCTGAAAAAAGACAAGTGAGTTGATGATTAATGAATTGCGAGTCTATTACGAGCATTAGGTTTGGTCAGAAACAGAAGGCTAATTATTGCAGAAATGTGAGGTCAAAAATACATCCCTTTCGGACCACATGTTAACTGAGCCACCTGATGGGGAAAAAACATCTGATAAATAATGGTCCACATGACATTCACACACAGTAGAATCAGTTTAATCATAAGCCAAATAACCTGCCTGTATGATTTTGGAGTACGGGTGGAACCTGGAATACCAGGATGAAACCTATACAGACATATGAAGAACATATAACAAATAGCATAATAGAACTTGCAGAACCAAGCCAGAATCGTGATTTTCCCTTCTACTAAGCTCTCCTTCACAACTACTCCATTAATTAATTTAAATATTCCATGTATATCCATCTGTTTGTTTTCTTTACCTCACTTTTCTGCTTTTTAACATGGAAACATATTGGGGCATACTTATTACATGGTGTGAAAACGGCAGAATATATATATATATATATATATATATATATATATATATATATATTAATAAAGTATCAAGTATCAGTATATATATATTAATAAAGTATCAAAGTTAAGACAGGCCTGAGACTATTGGCATGATCAAGAACCATTTTTCTCATTTCTCCTCATATTTCAGTACAAATATGCAGATATAAAGCAGTACCTTTCCACATGTGATTCATTAAAGGAATTGTTCAGTGTGAAAATAAAAACTGGGTAAATAGATAGGCTGTGCAAAATAAAAAATGTTTCTAATATAGTAGTTAGCCAAATATGTAATATATAAAGGCTGGAGTGATTTGATGTATAACATGTCAGTCAGATCACTACTTCCTGCTTTTCAGCTCTCTTGGTTTACACTGACTGGTTACCCTGGTTACCAGACAGTAACCAATCAGAGTCTTGAGGGGGGCCACATGGGTCATATATGTTGCTTTTGAATCTGAGCTGAATGCTGAGGGTCAATTACAAACTCAGTGAACAGAAATGTCCCATGTGGCTCCCCTTCAAGTCGCTGACTAACTCAGAGTTATAGAGCTGAGGAGCAGGAAGTTGGATTCTGGCTGTTTTATTAGACATTTGTTCACTCCAGCCTTTATATACAGTATTGCATTTTTGGCTAACTAACTATATTAGAAACATTTTTTATTTTGCACAGCCTATTTATTTACACAGTTTTTATTTTCACACTGAACTATTCATTTAAACTCCCCAGGGGAACAAACCATTTCATAAAAAGCTTATGTTATTTTGATTTTAACACAAAGTTAGATGATGATGTCAAAACATTATGTAATTATCTGATGATGGGAACACAGCTGAAAGAATAAAAGGAGCCAAGGAGAGACACATCACTTCAATTGGTTATTATTTTGCTTTCTTTTATTTGGTTTGTTCCCTTTTCCCTGATTCAATTACACTTTTGAAAATAAATTATTGGTTTAATATTGATTACTTTCATAAATGTCATGTCTTGGTAAACTGCTTAGGACTTTCAGTGCATTGATTTCTACAGTTAAAGGGCTGTTGCATCACAATAAATAATTAATATTAAAAGTAACACAATCAAGTTTATTCTTTAAAGTAAGATTTTTAGAAGAAAACAAACATCTGTTTAAAATTTTAAAAAGTATATATATTTACTGTATATAATAACCCATTTTTTGTATGTTACTGTATTTTAATATATAAATTAGAAGTTGGTTTGGGAAAATATGGTAGCAAAATTTCACATAATCTAAAAAAAAAACAAAAAAAAAAAACACTGCTGCACTCTGGGGACCTGTATAAAAATGATTTTATGCCATGAATGCTTTGACCCTCAGTGAAGTCTCTCTCAAGAGGGCAAATTCCCTAAGCAGCGCAAATTCACTTTGCAACACCTCGCTAGGTGTAAATTTGCCAGGACATCGCTAATTCCCTAAAATGCGAAGTTGCATCTAGGGGGCAGAACGCTGGCGAAGTTGCGCTAGCGTTAAAATCTGCATCTTAGTGAATTTGCGGAGTTACGTCCGTTTGGCAGAGCAAAAATTTGCCTGGGGTTAGAGTGCGAAGCAACACTAGCGTCTATCTCCTGCGCCCGTGAGGTGCTGATTCTAAACCAGTATTTGGCTTCAGTCTAATAGTCATAGGTACTGAAATAAGAAAAGTCTTAAATGGACTGTGTGCTGCAGTGTTCCTTTTTCCTCAGGAACGCGAATAAGAGCACTTCAGCCTATAAAATATTTCCAATATAGTCTAGCCATAGACTAGATTTAAAATTGTCTGCAAGTGATCATGCCGGTGCGTCAGGCAATAGTTGCTTGAAAATGCTGCATTCTGTTCTTGTATACATTGCATCTAGATTGGCTTGGTTTTTTTCAGAGAGTTAGGGAGAGAAACAGAAAGAGACAGCGGTCATAAGGATATTTACAGGACCCGGAAAAGGAATGAATCGATTCAGGTTCAACACAAGCAATATGGACAAGAGGGATGGGACATAGGCCAGAGAATAGGGGACTGCTGGTGTGGGAAAAAGAGAGAGGTTGGGTGGGGGAAATATGGGCAAATGCAGGGACAAATAATTATGGATGGGGGTGGTGAAATGTATAGAAGTGCAATAGAGATGTGGGAGGGTGATATGGATAGAGTTGTGACATAGGAAAAGTCTATTAGGCACAGTAACATTGTAAATAGGAAGTGGAGGCAGGGACTGGAGGCATTGTTGGAGATTTTCAGTATCTTTTACTTATTATGCTATACTTATTATGCTAATAGAGGCCCAACATTAAAGAAATGTTGATGTTGGTATTCTTTATGTCGTTCTCGGTCCCAAAGGCCACAGCTTTTTATAAGGGCCAGGCTATTGTAGGAGATAGGAGATATTAGAAGAGATCAATGTGCCAGCAACCTCAAGCATAGGTACAAGAACAAAGGCTAATCAATCTGAAAATGTATAATCATGAGAAGCTGCTACAGCATAACAGCATACTACTAAAAGTTGTGAGGTGTGGCCTAAAAGTGTAGAGGAACGAGGAGACATTTTAAAGGGGCACTAAAGGCTAAAACAGTTTCATGTAATTTAAACCATCATGTTATTAATTCAGCCACAATGGAACATATTCACAACAAATTATAACTGTTTTTTTTTATTTGTACCATGATAATTCAGACTTCTTTATAACAGTGCCTTCTTACATTAGTTAGTGTCTGTTTACTATTAAACAACATGCATCTACCTTGCCAATCACAGTTCAGTATGTCTGCTT
Organism: Xenopus petersii; assembly: GCA_038501925.1. Lineage (NCBI taxonomy): Eukaryota > Metazoa > Chordata > Amphibia > Anura > Pipidae > Xenopus > Xenopus petersii. The sequence continues at coordinate 139,590,242 of CM076672.1, forward strand.
TCTATTTAAATACAGTCCTTCTGTGAAGCTTACGTCCTCTACTCACAACTTAGTAAACAGTATTGCTGAAATTTTAAAAGGCAGTGCAAAACTGCAGTTGGTTTGGAACCTAGTTAAGGCATGCACTAAATGATATCAACTAGTATGTTTCATGTTTACTTTATTTTGTGTAATGATTTAACTATTTCATGAGTACCTTGATTCTAACTATCTATTGCTGTGGTTTCAAAGGTTCATTAAATCTTAGTGATATGTGTAAACTCATTATAAAGAAAAACATCTAATTTAGACTGAAAACTGCTGTGCTAAATGAGTGAATATTCATGCACAGACACTTTATTACAGGGAAAACAGACACATTGACCACAGTTGTATTTACTTTGCATATGCAAAGCAGCCAATCTGGGAAGGAATAGTGTTTTTTTTGCAAAAGCAGTCTGAATTGTGTGTCAGGGGGATGAATAGAATAAAATTGTCAGCTGTCATCTGAGGTGATAGTACAGACAGGGTTCTTAATAGGGTCCACTTTTAATGAATTTGTACATGAATGACTTAGAGGAGGGCATTGTAAGTAATATATCAGTGTTTACAGATGACACAAAGTTATGCAGCCCAATTAATTAAATTCAGGATATGCAAGCCACGTGTACACTGTAGTAAGCAATGCCATTCAGCAGTCAATCAAGGTTTTGAGTTGTGTTTAAAGGGGTATGTAGGTTAAGGGGAGGAGAGGGTCATGCTTCCCCTTTACAAAACACTGTAAGGCCCCATCTAGAATACACCATGCAATTTTGATCTCCAGAGCTTAATTGGATATTATTATTGAATAAGAGAGACCAAATTAGGGCAAGTAAGCTGGTAAAGTATATTGAAAGTTTCAGTTATAAAGAAAGATTGGCCAAGTTGGGGTTGAAGAACTTAAAAGGGGACATGACAACTATGCACAGAAATATAAGGGGATCAGGGTCATTAAAAATAGCTTTTAGTAAAAGTAAATTAAGGGACTGGTCCAATTGCCATTTTGGAGTTAGGAAGGAATTCTTTCCCCCTCTGAGGCAAATTAGAAAGGCTTTAGATGTTTTTTTTTCCCTTCCCCTGGATCAACTTGCAGTTAGGCAGGTTTTTATACAGCTATAAAAGGTGGATGGATGTGAGTCTTTTTTACAACCTGACTTACTATGTTACTATGTTATATACAGTAAATATACAAGTATTCAAAATACACTGATGTTTTTGTTAGCCAGAGACTTAGGGGGTTGTTTATTAAAGTTTTTTTACTATAAAATCCGATTTTTTTTTAGTGGAAAATAAAAACGCAAAGTTTTCTCGATTTATTACAGCATGATGCTGCAAAAAGTCTGAATTCAAAAATCCTGCATCTTAGACCTGCCAAGGTTGTATATAAGTCAACTGGAGAGGTCCCTATCCTATTTGGAAGTTTCTGTGGTCTGTGCTGGAATTAGCCAGAAAATCTGACTATTTCACATTTTCCGGGCAAAAATCAGAAAAAATCAAGCGATTCAAACAAAAACTCTAAAAAAAAATCATACACTTCAGGTTTTCGCCCAATTTTATAGAGTTTGTCCTCGATCCAATTAATTCATGCTGTTTTAATAATAAATAAGGTACAATCTTGGATTCTAGTTTGGTCATGGTTCATGGATTTAGATTATCATACACATAAATGGATAAATGGCTCTTACATATTTGATTGCCTAAAGAGCACTACTTATAAAATATGAAAATAATAGTATGAGTATAAGTGTTGCAAGTATATAGTGTACAGTATATATTCCTTTAATATTTTATTTACCTCTCACACTGAAAAAATATAAAATGGCAACATTACATGGATAGTAAAATGGGAATTTAACTTATAAATGGCTTTGAACTTAATACTTAAAACTATGCGTTTAAAAGTTTTACAGAATTAAAAGTCAAGCCTGTACAACATATTTTTAGGGACTCCAATATTTAAAATGAATCTGATCCCATACGAAATAGTACAGATATACATTGCCGCTTGTCCGTAAACATTATTTTTTTTTAAGGTTTTTTTTTTAAGGGTTAAATAAGACAAAAGACTGCATTATTAATTTGACCAAACTGCTATAACATTTTAATTGATTTGTGACATCACTGACATTTAATTTGTTTTCTAATGATAGTTGTTCTGCTGATTTGCATACTAATCAAATAGTTATTATACATATGATTTTAACTATTTAGCTACTGAAGTGAAAAAAATACATTTTACCCTTTAGATGGCGCATATTATAACAGACAAAGCTTGTTGAGTACTTTAAATACATATGCTGTGCTTCTTTTGTTTTTGCATATATGTATGCATATGTATACACACACACACACACACACACGCATATATGACTGTGACCAAACAATTCAAACAGACAAATACAAGAGGTCTTCTGTACTCACCCATTCAATATATTAAGGACATTAAGACAGTTTGCCCCCTTTAAACAAAACAGCCATTGTTTGTCTATATTTTGCAATATGCTGGTTAACTATGTTAAAGTAATGCCTGGTCTGGCCAGTCCTACAATCATTTTCATCTGATTCATTAAGAATTCTACTGGTTTATTATATATTTTTTCACAGGGACTAGTTTTACTTGCAGCATTGCTTTCCAAAGAAAAAACTCCAAAATGGTTGGAGTTTTTATTGGCCATCATTGGGATCACCTGACTGTTGGTGGGAATCATGGGAGCTACAACATGAAGCTGGCAACTGCTCCTGCATGCTATGGAATTGCTGTGTAAAAAGTGGAGTGAAACATGACTGAGAAAGGTCTAGAGTTGAGAGAATATGGGGAACCAACCTTGTACTTACCAATCAAATGGCTCACAGGCTACAACCTTGCCCCCAATAGAAGACAACCCAAATTTTATTGTTGGCCACAGCTTCTTTATCCATTTTACATGCTCAAACATTCGACCATTAATAAGCTGTAATAATTATTAACCATGTATGATACATATGACAAATTTTTAACAACATTCCATATTAGATTTTGCAACGCTAACTATTTCAAACCTGTCCTGATTCCCTTGGGCAGATGGTCCTGAGATTACCATTCCATACCGCTGCACCCCCCTTGATTTTGTTTACCCATCAGCTGCAGAACACTGACTCAACAATATTTTTAACTTTTGCCACCATGGGACCCCATGCATGGGAAGGGTGGGCCTGCTTCTGACCTGCGTGCTGCCTGGTAAGTAGGAAAAGGAAGTGGCCCTCTCCCGCAATTTCTCTTATATCCCCCCAACCCTGCCTGCCTATACTAACCTATTACCACTTCCTTTGCCTTTACTTCCTTTTCTCTCTCCCCCTATTGCCTTCCAGTCATGTCCCTCTTTTAAGCCCATACAGGCTCTATCATTTATTTACCGGTGATGTTGCTCATTATCAGATCAATCCGATCTTTGCTTTTGATTTCTAACTGCTCAGCAATAGAACTAGATATTCTAGTACCCCTCACAAGTCCATTTTGAAACCCCCCTCACAATTTTAAAACAATAAAAGTGAGTTTTTCAAGCACAGATGTAGATTCATTTGATAATGAAACCGATGTAAGTTCAGAATACTGCTCTGCAGATGGGGACTTTTATAAACAGCAATCGACAGAAACCTTACTACAAAAAGAAGAAATCTTCTCAAGTTTTCTATCCGAACTCAGAGGAGGAAGGGGACCCCCAACAACACAAGGGATATGGTCTACGGGAGAAAAACAAGGGACGGAAGTTCTAAATTTATCCACACGCAAGTTAACAGAAAATGAACTGAAAGTACTGGCCAAGGGCTTGTCCTTTTGTCCTACAAAGAACTTTGACCTTTTTCAGACTATTGTTGATATTAATTCTTTTGTTCATAAAGTAGTCCTCAGAAAGCATTTTCTGAATAATAATTCTGACAGCGATCTATTAACTGTACATCAGCAGATGTGGTTGAATTCTCAGATGTGTGTAGTCTTAATATCTTGGAATCCCTTCAACGTGAGGCTAACAGTGAAGTTGGTAGGACTGGCATTCCAGTTCCTCCATCTCGGCTAAATCAATTTAAACCTAGATCTTACTTTTATCCTGTCCATCAAAGAACTTCAGCAGTTGATCTTTTCCAAAAAAAAGATGGAACAAAATTTAAGTCTATTATATGAAAAAACTGTGAAACATAAAAAATCATATTGTAATTTGACTCATGGTGAGAGAGAAGCACTCCTCTCACTCGAGAAAGACAACTCTATTGTCATCCGCTCTGCTGATAAGGGAGGTATGGTGGTGGTCCTTGATTACAAGGACTATGACCAGGAGGCAATACGACAACTGTCAGATGTTGATTCATATGCTCTTCTTCCCTCCAACCCAACCAGACATTTTCAACAAATTTTGTTTGCTCTGATAGATAAATCGAATCAGTTAAATTTGCTGAATGAGAATCAGGTTGACTTTCTTATAGTAAAACATCTAGTTATTCCGATCTTCTATCAAGTTCTGAAAGAAACACGTCCCCCTGTGGGGAGACCCATAATATCGGGGATAGGATCCCTAGGAGAACCTTTGGCGCAACTAGTTGATACTTACCTACAACCACTGGTTTTACACCTACGAAGCTACATTAGGCATAGTCAACACATTTTGGGGCAATTATCCACAATTTCTTGGAAAGAAGACTTTATGTGGACTTCTTTAGATGTAGTATCGTTATATACCTGTATCTCCCATGAAGTTGGTCTTGAAGCAATTAAATATCATCTTACTAACTATAGTACCTATTCTTCACATTTACAATTTTTTTTACTTGATGCAATAAGATATTTATTAACACACAATTACTTTTTGTACAACAAAGTTTTGTTTTATTTACAACAACGTGGCACAGCGATGGGGGCGAAATTTGCCCCCTCATATGCCAATCTCACTATGGGTTGGTGGGAAGAAGAGTTTGTCTATAATATGGATAATCTTTTTGGTAAACATATTGTATTCTTTGGTTGCTACATCGACGGCCTGATGGTGATTTGGCAAGGTACACAGTCGCAATTTTTGCAATTTGTAGAATATGCCAATGGGAATAAAATAGGCCTTAAATTCACACACTTTGCTAATAAGGACTCCATTAATTACCTGGATATAACTCTTTATCAAGATGGTGGGCTAATTTTGTCCACTATATATAGAAAACCAAACTCTGGAAATTCTTTGCTACAAGCATCTTCCTGTCATCCCAAACATGTTGTTAAGGCAGTACCAATAGGGCAATTCATGAGATTGCGGAGATTATGTACTAATGTACAAGAATTTGTATCCCAGTCAGAATTATTACGACAAAGACTTCGATCTAGGGGCTACTTAGATACACATCTTAACCAGGCTTTCAATAGAGCCCTCAATTTTCACCCTAGTGAACAACGGGAGATGCCCCGTCCAAGGACGGATAATAACACATTGGTTAATATCAATGCGCAGACAGGTAACTCTATTCATTTTGTTACAGAATTTAGCCCTCAATACAACAATATAAAGAAACTATTTGAAATAAATTTAAGCATTCTAAGAACAGATCCAACCCTAGATCAAGTACTAGATTTAGACTATAAAACAGTCACTCGTCGTACCCGTACAATAGGTAATTTACTCGCTCCCAGCTTGGTCCAAGTACCCACTACTAACACTAGTTGGTTAAACACCAAGGGCATGTATAAATGTGGTGCGTCCAGATGTCTAACTTGTGCACATTTCACTAAGACTAAACTTTTTATATCCAGTGTAACTGGGCATGAGTATACCATTAGATGGTACATAAACTGTAATACGTCATTTTGTAGTTTACCTTCTAGAGTGTAAGGTCTGTAACATTCAATATGTAGGTCAAACTTCTCATCCATTAAAAAATCGTATTAGAGAGCATATTTTGGACATAAAGAAGGGACATGGAGATTCCCAGGTAGCAAGGCATTTCCAGCAGTGTAATAGGGGAGACATTACTAAACTGTCGGTTTTAGGCATTGTTAGAGCGGTGGGGGGGGTAACAAGGAGGAGACGTTTTGCCTAAACTACTCCGCTTGGAAACTAAGTGGATATTTTTCTTAGAAAGTCTAAATAGTGACTTTGATGTCACGTGCTTTTTGAGATATTACTGCTGGTACTTCATTTTCTACATTATGCATACTTTAACATATATTCTCTATGAGTGCTTTAATAAAGGCCTGTACCTTAATGAAATTCTTACTTATGTGCTGAATATGTACTAAATATATTTAATGCACTTTATTTATATATATGAAGAAAAAAAACCCATACCAAGAAAACCTTATCAAAATTGTGACTGTAGTGTTTATTTAAAATTTTATTTTTCCTTATTTTTTGGTTTCAATTATTCATTATTTTGCTTATTGTTTTATTTTATTAATTTTTCTATAATTTTCACATATATATCTTTTTTTCTTTATTTTTCTTTATTGTTTAGTTTTCGTTTAAGGTGTATCTTTTGTATTTTGTACTTCTGTATTTTTGTAACATTGCTTTGTGTATGTATGTATTCATTTGTCTTTTAACCACTAGGTGGATCTTCACAATTTGTAACATAAGTGGTAACACATGTGTGCTTTGTTGTGATTGGGTACAGCCCCTTTATAAGATGTGTACAGGGGTGTGCCATTTAGCCTATGAGTAAGTGCCCTATCAGGCACGAAACGCATTAGGTTTTATGTCCTAATAAATTTTCTACATTTTTAAAAAAATATTTAACTCTTCATTATTGGAGATCCTCACATTCTTCCTTTTGGATTTAGTGTCTTGGATTCTGCACCTTGGGATGGAGGTGAACTGTGAGTGAATCTCCTTGCTATTTACTTAACCATGACATTTTTTGGTTTATTAGAGTGGTACCATTTACATTATATTTTTTTTTCTTGTGGCAGCACACACTCCAATTCTTCTAACTGCTCAGCAATTCTAATTATTGATGGGTTGCTCAGATCAACATCACCGGTAATGCACATTAACATGGGCTAATGTTAAATAAGCCCTCATATTTAAAACAGTTTAACAGTTTAATACATATAATGCTCTTTGTGTAAACATTTTTATACATATAATGCTGTTTGTGTAGAATATATCTTATCACAGTGGTAATGATCAAGATATAAGCTCAAAATGTACAAGTTCATTTTGAGGGACATCAGATGTATACATGGAATCTTTTTGAGTGGCTTGGATGCATGCCTTCAAAGACAGTTAACAAACACTGCCAGGTGGAGCAGGTCCTGTATCTCTAACCATGGGGCAAATTCACTAACCTCCGAAAATTCGCCAGCGACAGCTTCGTTCACACTTCGCCAGATGTAGATTCGCCAGGACAACGCTAATTTACTAAAATCCGAAGTTGCGTCCAGGGCCCCGAACCCTGGCGAAGTTACGCTAGCGTTACTGCGCCAAGCGAAACAAAGTTGTGCTAGCTATTTGCGGGATGGATATATCAATGGATGTATATGTTGCAGCAAATACATTACACTACACAAGCCTGGGAAACCTTAATAAAATAAAAAACATTTGTTAAATTGCCCTATACATGAGCACAGTGTATATTTTATGTGCCATATGTTAGGAAATGTAGGGGGGAAGTCAGTTATCCCCAAAAAAATTACGCTATTTTTCAGCCTATCACCCTGAAAAAGGAAAAGACAGTAGCTTTTTTTGGGACTAAGACAAATGTTTATAACTATTTTTTGAGGAACTCCTATTTCACTTAGCCTGGTCTAAGGTGGCCAAGGCATGTCTGGCGCAAGAGGTAACGTTCAGTAAAATCCTCATCTTAGTGAATTTGCGTAGTTAAGTCCGTTTGCCAGTGCACAAATTCGACAGGCGTTAGGGAGCGAAGTACCGCTAGTCTATCTCCTTCGCTAGTTACGCCATTTTTGCCAGCGTTAGTCACGTCACCCTTAAGTAAATTTGCCCCTATGTTCTATGCTTTTGATGCCAATCTCCCACAAATTGTAATATCCTTGGAGGAAAATTACGATCTAGAGATGGAGATGCTTGCAAGTAACCTAGGTTGAGATAGGAAAGGGTTAGCCAATCTAGAATGATGTTAAGGTCCTCACAGAAATGAAAAGGTATATTATAGGCCTTGAAACTGTTAAAAATATGAAGGATGCAGGAAACGTTTTCAAAAGATACAGATATATAGTTAAAATTGGAAGGTAGTAATGGCCACAATTTTGCATTAATAAGATACAAACAGTTTACTTCCTCCTAATACAGCTGGCTCGGTGTTGGGTAGCACAATCACTATAAGAAATGGTGGGCTTAAAGGAGAAGGAGAGGTTAGAACTAAGTAAGCCTTATCAGAAAGGTCCATCTAAATATACCAGCAAACACTCAAAGTAGTGCTGCTCTGAGTCCCCTGTCAAAAGAAACACTGCGTTTCTTTCCTACTATTGTGTACTCATGGGCTTCTGTTTTTAGCTTAAGCCTCATTGCCCTGGGCAAGAGCATGCTCAGTTTGCTCCTCTTCCCACCCCCTTCTCTACTGTAATCTGAGCCCAGAGCAGGGAGAGACTCAGGCAGGAAGTGATGTCACACCATGTTAATACTGCAGCTCCTATCCTAAACAAACAGAGAGTTTCTAGAGCTTTTTACTCAGGTATCGTATAACATTATACAGAATAAATATAGCATTCTAGCTTGCACTATTGCAGCTAATCTATTGGCAATAAAATGCCTCTGTAGCTTTCCTTCTCCTTTAAGTGATTGGAAAATAACATCTGTAGGTAATCCTTATTATTGCTCAAATACAGGCTGTGCTTCTGACCACTAAACTCATACATCTTTCATACAATCTGTTGTGGTGAGGTCCCAGTCATATTTGATTACAGTCCAACCTCAGTTTTCTAATTTTTTGCAGTACTGACACTAATGTCCAAGGAACCTCAAATGATTTTAACTTTTTTTGCAAAAAATGTATACTTTTCTTCAGTTTACATTACAAGCACCTGGACGCCTGTGAAGTACAAGCATGTAGTATAATTGTTATTGTTTTAATTAATATAAGGTACAAAGCTCAATGGCTTGAAACACATGAAATATAAATATGCAAGTTTCTCTTTTCAACATGTTTCTTTTAGCAATTATTTTTTCACTTACTGAATAGTTCAGCAAAAAATATTTTCAAGTAATTAAACCTAAAACTCCTTGGTTTGCATTTCCTTGCTTGCCAAAACATTCTGTAAGCAAGATTTATCATTGCACGAAGAAGGCTGTCCATACCGTGACATCTGCAACATACCGTAGTTTATTTTCTGGCCATGCAAGCACACAAAGTTTGTATCATGCCGTGATGTGGCCATTTTGTACTGCACTCAGGGAACTTATGCTACATAGCAGCATATGTCAGCTTTAAATATTAGCAAGGAAAAAATCCCTTGCTAGGATGTGCAAGATTTGTAAAGTCCAGATGTACAATATGAATGAACAAATCTGCACATTAAATATTATTAGTGAATTGAATAATTTTTTTTGTACAAATAATAACACATAGGGGCAGATTTATCAAGGGTCGAATTTCAAGGTGATGGGAGTTTTTTAATTCAGCAGATTTTAGATGGCAAATAGTTGAAGTCGAATTTTTAAAGAGACAGTACATGATAAATTTCGATATTCAATTTTTCAAATTTGAATCGAATTTGGACAATTCCCTAGTCGAAGTACACTAAAATTAGCTAGAAATTGGAATTTAAAAATTTGATATTTCAATTGATAAATCTGTCCCATAATACAAATTGAAAGGGGTTGTATTGCAAAGTAGAAAATACTGGCACAAAGCATCATGGGTTTTTCCTCCCTGTTTTCTCATCTTTGTTATCAGCGTTGTCATGTTCAACATGCGACTCTAGTATGGAGCAAAAGTGTTGTGTGGATGGTGAATGGCACCTGCCTTGGAAAAGAAGGAACATGATTGGCCTGTGGTATTCTTTTTACCTTGGGCAAAGTGCAGAGTGTGTTCACTTGCTTCTAGTAGCTTCTCCGTATAGTGCCAACATTACTGACCTATTTAACACTTACCTAATTTAGACTACAGCTGTATATCATCTATGATGATGTGGAGTCTTAAGGGGTGGTTTATTAATGCTTGAATTCAAGTTTTTGCACTAAAACACCTGAATTCAAATTATGTTTTAAAACACACGAATGTTTGACATTGATTAAGCTCAAAACATTTGAAAAACCTGAATGTAAAACTTTAGCATCTAATAGCTAATCATGTAGAAGTCAACGGGAGCTGTTTATGACAAATTTATTTTAACTTGAGATTTTTATTGATTTTTTAGAGTAACGTAGCAGCATTCTGATCAGCACTGAGATTTCAAAGTGAAGAAATGTAAAGAAAGGGAGGAGGATAGAGAAAGAGAGGGGGGATCTAAGGGGAGGTTGGGAAGGGTGGGAGCTTGCTTCTCACTGAGTCTTCTGCTACCATTTAAACTGCCGCTTTGGCAAAATGCTGCTTCATTGAGAGGGTGCCTACACTAGTAATGGATTGGCAGGTTGTTGTGTTTTCTGGTTCTGCCATACTTGATGAGGGAGTCTCTGTAGATTGGAGTCTGTTAGATTGATCAGCTTGTTTAGGCTTGGGACAGGTGAGGTGGCTGAGGTGACTGTGTGGATTACCAGTTGTCTTATATGATGCGGATAATAACGTTGTAAACCAAGATTGAGTAGGGCTAGAGAAGGGGTTAGCTGAATTGATATTGCAGTGGTTTGTCATAGAAATTGGGATACCTCATTCCAAAATGGAGCAAGTATTGGACAGGCAAACCAGACGTTTAATAGTGTTCCTCCAGAAGGTTGCAGACACTGATTGGAATATGTGATGGAGAACAGGTGTGTAATAGCATCTATAAAGTATTTTGTGCATAGTTTGTACATTTAGAGTATTTAAGGGATAAGTTTACCACTTGGATCCAATCTGATATGGAATATGTTAAGAGTAAGTCCAGTTCCCAACTCAAAATGTGGTTTGGTTTCTCTGACACAAGGTAGTTTGATAAGCTCTTGTACATATTTGATATGCCTTTTCATTGTCCAGCTAATTTGAAACATAGGGTTTCAAAAACAGATTTTTCGGGAATGTCTTTTAGGTATGGAAGTAGGAAATAGTTTAATTGAAAGTACAGGTATAGTACCTATTATCCAGAATGCTTGGGACCTGGGTCTTTCTGGATAATGAGTCTTTCCGTAAGACAACTAGAAAATCACGTAAACATGAAATAAACCCAATAGGCTGGTTTTGCTTCCAATAAGGATTATTATATCTTAGTTTGGGTAAAGTACAAGGTACTGTTTTATTATTACAGAGATAATGAAAATAATTTTTAAATATTTGGAATATTTGATTACAATGGAGTCTATGGGAGATGGCCTTTCCATAATTCTGAAATTTCTGGATAACGGGTTTCCGGATAACGGATCCCATATCTGTATTTGTACATGTCTTGTTTTGGTAGGTGATATTGTTTCTGCAGGTCTTCTAATGATTTCAGTATATCTTGATTTAGTATATGTGCTATAGTTGTCAGCCCTTCATTTGCCAGTTTGTTAATTTGAGGCATGAGATCATCGTTTCTAACACTTTGATAGGAGCATCCAGCGGCGTTTCATGGGCTGCTCCTGCCTGAGGCAGCAGCCCCAATGCGCCCCCCCACTCTCAATCAACTTTTAGCCTCAGAGGGGGTCCAAAGGAGGCCGCATTGCTAGTGCAGTGAGCGCTATTGTGCTCGCTGCACTAGCAGAGCCATATTTCCGTGTTAAAAAATGGAAATTCAGCTCTTGAAAGTACCAGAGTTGGCTTTTTGCCGCCCCTGGTAACTGGCCACTCCGTGCCGCTTGAGGCAAGCTGCTCAAGACCTAGGCAAGGCAATTTCCTGGAAATACATGGATGTGCATCCTGGTTTTGCTTTGATTCCATATGTTCAGTGCTGCAGCAGTAGTGTGGTATAACACAGGTATTTTGGGAAATGATGTTGGTTTTCCAGACCAAATGATGTGCGGTAGTGTTATTGGGTAGATTGTATAGCCAGTGTTTGCAGCTTGAAGGGAGCTTCCATAGTGTAATTTGGTCCATAATGGTTGGTTTTGTAGTAGGTTTGGGGACTCCTTCCTTTGTGCATTATATTAGAGATTTGCATTTTATACTGGGCTTTTTGCCTCCCCAAATAAATGTGTTGAAAGTTCTTTGAGCTTGGTTGAGGAGAAACTGTATTTAGGTACAGTAATATGAAGTGTTCTAAAAAGGTAGGCCAGTTTAGGGAATGACATTTTGACTGTTGCCATTCTGCCTAACCAAGAGATATAGAGCAGGCTTCATTTTTTTGAGTTGTAAGGTGAATACTTTAAGATAATTTATGTTGTTGGTGCTGGTGAATTATTTACCTAATTCAATAACTAACTAGGTAATTGAGTGGTTTTTTCATTGAAATGGAAAGGTAGTCTGTAGAAAAGTTAGTTGAGATGCCGATATTCCTAGTGTTTATGACAAATTTAAATTGTTTAAAGTGGTTTTTCAATTAGTGTTCTTTTTTTAATTTTTCAACCCATTAAAATGTGTGTAATTCAAGGTATTTTGAGTTTTTTATAATTTTATTCAATAGCATTTTTTATATTCAAATTTTTTAAATAAATAAGCAAGCATTTGAGTATAATCGAAGCAGAAAAAGTTTATAACATTACATGAATTTTGATAAATAGGCCATCCTGTTCTTCTTCATGATGTTCGAAAAAACTTTTAAAAAAATGCTGACGCGGGCATCATTGAAAGTGTAAGCATCAAGGGGCCTATTTATAAAAGCTCAATTTTTTCTGGTCGAGTTTTTAAAGGGGAAAACTCAATTTTTTAGTGGAAAAAAACCGTTTTTGATATATATTATATCCCAAAGCTGCTAAAAATCCCTGAATCCCTGAAGATGTCTCTTGACACAGTGATCAGCGCTGGTTTTTGTCTGATAATCTTTATTCTTTTTTAGTATTTTAAATTAATATTGAGCTAATGCATGGCAGGGTTTGATAAAGGACCAATCCAGTTTGTTTCTGAATATAGCAGAAATGCACATAAGAATGACTTGTGTAATGAACTCTTCTTTATCTGAATACCTGAGACAGGCAAAATTTGGGGCAAAGAAAGATCATTATGTCTCTTTAAATTAACTACCCTGACTCCAGGCTTATGGGGGAAAACAAAATAATTAAATAAATAAAATAATAAAAATATCCATTCACTCAAAAAAATCCTTAAGCCTTATGCACATACAGGAGAACACCAGAACAGCTGTATGTTGCCAGTTTAGTGAAATTAGCCATGTGGAAATACATGTACCACAGCTTTAAAGTCCTTGGACTTGATTTTAAAGATAATCAATTGGAATACAGTAGTAGACTGGCTTCATTCTTCCAAAGGTGGACAAATATTAATTCCTTTATTCAATTCGTTGTGCATGTAACATAGAATTTTTATGAAATACTTTTTATTTTTCAGTGTATATGTATACTATAAAAATGTATTTCTTGCATATTTCTAGATTGTCGCTAGTGTTATTTCATTTTTGCAAAAAAAAAACATATTTTATAAGTAACATATTAAGATGTCAAACATAATTTCTTTACAGTTAAAATAACAGTTTGAGTTATTCAGCATCCTCCACATAATGTGTTTTTTGGGGCGGAGTGGAGCTTTGTATTGTACAGCAAGTGTTAATGTGTAATTTGAAAGAAGCTGAAAGGCTGTATTACTTAGATAATTACAGATAAATGAAATTGTTGGAACATTTGACAAGCTTTTACATTCATTAAGTGTAAAGGGATAAGCTATCAATTTGCCTCATAGTGTTGTTTGTAATCTATATTGCACCATTATACGCCTTCAGAGAAAATAGTTATACTGTTGAGAAAAACAACATATTTATGATGTAATTAAACAAAAGAAAAATGAATTGATTTGTTTTTATTCTATCTTGTTCATGCCAACTCATCAACAAATGACATCCCATAATTTGGTGACAAAGTATGTGTGTGTGTCTTTTTCATAATGAATGAAAATAATGGTTGAGAAAAGACAAGGTAAAAGGAATTATAGCATCCTGGTGGTTTTGTCTCTTAGACACTTTTGGTTTACAGAAAATAGCAAAAAGACAAAATAGTAAATAAACATGTATATTTTGCAAATAATAGCAGAGACAGTCCTATTTTTATAAAAAGGTTAGTCATGATGTAGGTGGCATGAGTAGCTTTAAATAGTCTCTGCCAAACAGTAGGGGTAATTTGCAAACGCAGTTTGCAATGGGCAAAGAAAAGCTCCCTTCACTCCCTTCCGTTATGTATAGTAGAGCATTTAAAATTGTTTTTTTTGTATAACATGAAGTTATCTGTCAAACTCTTTTAATGTTGAGTAAACATCTGATTAAGGGGGTTATTTATAAGTCTGAATGATAAAAGCTATAAAAAATTAATTTGTAGTGGAAAAAACACTCACGTTTTTCAAAATGAATTATACCCTGAGGCTGCAGAAACTCTGAATCTGCCATCTCAGACCTGCTGAGGTTGTATATAAGTCAGTGGGAGAGGTCCCTATCCTAATTGGAAGTTTCTATGGTCTGCACTGGAATTAGCCCAACAATCTGAATATTTTGGGTTTTTCAGGCAAAAATCTGAAAAAATAGTACAATTCGAGTTTTTCTTTGATTTTATAGAGTTTTTTTTCTACAATCTGTTTAAATTTAAATAAAAATCCGCCTGTCGCAATGAAATAGTCTTCATTAGGCTTTTATTGCATTGTGAATTGCACATTGCAAACCATTAACACCTGCTCTGGAGTTTGGTTAAATATTTTGTTTCAAAAAACGGTTTGTGGTTACGAAATTTTATTACATACACTGCAGATGTTCGTAAAAGCAGTTTGGTTGCAAACTTTGCAAGGAAGTCCTTGAGGTCATAATCAGTCAAAAATGGAGCAAACATGGCCTCTAACGAGTGCAAGTGTCTTTGCGAATGTTTTTGGAGATATCAAGCATATTACATTTACTCTTGTGTGTATTGTTTAATTTTTGTAAAAATGAGTTGGTTAACTATAGAGATGAAAGCACTGTGAATATAATGTGCCAGTCTAATCTTTCGCTTTTTATGCATCTAGTGAAAGGACCATCGAGTAGGCTTGTTTTGTAAGATCATATTAATAGCTCTGCAGATGTTGTCTGCATATTCTCTGCCTCACACAAACTTGATTGTTTTATATCAACAGAGGTAGGATTGCCCAGGTTCACCAAGGCCATTTTCCAGAATGTTTGGTTAGGTACATACTTGCATCTACAATGCAACTGTTGCAATTTATTGACTCTTTACCATGATTTGAGATCATTGTAATGGTGGTCTTCTGCATTTTTGGATGGTGGGAATCCTTTTGTAAATAATTAAAAGAGTTTTTCTAGTTGAATATTACACCAATCACTAATGTGTTTGTAATATATAGCTGGAAGTGTTTCCAGGCTTCAAACATTCCCTGATTTTCACATTGTGATCTTATAGGTAACCTTCTCTAGAGATACAGGTGACTGACCCTGTGACAATAAATGAAAAAAATGGGGTATAGGTAATAAGGAAGGGGCTTGAATTTTATATGGGTTAGGCTTGAGTATTTAGTGGGAGAGGTAATGTAGTTGCTACGAAGATATCCATTTATTAGCAATTTGATGGAATAGTTCTCATTGGAAAAGCATTAATTAGGTAGAATGAGGTTTGAACTGACAACTTTTAAAATAAAAATGGTCACTTCATGCTGTTAGTGAACTCAGTTCACTAATCAGGACTGACATCCCTTCTTCACCATATGAACGTTCTGTCCAGAAAAATGTAGTGAAATGGACAGATAGTTAGACAGTTACATCAACTTGTGCCAAGTGGTGTCTAAAGGTCTCTCACAGATGATAAACTACTAAATGACTAAATAAATTACAGATGATAAATTACTAAATAGTAATGATGGGCGACTTTGTCCCGTTCCACCAAAAAAAAGGCGAAAAATTCACAAAGGTGAAAGTCGATGGGCGTCCAAATAATGTTGACACTTGACGGTTTTGACACGAGCGTCTTTTCCGATGCGCATCCAAAACTTTTTCACACCGACCGAAACGCAAAAAATTCACCTCAGATTCGGGCCTGGCGAATTTATATGCCTTTCACTACTAAATAGTTCTACGTGGGTGGGAAAGAACAGATTCAGTTGTTTCCAATGAGTGGGCACTGGTTCATAAGTGCAAAGGATGATATTTAATAATCTGCTAGTGCTCTAAGAGAAAACATTGAGTTTAATCTTGAAGAGACTCAGGGAAAGTTGGAATGGAAAGGCAGGAATGGAGAATGTGTCCTGCTATATATAACAAAATATAAACAAATTTGTAGGTGTAGCTGTGGGGCAACTAGTGTGAGGCTTTCTGGAAGTAGACTGAAAGACAGAAAGGTGGAAGAAAATGCAGCATAAGCAATTGAAACCTCAATTTGGTTTCCCTTCATTTTCCAACTTTGGTTTTTGATTAGCGAGGCTTCTACATTACCACCTCTTCTGTCATTCCCACATTTGAAGTATAAAAGGAAATATAATTTTTATACCTTAAACTCTGCTCTGAACTGTTATAGTATTTTATTCTTTGATTTATAATAGCACACCCAGTCCAATAAAGTCAAAGTACTGTATGTAAGTTAAAAATAATTATTATGTGAGTTGGTCTAGAATAGATAATAAAAACATATGCAATGTGGATATTTATTAACAGAACATTAATAGAATGAATTATTTATTGTTAGTACTACCGCAGTTTTCTTTTATTAAGCATTTGGAATGGGACAGATAGCTATGACATAATGGCATACACTGAAGGAAATCATGTTTGCGATGAATATTGGAGGTAATACATTCAGTTTAGTTCATCCATCACAAAATGAAAATCTTCACATTACTGATTCGTTCTAAATTATATTTTTTGCCAGATTTTAACAATGGTTTTTTTCATTTTGAGAATGGTTAAGAAGCAAAAAAAATCACAGGGGAAGACAAATAGGTCAACAAAGTACTATCCCATTTGCTCTATTGTGCTTGACAGAAATAGGACAGGAGAGGAGAGTATTTTTCTCTCACCTAGCATGCAATTCTGATGATGCAGTCTAAAATTTGTTCTGTACTGCTTAGGCATGATAGCCTGAAGGGACCCTGAAGACCTTAGCCACATAGCTAAAAGACAGATGACTGATTAAATCCTCACTCTGAATTCTAGGTCAATTAAAGAAAAATATCAAAATCACAACTACTGTGTTGCGCAATGTAACCCACATTGGCTGAGAAATATTATCTAGCAAATGCTCAGTTTGGAATAAAAAGTCATGGTCTGGGTATAACAAATTGTGTCTTATGACTATCAGCTAAAATAGTGGTTGCGACAAATGTATCTATTTTTTTTAAAAATGGATATTGTTCATTCATGGGTTAGGTAACAGCCTGATAAAGAGTTACACAGCATCAACCACTATACAGAGTATAGGTAAAGACTTTTCTCATAAATTGCAAGTACGCCTCTGCTTCAGAAGGAAACCCGACCATAACAAAAGTGGTGGAATTGTGCAATAAATATAACATTTTATGATTAAATGTGCATTGTAAAATGGGCCTTGTACAGTGATCGAAGCACAAGGCCACATGGCCAGCCATAGGTTTCAGAGTTTCCTTCAAGCATGACACCTACAATTTTGTAACTAAAAACATTTGCATGCTATAAACAGCTTTATCAGTAATAAATATCAGATGCTTAGTCAAACAGCCACTGAGGAAATTAGTGTTATATAGTGTATACCAAGACATTCTGACAATTTGAATCCTCAACATCCCAGAACCTGTATATTAACATCATTCTTGCTTATGTGTTTGTGATATCAGAATGTTCGTATTGGACAGATAAGAAATAATGAAAAAGGTGTTCATTACCAAATGAATATTTCTACTGTGTTTGGATTTTACTCTCCTTTAGCTGTGTTTTTCCCCTAATAGTAGCAAGGCTCTAGAAACAAACTGTATATTAAAGTATATATTCCATTTAATATATTTTGTTTACAGTATTTACAGATCAAATCATAATATAGGTATACCCTTCCATTAGTAGGTTATTTTAGAATATAGGTAGCAGTCATAACAAGGTTATGAAAAATAAAATGTCCTTTCCATTAGGATACAATGAGACATGGAAATTATCCTAGATATGTTCCTCTACACCATTGTTTTTATTAATACTAATCTAACAATGCATTCATTCTCATGTGAAATTGAATTAATTAATCCTTATATTTTGGTCTTTTAGTAAACATTTCAGTTGTGTATTCTCGCTTCATTTCAAAAGTGTAATTGGGCTTACTTAATATATTCTGCCTCTTGAAATGAAAAAAACCAACTGAGCTGCTGTAGTTGCTTTTGTGCACACCTGTTTGTTATGAGAAAGATTCTGCCAATCCTTAACTAGCAACATTCTACTTTAGATTTCTTCTCAATATGCATGTTTCACAATAATGGAGGACTACATAAACCAATACTTCTTGCTTTCTTGTTCCTTGCACATTAATATTTCCCTTAAACTCTCGCAGGCACTGCTTTAGGTAGTCCTCTGACAACATGACCATAGTTGTGTCTCTCAGCCGTGCTATGAATACTGCTTTTATTGCAGACCCTTTAATTTCCATGACTTTTATATTGTAAATCATGGGCCTTGTGATTTTATATGGGCACAGAAAGCTTCTGTAACTTCTCTCTCCTTATAAATTTCAATGGGGTATATCATCTACAGATGAAGCCACTTGGATTTGTGAGTTAAATGCGTCATGACTCAGGGGTAATTGAAGAAACTGTGTTATCTTAAGTCATCTTAACTCATTTAATGCATTTAACCTTTTCATTAGCATACCAAAGCTCCATTGTTCACAATGGTGAATGCTTTAATTAGATGGGATGTTGTGACGCAGTTTTCTGTGTTAAATGAGATAAATGGGATATCTGTGTTTAGTTATTCTGTGTCAAACAGACAAACCAAAGTGGCTGCATCTGTATGTTAGGAGATATCAGGAATCAAACCCTGGGCTATGCAAAGAACTGTTCTTGCTTTACCCTCCTGAGTCACTGGGGGCGCTTGAAGTTAGAATTGGTCTGTCTTCCATATGTACACCCATTATCTCTTGCTGCTACTCTCTTCCCCCCTTTACCCCATTTGTGCCAATGATCAAGTAATTAAGGACCGTTATAAGCCTGTCCCATGCTTGATCATCAATGTTGCCAAGTCTGATCTAGTCTGCGATCTAGTCTGCGATTGCCAAGTTCCTCATCTCGTTTCCATGTCCCTGCCTGAATCCTGCCTGATATCTTGCTCTATGTCTGGTTCCTTGTTACTGTTCTCTTGTTCCCATCTTGTACCAGATTCATGTTCTGATGTGGATTCCCTGGTTTGATCTTTGGCCTGTTTCTCGACATTGCATGCCTTCTGCCTACCATTGACCTTGGCCTACCTTATGGATCTCACCTGTCTTCCACCAGTCCTGACCTTCCAGCCTGTTACTGGACTCTGCCTTGTCTAGTACCATTAGTCTTACCACAGGCCTGTATTTTGGACCCTGGTTTTCAGTTTACACTATAGTCTGTTCCTTATTTTGCTCATTAAATCTATTATTTCACCTTACCATGGCTTCTGCCAATTATCCAGCCATTAAAGGATGTTTCATGGGTTACTCAGCATATAGGCTCCTACCTGCTGGTCATTTACCAATGGCTTGATCTGAAAATTTACATTTATACCAAAATAAAAAGGAGACAAATACACAATATTCTAAACCTCTTATTTTAATGTCCACATACCCAATCTGTTTCTGATTTTAGCTTTGTCTCCCACTTAATGTCCTTGCGTGTTTCTAGTTCCTTCTTTGTTTGCTGGCATGATCTCAATCTGATTTTTATGTTCTACTTCATTTGTATGAGTTACAGCTGTACAGGTTACTGAACCTGTATCTTGAGAAAAGTTGTTGTTATTTAATTTTACAAAGATATTCATACGTAACAACAGAAAAAGTGTAATGTCTATTGGATACTTTTTCTGCTAAAATCCACCAGTCTTAATAAAAACAAAGTTATTGACAACAGCTTAAAATGTAACCCACTTAATGTGAAATCAATACCTTAACATAACCTAATTAGTCAGGGCCTTAACACAGAACTAGACACAATTAGTTCACGAATAGAAGGTGAAGCACATTGTAACTACAAGATCACCGAATGCTTGTACCATTCAAACAGTTATTATGCAGATTCTATAAAAAGGTTAGAAAGTGTTTTGACAATGGTTTCAAATAACACTACTTTTTCTAAGTCTGCTTCTAGTTATGCTGTAGAAATAAATAGAGTTCAACATTGTTTGCTAATAAAATGTTTGGCTTGTTTTACAACCATTATTACAAAATAATTTGAAACAACCAAAAAAATCAATGTTATAACTTTACTTAAGGGCAGATTTATCAAAGGTGGAAGTGAAAATTCAAATGAAAAAAAAATAAAATTTCGAGCTAATTTTTGTGTATTTCGACTAGGGAATAGTCCAAATTCGATTCAAATTTGAAAAAAATTTAAAAATTCAAATATCAAAATTTATCATGTACTGTCTTTTTAAAAAATTTACTTCGACCATTCGCCATCTAAAACCTTGCTGTTTTAGCCTCCTAGAGCCTATTTGGAGTCAATTGGTGGACTTTTTTGTTTTTTTTGGAAAAAGTTTGAATCAAATTCAATCGAATGCGCTATTACTACGAATCGTACAATTCAAATTCGATCAAAAACAGACCTATCTGATCCAAAACGGACCTATTTGGCCAAAAAAAAACTTTTAATTTCGTTTGGTCTTTTTGAATTCAAATTTCGAAGTTTTTCAAATTCAAATTTCGACCCTTGATAAATCTGCCCCTTAATGTCACCTATGACTAAGAGCCGGAGGGTGCGAAACGCGTAAGGTGGGCCTGGTGGGATCAGTATGTATCTGAGTTTTAACGATAACTTAAATAAAAATATATTTTTTTACTGAAAAAAGCCTTGGGACAGTTATCTTTGGATAATGGAATTTTTTGCATATGATTGCCTGTGAACTGGGGCGAGTCCCTTAGGCTTAACTAAGGCGGAAATCCGATGTGGACTCCCAATTGATGAATATCATAAAAATATTTACATATTATTTTGCACTTGGTCTGAAATGGTGTAATTTCTACCATGGTGTAAAACAATTCACAACAATACAAACATTGATTAGCTGTAATAGATTTTTGTGATTGAGATGCATTACATGTAGGGGCCGATTCACCAAGGGTCGAATATCGAGGGTTAATTAACCCTCGATATTGTACTGTAAATTAGAATCCTTCGACTTCGAATATCGAAGTCGAAGGATTTTAGCGCAAATAGTTTGATCGTACGATCGAAGGAATAATCCTTCGATGGAACGATTAAATCCTTTGAATCGAACGATTAGAAGGATTTTAATCCAACGATCGAAGGATTATCCTTTGACCAAAAAAACTTAGGAAAGCCTATGGGGACCTTCCCCATAGGCTAACATTGACTTTGGTAGCTTTTAGATGGCGATCTAGGGGGTCGAAGTTTTTTCTAAAAGAGACAGTACTTTGACTAGTCGAATAGTCGAACGATTTTTAGTTGCATTTTTTCAACTTTACCTCATATGTAGCTATTTACCCAACTTTTACACCTTTCTTGCAATAAAGAGTTTAAAAGTGTTTTAATCAAAAATCTTAGGGGCAGATTTATTAAGCTTCCTTTATTCAGGTTGGAGCAAACTATTGCAGAAACTGTGAGTAAGTTCCTGAACTCAAACCCATTTTCGAAAATTGATTGCATTTCTTGCTGCCAAATGGGTTTTTGACAAGACTAAAAAGCTTTATATTGTTGTCAAAAACTGCTTGTGGGAATTAAAAATGCTTATTCAGCAGCAAGACAAAGTGTTTGCTTGCAGAAAACAGATGTGAGTTCAGGGACTTAGCTGCATTTTCTGCTATTGTTTGCTGGAAAGTGAATGAGTAAAGCTTCACAGATCTGCATCTTTTTGTTGTGACTTTATACTTATTCACACCTAAAAGAATTACATTGCATGATAAAATTTTGTTTATCTGTCACTATAATGGGCAGATTTATCAAAATGTGAGGTTAGAGCATAATAAATGAAATCCCACCCACATTCTTACACTTAGGGGCAGCTGCATCAAGGGTCGAATATCGAGGGTTACTTAACCCTCGATATTCGACTGGGAATGAAAAATCCTTCTACTTCGATTATCGAAGTCGAAGGATTTTGCGCAAAAACTTCGATCGACCGATCAAAGGAAAAATCGTTTGATCGAACGATTAAATCCTTCAAATCAAACTCAACACAACATAATCACATTTGTAAAATTAAAGTCCCGTAGAAATATGTTGTAAAAAAGTTACACAGAGAAACTTTCCAAGAAAGGGTCTGATTCATTTCAGTTTATAACGGGGATATTCAAGGACTGGATTCAATTTGAAATGTAATTCAACGCAGAAAAACTTATTTAACTGTGTATCACTTGAAAATGTTATTGAAGTCATGGGAAAAAACTGGAACAATTATAACATAGGACTCCAGAGAACCAAGATATTGATTCAGTGATTCATTTTATTCATACAGTGCACGACATGTTTCGAGCCAACTAGCTCTTCGTATAAACACCTGAGGAAGAGCTAGTTGGCTCGAAACATGCCGTGCACTGTATGAATAAAATGAATCACTGAATCAATATCTTGGTTATCCGGAGTCCTACGCTATAATTGTGAAAGTTTGCAGGTCTGGCGGGGCCTTAACTAGGGATGTCGCGGACTGTTCGCTGGCGAACTTGTTCGCGCGAACATCGACTGTTCGCGCTCGGCGAATGTTCGCGAACGTCGCGCGACGTTCGCCATTTTGGGTTTGCCTTAGCTGGCGCTTTTTTTTTACCTCTCACCCCAGACCAGCAGATACATGGCAGCCAATCAGGAAGCTCTCCCTCCTGGACCACCCCCACACCCCCTGGACCACTCCCCTTCCATATATAAACTGAAGCCCTGCAGCGTTTTTTCATTCTGCCTGTGTGTGCTTGGAAGAGCTAGTGTAGGGAGAGAGCTGTTAGTGATTTGAGGGACAGTTGATAGTAAGTTTGCTGGCTAGTAATCTACTTGATACTGCTCTGTATTGGAGGGACAGAAGTCTGCAGGGATTTGAGGGACATTTTAGGTTAGGTAGCTTTGCTGGCTAGTAATCTACCTTCTACTGCAGTGCTCTGTATGTAGCTGCTGTGGGCACTGATCACTTCTGATCTCATCTGCTGACTGCTGTAATAACCCAATAGTCCTTGTAAGGACTGCTTTTATTTTCTTTTTTGTTTTTTTACTTTGCTACTATAAGAGCCCAGTGCTATTAGTCTAGCAGTGTTGGGGAGTGGGACTGGTGTGCTACTGTGCTGCTCCTAGTAGTTCAGCAGCACCAACCCGAGTAATTTTTTTTTTTTTTAATATACATATATTTTTTTTTTATTTTACTTATCTTACTGTTCTTTAACGTGTACAGTGCTGTTTGCTGTTCTTCATAGTAGTGCACCAATAGTAGTGCACTTGCAGGCATTATTTGCCCAGTGTGTTCTTCAAACAACTGCCATCTAGCTGTGTGAGCTTGTTCACATTCTGTCTAAATATCAATAATAATACTGTCTCCAGAACCACCACCTGAGTGACGTTTTTCAAGCAGCAATAATATATTCCGTATCCACTGCTGTAGTAGTGTATACGTTGACCTTGTAGGCATTATTTGCCCAGTGTGTTCTTCAAACAACTGCCATCTAGCTGTGTGAGCTTTTTCACATTCTGTCTAAATATCAATAATAATACCGTCTCCAGAACCACCACCTGAGTGACGTTTTTCAAGCAGCAATAATATATTCCGTATCCACTGCTGTAGTAGTGTATACGTTGACCTTGTAGGCATTGTTTGCCCAGTGTGTTCTTCAAACAACTGCCATCTAGCTGTGTGAGCTTTTTCACATTCTGTCTAAATATCAATAATAATACTGTCTCCAGAACCACCACCTGAGTGACGTTTTTCAAGCAGCAATAATATATTCCGTATCCACTGCTGTAGTAGTGTATACGTTGACCTTGTAGGCATTGTTTGCCCAGTGTGTTCTTCAAACAACTGCCATCTAGCTGTGTGAGCTTGTTCACATTCTGTCTAAATATCAATAATACCGTCTCCAGAAACACCACCTGAGTTGTTGTTGTTGATGTTTTAAAAATAATGCCAGGCAAAGGCAGGCCACCACGCAGAGGCACTAGGGGCCGTGCTGCTATGCTATCCTGTGGCCCTAGGAAATTGCCCAGTTTTAAAAAGGCAATGACCCTGAACTCCCAAAATGCTGAAGAGGTAGTTGACTGGCTTACACAGCACACCCCATCCTCTACCGTTTCTAACTTTACCACAACATCCTCATCCTCCCCTGCTATGGGCACCCCACGTAACACTTCCTCCACCACCGGCGCCCCTTCTTCACTGGAGTCAGAGGAGTTATTTTCACATGAGTTTCTTGAACTGAGTGATGCGCAACCATTATTGGTAGAAGAAGATGAAGGAGATGAGGACGTTACACCAGATTTAATTCTGGCAGAGAACACAACAGAGATGGACATAATGAGTGATGAGGAGGTCCCCGCTGCTGCTTCCTTCTGTGAGCTGTCAGAAGAAATTGATGCATCTGAGGAGAATGATGTTGAGGAGATTGATGTTTTGTGGGTGCCCAGTAGAAGAGAGCAAGAGGAGGATAGTTCAGATGGAGAGACGGAGAGTCAGAGAGGCAGGAGGAGAATAAGACTTAGAAGAAGCAGGGAGGACAGCTCGCAGGGAACAGTAGGGCAACAACATGTATCGGCACCTGTGGTCAGCCGGCCAACGCACCCGCCATTGCCGCCAACGCCGCCAACTTCTACTGTTACCGCCAGATTGCCAGCTTCAAAAAGGTCAGCAGTGTGGGATTTTTTTAATGTGTGTGCCTCTGACAAAAGCGTTGTAATTTGCAATGAGTGCAGTCAGAAACGGAGTCTTGGGAAGCCCAACAGCCACATAGGTACAACTTCTATGCGAAGGCACATGAACGGCAAGCACAAAGCACATTGGGAGCAACACCTCAAAGGCAACAGGCAAACTAAAAGCCACCCTCCTTCTGGTCCAGCATCTTACTGCTCTACCTCTGCTGTCCTTGACCCGTCTGAACCACCCTCCACTCCGCCTTCCACCTTGACCACCAGTTCCCATTCCCAGTCATCTGCCCCCAGCCAAGTTTCTGTGAGGGCCATGTTTGAGCGTAAGAAGCCAATGTCTGCGAGTCACCCCCTTGCCCGGCGTCTGACAGCTGGCTTGTCTGCACTCTTAGCCCGCCAGCTTTTACCATACCAGCTGGTGGACTCTGAGGCCTTCCGCAAATTTGTAGCAATTGGGACACCGCAGTGGAAGGTACCCAGCCGCAATTTTTTTTCAAAAAAGGGAATACCACACCTGTACCACCATGTGCAGAGCCAAGTCACCGCATCTCTGTCACTTAGTGTTGGGCCAAAGGTCCATATGACTACTGACGCATGGTCCTCCAAGCATGGTCAGGGCAGGTATGTCACCTACACTGCCCACTGGGTGAACTTGGTCATGGCTGGGAAGCAGGGAATGTGTGGCTCAACAACAACAGTGGAGTTGGTGTCACCGCCACGGATTGCACGCGGTTCTGCCACCACCTCTACTCCTCCTTCGCTCTCTACCTCGTCTTCTCCCTCTTCTTCCTCCTCTGCTGCTGGGTCCTCCTCCTCCACACCTGTGCACCCCCAGCTCCCCCTAGGCTATTCGAGGTGCCAGGTACGCCGTTGTCATGCTGTCTTGGGGATGACGTGCCTGGAAAGCAGAAACCATAACGGATCTGTACTCCTGTCATCTCTGCAGTCACAGGCCGATCGGTGGCTGACCCCACACCAATTGAAGATCGGAAAAGCGGTGTGTGACAACGGAAGCAATCTGTTGGCAGCACTGAGACTGGGCAATTTAACACATGTGCCCTGCATGGCACATGTTCTGAATTTAATAGTCCAACGTTTTGTCTCGAAGTACCCAGGATTCCAGGACATTCTCAGGCAGTCCAGGAAGGTGTCGGCCCATTTCAGACGTTCCTACACAGCCATGGCACGCCTTGCTGACATTCAGCAGCGGTACAACATGCCAGTCAGGCGTTTAATTTGCGACAGCCAGACTCGCTGGAATTCAACGCTCCTCATGTTGGAACGTCTGCTGCAACAACAAAGAGCCGTCAATGAATACCTGTTTGAACTGGGTGGTAGGACTGGATCTGCAGAGCTGGGGATTTTTTTCCCCCGTTACTGGGTGCTTATGCGCGATGCCTGCAGGCTCATGCGCCCTTTTGAAGAGGTTACAAACATGGTCAGTCGCACCGAAGGCACCATCAGCGACCTAATACCCTTTGCTTTCTTCCTGGAGCGTGCCGTGCGACGAGTGACAGATGAGGCTGTAGACCAGCGTGACGAGGAGCAGGAAACGCACGATTTCTGGTCGGAATCACCAGAACGAACCCAGGCACCTGCTGCAACGCAGGGAGAGGTGTCAGAAGTGGAGTCAGAGGAGGAAGGTGGCTTTGTGGAGGAGGAGGACCAACAGGAGCAGGCTTCCCAGGGGGCTTGTGGTGACCTTTTGGGGACCCCTGGTCTTGTACGTGGCTGGGGGGAGAAGACTGTGGATGATGTAGTCCTTGATAACGAGGAAGCGGAGATGGATACCTCTGCATCCAACCTTGTGAGAATGGGGTCTTTCATGCTGTCATGCCTGTTGAAGGACCCCCGTATCAAGAGGCTTAAGGAGAAGGACCTGTACTGGGTCGCAACGCTACTAGACCCTCGGTACAAGCATAAAGTGGTAGAAATGTTACCAACGTACCACAAGTCCGAAAGGATACTGCATTTACAAACCAGCCTGCAAAACATGTTGTACAATGCTTTTAAGGGTGATGTCACTTCAGGAACTCATAAACATTCCAGGGGCAGAGGTGCCAGTAATCCTGCCACGAGCGCACCTGCAAGGACAACGCACTTTGGCCCATCTGTAACGTCAGACATGCAAATGTTTTTCAGTCCAAGGCAGCGCCAGAGCCCTTCTGGATCCACCCTCAGGGAACGCCTCGACCGGCAGGTAGGGGACTACCTGGCATTAACTGCAGATATCGACACTCTGAGGAGCGATGAACCCCTGGACTACTGGGTGTGCAGGCTTGATCTGTGGCCAGAGCTGTCACAATTTGCCATGAACCTCTTGTCTTGCCCCGCCTCAAGTGTCCTCTCAGAAAGGACCTTCAGTGCAGCAGGAGGGATTGTAACTGAGAAGAGAACTCGCCTAGGTCACAAAAGTGTGGATTACCTGACCTTTATTAAAATGAATGAGGCGTGGATCTCGGAGGGTTACTGCACGCCGGAAGACTTGTTCTGACTCCCCATGCAGCTGTCCTTCTCTGCACGCCTCATGACTCCACACACAGCTGTCCTTTAGCGTCCTCCTCCCTCCGCCACCGTTACAAACTAGGGTGCAAACCCTACTGGTTTCATTTGAATCCAGGTAAATCCTGAGTTTTTCTGGCCTATGTGCTTCAGTGGCTGCAACCAAAAAAATGAATATTTTCAGCATTTATATGGCATATTTTTTGTGGCCTCTGTGCTGCAGTGGCTGCGACAAAAAAAATGAATATTTTCAGCATTTATATGGCATATTTTTTCTGGCCTCTGTGCTTCAGTGGCTGTGAAAATTTTTTTTTATATTTTCAGCATTTATATGGCATATTTTTTCTGGCCTCTGTGCTTCAGTGGCTGCGACCAAAAAAAAATTATATTGTTAGCATTTATATGGCATTTTTTTTCTGGCCTCTGTGCTGCAGTGGCTGCGACAAAAAAAATTAATATTTTCAGCATTTATATGGCATATTTTTTCTGGCCTCTGTGCTTCAGTGGCTGCGACAAAAAAAAATTATATTGTTAGCATTTATATGGCATATTTTTTCTGGCCTCTGTGCTTCAGTGGCTGCGACAAAAAAAAATCATATTGTTAGCATTTATATGGCATATTTTTTCTGGCCTCTGTGCTGCAGTGGCTGCGACAAAAAAAAATTAATATTTTCAGCATTTATATGGCATATTTTTTCTGGCCTATGTGCTTCAGTGGCTGCGACAAAAAAAAACATAATTTTTCAGGAAAGTACACATGCCTAATTTTTCAGGGTTCTGCAACAGTGGCAAAATCGCATCTTTTATGGTCACCGCAGGGGATCAATAAAGTAGACCAAAACTGGGCCCACACTGCAGAATCGGTGTTTTTTGGTTCACTTCACTGTACATTGAATTACCTCTGCCTGACCGTGCACATGCGCACGGTGACTGCTAAACACACCACTACAGAAATATTGCCACCAAGAGGACGAACATCCTGGAGGTGACAAGCTCAACTAGTAATTAACAACTATTATTTGCTCACTTGACGGTATCATTCATTAAAGCTCTTTGCGTTTTTTTGCGTTGCAGTAAGCGCCGCGTTTCGTCTTTGCGTGTGAACAGGCTGTAACCTTTACACAACTTGATTGGCATGTAGACGCCGGACGTTTTAAAGCAGTTTATTACACAGGTCTAGAAATGTAGTGTGATTTCTGCCCTTTACAGCACAAAACGCAGCGCTGTGTCAACAATGTATTTTTCAGATACATTTTTGCCCTTGATCCCCCTCTGGCATGCCACTGTCCAGGTTGTTACACCCTTTAAACAACTTTAAAATCATTTTTCTGGCCAGAAATGTCTTTTTTAGCTTTTAAAATTCGCCTTCCCATTGAAGTCTATGGGGTTCGCGACGTTCGCGAACCGTTCGCATTTTTGACGCATTTTTCCGACGTTCACTACATCCCTAGCCTTAACTCTGAAGTGGAACCAGACACAATAAAGAAAAGGATTACATCATCGATAAGAATATATCTTTGAAAAAAACTGGAACTAAATATGGAGAAAGCTTTTCCTCTTCAAATTGAATCTCATCCATGAGTTTCCATGTAATAAACCAAAAGATACCTTTTTTCACTGAAATGAATTTGGCCGAAAGAGTGAAGAATGAGGCCAGTTCATTACTCTTTATACTCTCATGAAAAAGCCTTCTCTTTCTTCATCCATATAAAAAAAAATAAAGTAATAAAAAAAACCTTCAGTGTTAAGTTCATTTTAAACTAAACTGCCCCTTTAATTATTAATATAGTTATGAACCACCTAACAATGCATAAAATAAATGCTATAAAACTGACTGCAACAGAACATTAAAGTTCTATGTTGAGTCCTAAATATTTACAATTAAGTTCTGTTGTTTAAATGGCCCTACACCTTAGAAATAGCACTTATAAAAGAAAAAAGGATTGATTGCCATTTTATTTTGTTTTAGTATGCTAATTGAAAAAAAGAGACCAAATATGATCACATCTACACCAAAGTTTCTTTATTAGATACCATCTGGAATGTAAAGGTCCTATAAAGGTTCTTTTATGGGTGTCTATTCTGCCATCTGTTATTCTGTCTTGAAACATGTAGTACTTTTATGTATATAAAAATAACATTTACCCTTAAATATACCTTTTAATGCTTAATTTATTTATAATCTGAACTGTCCTTAGATCATTCCTATATATAACCTCCTCAAATGTGCAGCTTTCTCAGCTTGGAATTATAAAGATGAATAAAATAGTTATATAGATATTCTTTTAATTGTACCTAAGGGTTATTGTAAAATAAAGTAAAACTCGTTTTAAAGTTTAAAAATTACCTTTACTTTGTTGTGACGCTAAATCAAGTGTTCAAAAAGTCTTAAAACGTATATGTAGTATATTGTGACTGGAACTGCCGGAACAATAGAAATTAAGTTAAGTGACATTTAGGGGATTATTTACTAACAATTGAATTTCACATTTTTTCACGAATCACTAAAAATATGTGGATTTCTCATTTTTTAAAAAAAGCTCTAAAACAACAGATTTATTAAGTTTAAAAACCATGAAAACCACTAATACAAAACTTTGCCAAGTAAATGTTGTCAAGGTCTTATAGAAGTCAGTGGGAGCTGTGCTGATCTTTTTTGATATTTTGGCTGCTAGGAAGTCTGAAAAACTCCAGTTTTTAGAGGTTTTTGAGGTGTTCATATTTTTTAATGCAGAGTTCAGTGTTATTTTGCGTTCATACTTTTTAAATTCTGATTTTGTAAAAAATCTCATGACGTTCATATTTTTAGAGTTTGTAAGTTTAGTCGTGGTTTCAAAAACCACTACAACAACAAAGATGAGACTGTTGATAAATAGGTACATTAGGGAGATAATTACTGGAATGTATTTTAGCTCTGTACATTATGATAGGGTTAATGTAAGTTTCATGCAAAATGAGGATTTTAAGAAAACAAACTCAACATTAATCAATACTAGACAAGTGGCTTCAAGAGTTTCCTCCCATTCATTATCTGCCAAGTTTAAAATAAATACAGTAGCTCCAATTTACTACTAAATTTACATATAGTTTGCTTTTTATTTTTAAGTAGGGAGGAATAAATTTATGATAGAGGATGAGCTGTGTATATAATTGCCAAATTATCTAATATGTTTTTCAGACAGTATGCTTGAGTTTATACATTACAGCCAGGTGTTTGCTGTTTATTAAAACCAGCCCTTATTTGACCAAAGGTGAAAGCTTCACATCTAAAAACAAATCACTTTTCTGTAGTACCCTATGCACCTGCAATATTTCTCAGTTCTCTGTATTTATCATTCTCCCACCAAGGAGTATTTGGTGGTAGTGACTGATACTGTATAAGCCATATGGCAGTTTTCTATGCCCTTAATAAGATTCCAATAAGAGTTAATGAGCAATAGAGTTTTCAGAGATATTTGCTGGTATGCTACCCCCTGACCTCAGCAGGGACTATGAATATTATTGAAAGCATCAGTAATATCACATCTCAAGCACATTAAGTTATTTTACGGGATTTATTATACCCCAAATATGGTAAAAATTAGAATCTGTAAATCCAGTATCTCTGACCTGCCGAGGTTGTATATAAGTCAGTGGGAGTTTCGTGCAATAATCCCCGATTTTTTAGTTTTTGGGCAAAAATTGGAGGTTTCGGCCAGAAAATAAGAAAAATTTCTATTGTCCGAATTTTTCACGATTTTTTAGATTTTTTTCCCCATACAGGAAATTTTCGAGAAAATATATTGACAAATAAGGGAAAATATCTGTGCGGATTTGGTCGGAGTAGATTTCAGAAATTAAAGGGATACTGTCATGGGAAAAAAAATGTTTTCCAAAATGAATCAGTTAATAGTGCTGCTCCAGCAGAATTCTGCACTGAAATCCATTTCTCAAAAGAGCAAACAGATTTTTTTATATACAGTTTTCAAATCTGACATGGGGCTAGACATATTGTCAATTTCCCAGCTGCCCCAAGTCATGTGACTTGTGCTCTGATAAACTTCAATCACTCTTTATTGCTGTACTGCAAGTTAGAGTGATATCACCCCCTCCCTTTCCCCCCCCAGCAGCCAAACAAAAGAACAATGGGAAGGTAACCAGATAGCAGCTCCCTAACACAAGATAACAGCTGCCTGGTATTCTTATTGTGTCTAAGAACAACACTCAATAGTAAAAACCCATGTCCCACTATGACACATTCAATTACATTGAGAAGGAAACACAGCAGCCTGCCAGAAAGCATTTCTCTCCTAAAGTGCAGGCACAAGTCACATGACCAGGGGCAGCTGGGAAATTGACAAAATGTCTAGCCCCATGTCAGATTTCAAAATTGAATATAAAAAAATCTGTTCGCTTTTTTCCCATGACAGTATCCCTTTAATGAGATATTTTCATATTTTGATAAATAACCCCCTTAGTGTTAGAGTCTCTTTGGGAGAACACTTTCTTTAGTATATAGACTGGATAATTCATAAGCACATACAATAATTCTGACAAAAAAAATCTACTTACATATTGCTACTATGTTCACCAGTGATACAACTGCAGTGCCTTCCGCTGTAATAAGACTTCATGTTGCTCCTACAAACTGCCTTATTCTCTGGGGTAGGTATTGTCAGTCTTGCCTCAGCAAGGCTGCCATTAATTTTGATTTCCCTTTACGTTCTATAATTTTTATGGCCACTTACAATTTTACTAAACCCCATATGTATGCAAAAAAAATGACAGTACAAAAGATTTCACCGGCACACAGGATAATGCAAGCAGGCTCAGCCTTGCTATGTGATTTATTGCAGCATGCAACGTTTCGGGGTTACCCCCTTTGTCAAGCATACAAACACTAGTTGCACTAAAACATTTATAGGTGAAAACAATCATGTGATAGAAAGTGGGTGTATCCAATTACATAATAAAATATTCAAATCTTTAAAAAGCAGATAAAGTACAACAGCTGATATAAATATACAAATTCGATATCAGTGAACAAATTGACATGTTGAAAGTGTATTGGATATTAAAATTATTAAAATATCCATAAAAACGTCCATAATAAAATGTCCAATCCAAAAAAGTGTCAAGAAAAGGTGTCCTTGAACAATGAATACAATGTATCAAAGTGTATATAGAAAAAAAGTATCAAAAATACACAGATAAGATAACAAAGTTAAAATTGCAACATTATGCATAAATTGATTAGTAACAGGAACAAGGGCTGTCTTACCCTATACAGAAGAAGGAATCTGTCCCTGAGAACTTTCTTGCCAAATCTGGTTATCTAAAAAAGGAAAGAAAACCAATAATGTAATTTACAAGAAACATGACATATTATACTCTTCATTTAATCCTTTGGGATACCGGGACTGCAGAAACCAGATCCAGTAACATTCCCTCTGTAAGAGGTGTTTCTTTTTATCCACACCTGGTTTAAAATGTACCTTTTCTAAAATCTGCCATCTTAGCTGGGATGACTGATGACCATTTAAAGAAAAATGTTTTGCCAGTAAAGTCTCAGTTTTTTGTCTATCAGCACTGTTGCCTGGATTTTTTGCAGTCAAAGAGGATTGTGGTAAGGGAGGTAGCGGGTGATAATTCCGAATATTTGACTTATGTTCATTAAGTCTCAATTTAATGGCCCGGCTTGTCTGTCCAATATAGACTAACCCACATGGGCACTTAATACAATAGATTACATCTTTAGTGTCACATGTGAAAAAACCTTTAATCTCATGCCTAGTGCCAGAGTGTGGGTGTGTCACATAGTTACCAGATGTAATAGCGTTGCAATGGCTACAATTCCTACAAGGAAAGGTACCATTACTCTGTGTACCCAGTATATTGCGTCTTCCCTTCAAGGGCAATGGCTTACGCTTAATCAATTCACCAACACTTTTCCCTCTCCTATAAGAAAACAAGGGGGGAGCCCTGTAAAGATGGCCATACTTCAAATCGGTACCCAAGATTTTCCAATGTTTAAGAATTACTTTTCGATGTAGGCTAGAATTAGTGTCAAATGATGTTACAAATGGAATTCTCTGTGTTTTTTTGTTATGACCACCTTTGGCTTTCCTAATTAGTACAGCCTCTCTAGGAATAGCCCCCACCTCCTTTTGTGTTGTTAACAAAACAGATCTGTCATATCCTCTCTCGCAAAATTTGTCTACCATTTTGGCTGATTCAGCCGAAAACAGCTCAGGAGTAGACGTAATACGTTTTACCCTCATGAGCTGACTCCGTGGGAGGCCTTTAAATAACCCTGGTGGATGAAAACTTGATGGTCTGAGTAAATCTAATAGACTCTTTCACTTGAACGCTAACATCTAAAAAGTGTAGCTCTAGTGGGTTAGCCTCAAACGTGAACTTGATCGTTTGATGCACGCTATTAAGGTAGACCACAAACTCATGCAACGAATCCATACTCCCAGACCAGATGAAAAATGTGTCATCCACATAGCGCATGTATCCATGTATATACTGATTGTAATCACTGTTGGAAAAAATGTGCCTTTTTTCGAAATCATCCATAAAAATATTTGCATACGCAGGTGCCATGTTGGCACCCATGGCACAGCCTTGTAATTGTAGATAATAGGCATCATTATATAAAAAATAATTTTTAGTCAAAACAAGTTCCAATAGCTGACAAATAAAGGTAACTTTATACCCTGGTAATTCAGAATCAGATAAATACTTATGGATACACTCTATGCCTTCGATGTGTAGAATAGACGTAAAGAGTCTTCCACACATAGCGTGCATCAAACGATCAAGTTCACGTTTGAGGCTAACCCACTAGAGCTACACTTTTTAGATGTTAACGTTCAAGTGAAAGAGTCTTCCTTTATTACCACCTTATATACTAAACCGACAGACAGAAACAATTTACTCAGACCATCAAGTTTTCATCCACCAGGGTTATTTAAAGGCCTCCCACGGAGTCAGCTCATGAGGGTAAAACGTATTACGTCTACTCCTGAGCTGTTTTCGGCTGAATCAGCCAAAATGGTAGACAAATTTTGCGAGAGAGGATATGACAGATCTGTTTTGTTAACAACACAAAAGGAGGTGGGGGCTATTCCTAGAGAGGCTGTACTAATTAGGAAAGCCAAAGGTGGTCATAACAAAAAAACACAGAGAATTCCATTTGTAACATCATTTGACACTAATTCTAGCCTACATCGAAAAGTAATTCTTAAACATTGGAAAATCTTGGGTACCGATTTGAAGTATGGCCATCTTTACAGGGCTCCCCCCTTGTTTTCTTATAGGAGAGGGAAAAGTGTTGGTGAATTGATTAAGCGTAAGCCATTGCCCTTGAAGGGAAGACGCAATATACTGGGTACACAGAGTAATGGTACCTTTCCTTGTAGGAATTGTAGCCATTGCAACGCTATTACATCTGGTAACTATGTGACACACCCACACTCTGGCACTAGGCATGAGATTAAAGGTTTTTTCACATGTGACACTAAAGATGTAATCTATTGTATTAAGTGCCCATGTGGGTTAGTCTATATTGGACAGACAAGCCGGGCCATTAAATTGAGACTTAATGAACATAAGTCAAATATTCGGAATTATCACCCGCTACCTCCCTTACCACAATCCTCTTTGACTGCAAAAAATCCAGGCAACAGTGCTGATAGACAAAAAACTGAGACTTTACTGGCAAAACATTTTTCTTTAAATGGTCATCAGTCATCCCAGCTAAGATGGCAGATTTTAGAAAAGGTACATTTTAAACCAGGTGTGGATAAAAAGAAACACCTCTTACAGAGGGAATGTTACTGGATCTGGTTTCTGCAGTCCCGGTATCCCAAAGGATTAAATGAAGAGTATAATATGTCATGTTTCTTGTAAATTACATTATTGGTTTTCTTTCCTTTTTTAGATAACCAGATTTGGCAAGAAAGTTCTCAGGGACAGATTCCTTCTTCTGTATAGGGTAAGACAGCCCTTGTTCCTGTTACTAATCAATTTATGCATAATGTTGCAATTTTAACTTTGTTATCTTATCTGTGCATTTTTGATACTTTTTTTCTATATACACTTTGATACATTGTATTCATTGTTCAAGGACACCTTTTCTTGACACTTTTTTGGATTGGACATTTTATTATGGACGTTTTTATGGATATTTTAATAATTTTAATATCCAATACACTTTCAACATGTCAATTTGTTCACTGATATTGAATTTGTATATTTATATCAGCTGTTGTACTTTATCTGCCTTTTAAAGATTTGAATAATTTATTATGTAATTGGATACACCCACTTTCTATCAAATGATTGTTTTCACCTATAAATGTTTTAGTGCAACTAGTGTTTGTATGCTTGACAAAGGGGGTAACCCCGAAACGTTGCATGCTGCAATAAATCACATAGCAAGGCCGAGCCTGCTTGCATTATCCTGTGTGCCGGTGAAATCTTTTGTACTGCTGTTATTGGAAGTTGGCCGTCTACTTCCTTTGCTGTGCACCGGGGAGTCACTATCAAAGAAGTAGGGTGTGCGGGTGTTTTTGGAATTTCCTATTGGTGCAAAAAAAATGAAACATGTCAAAATTTGATTCAAAACATACAACCTATCTGGCTTATTTTAATGTCTTCCATTCTAATGCATATCTTTTTTTAAAAAAAAAAAAACAAGTGTGTATAACACTTGACTAGTACTAAATCACTATTTGTTTTTGACCCTGGCAACTATCCGGTGTTTGAAATGGCAGACTGCAAGTTGACTTGAAAAGGACCTGACAGAAACTCCAATTTGTATTCAGCTGCCAATAACACTGTAATATTCAACCTCACACCTCAATATATTTTTTGTCTTTGGGTTATTACATTCTAAAACTATCAAGACAAACCTTCAAAAAGACTCACATTTAGAAGGGCACACAAGAGCCAAGCATTATTGAGTAGCCTTGATTCACACTGGTGCTCCGCCACTGGCAACCACTGGGTTAGATTCAATTGAAAGGTATTTGAATCAAAAGGCAAAAAGCAGAATACCTGCTAATTAGTGTTTATTGTGCAGCCACACGACATGTTTCGAGCAGCAAAGGCCCTTTTTCAAGTGTGTACAAATCACAATAAAAAATTGCTTTAAAGGATGACACAAGAAGTCCCAACTCTTAATTAGCGATGCATAACACAGTTAACCCTCACCACTGTGGATTATCATAGTAAACTTTTAAATAACATTTCACCATTGACCCGTAAAATTGTATATAAATGTATATAAACTCATTAAAAGTACATAAAGAGTCCATAGGGAATATTATAATTGTGAAGATGGTATATGGTGTCCTACAAATCCATCTATTATGCCATTACTTGTGGATGGATGAAAGTGCGCTCACCTTCAATGGTTCCCCATATTATAGTGAAGTCAAAACTACACGTAAATATAGATAAAAACAATAAATAGTTACTTGAAGGAACTGCTCAAACGAGGCTACCTATAGGATACCTTGTTTCAGCTGCCTATACAGTTAATGCTATATACAAATTGCTCACATTTTGCATTAGGTCTTACCCTTAGCTGGTACTTGCAACAATGTATTCTAATCAAAGCAGTAGTCAATATCTGTAAAGGAAAAGATACATATATAAACATTCTTGCTACAAAAAATGAGACAAACTCCAACAATCATTCAAGCCTGAAGGAGCCAGTGTGGTGATTCTTTTTATCCAAGATGCTTCCCGTTGTCCAAGGGCCTTTTTTATATCACCTCCTCTTTTGGCCAGGACTATCTTTTCAAGTACCAGCCATCTAAGCTGTCTTAGATTATGTCCTTCATTATAGATGTGTCTAGAAACAGATGTGTCAGTGGCCGTATTCATTTTATAATTTCTTATGTTGTTTCTATGTTTTATATGTTTTTAATCTGCTCCTCTACTGGTCTAATAGTTTGCCCTATGTATGCCATGCCACATGGGCATTATACAACATACTTTGTTTCAAAGGTAAAAAAAACTTTTATCTTTATTGGGGTACCCTTTGTCGGGTGATTAACCATGTCAACCTTCATCGATGGACAGCAAATACAATTGTGGCATGGAAAAGTACCTTTTTTGATATTTCAGCAGGTCTGGCAGTGCTGTCATTGCAATAATCATGTATGTGTAACACTGGCCAATGCCATTTTTTAAATCAGCAGACAGAATCCATTCATTAAAATGTTGATAAATATGAAGGTGTGAATTTTGCTTTTCTTCAGAAATGCACATCATTATTTTAGCCTACTTCAATGAGTTGGAGGACAAATTCTTGACTAAAAGAGGTGTAAAAATGTTGTACAATTTATTAAGGAGTGTATTGTAATTTACTCCATGTGATTTACACCATAATCTTAAGGGAAAATTTAGGGGGAGAAATTGTGATGAAAAAAGCAGCATAATTCTAGTATAAAAAGTACACTGCTTATACAAGACAAATAAAGCTGCCAAAACAAGAGAAGCAATTTATAAGCTGGTTACTCAATGGCACTATACGCCTATGAAGCTACAAAAAATATACCCTAATAGTTCGGGACTATGTTGGAGGTGTGATCTTGCTGAAGGGAATCATACCCATGTGTGGATAACTTGTCCTGTTTTACAATCATTTTGTAAAGAGGTATTAGAGACAGTCAATGCTGTAACGCAATCTAGCTTTTCGCTGGATAGGCCAGAATCTATTTTATTTAATATACATCACGATAATAAAAACCTAATAAAAGATCCACTTACCTTGCACCTCATGCAATCGGCTAAAGCTTTAATACCCCGAAAGTGGAAATCAATCGAAACTCCGTCAATAGGAGAATGGCTAATGAAAGTTGAGGAAGTGAGACAAATGGAAGAGATTACCCATCTCATTCATAACCAAGGCAAGGCATATTGGGAGACATGGTACCCATGGTTTTATTTTTGTCTAAATAATTAATAATACATTCACAAGGCCGATTAGGGTCTTCACCCTCACTCTATACACTCTCTGAAATCTTAACTTCTTAAGTGGGCGTACAGTAATACTATGACCTTAGACGTAACTTAGCCCTATAGGCCTACTCCTATATGAGGTCTGGATATGTACTGTAGAAGACATTGCATATGTGAAAAGTTTGATTGCAGTAATAACTTGATGTTTACCTGCTACACTGTTATTTGAATTCTTTGCTGTGTTTATTCCTATGAATATTACGGAAACCTGAACTTGTTCCATCCTTCTACCCCCCTTTTTTCTTTCTGTTCCCCCTTTCTTGAAATAATAATAAAGAATTGTTAAAAAAAAAAAGTACACTGCTTTTTACATCACAATATTACATCACAGAAAATCTGAAAAACAGGCTTATAATGACAATTATCTCCACTAAACCAAAAGTAAAATTGAAAGAGTGAAATTACCAATCCTGTTTTATCCTAAATTATTAAAAATGTCCAGTAGTTATTTCTAAAGGTAATAGAAAAATTACCCCTCTTCCAATATATCACTCCAAAATACATGTCCATAGTTTAAACATGCTAAACTGGCTGTCAGAGCCGGTGAAGCGTGTCAGAGATTGCATAATTGTGCAACAGATGGTAAATTCTATGAGCTACTGTATAGCACATGAAAGGTTAAACAAATTAAAATGCTGCCACACCAATTATGTTTTTATTACATTCTTACAACATGCAAAGAGAGATATAATATGATCTAGTTTTTCATCAATACGTATTTGTGTACTTTATCTTTTTTAAATGTACAACATACAAAAAAAAAATTACATGAAAGTGTGGCTGTTGTGGGTAAATAGCTGATAACAGTTAAATAGTATGACCTATAAATATTAATTAGGTATTCTTACACCCAATAAACTATTACTCTTTGAAGTCTATAGAGTATTAAAGATTATGAGACTTTTTAATGAACTATCATAAAAATAAAATATTTTACTGCGTTAGCTTTCAGTGCTGCAGAGTTTTTTTTATTAGGTGTTAAAATCTGAGTATACCAATGCTTTTGTACAGAGCATTAAATATATTTACATTTTTCAATTTTTTTTAGGCTAAACTGAGTATCATTAGTGTTGAACGAATCTGATCCATTTCTCCTAAATATATTGGAAAGGCAAAATGACATTGTGGTTAAGGCATTTTAGTTCTTCAATAGCATATACAGTACATTGCCCTACATTGTACAAATTTCTTCTAAATGCAGTGCACAGACAGCTCTTTTTTTCCAGACTGTACTTTTTACAGAAGCAAAAGGCATGGTGAATATTAAAAGCACTGACCAGTAAAAATG
Source organism: Xenopus petersii (assembly GCA_038501925.1). Classification (NCBI taxonomy): domain Eukaryota; kingdom Metazoa; phylum Chordata; class Amphibia; order Anura; family Pipidae; genus Xenopus; species Xenopus petersii. The sequence continues at coordinate 139,630,212 of CM076672.1, forward strand.
TTCAGCACTGGTGAAAATGCAATTCTGTTGCAAAACTGTAGCAGACAAAAAAAGTAGCTAGGTATCTTTCAGGCTCTGCTGGGGACCTGCTGGTTACTGGCTGCTCGCCCTAACCACCGGGCCAAGAAAGCAGCCTTCTCAACCCAGTATTCCTGTTGGCGGGTTGGGGTCAGCCAATCAGGACTCACCCTGCCCTATATAAGGTCAGCCCTCCTCATAACCAGTGCCTGAGCATTGGCCTTTCTAACACTGTGGCGTTGCCCCTAACTTGGTTCCTGCTTTAGCCTTACCTTCTACCTTGCCTTGTGCCTGACCTTGCCTTGCCTGATCCTGCTCCCATTCCCGTCCAGCTCCTGTTTCAGTCCTGCTTGGTCCTGTTCCTATTCCTGTCTGCCTTGCTATCCAGTCCTGTCTGAACCTTGCTATCAAGTCCCCATCCTGATCTGCCTCTTCACCACACCATCCTGCTCCAGTTTTAGTCTTGCTCCTGTTCTGATCTATGCACTCTCCTTCCTGTCCAGTCCAGTCCTGCTATCTATGCCCCTCCATCCTGTTCAGTCCAGTCCTGTTCTCTTTTCGTCCACTCTGTCCTGTTCTTGTCCTGTCCAGTCCAGTCCTGCTCTCTACACCCACTCCGTCCTGTTCCAGCCATCTCTGACTCATTGCTCTTTTCACCCTAATCCTGTCCTCCCTCTACATGATCTGCCCATACAGCCCCTGCCTAAAGGACTCAATCTTTCCACCTCTGCCTCCACAGCGCCCTTACCCTAATCCTTGACAGTATCAAATCCATAGTCTCCTAATGAATCTTTGCTGACCAAGAAAGATAGGTCTATGTCTTAAATCTTTGTTCCAGAAACAACAGCAGTTAATTTAGAGTATAGATGGTGGTGCGTTGGTCAAGACTTCATAATACATTTCAGTAAATGGACCCGCAAGCCTTCATTTTGGTGAAATAAATCAGTGTGCTTTATTCACAAATTCATCTCCATATATATATATATATATATATATATATATATATATATATATACAGATGCAGCCACTTTGGTTTGTCTGTTTGACACAGAATAACTAAACACAGATATCCCATTTATCTCATTTAACACAGAAAACTGCGTCACAACATCCCACCTAATTAAAGCATTCACCATTGTGAACAATGGTGCTTTGGTATGCTAATGAAAAGGTTAAATGCATTAAATGAGTTAAGATGACTTTAGATAACACAGTTTATTCAATTAACCCTGAGTCATGACGCATTTAACTCACAAATCCAAGTGGCTTCATCTGTATATGGACAAATGCAAAAGTCCTCTGCACTCAACCCATCATCAATATATTTAAGACAGAGACATTTTGTGCATACTGCTACTGAAAAATGCCTTACCCTTTAAACAAAACAGGGATTGTTGGTCCATAGATTGCAATATATTTAAGCTGGCCAACTACATCAAAGTCATCCTATATCTGGCCAGTCTAATAAAAGGGCAGCCAAGTTTGGGAGTTTTACTTTGAAAGCAGCTAGTAAGTTGCAGGTAAAACCTAGTCCCTTTGTAAAATGTATAATGAAGCAATAGCATTCTTAATGAATCAGATGAAAATTAAGCATAGGACTGGCCAGATATGGGATGACTTTGACATAGTTGGCCAGCTTAAATATATTGCATATATATATATATACCATATCCAAGTACAAATATTGCCCTTTTCTCAAGAAGAAGAATTTGTCTCCCCACAATCAACCACTAAATTATTTAATAATAATTTAATAATAATGGGTTTCAGCTTGACCAGCAAGATACTAAATCCTCCCTTTAGATCTGCCATAAATCAGGATAAATTGAGCTATAATTGCTGTGCCCATTGCTCTAAAGCAAAGTAGGAAGAGTACTAGAAGAAAAGAAGGCATTGCACTTATATGACTTGAGCAAGGTGAAATGTCATTAAAGCAAAATGCCTACACAGGGCCTAACCTTGGGGAAAACTTGTAAGTTAGATTTATTTGTATAAAATAGAAAATAAATGTAAATCATCTATTCATTCCAAGTTCATACAAGAATTTATCCCTGAAAATAATACAATACGACAATCACCTCATGCATTTTGGCACTATTTTGTCCCATCTTCAGAGGATCCATGTGATTAATTTCTATGTTTTGTAGTCAAGCATTCCTGATCCCCAAATTCAACAGAGGATATTATTTTAATGAAAGGGATAATTGGACAAAACTCAGTATTCTTGGACCTAAATTCTATTGAATCAATAGAAGAAGGAAGCAGAAATAGAGATTTTTTTTTAAAATTAGCTGTCTAAGCTTCAGGATACAAAGTAGGTTTAATATCTTTAAGATATTAATTCATTCAGTAATGGGTGGCACTCTCTCAGAACAGCCTTTGATAAAGCATCTGTAATAGTTGGAAAATCCCAGAAAGATTTGTTTAGCCTTCAGAACTGAAGGAACAGTCTAATCCATTACTTCATTAACTTTGGCAAATATGCATTTTAAAGCTATATACAAACATACAATAAAATGACATTCTTGATTTATGCTAAGAGGATTTCACTATCTTGTCAAAATCAGATGTATTTGACTTTAGCTCCAACTCTTGGCAACCCCTCCCCCCACAGGTTATAAAAAAATGCATAGTCATCCTGATATGGAGGACAGCAGATCACTCCATATCTTACTTTAATAATAAATACTGGATAGATAGAGGCTGCCAAGTTCAAAGTTCTTTTGCATTTCATTTTTAACATAATTGAATAAAGCAAATAGCATACACAAAAGCAGTGAGCAGGATATTGTGTTGAATCAGCCACATCCATATCAAAAACATATATAAGTGAATGATATGCAGAGATTTGCACATCCCAAAAACATTTTGAAACTTAATGCACACAGCTGATTGTGTGGAATTGTTTTCTGTGGATTTGAGGTTGATGGCAGTTTTTTTGCTGAAGTAATGGCTAGAACCGAGACACTTGCAATTGATCAGGATGTCAGGATCCTGCTTAGGGCACAATTTATTGATATATTGATGCCTTGAGTTGCAGAGAAGAATGTACACTTGGCTAGCTGATTAGACTTTAAACTTATTTTTTTTTCTTTTTTAACACAACAGTTTACAGTTTCTTTGATTGTACAAAACATTTCTTCCACTTGTAATCTATTGACCACATTGCAATTTTTTTATAATAAAGGTTAAATATAACAAAATGAAATTGTACATTTTCTATATTTCTCAACATCTACATCTGTATTTTTCCCTCAACATATCTTTGTTCTTTAATTTCAGTGGAAGTAGCCACAATTGCTTGTGTGGGGAATTACACACACATACTACAATGAAGTACACACCCCATTGGTCACATTAACATATGGTAGAATGACACATAGGGGCAGATTTACTAAGCTCGAGTGAATTTTCGAAGTTAAAAAAGTTAAAATTTCAAAGTAAATTTTTGGGTACTTCGACTGGAATAGGCTATATTCGACCATTCAACTTCGATTTGAACGATTCAAAGTAAAAATAGTTTGAATATTCTACCTTTCGATAATCGAAGTGCTGACTCTTTAAAAAAAACTTTAACTTCATACTTCGCCAAATTAAAGCTACCGAAGTGCAATGTTAGTCTGTGGGGACCTTCCAGAGCACTTTTCTAAGTTTTGTTTGGTCGAATTACAATCCTTCGATCTATAGCTAAAAACGATTTCTATTCGATCGTTCGATATTCGAAGTCAAAGGATTTCAATTCGATGGTTGAATTTCGAAGTTTTTTTTAACTTTGAAATTTGACCCTTAGGGGCCCATTTACTTAGCTTGAGTGAAGGAATAGAATAAAAAAAACGTCGAATTTCGAATGTTTTTTTTGGCTACTTCGACCATCGAAGGATTTAACTTTGACAGTCAAATATCGAGGGTTAATTAACCCTCGATATTCGACCATTAGTAAATTTGCCCCTTAGTAAATCTGCCCCATACTGTATGTTTCATATATATTACTTCCTGTCTCAGACATGTGTAGCTGAGATGGGATAAGATATTAAAAAAATAGTGTAGATACTAAACTTTGAGACAATAATATCAGATGTGGTTCAGACTAGTAATGAGCAGAAAATTTCACGAAACTGTTTTTTTGCGACACTTTCTTTTTGTGAATAATTTGACAATGCAACATTTTTGTCGCAATCTACATTCGACTTTATGGCAGTTTTTTTCTTGGCACCTTGTTTCTGCTTTGGGTCTACCAATAGAAATTGTGAGAGCAAAATCACATGCATTTTTCGCTCAGTACACTGCTACACACATGCCCGACATTGTTAGAGGACCTCCTATCCACTATGATACAACTGCATTTTTCAATAGAAAAAAAGGCTCCCTTGTTGCCTATTTTTAAAGATAAGTCTGTGATTTTTTGACATTACCTCTGGTCGACTGGTAATGGTATCAACTACTATACTATGTTGCTGTTTAAGCATAAAGTACCATCTATAGTTTATATATTACTACTAATTTACAAACACAGGCACAACTAATAATACATCTGACAACCAACAGATAATATCTGGGTGCTTTGTATCCCACATTAAAATTAATAAACCATATATTTATGTGTATGTCCTTATATAGACAGTGGTTCAGATCCCTTGTGGAAGAGAAGGAGAGGGGAAGCATGAAATCATGTATGAGTATATTGTGCTTCTTTTTTTTCTGCACAAAGTGAAAACAAGCCACTTGACAAATTTTTGTTGCAGTTTTACAAACATTTTTGATGGTGGCGAAACCTGGAAGTTCACAGACAATTTGTCCATGAACTTTTTGCTCATCACTAGTTCAGACTGCTAGCTGGTTTCCTACAGCTACAGCCCCCCCCCCCCACAGCTTAACTCACCAAAAGAGAGAATCCTCACTTCATCTGGCATTGCACAAAAACCCTCCAATGTTGTGACAATAAAATGATAAACTGAAAAAAAAAAGTAAAAGTCAAAATACCTCCATTATCAGATAACCCAAGGGACAGCTGCCTAATCCCTGAAATTCTGGTTACAAAATGTCATACAGTAAGAATGGTGGCACCAGGAATTGAGATTGCCTCCTTTTCTCCCTGGTCTGTTGGCCACTTTAAATATATTGCAATATATGGACAAACAATTCCTGTTTTGTTTAAAGGGTATTGAGAATGGGTTGAGTGCAGAGGACCTCTTGTATTTGTCTATATATATATATATATATATATATATATATATATATATATATATATATATATATATATATATATATATTAGATTATATATAATTATTTAATAATAAATACACATGGAAGAATTTTGAATCCACAAATTGTTTAGAGTTAGAATTCATGTTTCTGGTTTCTTTTACTAGAAACTGAGCACTGATTCATACTATGTAATGCACTATGTAACATCAACTAGAGCAGTTTAAGAAATCAAAATTTTTTTTGCACAAATTAGAACAATTTGTTAACAGTCAAATAGTCATGCATTGAGCAGATTTGTGTGTAGAATAGCATTTCTACAAAAAATCATTACTTTAGTCTATTCTTCTTCACAGCAAGAATTTTTTGATTCTTTCTACTGTACCTAGTTTCCTACTCTGACACTTTATCAAGCCTTTGAAATATAACAGACACATTAATTGCATTGTATGAAGTTTTAAATTGCACCCATTTTGTAAAATGTCTCCGTTAGTAGTTAAACTTTTTAAATAAATCCTGACCATCTGTTATGCACTCAAAAAAACAGTGACTAACTGTATAACAGATTGCTATTTTTCAGCATGTTAAAACCAGAAAAATCAAGAGAAAAGAGTCATAAAACAAATTACCATAGCAAGAGATTGAAAAATGAAGGAATCATCTTGTTCCTGAAGGATCAGAATTTCTGTAGCAATGTAAATGGAGTAATCTCTTACAGTTTAATGGTTTTAAATATGTTCTTGCTACTCATGCATGTCAGTTTTAAATCCACTTATATACTTAATCCAGGATGTCATGGTCTATATTTTATACGATTACTTTACTTCCATAAATTTATATATTACATTTCTTTCTTGTGAAGTGCTTCTCCCTATGAAATTCACTTAATGACAGGATTAAGCAATATCACTTGCTGACACCATGTAAGCGTATTAAATTAACTAACTTGTTATAATAAATTCTAAAACTCATAAGAACCCATTTCATTAAAAGTTATTTAAGAGAGAAAATTGGCTGTAGATAAAACAGCATTGATAATTGTTTACTAACTATATATTGCATAAACAATATAACAGCTATGGTTAAAACACTGAGAAAACAAGTGAAAAAAAAACATTTTCTCTTGACTGGTATGCAAAGGGGTTCATATGTGCAGTTTTCATTTTTTCAGTATTACACTTCACTGTCCACTCTGTGAATAAAAACCCCTCAGGTATGTGCTGTGTTACGATGTGCATGGAACATCTTAAGTCATATTGATTCTGTCCTTTGAGTTTGATGTGTCTTGTAAGTCACAATGTGTAATTAAATATTAAACGGTACAATGTTGAATTGACTTTTCAGAAAGAACATCTGAAAATGCTTCTTACTGAGTTTTAAAGTTTGAACTTCAGGATCAGGATTAAAAGTTGAAAATGCCTGTAATCAAATTTAAAGAAATATTGTATAGGTCATCACACTGCAATGGTCTTGTGAAAAAAAAAATATTTATTAAACTAGTTCAGTCTACAAAGACCTTTTTTTTAAAGGGATACTGCCATGGGGAAACATTTTTTTCTGTTAGAGCTGCTCCAGCAGACTTCTGCACTGAAATCCATTTTTCAAAAGAGCTTTTTTAATATTTCAGTTTCACAAGTGCCCTCAGCCATGTGACTTGTACACTGCAAGTTGAAGTGATGTCATCCTCTTCTTTTCCCCCACAGAAGTACATCAACAGAACAATGGTAAGGTAGCAAGATAATGCTCCATGACACATGATAACAGTCACCTGGTAGATATAAAAACAGCACGCAATAGTAAAAATCCATGTCCCACTGTGACTCCTTCAGTTACATTGAGTTAAAGAAACAACAGCCTATCTGAAAACAGTTCCACCATGAAGTGCTGGCTCTTTCTGAAAGCACATGACTGAGTAAAATGACCTTATTGGCTGCCCATGCACCAATATTATAACTAAATAAATACATTTGCTGGTTCAGGAATTACATTGTATATGGAGAGTGAAATATTTGCAGTGTAAACAATGTAATTCAGAAATAAAAACTACACCCTTAAAATCATGACAGAATCTCTTTAAGGTTTTTCAAGGTACTGTATATATGCACATACACACACTTCAGTACAGTTGCTGATAAAAAAATTGAATTTGACATTGCCATTATGTTTGAGAATCTGGTCTGGAGTATTCCACTAATTTAGCAATTACACAGGCTTGGAAGTATGTTGACTTGGGGTTGCATTTATGCAAGATTTTGATTTAGTATTTTGAGTATTGGATATATCTACACATTTCCATCCTCACATTAGGTTGGGCAAATTATCTACAAACCTGATAGGGCTTTATAGTTTAGATTTTTTTTCCCAGCCTGCACTGTCTTTATTTTTATGTGTGACTACCAGCAGGAATTCCATACAAAAAAAACATAACAGTGAGTCAACCCTGTTTTGTTCTAATATCAATATAATTTCTGATATCAAATGGTGCTGTCTATCTTTTCTTATTTGTTCAGTGGCAACTGTTTGAAGTGCTATTATCTTCTTCTTCTACTGTAACTGTTTCAATATTAATAAGTGTGAGATTTGATAACTAACCCTATCAAAGGCCTTCTCTACTAGCCAGGAGCAGCAAATGTCTATTGTATTGTCTGGCCCATATAACCTAGTTCAGCACTTTATCAGTGTTTTCGTTTGCTTCTCTTCTCAACACAAATCTTCTCTCATCCCAGTATACACATTTGGGGAGGAGGGATTTAACCGTTGGTTTTATAGATTCAAAATCTTCGAACAGGTGATCTTTTGGGATGGCATGAGATAATGCACCCCTCCAGCCTAGAATACTATGATTACTATATTTTCCTTGTATTCTTTGTTGATAAATTTAGTATAAAGAACTTAGTTCAGACCAATTTTGCTAATATTCAGCGCAATTATGCTAATATTATGTACACATGTATGAAAAATGACTACTCAAAAGCTACTGTAGTAAGTATAATTTAGCCTACTTCCCACAAGCCCACAGGTACTTTCTAGGATTCATGCGCAGTAACTGTACATGAAAGGCTAGTTGTTAGGAGATATTTATAAATATCTTTAAGTATTTTTTTTTTCTTAATAAAGGTTTATTAGTGTTCTACCTACAGCAAGTCTATTTGTGAGACAGTTTTTTCTGGTGTGGGATCTATTCTCTGAAATGCTTGTGACTTGGGGGTTTCTAGATATGTGGTCCTACTGCAATTTGAAGCATCATACCCTGAAGCTACTAACAAAATTCAAACTGTACACAAAAACAATAAGGATGTTTTACTACCAACAATGGTGCATCCTAGTTACTATCAAGTAAAGTTGTATTATCACTGAGAAGCAAATCAGTCCAAAGATAATAATTTTTTTTTAAACAGGAAATGTTTACAATGGTGTTCCCATATTTTTGGATATTGGGTTTCCAGACAGGCCCGGATTTGTGGCAAGGACACCAAGGCCCAGGCCTAGGGCGGCAAGATTTTAGGGGGGCAGCATGCTGCCCAACCACACCCACATTAGTTCAAAAACACTGGGGATGCGTAGGAGATACAATCTTCATGAAAATTTTCACGAATAAAGGGGAGAGGACAGGGGTGATGAACGGCAGTGGGCCTAGGGGCGCCCGCAAAGTAAATCCGGCCCTGTTTCCAGATAATAGATTCCAAGGCTTTAATAGCTAAGGTTCCCCTATAAAACCTGTTTGAAGGTGTTTTTTTAATGACCTTTTTGGAAGAAGTGAATTTAAACATAACAGGCCAGTGCAGTTCCCAACACTTATTTTAAGTAAACAGATATGCAGATACAGGCCAGTGCAGTTCCCAACACTTATTTTAAGTAAACAGATATGCACACAGTAAAACAATGGTTGCATTTAATTACACTACTCATATGTATCTATAGATGTCTTACACATGTACCAGCATTCATCTAGTTGCAATTACCGGTACTCTTCTGTGTATTAAATTCTTGTTCACAGCTAAACTTCTAGCATGTCTGCAGATACACTAAGGGGCATATTTACTATTGGTCAAATATCCAGGGTTAATTAATCCTCGATAATCGACCCTCGAAGTTAAATCCTTCGACTTCGAATATCGAAGTCGAAGGATATAGTGCAATTCTTTCTATCGAACGATCGAAGGAATAATCATTCGATCGAACGATTAAATCCTTCGAATCGAACGATTCCAAGGATTTTAATCCATCTATCGAACGATTTTCCTTCGATCCCAAATTGGCTAGAAAGCCTATGGGGACCTTCCCCATAGGCTAACATCGATGCTCGGTAGGTTTTAGGTGGCGAAGTAGGTGGTCAAAGTTTTTTTTAAAGAGACAGTACTTCGACTATCGAATGGTCGAATAGTCGAATGATTTTTACTTTGAATCGTTCGATTTGTAGTCAAAGTTGTAGTCGAAGGTCGAAGTAGCCAATTTGATGGTCGAAGTAGCCAAAAAAATACTTTGAAATTCGAAGTACTTTTTATTCTAATCCTTCACTCGAGCTAAGTAAATGTGCCCCCATATGTTTCCCAAACCATATCTGGGGACATATGGAAATAAAACCAGGTCCAATAATAATCTTTTTAGTATATTCGCAATATCCTTGAACATAAAATAAAATATACTTTATTCTTTATCAGTATATATGCATAACAATTTCTACTGAAACATGAAAGCTGCAGGTTGAGAAAATATGAAAATGAGTGAAGAATATACATTAGCAACTCTGTTGATGTAAGAATTGGCTTTATCGACTATGGTATAGCACGCACAGTCAATATAAAAGGATTTAGGAACATAGTGCTGTTTTATAAGTTGTCTTACTGACTTGTCGTATATATCTAGATTTAGAAGGTTTACAATATTTGGTTTCTTTTTGCTGATCCCAGAATGTGTGTGATGTTGTTGTTTGTATTATTAAAAGCTTAGGCAGAGATTCCTTTTGCCAGGTATTGATTTAACAGTCTGCAAAATAGCAGGACCTATTGGCCTAAATTCATAATGAAGATGCTCAAATTATATAACCTTCTCTTTTGACATTTGTTTGATACTAAGACAACAATAAAGAATATTATGTTTTAAGAAAAGGGAGTGCTGGTCCATCGCTAATTGATATATACATATAATCACAGTGCACCCCGCCACCAACAGCAGCCTTGGAGTGCGGATACTCATTGGAGTAAGTATATATATATATATATATATATATATATATATATATATATATTAAAAAAAATTTATGTTTTTCAGCAGATGTAAATTTTCTAAAGAAGAAGCCATTCCTCACTGAATGATAGAAATATATGCAGGGTCGTGTGCTTCATTCTAGAACACATCATAGTGTGTTATGTTTTTTGTTAATAATAAAGAAACGTTTCAGATCCCAAACATATCCATGTAATTAATTAAGGAATGTTAACGTTAGCAATTTGGATAGTTAGCCATTTGATTATTACACTTATATTATATGGTACAAAAATTAGTTGCTACAATGTCATATGTCATCACAAGCAACATTTTTCACCACCAATTTGTCATGTGATGAAAAAGTTGCACAATAAAAAGTTGTACAATTACCGTGACAAACTGCTCATTGACTTTAATGCATTCATAACATTTTTGCCTTTTTGTGAAGTGAAATATGACAGATTCACTCATCACTCGTTGCTAGAAATGTTGATAGGCTTCACTATGTTGACCATACTTTTTACAAACCAATTTACACATAGAACTGTGGTGGTTGCAAGCATTCACACTGGAATGACTACAGATGATTAAAAATATATAGCAGGATACATGAGAATATGCCAAATCTCATGCATCACCTGCACAGAGGCAGAGTAAAATAATGGCTACATATCATACTTTATTAATATATATTAAAAAAATATTGCTTTTCTGCTAGGTCACAGATACAAATGGCAGTTGTACTAAAGCCTAAGTTGCTGTAGCACAAAAGCTGGCTTTTGATATTATAGTATAAGCATTTATTATAGTATAAGAAAGGAAATGAGGCTGTTGAGGTTATGTAATAAAATACTAAGTTTGCCCAGGAGCAATAACCCATAACAACCAATCAGCAGGTAGAATTTACTGTTCACCTGTTTAAAAGCAAGCATCTTATTGGTTGATATGGGTTACTGCTCCTGTGCAAATTGACTACCTTTTATCACATATGGGGGATAGTGTGCTAAGTCTCATTTTTAAAAATGTAAATGCAAGTTACCAGAACAAAAATATTTCCTGTACAAGGTATAGCATGCAGACTTTAAGGGGGTTATTTATCAAAGTCCAAATTTATCTCTCAATATTTTCTGCTACAAACTCCGATCAAACCCACTCGGGTTTTTTACGCTTATTTATTATTACATTTTCCCCAAATTTGCTTTGCAGGAAAAATATTTGATTTTCACAATTTTTCCAAATTTTCACAATTATATAACCCTCTAAATTCCACAGGGCAACAAAATGTAGCAAACCTTGTTATTACCATTTCAATCAACTTGTAGTTCAAGCTGATTGCACTAAATTATTTGCTGATACATTATATAATACAAACCTAGAAAGCTAGGTATCTACATAAACTTAAAAACCTCTGCCATTAGTTGATTCCCCTTCTATAGCACCACAAGATAAATACTGTGATTTGCTCTATTTGTGTATGACATGAGGGTTGGCTCATTATATGTATATAAGGTAAACTGCCCTGAATTCCATAACATATGTTCCTCCTTTTAGTGTTTTTTATGAATGTAGTCCATGAGCCCCATTTCTCCTTTTGCCCTCTTCCTATCCAGATAGATGTAGCGTGAATAGTTTTTATACTCACATACTTACAGTATAAGATGATAAATTGTGTTATTTTGGAAAACCAAAGGAGGTAAAACAGTACAAACTGTACCACAGTTTTCACCAGTAATGGTTAAACATGTGATTAAGCTTCTTATTTGTTAAACTATAATCTATGTTTTCACTAAGCTTGTAATTTACGATAATGGTTATGTAATGATAAGAAAATGGGACGATTCTGGGTTAGCTGTCAAGGACGATTTGCACTGTCAGCATTAGTAACATAATAAAGCACCAGAGGAGGGCAATGAATGAGAAGTGAGAGCAATCAGCAAGCTTTCATTCAGTGAGATGGAAGAGCCTGTCAAGGAAACAAACAACTAAACAGCTGCAGGATGACTGATGTCTGTGACCTCATTCAGATATATCATAGTGACCACCAACAATGCTTACCCCTTATGCAAGTGTATGGGTAAAGCAGATATAATGTATGGTATCAAAATAAATAAATCATTAACTCTGCTTCATTTGTAGGTTTAAGTATAGATGTTAACCTTATGTGGAAGAGACGTGACTGTTTTTGAAGTGCGCTGATTTCTTTTTTTTCTTGGTCTGTTTTTAATGCAGTTCATGCCACCAATTGTCACGTCATTAAATCAATCAACAAATGTATTAACATGTTAATTAAAGCCACTAGATAATGTAAGCAGTGGTTTACGACTCATATTCGATGATTGCTTTCACATTTATTGGAAGTGTTCAACTTTGTCCCGTGCTTCATTTTTCTTTTCTCTCCCGAGATACAATTTTTAGATGCCGGTCTTCAGTTAATTGCATTTTAGGACGGCTTGGCTTTTTAATAATTGCAGGACGTGTCACACAATGACTTCATTAAGGCATGTAAAATGTGCACCATATACAAATCAGCATATAAGTAAATGTATAATGCATCTAATACTGTCAAGTAAAAATTAAGCAAGTTTTTATATCAAAGATGCTTAATAAATCAAAAAAGAATTATGTTAGGGCTTATTTACTATTACAAGTTCAAAGTGCTGGATGCTAAAAAAAGCATGTCATTGTTTTTACCCACAATGCAGCTTTTCCTATTATTCCAGTGTATTAACATCCACCCATAAAAATAGCATGTGCTGCAACTTTTGAGTGATCTAGCAAGGGCACAAAATGAGGCACAAATCAGCTTACCAGACCTTAGCAATGCAGTTTGCTAAATGCACATCCTCAAGGCAGATGTTAAAGGACTCTGAGACCTGTCACTCACACATTAAACAGTTGTATAATAAAACTCCTTTGCAAATGAAACATGAAACCCAAATAATTTTTTTTATTAAACATCCATACCTGTTATAAATGTATTTAAATTTTTTAGCTTTCAGTCATATATTACCTGCCCGCTTCTACGCAGGCAATATATGATTAGGCCTAAGGTGTAGAGGCAAAACAGTCAATTACATCCCTCCTCCCTCCTCTCTGTGTATAATTGCTTGTTATTTGCTGAACTAGTATATTGGTGCAAAACACTAATATCGTGTATAAACACCAGGCTAGAGCAGAATCAATTATGCATAACCCATTTCAATTCATATACTTACCCTATCCCCCTTTGCTTTTATTTAAGCCACTAGTTACAAATCAGAGATTTTTTTTGTGATTGATGGTGGTCAATTTTACAATAAAAACATAAATAACAAAACCAATTAAAGTTCATTTTCAAACTATAACAAAATCCCCCCACCAGAATGCTTACCAAAAACACCACCAACTCGTGTCGTTTGGGCTACCTATCATGACAGTCATCCCACCCTAAGGGGTCTATTGGGCAAGGTAAAATAGGCAACTAGTGTTAGATTTGCCCATATCACATGCAACACATCCCAGTCAGCTACCTAGCCAAAATAAATCTGGACATATGCTCCCAAACAGCAAGAATTCCCATGCTATCTGTGACAATAGAATAGCATTTTACTTAGCATCCATGTGCTTGGGAGAGTGGGTGGAACGTTGCTTGTAGAGAGTCATTACTCTACCTCAAAAAAAAAAAACACCAGTATGCAAGCTACAAAAAAGTAGCATTACTTGACCTCTATATAATTCCAAGAATCATTACTGAACCTGTGTGAAGACAGTGAAAGGGTCAGAAAATTTGGAACCAATCTTTCTGCCTAAAACAGTTGTTATGAGACCCACATGACCAAAGTTATTGATTAAAATAATTCTATACTCTTAATAGTAGTTGGTTTGGGGGAAAAAAATAGGTTCCATGGAATCCATTTGGTTTCTTGCTACCTCTACTCTCTTACACAACATAGAGAATTAATAGGTCATATTGGAACTACAGAGGAAAACTACAGTTTAGCAGGTGGCAATAAAATGTTGCATTGTTAAAGATTACAGTTATTATAGAACCACTCTGTTGCTCTACAACAAACAATAGGTTCCTTTATTAAGGGGATATCAATTAATAAAATAAAAACAAGTGTTTTTTGCATAATGAAAGAACCACTTTACACTATTTACAATATTTCAATGCTTTGAATAGTATTTTCAAGTGGACATCCCCTTCAATATGCAACTCTATGGGGACATTTATCAAAAGGCAAATTTGAGTTTTTAGTCTGATCCAAGTTTTTTTATGTCAAAAATTGTGAACTTTAACTTGAGTTTCTAAAACATGAACTTTCAAGGTTTAATAAGCACAAAAAATCAGCATCTAAAAGCTGCCAAGTTAGAAGTCAATAGACATTTTTAAAAAAAATCAGTTTGAGTGTTTGAGGTTAATTTTGGGCAGACTTGATTTTGCTGTTTTACATGTTTTTTAAGCAGCTAGTTAGGGCACTGTACAGAAAAGTATGGAACCAGTCCCTGTTAAATATGTTATCTAACTATTTCTATATTTAGGGAACTCCATTTCTTCTTGCACGAATAACGAATAGATGTGTACTGTAGGTAATTTTACTAAAAGTTTAATTCTGAGGTGCCCCTTGTGGAAGGTAGGTGATCAAAATGTTTTTGATAAAGCTAAAAATTCAGTGTAAAATGGATTAAGCATAAAAATAACAGAGCATAGTTATCCAATGTCTGTTCCCATACAGTAAGCAGTAAAATCAATATATAGATAATTATTGTCTTCCTTTCCTATCTTGAATTCTCAACAGGAACAAGAACAACTTTTTTTTATTGTATGCAACTATTAGATAACAAGACCAACTATTAGATAACAAGAGTGATTCTTTGGTTTTGGGAGTATTCAAGAAACATACATGCTTAGACATGCCATATTAAGCTATGTGTATTTATGAATCAGTTTTTTCTGACAAAACTATTAAAAGAAAGAAGCAGCTTCCCTATCCAGATTCTGGTTGTACAAGTTGCCAATAAGCCACAAATTCAACCTGGAGTGGCCAAATAAGTGACCTGTGTCAGTCTGTATATAGCTAGCTAGATATTATAAATATGTATACTTAACTGCCTCTGGAAAGCAATGTGTACATAGTCTAATATTTGTATCAATTTATGTTATGTATTGACATTCTTTTTAAAGTGCTCGAAATAAAATGTAAAATACTTTTAGACACTGTCTGCAGAATAAATTGCTGGACCTGCTCTCCTCAAGAGATAAGCCCATATATATATTTATATATACTTTATGTTAGTAAGTTCTTAATTATTTAATCATCCTGTTAGGTAGCAGGAGTCAATTGCCGCTGTCAAAACCAAATTCAGTGGGAGACATTCATGGTGTCTAAGAAATGATCTATCTTTAAAACCAATCATGTAAATTTTTAGACTGTCACAAGAAATTGTTACTGTCAATCCAAGAGTAGATTTAGAAACTGACCTACTGACACAGTTTTAATTAACTCTATGGTTATCTGTTATGAATCATATCAATGGGAAATTGCTTTTAAACAAATTATTAGGTGAACTCATGGAGGACTAAAACAGGATGAGGAACACAGTTTGTTAGACTGAAATTACAAGTTTTCTTATGGAACCTCAATGTATAGAAAGCATTTTTATATTTTTTTTGGAAATTGCTATAATAATTATAATGGTATCATTTACCTGATATTTTAAATATTTTGATAATCAAACCTGACCTAAATCCATTACATAAATTGCACAGTTCTTTATTTGTAAATGAAAAGAAAAAGCAAATATTACTGCTTACACATACAGGCACAAACCACTTATTTAACAATTAAAACACCACCTCTGGTTTGGGATGTAACTTGTTCAATGTAAAACTAGTATTTATGCTGGGGTCTGATGTATTTGATTAATAATTCACTTTCTGAAATCAGTAGTAATTAATACAAGGAGTATTATGAATGCTTTATAGGGAGACACACTATGGATTTGAGTGCATTCCTTTTATTCAGTTGTTTAGTTTTTACATATTTTTTCAACTCTTTTGGGCTTACTTACAAATGAAGGGGTGAAGCTGCACCATTGTGGTCAACCATAGCAGCTAATCAGATCATTGTTTTCATTTTTTAACTTTAGCAAAAAGTTGCAAGACCCTGTTATTTAAAATATATAAAAAATAGTAGTTAAAAGAATTATATTTTTAATGCTAAGATATTTAAAAACTTGAATCACTCAAATTATGTGAATTTTTGGGCAAAACCTTTAAAAAAAAAAAACCTCAAACATTGTGGAGGCTGTTAGCATCTTCAAATCTAGTTTGGTACAACCTGAGAAAGAAAGAAAGCACTGAATGAACTCAGCAATGCAAAAAGACCTGGATGTCCATGGAAGACAACAGTGGTGAATGATCACAGAATCATTTGCATGGTAAAGAGAAACCTCTTCACAACAGCCAAACAAGTGAACACTCTCCAGGAGGTAGGCTTATCGATATCCAAGTCTACCATAAAAAGAAGACTGCATGAAAGTAAATACAGAGTGTGAATTGCAAGGTGCAAACCACTCATAAGCATCAAGAATAGAAAGGCTAGATTGGACTTTGCTAAAAAGAAAATCTAAAAAAAAACAGCACATTTATGGAAAAACATTCTTTCTACAGATGAAACCAAGATCAACCTCTACCAGAATGATGGCAAGAAAAAAGTATGGAGAAGGCGTGAAACAGCTCATGATCCAAAGCATACCACATCTCTATAAAACATGGCGGAGGCAGTGTGATTGCTTGGGTGTGCATGGCTGCCAGTGGCACTGGGGCACTAGTGTTTATCCATGATGTGACACAGGACAGAAGCAGCTGAATGAATTCTGAAGTGTTCAGAGACATACTGTCTGCTAAAATCCAGCTAAATGCAGTCAAATTGATTGGGAGGCATTTCATAATACAGATAGACAATGACTCAAAACATAGAGCCAAAGTAACCCAGGAGTTTATTAAAGCAAAGAAGTGCGATATTCTTCAATGGCCAAGTCAGTCACTTGACCTGAACCCAATTGAGCTTGTATTTCACTTGTTGAAGACTAAACTTACGACAGAAAGGCCCACAAGCAAACAGCAACAAAAAAGCCGCTGCAGTAAAGGCCTGGTAGAGCATTAAAAAGGAGGAAACCCAGAATCTGGTGATGTCCATGAGTTCAAGACTTCAGGCTGTCATTGCCAGCAAAGGGTTTTCAACCAGGTATTATTTTCAGTTTTTTAATTTGTCCAATTGCTTTTGAGCCCCTGAAATAAAGTGATTGTGTTAAAAAATGCTTTAGTTCCTCACATTTTTATGCAATCTTTTTGTTCAACCCACTGAATTAAAGCTGAAAGTCTGCAGTTTAACTGCTTCTGAGTTGTTTCATTTAAAATTCACTGTGGTAATATACAGAACCAAAATTAGAAAAAAGTTGTCTCTGTCCAAAGATTTATGGACCTAACTGTAGTCTGCACATTCAACCATTCGAGTTAGTCTTTATTTCTCATAAGCTGCAGGGTTGTGATTGGCTATGCCTCTGTGCTTCTGGCAGGGACCATTAGGACAAACCCATCGCTAATTTGAAACACAGACAGCAACTGTAACAGATCTATAAGGTGCTTCAAAGGCACATTTTTAAGGATAAGATACATTTTTAGCCAAAAGAAAAACCAGCACCATATATTATTCAATATTGCCTACAAGATTAAGAGGGGTTTTTAATTATGCTTTATGTCTCAATAAAAATAATCAATAAAATGACCAATAGGATTATTGTCAATGCTTTTATGTGTCATTATCACAGAATAAACCTCATGTTTTTATTTATGTAATTCATAAGTGGGAAATGTGTGTAAATAGTTTTTAAGTTTACAAAAAACATGGAAAGCCAATAGATTTCTTTAAAATCAGATCAATGCAACAGACCATGGGGCAATACCGGGAATTTTAAAACACCAGATGCCCAAAGTCATCCTCTATCACATGTTATCAGTTGACTAAGGTCTATTACATACCACAGGGGAATTCAGGAGGAAACTCAGTTTGTACTTTTTAATGAGGTTGTACTCTGCCACAGGTGGAACACATTAATTAATTAATTAAAGTACAAGTTCAAATGTAAGCCTGCAGCAACGAGAGTAAAAACTCATTGAAAGGAACTGGTTGCATTTCTTCAAGTGGTTCCTTGTAAAAGAACATATAAAGTATCCATATGTGTTTGTTTAATGAACAATATTTGTTATCCAGTACTGCTTCTGTCATGAGCAAGGTGAGAAGTTGCTTCAGATGGGACTTTACCAAGGGAAGTAAATAGGATTGCCACCTTTTCTATTAAAAAGACCAGCCTTGCTATTTTCTTCCCTATTAATATGATTAGCATTCAATCTAAAAAAGGCAGGGTTTTAAATAGAAATGCAGCTCTTCTAGTGCAGAACTCACAATTCCCTTTCTGTACTAGCAATGTGATGCCCCTACACTTTGGTTTGGGTAAAGAAGAGGAAAGCACAAGAGATAAGAGCATTGGCTGCCTTAAGTGCAATCTGGGAAAATAAATAGGAAAAAGAGTAAAACTAACAATGGTATATGATCAGCAAGAAGAAACATAAACTTAATGTAATATTATTAGCATGCTGAAAAACAAGGTTATTAATTTGCAATTGTGTGCCATATAAGCTTCAGTTCAATGGACTTTGAGCTGGTCAACCTATAGCAAAAAGACTAAACTTAAACGTTTTGAACAGATGAAAAACATTTTTTAAATATAAATAAAACAGTGAAGGAACAAGGGAAATGCTTTGAAACGGAGCCAGATCATTAACATTTTACAACTAAATGTAAAACACATACATTTGCATTTCTTTTTATCTGCTCCATAGACATAGTCAATAAAATTGTAGTGTTTTGACAAGTAATTTATGGAAATCCAAAGTACAGAAAGAAGGATTTTTACTTAGGAACAATAGCTTTTTGATATAAAGTAATAGTTCTTTTAAAAAATTATGATGATAATGCAAACCAATTGAAATCCCCTAAGAAATGGGATTCAATGTATGCGAATAACATGTGGAGTATATTTAACAACATTTTCAATTTTTAAACAATCTTCCCAGACTGTTTTATATCCATATACATGATTATATGAACTTTTATTGTGGTTATACTGTGCTAGACAAAATGAAACTCTGAGAAGAGTTTTAGAATTTCTGGAATTCGCTAAGGATATTGTGCTTGCTGCTGTAACAAGAATTACAGTTTCAATCAATTTAAAAGCGAAAAAAGTGGGTCACTTGCCTGAATAGATGTGAATTGAAATGGGCAGCAGGTGACAGGCATCTCTATTATTTATTTAGTTTATTATTTTTTTTTACCAAAATATATTTCATTAGCAGTTCCTGTGAATTAATTTTTTTAAGACTTGCTATTACACATAAAGAATTAATTGCATGCATTGGGTGTTGAATAAAGATCACTTCATTAATTTCTAGGACTCCGTTTGCTGAGGAAGGTGGGAATTTCTGTGAAAAAAAGTCTAAATAATTAGTAGTTCTGCTTCAGCCACTGAGATGTTGTGTTCCCTTGCTGCTCCATGCTACAGAAAGACCTAATAGGCAATGGAACTAGAAAGTGGCAATTAAATAAGGGAAGGAAGCAGAGGTGAGAAACAAATTTTACTTAAACTTTATAAATAGGATGGAAGAACACATTATCCTGAAACAGTTTTTACATACTGTGAAAATAAAACTCTCACTTTTAATTGTTTATAGAATAAACTTTTAATATTAAACTATGCAAAGGGATCTGCAACCTTGGCTCTCCAGCTGTTAAGGAACTACAAGTCCCACAATGCAATGAAGGAGTCTAATGAAGGAGTCTAAAGGCAAATGCATTGTGGGACTTGTAGTTCCTTAACATCTGGAGAGCCAAGGTTGCAGATCCCTGTAATGAAATGAACATGGGGAGGCGCATTTATCAAGGGTCAAATTCTGAATTCATGTGAGTTTTTTAAAACTCCCATAAACTAGAAATTCGACCAATCAAAATGTATATTTAAAATCAAATTTTCATTGCTTGGACGAATTGAATCGACCCAAAAACTTAAATTAGAAAAAATCAAATTCAAAAAATTAGATTCAGGTTTTTTTCTCTCAAAAGGTTGCAAACTTGACCGAAATGGTCCCTGGATCTCTCCCATTGACTTATACATCAATGGGAGATGTACACATTGTTGAATTTGAGTTCTTAAAGGGCCAGAGTATGATAAATCTCAAAATTTGATTCTGAATTAAAACTCAAATTGAGTTTTGATAATTCACAATTCAAATTTGAAAGTTTTTACCAAAAAATTCAGATTCAAATAAATCTGCCCCTAAAAGTGGGAGCTTATGGCAACAGCCAAAAAGAACCATTGCTTCTATTCTGCTAATTGAATTGTGCATGTAACCAATTCTTTGTATTTTTTAAAGGTTCTCCCTTGTGTTAGAACTAGATAGTATTGCATTGCATCTCAATTTGGGTTTTACCATGTGGACACCCAGAGAAAGAAATAAAAATGGGATTTATTTTACAGAAACACATTATTCAAAAAGGTTTGGAATACAAGAATGCCATTCTTTGATTTTATGTTCTGTTTAGTATTGTAAAGTGGTAGAAGAATGTCTGAATGGCTGATAAATGAAGACAATGATATCTACAGTAACCTACTGTAGTTGAAGAAACTTTGGGGGTTCTCCAATAAAAGATGCAAAGGTTGCTTTAAGTCTCGCAGCAACTAATTAGCAGGTTGTATTTAGTGCTCCCCTTTTAAAAACAAACATATTAATGGTTGCTATGTGTTATTGCTCCTGGATAAGCTTTTTGACTTTTATTACATATGGGAATAAGAATCCTAAATAAAATATAACTTTGCAAATATTGATGATAATGGTAGATTTTGATATATATCTGTATAAATAAGTCAAATCAACTGGACTTGCTGTGTTTTTTTTCTTGAAGAAAAATTCTGAATTGAAAATTGAGACTTCCATTAGGATGACTGATGAAACGTCTTCAAGAAAAAACACAGCAAGTCCATTTGATTTGACTTATTTCTACAGATATACCATGACCTGAATGAATGAGAATCTTCACAAACATTTTGATATATGTTTTTCTCTTTGTTCTTGTATTTTTTTCAGAAAATGGGTTCCTGTAATTGAAAACATTTCACATGAAATGTCATTGTATGCTGATGGGTTATCAGTAAATGATGTTATGATGTTAACGTCCCCTATGTTATGGAAATCCCTTACTGGTTGGAAATCCCTGGTATGGCCAGCAAAGAGTTGGGCCTAATTTAGAGATTGAAAGGGGAGTGTTTCTTTTTCTAGGTTAATTATGCCCCTTATTTGGGCAGGAAGTGTCAGTGTTACTTAAAAGGCAACTGTTGGGTAAAAATGTAATCCCCAACCACAATAGAGCTCGCATTTCGGTTGGGGATAACAGTAGTTTTCTTTAAAAAAATAAAAACACCCCCCACCAGCGTTACACTTCCTGGTGTGAGCAGCCATGTCTGGTCACTCGTATGCACATAATGAAAAGCTCGCCCGAATTGCTCATTATGCGAATGCGCGTGACATCACATACGCGTTATGCGCATGCGAGTGTAGCAGTAATAAAGAGCTATATATACACTGTATCTTAGCCTGTGAATTAAAAAGCATTCAGAAACTGTACTCACATACCTGTAAGGGGAATTCTTAGGAAGGAGCAGTAAAAACACATCAACCCCGTACTAGCGCATGCAAAGATAAAATATACAGTATGATGGGCATTTAGCTTCAGGAACACAGAAAGAAATCACCAGCATTCGGTCTAACTCACGCTGCAGCTGCTATAAACACCATTGTGCCAGCGCTCGGTCTAACCCACATTCTGGTGTTGACAACTGCTATAAACAGTAAAAAGCCAATAATTGTACACAAAGAAAAAGAAAAAAAATGCCAGTGCACGGTTTGCCTTTAAAAATAATTATTACAAAAACTGAGGTGTTAGTACCACACTTTGGCCAAAATATGTAAGCTCACGTGCCACGTCAAGGCCCCTCATTGTATGCGAGTCCTACACTATGTGAACATTAAAAGTTTGTAGAGCATTTAAAATCAAGTCCCCCAGCAACCAATGTGCCTGAGTAGTAAGACCATTGTGCACTTACCTATAGCTCAGAAGCTCATTTTAAATTTGTAGTGCATTTAAAATCAAGTCCCCCAGTAAACAATTTGACTGAGTAAAAAGACCATGTGGCACTTATCCTTAACTCAGGGGCTATAGTGAAAAAGCATGGAGCTTTTTAGCCCCAGCCAATTAACATACATCTATAAGTAATTTCTTTTATTAAAGGCTGAATGGCAGCTATAAGCAATATTTGGCTACAATTTGTATACAAAACCAAGAAAGAAATTGCTAACGATCCATCTAACTCATGCTGTGTTGATTACCAGATGCTGTAGACTCTATTGTCCCAGTGCTCAGTCTAACCCACATTCTGGAATTGACCATAATAAACGATAAAAAGCCAATATTTGTACACAAAGAAAATGAGAAAATTTGCCAGTGCATTGTTTGCCTTTAAAAATCATTATTACAAAATATAGGTGTTATTACCACACTTTGGCCAAATTATGTAAGCTCACGTGCCACGTCAAGGTCCCTCATTGTACGCGAGTCCTACACTATGTGGGCATTATGAGTTTGTAGTGCATTTAAAATCAAGTCCCCCAGTAGAAAATGTGAGTAATAAGACCTTTATGCACTGCCCCTTAACTCAGGGGCTATAGTGAAAAAGCAAGGAGCTTTTTAGCCCCAGCCAATTAACATACAATTATAAGTAATTCCCTGTTTTGAAGACTGAATGGCAGCTATAGGCATTATTTGGCTACAATTTGTACATGAAACACAGAAAGAAATTGCTAGTGCTCGGTCTAACTCACACTGTGGTGTTGACCAGATGCCGTAGACACCATTGTCCAATCGCTCATTCTAACCCACATTCTGGAGTCGACCAGCTGCTATAAACGATAAAAAGCCAATATTTATACACAAGAGAGAGATAGAAAATGTGCCAGTGCACGGTTTGCCTTTAAAAATAGTTATTACAAAATGAGGGGCCTTGCCACGTGAATGTAGCTTCAGGAGTTTGCCTCAGTCTATCATGTGTCTCATACCATATACTATGGGGGTTATTTACTAAACTCAGAATGCAAAAATCATTTTCTAAAATAGAACTTTTAAAAAATCACGAGGTTGGAAAAGTCTGAATCTGAAAATCTGGCATCTCAGACCTGTCGAGGTTGCATACTGTATAAAAAGGCTAATACCATCGCTAAGCGCCTGAGGTATACACGTGGTGAGAAAAGACGCCGGCGACTTTTCACACCTAACACCAACAGTTTGCAGACTCTAGGGGACGCTGAATCGGTGACTGTGGGAGACAAAATACTTTATGTGATTTTATCACTGGAATATTGTGAGTGCATTTTTTATCAATTGTTCATTAAAGATGTTTACAATTTTACACTATGTCAGTGAATTTCCATAGTGGGATGAAGCTTTGGAGCCGCATGTAAAATCCGCTGCTGATATCTACACCTTTCTACTGTGCAGTATCCCTTAAACGTTCGTGAGTACCCCTCTATACAAATCCGCATGAGATAAAGTCTAGGATAGTGGATTATACGCTGGAGTGGATACAAGGGACACTTTTATTTATTTATTGTATATGCTAATCACATAAAGGTGTGTGTACACATTTGGAAAATACTACACCATATTGGCGGAAATCTCTCTTTTCTCTTTTATTCTCTTTTTCTTTTCTCCTTGAACCTGACCTCGTGCTGTGAGTGCTGATTTTCTTTTGAAACTTTGGATCCTTGCTTTAAGTCTGAGGGAGAACAGACATACGATATACCGGCAGAGGAAGCGGACAACCAGAATCCTTGATATCCTTTTTACCTTTTACTGCATACTGTATAAGTAAATGGGAGAAGTCCAAAAACGAATGGTGCTGTTACCTCAAACCAACTGCAAAAAACCTTTAAGTCGAAACCTTGTGATGCACCTCCGTCGTGTGTGCTGCTGAATAGGTCCACAAATATAAAGTTTGCAAGGATAGATCAAGACTGCAGGTTAACTGCTCAAGCTTTAGTGTTTATTGTTTAACACAACATGTTTCGAGTCTCGTGGGACTCTTTGTCAAGTGTATAACAATATGTGGGAAGGCATATAAATTAGTGTTTAACAGGAAGTGACATAATAAAGTGAATACCCGCCCTCAAACGAAAAAAAGCATTTTTTTAGAAACAATATTTGAAAAACAGTTTTCTGCAATGTAAGTCCAGTCCATATTCAATAAAGTTAATTTTCCAAAAAGGAAGAATTTGTGTTTTTCTTTCAATCTATGTTCGTAGGTTGGTTACTGGTGTCACCAAGGTGCTGTAAAAAGATGCTGTGAAAGAATAAAACATTCAACCAATGGGCTAAAAACTAGCACTGCCTAATACTTGCCCAATCTGTTTCTAGAAGAATAGACAATCTGACTCAGAGTACACTAGGACTTAAACGTAATTCTACATGGAAAAATTAACATATTCACTATACGTTACCATAAGTGGGAATTCTGAAACTTTCTTATTGCGTGGCTAAGGCAAGAGGTCAGAATCTGGAAGAGAGGTTAAGCATAAAATTAGTGTTAACACACAAATCACAGGAAACTTTTCACACTCCATGATTCGTTTAACCCTTTAGGATTTACTGTGTTTAATTTTCTAATCCAGTACATCTCTTTTTGTGATATTAGTTTCAAATCACCACCTCTTGGGGGGGTATGTACGACCTCCAAAACTAGCCATTTCAATTGGTTTACGTTGTGATTCATAGCCGAAAAGTGCCTAGCCACGGTTGTGTCCGTGTAGGTTTCCTTTTTATAATTTCTAATATATCCCCGATGTTCTTTGATACGTGATTTAACCTGTCTCACTGTCTGCCCCGCGTATGCCATCCCGCATGGGCATTTAAGCAAATACACAACATTACAAGTGTCGCAGGTGGCATAGTGATGTAAGAGTATAGGAGTCCCGTAACAAGGATGATTGATGGTGTCACCTTTAACAATAGATGTGCAACAAACACAATTCAGACATGCAAACGTGCCCTTCTTCGGTTTTCCGATAAATCTTTGGGTACGTGTACCCGGGGGATTAACTTCTGATGGACAAAGGATATCCCTTAGGTTGCTTCCCCTTTTGTAACTGAATAATGGGGTACTAACATTTACCTAGAGTGTTGTTTTGTTAGACTATAGGCCAGTATTTACGGATGGTTTTTTCTATAGCCTTACTGTTCATACTAAAAGTAGATACAAACAGTAGCAATCTATTCTCTTTTTTAGGTTTATATGTAAGGAGTTCTTTCCTGTCAATCTTATAAGTCTCTTCAATGCAATTATTAATGGACTTACGGTTGTAACCCCTGTCGAGGAATCTTTTTCTCAAGTTCTCAGTAGCGCTCTCATATTTATCTATATTGGACGAAATCCTACGGGCCCGTTGGAACTGCCCTTTTGGGATTGCCTTAATTACATTGGGGGCATGGAAACTCGTGGCATGTAATACATTATTTCTATCTGTATCCTTTCTATACAGGCTAGTATGTACTCGGCCATCAGAGATGGTAAGGTGCACGTCCAGGAAATTCAATGAATGTCCCCCAATCTCAGATGTAAATTTAATGGTTCTATGGGCTTTATTTGCCTCTAAGAACATATTTTCAAAAGTTTGGACAGAGCCCTTCCAAAAAATAAGGATATCGTCCACTGCGGTACTGCTTCCGTTCGCTGTCCTGGGTCGTGGTGCGCGGATCTAAAAAAGAGGATGAGGACGCCAAAGAGCTTGACGACGCTTGTATAGAAGTTGCAGAATCTTCGCTGCTGGTCGTGGCTACGAATGGAGGTCCCTGCTGCCTTCTCAGTGCGCCTTCTGGAGTCCTTCTGGATAGGTTCACTGTAGTGCGCTGGGTTCCTCTTAACTGCCGGTATTTCTGCATTTCCATGCCTGATGAAATGGGAGAAGTCCCAATAATTTGTTGATGTAATACCCCAAAGTTTTCTGCAAAAATCTGAGTTTTCTGGTGAAAAATCCGAAAAAATCGTGAAAATCTGATAAAAAATCTGAAAAAAAAATCGTGAAAAACTGATTTTTTTTTTGCAAAGCAAATTTTTGTGGAAATGTAATTATGAATAAGAGTAAAAAACCTGAGTGGATTTGATTGGCGTTTGTAGCAGAAAATATTGAGATAAATTTGGACTTTGATAAATAACCCCCTATATTTACGGGTTTAAGCAGCAGTTACTCTCCTGGACTTTGTTATATTCTTGCTTTTGTACTGCTAATTCTGGTAACATTTTTTGCAGAAACTAATGTTCCCTCCCGGCTACCTCTGGGTAAGCTCTGCTCAACATATTTCATCCTCCAGTGGCCAATACTCTTGGTGCATGACCATTTCAATACTTGTACCATTTACCTGCTATAGATTTGCTGGTTTATTTCCTCTTAGCTGACACACAGCCTTTAAAAGTATCCATTTTTTTTACATTTAACAAACTGTTTTGTAAATAAATATATTGAGTGCAGTAATACACCAATATATACACCAATATATATGTAAAAGAATGGCTGTCCTGGACACAGTTTATGATTGTCGCAGGTTTCTGTCACAATGGTTCTGGGCCATGCAGCCGGTCCAGGTTGTCTTTCCCTCAGGTAGGCAAATTTAAACAGCTTTCCCAGTCGGGGAGTGTGAGTTAGAACTGGGAAGGACACTGAGTGGTTTCCCAGCTGAGATGCAGGTTGATGAAATAGCACCCTAAAACAATACCACTAGTCTGGAAGAAACAGTATGAGGAATGCTATACTATGATATATTAAATGCCAGAAGGAGGATTTATATTATAAAATACATTGAGAATGTATGTAATATTAATATTGAGAATGTATGTAATATTAACATGTATTTATATAGAGCCAACATATTTTGTAGTGCTGTGATTATATTGGTAGAGCGTTACTGTCCTAACTGATATTTGTCTCAATGAAGTTGGGTTGGAGGGTTTTGTGTGTTTGTTTCATTTATTATTGCAGGTGACATTAAATCAATTATTTTTATTAAATGTACCAATCTCTGTGGCAGGTTTAGTCACAGGTGAATTACTGGCAGTTTGGAGCCTGTCTGCTGTTTAACCCAGGTAATACATATATTTTACTTGATATCTGCCAGTGGTTGGAGGCAGGCGGCAAACAATAACAAATCCGTAATACTGGCTGAAGGTCTGGACAGGAGTGTCCAATAGGCAGGCCAACATCAATGGCAGGCAACAGGCATGGAAGGTCCAGTAAACAGGCTGAGGTTAGTACCAGGAGATCAAACTAGAATCAGGCAAGGTTGGGGACTGGAGCACAGGGACAAGGCATGGGACAGGGAACCTGGCAAGGGAATCCCAGGAATACAGATAAATGTTGGCTGGATCAGGCTAGAAGGTTTCAATGATCAAGTAACTGTTGCAGGAAAGGGGCATATTGCCAAGGCCTTGAGGCTTAAGAATTGGAGTCAGGACCAAGGAGGATGCTCTTGTACAGGCTTGACAAAGAATAGTCTGATTCGCTGTATGCAAGGGGTTAAAAAAATGTATTGTTGTATCCAGGCAAAAGATCAGGGCAGGCAGAGGTCAAACAAAATAAGGAGTCAAAGCAGGATGGTCAAGAGCCAGAAAGCAGTCAGAAAGGAATTATAGTGCACCCAGGAATAATCGAAATGTTGAACCTATAATCAGGCATTAAACCCAGGATGCTGGCATTTCTTTATTTGAAATGTTGCACAAAAATGCAACATGCTGACGTCATGACGTGATTCATTGTGACATCATTTGCATTGGTGCTGCCATCTTGAATTCTTCATACAGAGTACACCAGAGTGCTCCCAACACTTATAAAGCACATGAGAGAGGAGGAAATGAGTGTGGACATAGGACAGCAAATAGCAATACCTATTAATATTGTGAGACTAGAGCCCAGAAGTAGTGATGGGCAAATAAATTTGGCAGGTGCGAATTTGCAGCGAATTACCTATTTTCGCCACTGGCATATACAATTGCGAAACTACTGCGTCAAAATTGCCGCGAGCGTCAGAATTGCTTTTCTTAAAGTTTGAAAAAAATCAAAGATAAAAATTCTTGTGTATACCTTTATTTAAAAAAATATTTGACTATGTATTACATTTTTGCTGGTTTAGTATGAACTTAATTATGACTATAGTCAAGTTGGGATTACTGATATAAAAAAATAAAGTGCCAATATTTCTTGGCACTTTCAGTAAACGTCTCATAGGCTGTAATGAACAAATGAGACAATTTGTGCTTCGTTAATCAATTTCTTAACAGTAAATAAACTCCTTTGTAAGTTGAGCCGTGTGCATTTCTTTTTGTTTTATCTTATTTTTCTGCATTTCCATGCCTGGTGATTTGTAATTGTTTACCAGCTTGAGTTTTTACTCATTTGTCTCTTGAAATTATACATTGCTTTTTGGTAGAAAAGCAAGGAGTTAGTGATAAAGTGACTTCAATCTAAGATGACTGTATACAAATTATAGTATTATAAATTAGATGTAGAGCCCAATCAAGAGCTCTACAGTGCAATCCAGCAAACACTTTTGTTAAATTAAATTGCTCTGTGCAATACTTGAGCTTTTCTAGCAAAAGCTAATTTTTATTGATAATCCTGCTTTCCCTTTATAAGCAGGAAGCCATTTGATTACATTTATCACCAAGTATTATGACATGTTGTTGCATTTTTCCCATTACAAGGAGAATGAGGCAAAACTATTTCTTGCTTAACACTTTTCAACATTGAGAAAAAATGTTGCCTTGCCTATTTTTGTTTTATAGATCTATAATGATTGGACCATATTCTTAAATAACACGGTGTTCCTTTACTTTATTAGTACTCTTTCTTAAAGTAAAGTTGACTGGGTCAGTAGAATACAGATGCAGCCACTTTGGTTTGTCTGTTTGACACAGAATAACTAAACACAGATATCCCATTTATCTCATTTAACACAGAAAACTGTATATTGTCCAACATGTAACAATCTATACCAAGATGGTCTGACTGCCCGACATTTTCAGACAGCTAAAATAGTACACTCTAAAGGGCATCTGAATTATCAAAGCACTGGTTAAGAGAAAAAAATTCTCAGTCTTACTTATAAAGCAAACTGTCAGTCAAAAGCCTAATATAATCCCTAAAGTCAGCTGCTAGACTGTTTGGTTGCTTGATGTGTGAAGTGTTGCATCATGCATATTATTGCATATTAGGAACAGTTAAAAGGGAAAATACCGTATATACTCGAGTATAAGCCGTCCCGAGTATAAGGCGAGGTACCCAATTTTACCTCCAAAAACTGGGAAAGCTTATTGACTCGAGTATGTAATAAACTTACCCAGGGGACGGCAGGGACGCCTGCCGCCCCCTCGACGGGGACGCCCGTCTCGCTCCTCCGCCACCGATGCGGCTAGGCCCCAGGCGCCGGCTCCTATGGAGCGCGTGGCGCGCATGCAATAGAATTAAAGGGGCAGGCACGCTGGCGTGATTGCGCTGGTGTGTTTGCGCAGGCGCTGGCACTGATTTGCCAGCGTCCAATGGCGCCAAATTCAAGTGTTTAAAGGGCCATCAGACCTTTTATGCCTTGCCCAACGTAGGTTCTGTATATGGTTCCTGGGTGCGTTTATCCTGTGATTCTTGTTGTGACCTTTGGCTATCCCTGATTCCTGTTTGACTTCCACCTGTCCCGACCCTTTGGCTTGTTCCTGACTACTCTTTGGATTCCGTTCTGTACTTCAACCCTGTTAGTTGCTGACCTGGCCTGTGACCTCGACTATTCTGCTGCTTACCGATTTTGTACTGCATTCCCGATTGGTTTCGACTCGGCCCGTTCCTGGACTTTGATAACCTTTACGTTAAGTTCCCTTGCTCGCCCAGAATTCTTCCCTCAGTCTCCTCACTATTAAGTCCTGGCGGCATCCGAGTAGCGGAGGGCCCCACCCGACGTGAAAGGCGGCGGTTATAGGCCGAAGCGTGAGCCGAGCCCGGGACATTGGGGTTTACTCTGGGTTGTGGGATACTGAACGTTACATTACGTTGGGCCATAAAACTAAGAAGATGGAGCCAGCTGAAGCTACTGCTTCCACCACTCCTTCGGAAGCGATTCTGGCGAATCTTCTACAGAGGCTTGGTGAACAAGAGGACAAGCAAGACTATATTGTGCAATGTCTTCAAGGTCTTTCTTCCAGACTTGACATGATGCAGCAACAGCCTGTTACTGGTCCGAGTAATACTACTCCTCAGGCAAGCACTTCTCTACCTCCACCTACAGGTAGTACCTTCCATGAGCCCAAGGTTGCTTTCCCCGAAAAGTTTGCTGGGGATCGAAGTAAGTTTTTTACTTTTCAAGAGGCCTGTAAGCTACATTTCAGTTTTTTACCCTATTCCTTCCCTACTGAAGAGTCTAGGGTGAATTTTGTAGTTACGCTCTTACAGGGTGATGCCCAGCTCTGGGCATTTAGTTTGTCTCGAAGGGATACAGCCCGGCACTCTTTAGAGGCTTTCTTTAATGCTATGGCTATTATTTACGATGATCCTGATCGTGCCGCTTCTGCTGACGCAGCCATACGTGCCCTTAAACAAGGCAAACGGCGGGCAGAGGATTATTGACTGAATTCCGCCGTTGGGCGGTAGAGACGGGCTGGAATGGTACGGCTCTTATGAGTCAATTCAGGGTTGGTTTGGCTCCGGCTATTAAAGATATAAATTTTCCCACACAATCTTCTCTGGATTCTCTCATGCATCTGGCTATCCAGATTGATCGAAGGCATAGAGAGAGACTCCAGGAGGAGCAGGTTACCTATGTTACACCTCCTTCTGTAAATGTCTTTAACACCCCACAAGTCTTTCCTAGATCTTTAGAAGAACCTATGCAGATTGGTTCTACTCGTCTCTCTTACGAAGAGAGGGTTCGTAGGAGGAATAATGGTTTATGTCTGTATTGTGGGGATAAGGGGCACTTTCGCAACACCTGTCCCAAAAGACTGGGAAACGACAGAACCTAAGCAGGTCTGGGGAATCTTGCTTGGGTGATGTAGTTTATACTCCCCAATCTTCTTAAATTTTAATTCCGGTTCTTTTGAGTTGGGACAGTGGTTGTGTGCAGAGCTCTGCTTTTTTGGATTCTGGGGCAGCGGGTAATTTTTTGGATTTTGGGTTTATTCAAAAACATGGTATTCCCTGGGGACCACAGGTTCCATCTTTCAGATTATCCGCCATTGATGGTAGATCTTTGGGTTCCGGACTAGTATCTACTCGATCTAAGGTTATTCACATGTCCATTTCCGATCATTTTGAATCCCTTTCATTTTTCATTACTGAGTGCCTACAGACTCCAGTCATTTTAGGCCTTCACTGGTTACAAGGTCATAATCCCCAGGTTGATTGGCCCTCTGGTAAAATTTTGAAATGGAGTCCTGCATGTATGTATTCTTGTGTTAAGTCTGTCCAGACCCTGGCCGCTACTTCTTTAAAGAGTCTCCCTCCTTGTTATGACGCTTTTTCTGATGTTTTCTGTAAAAAAGCAGCTGAATCCTTACCCCCCCCATAGACCCTATGACTGTGCTATTGAATTATTGTCTGGGTCTTCTCCTCCCAAGGGTAGGACATATCCTCTTTCCCTCCCCGAGTCTTTAGCCATGGAAGAATATATTAAAGAGAATTTGGAGCGGGGATTCATTAGACCTTCTTCTTCCCCTGCGGGGGCTGGGTTTTTTTTTTGTCAAGAAGAAGGATGGGACTCTTAGACCCTGTATCGATTATAGAGGGTTAAATAAGATCACGGTCAAGAATCGTTACCCTCTCCCTTTAATCTCTGAACTCTTTGATAGAGTGAAGGGGGCTGTTATTTTTTCCAAATTGGATCTAAGGGGTGCCTATAATCTAATCAGGATAAGGGAGGGGGACAAGTGGAAGACCACTTTTAATACCCGAGATGAGCATTATGAATACTTGGTAATGCCATTTGGTCTGTGTAATGCCCCCACTGTTTTTCAAGAACTGGTTAACGATATCTTCCGTGATCTTTTGGGTCGGTTTGTCGTTGTGCATTTAGACGACATTCTAATTTTTTCTTCAAATTTGTTTTCCCATCGTGCTCATGTTCGGGAGGTTCTATCCAGGTTAAGGCAGAATCATTTGTATGCTAAGCTTGAGAAATGTCTCTTCGAAGTCTCTGCTGTACCTTTCCTTGGATATATTATTTCCCAAACTGGTCTTGAGATGGAGCCCACTAAAGTCCAAGCAATTCAGCAGTGGGCACAACCTCTTTCTTTGAAAGCGATCCAGAGATTTCTAGGGTTCGCTAATTATTATAGGCAATTCATTCTGAATTTTTCCAAATTGGTGGCCCCAATTACTGCCTTAACTAAGAAAGGGGTTGATCCTAGTATTTGGTCTGCTGAGGCTGTTGAGGCCTTTGGTCTCTTAAAAGAGGCCTTCATTTCTGCTCCAGTTCTTCGGCATCCAGACTCATCTTTGCCTTTTATTGTTGAGGTTGATGCGTCTGAGATCGGTGCCGGAGCAGTATTATCTCAACGACATCCTGTCTCCGGTAAAATTCACCCATGTGCCTTTTTCTCAAAAAAATTTTCCTCTGCTGAGGTCAACTACGATATTGGCAATAGGGAATTATTGGCCATTAAATTGGCATTTGAGGAATGGAGACATCTCCTTGAGGGTGCCAAGCATACGGTTTCTGTGTTCACAGATCATAAAAATCTGTTGTACATAGAATCTGCTAAACGGTTAAATCCTCGTCAAGCCAGGTGGTCATTGTTTTTCTCACGTTTTAATTTTCTCATCACCTACAGGCCTGCAGAAAGGAATCTGAAAGCAGATGCCCTTTCTAGAAGTTTTGTCTCCAAGCCTAGGGAGGATTTGGAACCAGTCCCTATTGTTCCTAAGGAGGTGATTGTGGCAGCCTTGAGTCCGGATCTCTCTACCTCCTTGTCGAATGCCCAGGTAGATTCCCCTCCTGATATTCCAGTGGGCAAGTTATTTGTTCCTAGTAAATTACGTGAAGCAGTCTTTCACGAGACTCATGATTCTAAAGTGGCTGGTCATCCGGGTTGTGCGAAGACTTGCGATTTGTTGTCTCGTACTCTCTGGTGGCCGACTTTAAGACAAGACGTTGCCAAATATATTGAGTCATGCCCAGTCTGCCAACGATCTAAGCCATCTAGATCTTTACCTCAAGGGTTGCTGCAGTCACTTCCTATTCCTGAGAAACCTTGGACTCATATATCCATGGATTTCATTGTAGAATTACCTCCATCGAATGGGCATACTGTTATCTGTGTAGTGGTGGACCGTATTAGTAAAATGTCTCATTTTATTCCTCTTTCTACCCTTCCCTCTGCCAAGACTCTAGCTGAACTTTTCATTGTCCATATATTTAAGTTTCATGGGGCTCCTCTCAATATTCTGTCTGATAGGGGGGTTCAATTTGTGTCCAAATTCTGGCGGGCTTTTTGTTCATTAATGGGTACTGATTTGTCTTTCTCTTCCACTTATCATCGCCAGACCAATGGTCAGACTGCGAGGACAAATCAGACTCTGGAACAATATCTTAGATGTTATGTCTCCTGCAACCAGGCACTTTGGGTTAATTTTCTTCCGTGGGCTGAATTTGCCTATAACAATGCCATTCATTCCTCCACTGGCAAATCTCCTTTTTTCACAGTGTTTGGTCTTCATCCCAGAGTTTTTTCTTTCTCAGGTTCATGTGATCTTCCTGCTGTTAAATCCTTTGTGGAAGATTTTTCTAACACTTGGCAGGAGGTTCAGAAGTCCTTATCTTCTGCAGTAGCTGCTCAGAAGAAGGCTTCAGACAAACATCGGAGAGATTCTCCTGTGTATCAGGTTGGTGACAAGGTTTGGCTGTCCTCCAAAAACATTTCTCTGAAAGTCCCTTCAGCCAAACTGGGTCCCAAATTTATTGGTCCTTTCTCTATATCTGATGTTATCAACCCATGTACTTTCAGGTTAAATCTTCCTCCCGAACTCAAGATTTTTAATTCCTTCCATGTATCTCTGTTGAGACCTGCTAGAGTGGTACGTCAGAATTCTCCTCCTCCTCCTATTTCTGTTGAGGGCCAATCTGAATTCTTGGTTCACAGGTTGATTGACTCTCGTATCTCTAGGGGTAAACTCCAATATCTGGTTCATTGGAAGGGTTATGGTCCTGAGGAGAGATCCTGGGTTTTCACCTCTGAGGTTAAGGCGGATAGGTTGGTGAGACAGTTTCTAAAATTTCCCAACAAACCTAAGGGTCCAGTGGCCCCCTCTGGAGGGGGGGGTAATGTAGTAAACTTACCCAGGGGACGGCAGGGATGCCTGCCGCCCCCTCGACGGGGACGCCCATCTCGCTCCTCCGCCGCCGATGCGGCTAGGCCCCAGGCGCCGGCTCCTATGGAGCGTGCGGCGCGCATGCGCTAGAATTAAAGGGGCAGGCACGCTGGCGTGATTGCGCTGGCGTGTATGCGCAGGCGCTGGCTCTGATTCACCAGCATCCAATGGCGCCAAATTCAAGTGTTTAAAGGGCCATCAGACCTTTTGTGCCTTGCCCAACGTAGGTTCTGTATATGGTTCCTGGGTGCGTTTATCCTGTGATTCTTGTTGTGACCTTTGGCTATCCCTGATTCCTGTTTGACTTCCGCCTGTCCTGACCCTTTGGCTTGTTCCTGACTACTCTTCGGATTCCGTTCTGTACTTCAACCCTGTTAGTTGCTGACCTGGCCTGTGACCTCGACTACTCTGCTGCTTACCGATTTTGTACTGCATTCCCGATTGGTTTCGACTCGGCCCGTTCCTGGACTTTGATAACCTTTACGTTAAGTTCCCTTGCTCGCCCAGAGTTCTTCCCTCAGTCTCCTCACTATTAAGTCCTGGCGGCATCCGAGTAATGGAGGGCCCCACCCGACGTGAAAGGCGGCGGTTATAGGCCGAAGCGTGAGCCGAGCCCGGGACATTGGGGTTTACTCTGGGTTGTGGGATACTGAACGTTACAGAGTATAAGCCGAGGGTGAGCAATGCAGCAGCTTCTGGTAAGTTTCAATCTCGTTTTTGGATGATATTCTTAGGCGCCGGCTACTATTCTAAGGTGCCGGCGAATATTCTTAGGTGCCGGCTACTATTCTAAGGTGCCGGCAAATATTCTTAGGCGCCGGCTACTATTCGAAGGCGCTGGCGACCGTTTTTGCGCTTGACCCGAGTATAAGCCGAGGTAGAGTTTTTCAGCATATTTTGGGGGCTGAAAAACTCGGCTTATACTCGAGTATATACGGTAATGTGCAAGCTCTTTGGTGGGCTTAGTTAAATGCCCACTTCTTTTGGTCTCTTTAATATACAGTAATAAACAGTATTGCCTCAGTCAGCCCACCAATAAAGCTCTCACACTTTTACTATTATAGTAGGATTGATCCCATTGACTTCTACACGGACTAGCAAGCTTTTAGATGCTGCATTTCTACATTCAAGTTTTTCAAGTGTTTTGCAACATTCAAACATACAAAACAAGTTCCTGAAACTTTCATTCAAATTTGTGTTTTAGCACATTAAAGAACTTTTTTTAACAAATAAATGGCAAGAACACAAATTTTCAGTGGCCAGGGTTAGACCTTAGGCCAAAGGGCATACAATCACATACAGAAAAGCAACTTAACTCTGGTCACCTGATATGAAATGCACTGTAGAAAGGATATAATTGGCATGTACATATATATGCAATATTAATCCTAAAATGTGTCTAATGGGCATTTTTCTTGGTGCAAGATATAGGCACTGGAAGAAAGGAGGTGCCCGCTTCATGTTATGAAATTCTCTAGCAAAAGTGTTACCTATATATGATTAATTTTCCATATAAACTTTCTGTTTGCCATCTGATAAACCTTTTCAGTACTGCTTCTGTGGAACAGACTGTGATAGAACTGTATTCAAATATACATAACTGTAAAAATATCCATTTATAATTCCCTCAGCACATGTAGGTGTATTCTATTTGAATATTGCCTGATTTAGTTGTTTGGGTACTTAATAAAAAAAAGGCAAATAATAAAGTATATCTGATAAGGGTCTCAGCTAACCTGGTACATTTACTAAATCACCTAATAAAATTTGGCTGAGCAAAAAATGTTTTTATACCCATCTCAAACTAAAATCCTTAAATAAAATTAGTTAATCATCATTGCTCTTAAACCTGGTCCTACCCCCCCCCCCATACATTTCTGGATAACTCTTCTATTCGACTCATACTGGCAAAGGGTGAGAATACAGTGGCCAGATGGACTTCATGCCGATACATTTTTGTGCCCCATATTGGGCACTTAATCATAGGGCCAGGTGTTATCTAATGCATGTGTGTTGAATGTACACCATGTGTATGTATACATAGATTTTATAATTACCACTATTGATAAAGAAATTATAGCTAACTATTCCTATATCTAGCTTTTTTACAAATTGCGACATACTGTACCAACACGATGGGATCTATACGCCAGCAACCCCATGGTTGTATGCTTAAAGCAATTTTGCAGAATAAAACCTTTCTACCAGTTCTCCAGGGCCAGACAGGGACCTAATTAAAATGCACAGAAATGCTCCAATGAGAATTTTGATTTGTGTAAACCTCCCTCCAATTTCTTCATTCTTGAAACTGGAGCTATAGGCTTTAAACAGTTACAGAGTTACAGAGTAACTATTAACAGCAGTATTTCCCGTAATGTTTGAATCATTTTTCTATGCAAGATAGCTGACATAATGCTTTTCATAAAAAGCAAACTTCTTTTTGGTCATCTACATTAAAGGATAAGGGTGTGTTGTGGGACAAATGTATGGGGGGTTTATAATCTCTTTAAGCAAATAAAAAATACATCTGCACTTTTGACACAAAAACAGGTAATGGTTCTGGCCTTATAACAGAACAAACTGCCGATGGCTACAATAAACCTGAAGATATAAAAAAAAAAAGACAACTTTTATTGAATCTAAAATAAAGTCATCAGTTTGCTGTTTTGCTTATGTAACTTAATCGTTCAGTAATTCCGAGGTGGATGTAAATCAGAAGCTGTTAGAGGTATAGATTTTCATGATTCATAAGGTAATCTTGCAAACACAGCAGGAAAATATAGCATTTGCAAATTGCTTAAATGACATGCCTGCCATTATCTGAAATTATAGTCTTAATATATCAAGTATATATTCAATGTTACTTTCCCCCCAACTTGATTATGTATTAAACCTTACCTTTCACTAAAGGTATCTGACATTCCTCATCCTTGTTATTATCCTGCATACTGTAGTTTTTAACCATCACAGCTATACCCAAAGCTTATTTTTAACTTGTGCTCAGCTAGGCTATTATTGAAAGTGAAAACCATAGCCTGTTTGTCATCTAAATATTCTACTATTCTTGTCATTAAGAAACTATGCCACCATGAGCTTTACAAGATAATTAAGCAAGGCATTATATTATATATATATATATATATATATATATATATATATATATATATATATATATATATATATCATGTTATAAACATACAGTATAGTAAAATTACAGTACCCCAACGTGCACCTGATTCATAAATACTGGCTTCCTTTAGTTAGTTTATAGGGAAAATAAATAATAGGAGTGCTTTTATTAATTAGCACTCATTACTTATGTACAGGGTTATTAACAAATTAAAACAAAGTTTACCTTAGATCTGTACAGAAAATAAACACTTTGCCCTTTGTTTGTGCATAACCCTGAAAAATAATATAGCAATATAGCAATATATATATATATATTATATATATACATACAGAACAGAGAGAGAAAAACAAGCCAGACTGGATAAATTATTTGATATCTCAGAATGCAAATGTGTTCCTTGTATGTCATTCTATTCTGAGAGTCACTACAGTGTACATTGTATTGAAACAATTTTATCTTTAGTATGTATAATTTTTATTGTATTACTTCATTTTATGCCATCTTAGCTCCAAAAAAGATAAGTAGCAATTTAAATAGACTGAAAAGAAATATAACACCAAAGACTGACCTTCTTATGTCCTGTAGACAAGGCTTCGAATATGCTTATCTCTTCCCCTACATCAAACAGGGAAATAAAAGAATCATTTCCCACATTGTAGAAGATGAAAATAAAGGATATGATATTTTATTGGCATTCACTGGCTAGCATTTGTTAGAATACAATCTTATTTCCCACATTCACAATTAATATCTTTTTGCCTGCATTTATCCAGCCATGACAGGCTAGTTAGACATCTATTATGATACATAATCACCTGAATATATAAAGAAGAGCAAATTTAGTTAAATATACATTTCTATTTTCTATTTCTACATTTACTATAATTACAAATAGTTCCCTAGCTTCAAGCGATACTGCAGCCTCCTTGTAAAACTATGATACATCTCAATAATTTTTGGAGGAGCACCATGAATAAATATCCAGAAATAACAACTGAAAACACAATAATTTCTGTTTGTAATTAAACTTATGTTGCTACAAGGAATGTTACCAGGAGCACTTAACATTGGTAACAAAAGTTTAAAGTTGCATTCATCTATCTCTTTATCTGAATATATTTAGGATAGTATAGGCATGTGAAAGATCAGACATAAATGCGCTTCAGGACAAAATGTAGGACAAAATATGAAGGCACATACATACAAAGAGGGCTCCCTCTGCAAAAGGAGGATTTAGTGTCATCTGATGACATTTTAATATGTTCTATATTATGTTGCAAGAACAATGTGCCAGCTGAATCTTTACACTGTGACAAAGCGTCACCAAGATCATTATATGGCAGTAATGTTCCCCTGCGTAAGTATAAAGACATTGCACAACACTTTGTGCATAGAATACTCTGCAGGCAGCACAGGAGCCTTTGGCTATATGTGTTATATTTGGGCAACAGGTGGTTTCTAAAAGTACAGTACATGTATGCAATAGCAACCATGGATATATAATATAATTATATAATAAAGAGTTATTTTACAAAAGTAAAAACAGAAAAAGCACATATCACATTGTTTGCACTGGTTATTTAGTCTCTGTCTAGATAAATATTCTGTACTTTGCAACCAGGAGTGGTCATAGCAATATAATATGCAATAAAAGGAGATGTTTTAAAGAGCAAATCGGTGCTCTACTGCTATTATTAAACAGAACATGTAACAGAAGGAGATGCTGATAAAGTAATTAGATAATTATTTCGTTTACACATTTACCAGTGATTGTATTCACTTCCCATCATACCCTTTAGAGTGTAAGCTCTTGTAACCCTTATTTGTTAAATTCTATTTATTTACAACTGTTCTAAAATGCAGCTAAAGTGCAGTGTAACTTATTAATATGATGATGATAATTATAATGATCTTAGATAGGGCCGAAACATTAGATTGAAGTTCTGTAAAAACAGTAAATGATTATTTTACCTTATAAGAACTGAGAGTGCAGATTCTTTGTGAAGTATGTATATAGAGGTATAGGATCCCTTATCCAGAAACCCGATATCCAGAATGCTCCGAATTATGGAATGGCTGTCTCCCATAGACTCCATTTTATCCAAATAATCAAATTTTTTTCGGTTTATTCCTTTTTCTCTGTAATAATAAAACAGTAGCTTGTACTTGATCCCAACTAAGATATAATTAATCCTTATTGAAAGCAAAACCAGCCAATTGGGTTTATTTAATGTTTAAATGAGTTTCTAGTAGACTTAAGGCATGAAGACCCAAATTACGGAAAGATCTGTTAACTGAAAAACCCCAGGTCCGGAGCATTCTGGATAACAGGTATATATATATATATATATATATAGATATAGCGGCGCCGGCCGCTACCCACGTGGCGGCCATGGGCGCCACCATTTTGAAAGCGAACGCCGGCAGGGAAGGACGCGCCGCCCGGAGCTCCTGGACCTGCTCCGGGCGTCGACACAGGCAGTCACAGGCAGTCCTGCTGGGGCCGCGGAAGGAGGTATGACCCGCGTATAAGCCGAGTTTGAGTTTTTCAGCACATTTTGGGTGCTGAAAAACTCGGCTTATACGCGAGTATATACGGTATACAGTATATGTTATATCAATGCCATACAACTTTTGATTTTAATAGCTATTTTAGTCTTGAAATCCATTAAATACTGTGCCATATTATATTTTTTTTTCCATGGACAGAAGCACCAGTTGTAGAAAATAAAAGTACATGAAATCACAATATGCCAAAATAACAGCCTTTGGCTGAAGAAATTATATTTCTACTTGCAAATGGTACCAGTAAAAGTGCTCTTTACCATGAATTTAATTAATGTTAAAATCATGAATGGAAAATAACGACTAATACACATACCAATAAAAGTTTTACATGATTTTCAGTATGGGTATGTTGGATGGGCAATCCTGGCTGAACAGTGACATAGGTACATGTATGTTTAGTTTGATAGCAAGATCCTTTTCTGCTGGATTTTGCTCTGTATGTTAATGTTACCAGGCCTATTTATGTAATGTTTTTTATATACCATAGGATCCTTATTGGATCCTCTGTCATACATAGACTGCTCATCCATGTAACTCAGTTATGATTTGCTGCTGAGCCGAAGATGAAATGAGACATAAGGGGTCAGAAGTATAAGAGCACTACGGGGCTCAAGAGAGCTCATCCATTGAGCACTTCTTTGTGGCAGATAAAAAAAAACTCAGGTGTGAGGCCATCCTTATCCAGAGCAGATGTATCTGCTTAGTACTTAGTTATGTATTCTTGTACCCCTTAGTGCTCCGCACTTCTTACCCTGGTCTATTGTACATTACCTCAATAATGTACAGATTTCTCTCTTATGTAATCCTTTTTTGCCCAGAGTAACCTGCTAGCCAATTAAAATTTCACAGCTGATTAGAAAGG
The DNA here is from genome assembly GCA_038501925.1 of Xenopus petersii. Classification (NCBI taxonomy): domain Eukaryota; kingdom Metazoa; phylum Chordata; class Amphibia; order Anura; family Pipidae; genus Xenopus; species Xenopus petersii. The sequence continues at coordinate 139,671,742 of CM076672.1, forward strand.
AGTTCTAAATGAAGATAACAAAAGAAATCAGTGCAAGAAATATGTGTATCATTCAGCTCTCACAAACAAGAAGAAGCTGAATAATTTCTGACAAAAATGACTAGTTTACAGTAGTATAACACAGAACAGAGGGTCTGGAAATGTGTTTGTCTTAAAGGAAAACTACAGATGAAGCCACTTAGATTTGTGAGTTAAATGCATCGTGACTCAGGGTTAATTGAAGAAACTGTGCTATCTAAAGTCATCTTAACTCATTTAATGCATTTAACCTTTTCATTAGCATACCAAAGCACCATTGTTCACAATGGTGAATGCTTTAATTAGATGGGATGTTGTGACACAGTTTTCTGTGTTAAATGAGATAAATGGGATATCTGTGTTTAGTTATTCTGTGTCAAACAGACAAACCAATGTGGCTGCATCTGTATACACCCAAAATGAACACTTAAGCAACAGATAGTTAATATCATATTAAGTGCCATATTAAAGAATCTTACCAAACTGGAATATATATTTAAGTAAATGTTGCCCTTTTACATCTCTTGCCTTGAGCCACCATTTTGTGATGGTCACCTGACCAGAAATACTTCAACTCTAACTGTAACAGTAAGAAGTGTGGAAGCAAAAGACACAACTCTGTCTGTTAATTGGCTCATGTGACCTAACGTATGGTTTGTTGGTATGTTTGTGAGTACAGTGAATCCTACGATCCCAGGGGGCGGCCCTTATTTTTTAAAATGGCAATTTTCTATTCATGATTACCCAATGGCACATGCTACTAGAAAAGTATATTATTATGAAAATGGTTTATTTACATGAAGCAGGATTTTACATATGAGCTGTTTTATGCAATATCTTTTTATAGAGACCTACATTGTTTGGGGGGTATAGTTTTCCTTTAATGGGGAGCACATTGAGCTCCGGACGTTCAGTCAGGGCCACCATTAGAAATCACAGGGTCCCGTACAACAAAATGTTTTGGGCCCTGCCCACCCCAGATCCCGCCCACTCCACACCACAGTTAAAACACCACACAGACATCAGCGCTAAAAAAGGTAACACACACAAGTTATAAAAAGCTATTGATGGTCAGGGGCCCCATATAAGTTAAAAAAAACTGTAGTACCAGGGCCCCCCTAAAAGTTTTTTTTGGAAAATTGGTGGTCAGGCCAAAAACATTGGCGCCAGGGCCCCCATACAAGTTAAAAAAAAATTGGGGCCCCCAGAGAATATTTTTTAAAAAAAAAACATTGGTGGAAGGGGCCTATAGAGTATTAAAATAATACATTGGTGGCCAGGGGATTAAAAAAAAAAAATTGGTGTTCAGTAGTATTGAACTCGTGGCTTCAGGACTTCAACTTCGCCCCCTTCATGACTTTGGGTCTTTTTGCCGCTTCAGCACTTCAATTTCGGCTGTTTTTATGACTTAATTTTTTTACACCGCTTCAGGACTTCGGGTCTTTTTGCCACTTTCAGGACGTGGGGTCTTTTTGCCTTTCGGGACTTCGGGTTTTTTTGCCACATTCGGGACTTCAGGTCTTTTCACTGCTTTCAGGACTTCAGGTCTTTCGCTGCTTTATGGACTTTGGGGCTTTTTGCCGCTTTCGGACTTCAGGATAAGCTTATTCCTGGGAGATAACATTGTATACCCATGCAAAGCAGGAATATCCCACCTATAGCCCTCAGCTACATCAGTGAGATTCTGGGGGCTGCACTTGAGCAGCAGGGAGAATGCAGACATCCCTGAAGTATACAGTGGCATAATGTAGAGCAACACAATGGTCCCCACTGATTGAGAAGGGGCAAAGCCAATGGCAACTTTACCCTACCCTAAGATTACCGGCAGTGAAGACAGCTGCATTTAGCATTATGCTCTTTACATTATAAAGTGACTTTTTCTCTGTTTTACTGATTAGGTGGGTGCGCTCTGACAGTTTAGTATGGAGGAAAGAGAAATGTTAAAAATCCCACTCTCAGCATCATAACAGGGACACCTAGCGGCAAGTGCTCGCAAAAAGACTCAATCCACAGACACGCATCAGGTCCAGCTACAGCCACTTACACAGCCTCACATATGACAATTACCTATGCCTCCTCACCGGGCAACTTGCGTATTCCGTTACCTAGATGATTGCAGGGTTTCTCCCTATCTCACAGGCTTAGCAGGTTTCCGGTTTATCTCAATCCCCACTGTGCACCCCAAGACTACAAGCAGCCACCATCCCTCACACCTCCTCGCTCTGTGCCAAGCCACGCACTGTTTACTAACTGGTTCAAGGCCATGCCAATCCAAGGTAAAACCCCTTCACGTAGAATGAAAGCCATACAGTCGTTGTGCAGTTTTGGAGAGAGAATTCAGCACTGACTGGACAGAACTTACGTCAATTAGTAAGGGACGGAAGAGACGGCGGCATTTGGGGTGGTCAAGGGGGGCCCGGCTTTTTCAAAAAGTGCAGCACAGCCAAACCCTCCTACAGTCCCGGGCCTGGTACATGAGTACCCCCTGTGCCCCCCTGATGGCAGCCATGCATTCAGTAAATATAAATTATAGATTAATAGTAATTTATTGGAGCTCAATTAGTATAAGTGGGGGGTGTCATACAGTTAGATTACAAATACAGTACAAATGGGGATGTCATATATTTATAGCATTTAAGGCTTAAGACTGCTTGGATAGCCTATAAAAAAATCTCTCCTCGCCAAAGCTAGCCAACCCTACACTCTGTCCGGCATCTAGTAACTAGCTTCTAGTAAAATACCAGAAAAGGGATGGGAAATCTGCTGACATGAAGCTGTGCAAGAAATGAAAATAATGTTAATTATCATACAATTTTCCCTTTTTGCATCAGTACTAACTGAGACATAGTAAACTAACATACCCAAAATTGGAGGGCAACGGTTCCTAAACAGGATACCTGGATCGTAGAATGTAACCTCTTATGAATATAATATCCTGACCGAATACTAATGACATCAGGAATAAAACTGATCTAACAGTGTGAGAGGTGAAACTCCTTCTCTGACCACACCAATTAGCCCATATACTACCTGAAATCTACAAAAACGTTCAAAGGATCCCATGGCTCAGCCAAATACTCGCCAAATACCAAAAATAAATTCTAGATTTTCTAAAAAAAGGTTGCATCTGCATCTTATCATCATCTGCAGAACTTCTATGAAAAAAGTCCTTAGGGAGAAAATAGAGCCTCGCTACAGCCAGTCCTGAGATAAGGATATAAGGACAGACACTAAATTATTGTGAAAAACAATTTAATAACAATAACAATATCCTCAAACACATTTTGTCAAACACACATCTATTCAGTTATCCTATGGCAGCGGTTGGCAGTTTTAAAACCCAAATACATTCAAAGGGCATGGACCCTGCCTTATTTGATATTCAGTGTCAAGAATAAGGGTTACGAAACCACAGAATAAAACATCTTACAGAAATAAGGATAAAGACAGACTGGAAACATATCAAACCCTAATGAGGACCATATTTCATCTTACTAGCAGTCAGTCTTTTAATGGGTCTGCCACTTCTCTCCTGCTGGTGGCCTATGCACCTCATTATAACATCATACAATATAATCTGGTTCAAAAATATATATTTAGTCCGCTAACTGACCTGGAAAAAGCAGGACAGACCTAAGGTGCAGTCTTGCCCAAAAGCAAGGCACATAAACAATGCATTCATTATTTCCTCACCACTAGGTAGAACATGGGAGGATATGTAAAAATGTGCATTCATATATATGTTACCAGTTATTCAAACCAGTATGCACACCAATTGCAAGACTAAAGAGAGAACAATGAATTGAGCCAGACTATCAAGAGTATCAATGCGAGTCATAGCAATTACATTGATTGGGCCAAATCCATTGTCCTGAAACACAGATAAGTCATGGTTTGCCTCCAAAATATAAGGTACCACTGGGCCACAAAAAGGAAGCACCAGAGCCAGTACCATGTTTAGCATATACCTTCAGCTTGGTTATTACCTTAAGCAAACGGTGATTGAAAAGCCAAGTTCCTTAAATACTGCTTGGGCACAAGTACCTCAACATACAGACCAGCTAAACAGAGAATTGTTAACATATTTTAAGCAGGATTAAGCATCTGCATTTCTTTATTTCACAAATGTAATTTTTCAAAATGGTTAAAAAAAAACTGATGTGAACCTGATACTGCCAAATATAATTAAGTGCCTTTAAGTCACTGAATCATTCCAATAATTTACTTTGTTGTAATTAATAAAAGTTACTTATAGTTTTCATCTTATTTGACTCAGATAAAGAAAACTCTCAAATGGAATTACATTCTTATTTATTTAACTATATGGTGGTGTGGGAGAGGGGGCTGCAAATGAAAATCTGTGGTTGATTGGCGTAACTTTCCTACAGGAACATCTTCATTAAGTAATTGCGTATATATTGATTTAGAAATGTATTTGTGAATTTAAATTAGCTTAGTATTGATTTATACACAGTGACTTGTAGGTCGGGCTTTTTAGGACAAAACTCATTTTTTTTTTAACTCAAATTTTTCGAGACATATTAAAAGCCTGATGCAGAAAAAAGCCAGACCTCAGACCTGCCGAAGTTGTGTATAAGTCAAATGGCAGAGGTCCCTATCATTTTTTGTTTCTGTGGTCTGTAGGGATGTAGCGAACAGTTCGCCGGCGAACTAGTTCGCACGAACTTCGACTGTTCGCGTCCGCCGAATGTTCGCGAACGTCGCGCGACGTTCGCCAATACGAGTTCGCGTTCGATTCGAACAAAAATCGTTCGACCATTCGACCATTCGATTCCTTCGACCGCTAAAATCGAAGGATTTTCATTCGAATCGAACGATCGAAGCCATTGGATCGAATGAAATCATTCGATCGAATGGCTTCGATCGTTCGAGTCGAACGAAAATCCTTCGATCGAACGATTAAAATCCTTCGATCGTTCGAATCGAACGATTTTCGGATGTTCGAAGTTCGCGAACTGTTCGCGAACTGTCCGCATTTTTTGCCGGTGTTCGCGAACGGCGTTCGCGAACACATCGGTGGCGGTTCGCTACATCCCTAGTGGTCTGCGCTGGAATTAGCCCAAAAATTCTAACTTTTTCTGGGTTTTCGGGCAAAAGCCGCCAAATTGTGGATTCTAGTTTGGGCTGACCTTTTTTATTTAAAACATCCGAAAAATTCGGCTTTTGATAACTAAACGCGGTAGTGTTCTAGTGCTGCATTTAAATGGACCAAATTTTATAATGCTGCCGTTACTTTTAATACAGTGCTTGTGTGTGACTGTACTAATGTCATTAGTAATAGCAAAATCTGTCCTGTTTTGCTTTGCTCAAAAATTAGCAAAACAGCAAAATTTTCCAGTAAACAGGGAAACATTTCCAATCCGCTGTGAGTTTTTTTTTAGCACACAATACATTCTAATGTCTATGGTCATTTTTTTCACAACAAAACCTGGTAAAAAAAAATTCACACATCACCAGATACAGTGGCTGTCCAACTAGCTGTAAATGACTCACCTTGTGCTGGAAAACAAATCCCGCAGAACAGGGTACATATTCCATCATTTTATTTTATTTTTTTGTACTTAGCACACTGCCCTGTACTTAGCTTTAAAACAATACCAAGTAGCAAGCGTGTCGCATTGCATAGCTTATCTCACTGTAATTGTCATTTTTCCATAAACATTGGGGGGGGGGTTGATGGAACCAAAAATAACTAAATCAAAACAAATATATTTTACCTGAACAGTCACTTCTATATCATCCCGAATCTGTCAGATCCTGCACTTGGGGGCAGAGTTCAACCACTGATAAATATACTTCAAAAAGTATATATACTAGAAAGTGGGTACGTTTTTTTGTGGTGAGCTCGAATTTCACACTTTCATAAATCTGCTACTCAGTATCATTTGACTCATTGCAAAATTGCAACTTATAATGCATTTATATAGGGGCTGCAACTTTCTTTACTATGGTTTAACTTTGCTTTTTTATTTATTTCCTTAGTGATCATCAGATAGAAATGGAGCTGTCCATGTACTGAATTTAGAGAGTGCACTGTACTCTCTTACAGCCTGTAACTGTTTTGTCTATAAATTGAATCTATGGTACAGTTTTGCCTCATTTGGGGTTATGCAATAAATGGCGCTAAGTTTGCCCAAGGGCAATAACTCATAGCTACCAATCAGCAGGTAGCGTTTAGGGATGTAGCGAACTGTTCGCCGGCGAACTAGTTCGCGCGAACTTCGACTGTTCGCGTCCGCCGCAAGTTGGCGAACGTCGCGCGACGTTCGCCAATAGGCGTTCGCGTCAAAATCGTTCGACCATTCGACCATTCGATCGCTAAAATCGAACGATTTTCGTTCGAATCGAACGATCGAAGCCATTGGATTGAATGAAATCATTCGATCCAATGGCTTCGATCGTTCGATTCGAACGAAAATCGTTCGATCGAACGATTAAAATCCTTCGATCGTTCGAATCGAACGATTTTCGGATGTTCGAAGTTCGCGAACTGTTCGCGAACTGTTCGCATTTTTTGCCGGTGTTCGCGAACGGCGTTCGCGAACACATACACGGCAGTTCGCTACATCCCTAGTAGCGTTTACTCGTCACCTGTTTAAAAGCTAACATCTTATTGGTTGCTATGGGTTACTGCTCCTGGGCAAACTTAATGCCTTTTATTACATATGGGGGTATGACTGTTATTATTTGATATACTTAGACACAGGACCTGTTTGCGCACATGTGATGACCAATCCTATTTTAATAAACAAACTAAAGTAACATCCCCCAGTGCAAACACATGCACACCCATACCCAAACTTCCATGATTAAAACTACTTTACAATATTATTATGAACCCACTTCTTGGATTCTGATTTAGTTTATCTTTTTGTCTTTGAAGAACAGAGAAAATGCTCTTTCAACAAAGAGCTCAGTAGAGATCCTTTAAATACCCAGACAGGTGAAGCTTAACCAGTGAAGTGAATTATATACCACTGAATGTATGAATAGAAAATAAACAGATTTTTTTTGACAGAACACATTTAAAAAAAAAAGAGAGAGAAATTATGCTCACACAACTGTGATATTTTATAGATTGCTGGGAATAGCTTAAGCCTTTTTACATTTGCATTTAAAAAGAAAATTGAAATATGAGAATTTAAGGAAATAGAAAGTTAATTTCAATACACAGTAGAAAAGGAGCAGATATATGAAAGATATTTTTATCTTTGATTTATGTTGCTGGCAAGCTGCCATAGATTAAATAGGACATCTGGATAAAATCTGAAGGAGCTCAAGTGTCCTGGTTTCTATTCTCTATTTTAAAACATTTTTTCACTTTCAGATACTGTACTTAAAAAGTAGAAATGGTTGGCCAGAAGTAAAACAGGTGCTCAACTTTTTTCCTTGTAGAACTTGCAAAGCAAAATTCACATTAAAATGTATCTAAATACTATTGCACATTTTATTGTACGTTCATTTCTAGATTTGCTATGTATTCCATGTATTTCATAAAGAATTCTACAGTATGCCATACTTACAGGCATTTTCAAAGCAGTTAACTTGCTTGTATATCATTTTTCCGTCTGTTTCATGTGATCACTTAGAAAAATAGAGGCATCATAAAACATATTTCCATTATATAAAAAATATTTGTGTGAGGACCACACTCAACAGGACTTATTTAAAAATTAAGAAATCTTTATCTGGCCCATAAACCAGGTAAGGCACAGAGGTATAGGATATGATATACAACTTTTTTTTAATTTCAGATTGATAGTAGGTTTATTCAGTAATTAGTGCAATATTTGGTGGGATTTTTAAAATATACAGTAGGTACATAACAGCATTACCAACTGGTAAAAACCGTTACTTTGAGTGTCCCATATATAGACAAGTCACGTATACTGTAGGCTTGTATACTGCAGTCCATTATGTTATTGTTCCTTCATGTTGCACAGGACCAGATGGCTCAGTAAGAGTCAAAAGAGCAATGCTGGAAGAATGTTGGTGTCTAGGCCTCCCTTCATTAGGGAGGGTGGTTTTCAATTCCAGTAATGTGGATCAGGAGCCAACGTCCCAGTTGCATCCCCCTCCCCTCTCTGTAGACAACCCTCTTTGTACCTACTTTCTAACTTATCCTTTGTAATTGCAATGTAAGGTATCCCAAACCCAGAACAAACCCCAAGGTCCTGGCCTCAGCTCACACTTCCATCTAAAAAAATTGTTTTTCGCTTGTGAGGAGCCCTGTGTATTCTGATACCACCAGGTCTTATAGTGAGAGGGCCAAGGAGAGAGTTCAGGGCAGACAAGGGAAGCAATCAAGTATAGGAAGAATATAGAACAAAGAACGTGGTTGAGAGACAGGCTGGGTCAATACCAATCAGGCAGAGAAGTACAAAAGCAGTTGTCAGGAACATAGTCGAGGTCACAGGCCAGGATCAAAACCAACAATTGTGCAGTACAGAAACAGGATCTGATATAATGGTCAGCAACAGGCAGGGTTCAGGACAGACAGCAAACTAAAAATGGTCAGGGACAGGCTAGGTACAGGTACACTTACAGTATTACACAGTCCTTCCCTCAGAAATAAGATACTATTTTACCCCTTTGTTCCAATCCTTGTTTTGGGCAAACATAACTTTATCAGTAATTTTTTTTTTACATACACTACGCAAACTATGCAAATTGGTGCAACATTTGCAATCTTTATTCCACTGTGGGAAGTGGATGCTAAACATTTTCCAGGTTTGCAAAAAAGCTATTTTAAATTTGTGCAAAGAAATATTTGTCCGCAGAGGCATACATTTTTGCATTTTGAATATTTTCCCTGAATTCTTCTGAATATTCTGTAACACATGACACTGAATTACGCACATGAAATAAAGTTATACTGTGAATACAGGATAACTATAAGTAGCAAACAATCCATGACAAATAGTGATTTTTTTTAAGATTAAGGGGCCGATTCACTAAGGGTCGAATATCGAGGGTTAATTAACCCTCGATATTCGACTAGGAATTAAAATCCTTCAACTTTGAATATTGAAATCGAAGGATTTAGCACAAAAAGTTTGATCGAACGATCGAAGGATAATTCCTTCGATCGAACGATAAAATCCTTCGAATCGAACGACCTTCCCCATAGGCTAACAATGACTTCGGTAGCTTTTAGATGGCGAACTAGGGGGTCGAAGTTTTTTTTAAAGAGACAGTACTTCGACTATCGAATGGTCGAATAGTCGAACGATTTTTAGTTTGAATCCTTCAATTCGAAGTTGTAGTCGAAGGTCGAAGTAGCCCATTCGATGGTCGAAGGAGCCCAAAAAAAACTTCGAAATTCGAAGATTTTTACCTTCGAATCCTTCACTTGAAGTTAGTGAATCGGCCCCCAAGTTTCAGATATGAATATAAAATTAGTGTCATGACAGTTTAGATGTGAAAGCCAAGAAGAGCCTCTACAAAGTATGAGCAGGGACAATGTTTTTTAAATGACTGTGGACAGAAAAGGAAATTGGAATGCTTTTGCTATGCTATTTAACCAGTATTTATCTCTGTATATTCCCTTAAAATGGAGGAAGAGGAAGCAAAACTAGATCTCTATGAATTAATTGATGTTAGCATTAGGACTGATAAGAGGAAAATGTATGTTTCGACATTTTAGTTATCTATAAATAGTAGAAATAATGGAGTTGGGATGCTACTGAAGCCAGGGAACTTATGATGGCTGATTTTGGACCTCCTTCTGTTCTACTCTTTACACCACTGAAAATCCAGCTAATGAAAGCTTCCTTTTGCATAGACCCAGTTCAGTAAGTTTCATTACAGGTAAATAATTGATTCCGGGGCGAGGAAGTTCAAAAGAAACTAGATCATTTGAAGTTTAAAAAACATCTAAAACCTAATGAAATGTGCTAATTTTTTTGGTTCATGATAGTCTCAATACAAGATAACAGGATACAAAATACAAATATACAAAAATGTAATGGTAATTTCCTGATGGTCGAAAGTCTGAACATTTTTTTCTAACAAGTTCTGGCATTTTAGAAAACAGTTTCTAAATTTGCTTTGTGTACCATGTTCACTATAGTAGTGATGGACTAATATAACAAACCATCTGTTCATGCTACTCAACGAGTGAATTTGGCCCTGAAAAATATATATACTGTATGCTGGTATGGGATCTTGGGCTTTTTTGGATTAGGGGATACAGTACATTTACACATTGAATAAACCCAATATAATGTTTTTACATTACATTGTTATTACAGACAATTGTTTTTTCTTAAATGGACCCTTTGCATAATTTGGAGCATTTTGGACATTGGGTTCCTGGTTAAGAGATACCGTACCTGTTTTACTTCTGCATTGTTTCAAATAAACTAAGCAATCTCTTTTTAATATATAATCAGTCCCTGCCCCAGTGAAGTTTATAATCTAAGTTCTTTATCGCATTTATAAATACTAGGGTACATTTAAATATACAACAAACTTATGTTATGTCAAAATATTGCAGTGTGTATTTTTAACCAGTCATAATAACCTATTTAAATTGAATGACATGGTGGGACATGGTGAGTTATTTGAGCAAAATGGTTAGATAAAGTTTGCTACAGCTTTAGCATTTTCCTATATTTCCTTTTATTTCATAAGATTAGTCCTCCGTAGTACTACTTATAAATGACCCACGGTAAGCCTTTATGCTTCAAGGTGTTGGTCCTGTTCCTATGCATGGAAACATATTATCTCTTCTCAAACCACTCAAACTGATAAAAATATTAGAAAAATATAAATATGGGCATGGCTCAAAGGAAAGTACAGTAAATGTAATTTATTACATACAGTAGTGAGGTTTTTCTGTTCCTTGTTAAAAAGTTTCCCAAAGTAAAATATAAGAATCCGAATATTTTTTTACCCCAAAACATAAGGATAAATTAGTCTTAAAACAAGAGTGTTATGTAATAATGTGGGATATTTTGCCATGGTAACTGTATTTATAAATACAGCTTACTGATATGTTGCACTTCTTGTAGTGACTTATAAATGATGTTTATCCATGTTGACACATCCCAGGTGAGTCAGTAGAAATGTAGGTCATGTAAAAATGAACTCTGAACCACTCCCAGTGCATCTGCTTTATCACAGTTCATGTGATATGGGACATTTTCTATGTATTGCAGTCTTATGTTTTACACAGTGCATTCATTTCTGATGTTTACAAGTGTTATAAGATTATGTTATAGTAACTGTCCCTCAATATTACAGTATTTTGAACTTTTGTGATAAACTCTGATCTGGTCACATATAATACTCAAAAGAAATATTATCTGTTTAGCATTTTTAACTTACATAAAAAATGTTTGCACACCAAACCAAACATTTGCTGGCAGCACAACTGCTCCCATTTTCTCATAGGCTGTACTAAGATAGTATACACAGCAGGAACCCTATATCAAGCACCAGGTGCACTTTTACCCTCCTTGGCAACTAAGATTAGTGCTTTTCACAAATCAATTTTTTTTCTCAAAAATTTCTCTAAAAGCAGTCGAGGTTCTATAGAAATCAATGGGAGCTGTGTTGATATTGGACTTCTTTTATCTATCCGGACTTTTAGACGTTTTCTTTTTTTTCTCTAGTAATTCAGACAAACGTGACATTTGTAGGGGTTTTCAATCGTCGAGTCTTTTATTCAATTACAAGGTATTCATGATTTAAGAGAAATAGAGTTTAATCATAGTTTTAAAAATCCTTTTTTAATTAAAACAAAGTTGACTCCATGAATCAAAAAATTATCTCAAAATAATCAACAAAATTGTGTGCCAATTCGATTTGCGCAACTTTTTCAAATTGTTACTCCAAAAACGAGACTTTTTATTGAATTGCCACCATGACAACTCAAATTTTATCTGATTATCGGACAAAAAGAAGTGTGGATTACAATGTCAAGAAACGTCTTCAGGAACATCTGCCATTGACTTCTATATGACCTCAACAGGTTTCAGCTGGAATATTTTCGGATTTTAAAAAATTCGAGTTTAATATACAGGCTCGTACATATCACCTGGTCAATTGAAATAGCCTCCCCCCTCCTCCGAATTCATTTTGCACATCAAAAGCACTGGATCACTTCCTTTAAAACCTAATTTTTGTGCAATATTCACAAGTACTGCTGTAATGAGCACACCAGGGCTTTCAGAAAATTGCCACTCAAGGTAATTTTAAGCATTTTGTGCCCTGTTCACAAAGCTATAAATTGCTTGAAATTTTCCCATGAGCAGCTGTCCCTAAACAAAGGCTAAAATGAAAAGTAAAGTCTACCAACATTTGAAAGGGCTTGTTAAGAAGATCTTCTCTTCTTACACAATAATCATGAACTGACAAGTACTTAGAACCACACATCTACTAAGTGCACACCATGGGATATGAGAACAGCTTTTTAAAATCACATTTTCTGTGTTAAAGGACATAAAGGGCATATTTAATAAAAAAAATAGAACTGCACAGCAGAACAATACATAAATAGAACAAAGAGGTCAATAAATACACATATACGCAAAGTACATTTACAGTAAAGATTAAGTGGTAATGCTAGAGAGCCAAGATGAAGGAGATCCCTACCCCAAAGAGCTTACAATCATTAAGTGGGTGGGTAACTTACAGACACAAATAGGAGCATATTAGCTACTGCAGTTTACAGTGGTTCTCATTGCATTATTAATGCGAGATGGACCAGATGTTATGTGGGTGATCAAAGAAATAGTATTCAAATTTTGGGAGGAATTCAGGGGTGGCATTCTAAATCTAAGAAGACGATAGAAAGAAGAGTTCGGGTTGGAAACAGCAATGAAAGTGAGTGGTGAAACTAGGTGGTGGCTTTGAGATGAATGTATAGAGGTGCATATCAATGAAGGGCTTTGGATGTTATGAGAGGGAATTTCTAAGTTGTTCTTTATATAATGGGAAGCCAAGCAGTAAAGGGGCTTAGATAAGTAAAAAAATTCTGGCAGCAGATTTTAAGACAGGTTGTATTAAGGAGAGGAGGAAGTTGGGAGGTCAATTAGTAGCAGGTTACAGTAGTTTAGGCAAAATAGGATGAGTGTAAAGCAACTTGAATGTTTTAATTTCTGCTTGTTTCTAATATGGGCCAACATAAGAAACTGGTTAAAAGTGTGCTCACTGCTCAGCTTTCTACAAGTGTATTTTTCCAAAATCCTCTTGTATTGTATATTTCTATGTACCTGACTAGTAATTCTCCAAATGGAGGAGAACGTATATCTGTTTAATTAAACTGAACAAAAAATTCGAAAGAGCATCCTCTTGGTATAAGATCAGGCAGAAGAGAGAAAGAAAATAGCAGCAAGTGAAGCAGCTGGAGATCAGTGGAAATGGCCAACTAACAAATAATCTAATAGGAAATAGAATACATTGCAGCAAAATGCAATGAATAAGAGAACAATAAATAAGGAAATAGGTGTGAAGCTCTATATAGTAAACTAGAAGTGTTTTATAAAGTCATAATGTGGAAAAACCCTTCCATTGCTTAGAAACCATATTGCTTTTGCAAACTGTCAACAATGTGAGGTAAAGGTGTATAAATCTGCAATATTGATATGACAGCCTATTGTTTAAATGAATCAGTCGCTCATTTGCAGATAGCTGGAGGATCTTTCATGCAGCTTTTCTGTGGCGTAGAAAATAATGAATCTCATGTGACAATTTGTTATACAATTCCATGTGTTTTAAATCTTTAAGAAACTTTTACATAGAACCTCCTGATAATTTCCCATCTTCGTTATATGTTTACATATATCAAGTACCTAAATATATTAGGCTTACCATATGGTAAGGATATTTTATGAAATATATTGCAAGAAATTAGCATCAACCCTAACCGTTAATGGCATTATCGAAGCAGCATGTTAACTGTTCTTTAATTTGGGACTACTAATGATTGATTATACATCAACTTATGCCAATAAGCAAGACACCATGCATGTCAAAATTTATTGTACTACTTTGAGGTCATATGCAAGAATATGGGAGTGATTTTCTTTGTATTTGCTTGGTTGCCAACTATACAGTAGGTTATAAAATTATTGTAACAGGTAGAATGTTCATCTCTAAAGTGTCCTAGGTGTGCTCCCAAGTAATAATACCATAAACAATATTGTCAAATCAACATGTAATTAACACATAAAGCATGTGTAGTTCAGTGTTATGGTTCACTGATTCCTAGGATGTTCTGTCACAGGCATCCAATGGATTCTTTTCAGAATATATTAGGGTTGGAATCAAAAACATCTGCAGAATAACTGCTGAAAGTGCTTTCAACACAACGGGGCCGATTCACAAAGGGTCGAATATCAAGGGTTAATTAACCCTCGATATTCGACTGGGAATTAAAATCCTTCGACTTCGAAGTCGAAGGATTTTAGCGCAAATAGTGCGATCGAAGGATTATTCCTTTGATCGAAAGATAAAATCCTTCGAATCGAACGATTCGAAGGATTTTAATCCAACGATTGAAGGAATATCCTTCGATCACAAAAACTTATGAAAACCTATGGGGACCTTCCCCATAGGCTAACATTGAGTTTGGTAGCTTTTAGATGGCGAACTAGGAGGTCGAAGTTTTTTCTTAAAGAGACAGTTCTTTCGACTATCGAATGGTCGAATGGTTGAACGTTTTTTAGTTCGAATAGTTAGATTTGAAGTCGTAGTCGAAGGTCGTAGTCGCCCATTCGATGGTCGAAGTAGCCCAAAAAACACTTCGAAATTCGACGTTTTTTTACTTCGAATCCTTCACTCGAAGTTAGTGAATCGGCCCCAACATGTTTGTAAGCACACACTGGGGGTCATTCATAAAGTTTGAGCAGTGCATATTTATTCGCAAATGACCGTGTTGTCCATGTTTTTTCCTGAACGCTGAAATATTATAGTGCTATGCCCGTCTTTCCGTTTTTTTTTTCAAAAATGCATTGCACACAAAAATCTGAAAATGGCTCGCAAATGAGACAGGTATTTGTGTGATTGCGCCACTGTGCGAGGTTGTTGTGAGTGGAAATAGTTATGACAGTAAATTAAATATGTAATTTGCAAAACTGTTTTGTGAATATCTTCTCTGCCACCAAAGTCGTGGTGTAACTCAAACAGAGAAATATCCGCAATTTGTGATTATGTTATATTTAAAAAACCTCTTATGGAATAAAAATCTGAAATTCTCTTTGCATATTAAATACACCACTCTTATCCATAATTCCATTGAGTTAATAGGAATAAGTCAGGTGGTAAAAACATTCTAGTGCAAAAGTGTATCTGTAAAAGATCAGCAGCCATAGACACCGATTTTGATGAAGCTTTTTCTAGCTAACACCTCTTTTTATACAACATCATCACACAACTTTATAAATTGGGGTTTTATACAATGTTATATATTGTTAATGTGGTGATGTTTTGTACATGTAAAAGCCATTTTTGTACTCAGCATTGTATAATGAAAGAAATGCAACTTTTCTAACATTCAAATTACAATGGGACAAAAAGATATCTTGAAAGTTTTATTTCTTAAAAATATATCAGCTTCTTCTTTCTGTGTATAGAAATGGCTTTAGGAAGCAATTATTTTATTTATGCTCATTGCATTGTTACATAGATGTCAGTGCACAGCAAGCAATATTTGCAACAAAGTCACTTTTTCTACCCATTTCACATTATTAAATAAGCTCTTTTCAACATTTCATCTTAACTAATTTAATGCTGAGAAGTATGTATTGCACAGCAAATATAGCATGAGTACATTATTTATCACAGCTGCAGTGTTTATATTTGTCATAAAAAACATGCTATACTACGTAATACATTTTTTTTTGTAATATGCTTTTTTTTCCTCCAAAGGGTTACCTTGGTTGTTTGAAGTTGTTTCAAGCTGATTTCCTCATCCTGTTACTGCGTAAAATGTAAATGGCTTGCTTAGAAAAACTGTAGGAATTTTATGATATCCTACAACAATTCTTTTAATAATTCTTGTTAAAATATGGTATCAATAAAAGGATATCAAGTTATTTCTGTTAGGGACGTGATGATATTCTATGAATATTTATTTCATTTTATAGCCACAACGACTTCAACCTGACGAAGACAACAACTGCCTCCCAAAGTCCACTAACATACGGGTGATTATGAATGACTCACATCTTTTACATCTAGAACGAATAATGGGCATGTTTGATTTTAGTTTAATTATTTTATTTGTTTTGCTTTTAATGTTTTTTTTTTTTAAAAAAAAGAAAATTAATCTCCAGCACTTACTTTATTTAGGTGTGGTGGTAATTATGGAAGTGTGCACACTACTACCCCATCCCAACAGATTTTAGATTTAACTTAATTGCATATGTTTATATTATATGTATGTTTAAAAATGTACACTTAAAGGACCAGTAACATCAATTAAAAAAAAAAAAATTGTTAGTATTCAAAGAAAAAAACCACAAAGACATATTAAATTTTGAAATCGCTAAGTCTTAATTTAGAAATAAATTACCAAAACTCCGCTTGCGCTCCTCTTCAGCAATCCATCGCGTGTCGCTTGATTTCTCCTCCCTGTCTTCCTTATATTCCTAGATAGCCAGGGAGGAGAAATAGAGCGCCGCATGATGGATGGTTGCCCTGTCACCTTTTCTGAAGTGGAGCACAAGCAGAGTTTTGGTAAGTTATTTCTTAATAAAGATTGAGCGATTTCAAAATTTAATTTGTCTTTGTGTTTTTTTTTGTTGTATACTAAAGAATTCTTTTTAAAAAACTTGATAGAGGTAGCATATAAACTTTTATTAATTACACGTAATCCATTTGTACTGCTCCTTAACTATTAAACTGTCCTTGGCCAACCTTCCTTGGTTCTTGATAAAGGTGGTCCAGTGTATAAACTTGTATGCTACTTTCTGGATATCTAGTTTTAATAATTAAACCTTATCCATTTGCCCCCTTAGACACATAGCACCAGTTAATCTATTGTTACTGTCCTCCTCTATTGGGCGTTTAAACAGGTTTTATCCTAATGTCCCTGCAAGCAGTAACCCTTGTTTTATAATTTAATTTCTTTCCTTAAAAGAGTACAACTGACTGCTCACTATTCTGTAATCAAATTGCTGTAATAAAGCATTCTTAAAATATACTATCTTTTAATAGATAATAGAAACACTACTGACACAAGTTCTTATGTAACATTTGAAATTCCCTACCCAAATCATCCACATGAAGTAATTTATTGCACAGTTTCTTTGTTTGTCCTCAAGCATCACCAACAGGGTAAGTTATGTTGATATGCTCATTAAGCTCATTTTGACAGATTGTGCTAATGACAAAATCACCTGTGAACATGAGAAGAATTCCTTAAAACCTAAATTATTATAGGGTAGGCTTGGAGGGCCTCCTTTCAGAAGCTATGATCTATGGTATATTGTCTTGAGACAGAAGCTGGCAATTACTCAACTATGCATGATAAAAAATTACCAGAAGCAATGCTGTCATTGTTAATCTATTAATGAAACTTTCTCGAGGCTAGAATACATAATTGCCAATGATGTTAAATTTTAACTGCCTCATGATTTTTTAAATCTTTCGGTGCAGGAAAATAATTGTTTACTTTAATAAATATATTGAGTAAAATTTGTACAGGTCATCTAAATTTTAGTCAATATATTTATTAACCACATAAATGCCAAAAACACACTCACATCATAATTCATTAGTTATTAAGGCTTGAAATTTGCACAAAAATAAATCACATGCAAAACGTTTATGCTTGCATAATTTAATGTCGCCTTTCTGAAAAAGTATTATATTTCAATTCGGAATAAGTTGATAGGGAACCACATATCATATGCATAACTTTGTATTTTCTTATGTGCATACAAATTACCAAACAGATTTAACTATGATTTTTTGAAGGATTTGTAGTAATATCTATATTGATTTCTGCCTGTTGCTGAAATAAGATAAAGACAACCTACTGTAGTGTAAACCTTTGAATATTATTCTTCATGTACTGTATATATTTTGGATATATTAATTTACTCTCATTCGTGATAAAATAATTAGTTTGTTTCATGGGACAAACCATAATTAGTAAAGAAAATATTTTACATGGTTTTATTTACAATGCTTACATTTTTCATAAACCTAGGGGGTCTGGTATATACAATAGGTAATAATATTAACCAACTAACAATCTTGTTCCATTATAGATTCTGAATAACAGTAATGTTTTAGTTTATGGTGGACCCAAAGTAAAAGCAGTAGTACAATATTTTAGTATCCTTTAAACATGTATATAATAGATAGATAAGGTTAATTTATTAATCTACATTTCAACACTCCCTTTACTCTTTAATGTGTGGCATCTAAGCATAAAGGATTCTCAGTTGTATTTTGTACTAAAGGGCTCATTCAACGTCATCTTACGTGACCATAGTTTGACTATGCCCCCTGCTTTAATCCTACTTCTACACCTGAGAAATATCATCCAAGTAGACACTCAAAAAACTTTTACTGATCCGCAGACTAGTTGTTAAGACCAGCTATTTTTAATGAAGATACACAGCTCCCCACCGTGTGTTTTTCCTGAAAGCAAATTGTTCCTATCAGCATGTTTTGGCTCCCTTTATCAACTTCCTAGGCCCCTGAAAAGGCAGATTACCAGTCTGGGCCTGGTTAAGACTTTTATAACAATATGAAAATAAAATTTCAGAGAGAGAGATACAGAGATAAACCCTGGTATAAACAAGAATGGTTATAGTTCATGCACTAATAACATATGGCCACTCTGATTTGTTTTAAAAAAAGAAAAAAGTCTGGTTGGTTAACATAGTCTAATCAACACATCATAAGACATTTGCATTGTCTCTAAAAGGTCTTGTTTTAACACTATAGCCAAAGCAGCTGGTGAGAGGTTAGAGAGCTCTAAAGTCACCCGATTCTCTGGCTATTGTTTTCTATTGTGCCATCTGTGGTGTGTTAAATATTCCTTAATATTGCCAGCTCAGGGGGAATTTATATGTTAAAGCAGTTACAAAAAAGAATGTGTCCAAGAATCTTCAGGAGAAATAAATGACATTACAATGCACAACATTTTCAAAAATAATTTCCACTTTGGCACTTGAAATTAAAGAGCTGCCATTGAGAGAGAAGTGCGTAGTTCTTGGCTCTGCCTCTTAGACCTTTAAAGAATATTACTTACAAGGCAATTTTCTTCCGTAGGGATATAACAGACAAAACTGAAGCAGCTTTCATTTTTATTCTTATGTATTTTGGTTTGAACAAAAGATCTAATATTGTTAAACAAAATATCACAGATATAGAAGCAACACAAGGCAGAAAACATCCTGTATTCTCCAGGTATAAATGCATAAAATAATGCAGACTGTCGATAACATTTAGAATTTCTAATTCTACTGAATTACATGGAAAAAAAATTCTGTTCCAGAAGTCCTGTCACATTCAACCAGCTTCCACATAGCCATGTCCTAAGGCATTTACTGTAGAACTGGGTCTTTTGTGAATATTAAAGCTTCACCCCGTTTTCATGTTTACTGTGCTTTGTTGATACTTTGGCATTCAGGGGGCAGGGACGTCATTCTAATTGGGTACTGAAACTCCTAACACCACATTTACCTAGGGTCGAACATTGAGGGTTAATTAACCCTCGATATTCGACCGTTGAAGTAAAATCCTTTGACTTCGAATATCGAAGTCGAAGGATTTACCGATACTCCTACGATTGAGCGATCGAAGGAATAATCGTTCGATCGAACGATTAAATCCTTCGAAGCGAACGTTTCGAAGGATTTTAATCCATCGATCGAAGGATATTCCTTCGATCAGGAAATTGTTAGGAAGCCTATGGAGACCTTCCCCATAGGCTAACATTGGCCTCGGTAAGTTTTAGGTGGCAAACTAGGGGATCAAAGACATTTTTAAAGAGACAGTACTTCGGCTATCGAATGGTCGAATAGTCGAACGATTTTTAGTTCAAATCGTTCGTTTTGAAGTCGAAGGTCATAGTCGAAGGTCAAAGTAGCCCATTCGATGGTCGAAGTAGCCATATTCGACCATTCAAAATTCGAACTATTATCGAACTAAGTAAATGGGCCCCTTAGGGGCGATTTATTAAACCACAACTTTTTGAAATCTGGCTTTTTGACTCCAAAAATCTGAAAAAAGTGCAATTTATGGGATTTATTATACAACAAAACTGCTACAATTCTAAATCCAATAATACTCCATCTAAAACCTGTTGAAATCGTGTAGCAGTCAATGGCAGATGTCCCTTTTAAATCTGGAAAATCTTTCTTTGATTTGTGGTTTTTGAGGTTTTCAAGTGTTTTGGCACTGGCTTTGTGAGACAATACAAAAGTCATAGTTATTGTGCCACAAGTAGAAAAAGTCACAGTTTTCGTGACTTTTCCCTTTTGTACCTTTTCAGTTTGGATCTTTCAATACATTTCATGACATTCATGGTTTTAGAGAAAGTGAGATTACTTGTGGTTTCAAAAACCTCTAAAACCGCTAAAATGAGACTATTGATAAATAGGCCTCAAAAACTGTATATTCTCATTGGCTAATCAATAATTACTGTTCAGGTATGGAACCCGTTATCTGTAAATGCGTTATCCAGAAAGCTCTGAATTATGAAAGGGTTGTCTCCCATACACACCATTTTATCCAAATAATCCAAATCTTTCAAAATTATTTCCTTTTTCTCTGTAATAATAAAACAGTAGCCTGTACTTGATCCAAACTAAGATATAATTAATCCTTATTGGAGTCAAAACCAGCCTATTGTGTTAATTTTATATTTATATGATTTTCTAGTAGACATAAGGTATGAAGATCCAAATTACAGAAAGATACTTTATCCAGAAAATCCCAGGTCCCAAACATTTTGTATAAGAGGTCTCATACCTGTATCACTGTTTGTTTTTGCACCATGTACACTTATGGTGATAATACTGTATAATGCAGTACAGTCATAAATGTTGCATCAGTCAATCTATGTACTGTAACTTGCTGCTAAAGTATTTTTCCTAAAAACCTTTTTGGCTTTAAATAGTCCACAGCTTGCATCTCGCCATGTACAGTATAAGCAATACATTCATTATTTTGGAATGCTGCTCTCTGTAGATACTGTATATAATATAAGTTTGGAACCTGAGAGCAAAAGGAATGTGACTATTTCCCCCAATATTAAACAATAATGTATACAGTATCTTATATCTTATATTAAGAATTCAACATTATCTCAGAATATTTGTAATGATGTAGTGAACATGATGTACTAGGTGCAAAGATGTATGCCTACACTAGCTACATTTATTTCATTTTGTAAGTTTAATTTATTGCTTTATTGCTTTTAAGTTAAGAACTAAATGATGAAAACTTATGAGACATTGAGAGAAGCAAACAATGTACTAATTAAAATCTGTGTGGGCTTTACTTTACATTTTTTCCTGATAACTGCAATGTGTTTCTAATCTGTTCGAATCTGTTTTTAGTTTGGACATGAATCACTATTTTTTGTTTTATTGTTGCCAATAAAAAAAAATCAACTTTATTTTATTGTTACCTATAAATAAGTCGACTTTATTCTATAGTTATGCATCTTTCTAAATACCTGTGTTACCATTTATTCTTTAAAGACACTTGCAGACCTATTACCCTGCTCTGCATTAAAGTCTAATATGCACAGTATATACAGTATAATTTGCAGTACATTTGTGATGGCATGAATTAAATTGTTCTGTGCCTTTCCAGTTATTCAACACTTTCCAGTCTAATCATTATTCTGCGGCAAATGCCCCAGATTGTACCAAGTAATTTATGAAACAGGAGGCATGTAAATTCCTCATATTACACAACTAGCAATAATGTAATAATCATTTTTAACCTACTGTCCATGAACATGATGGCTTAATTGTCTTGCAGCCCTGGGGTCCTGAGTTTTATTCTGACTTGGGATCAATCTGCAAGTAGTCTTTGTTTTCCTGGGTCTGTGTTGGTCTCCGCCCACACTCCAAAAATAACATACAGGCAGATTAAATTACATCTGATAAAATTGACCCAAGAGGATGTTAGCTCTTGGGAACAGATGACTCTAACCCTGTTATTTCATTTTGTAATACTTTGTTAATTAAGTCCACTCTTTGTTTTGATATTATTATAAGGTTCTGCATAACTTACTGGGCTATTGAAATAATTTCTGATGTTTATAATGAAGGCAACCAAGCAATATTGCACCTATTGACACATTCATTTCTAATTGTTTTTCTACATTCAAATGCTTTTTCCTTATATTTTGAAACTTAATATGCTTTTCCTTTTTTACAATTATGTATAAAAGCTGACAAAGCCCTTTGTTATAACTTCATTCCTTAAAAATGGACATGTAGGAATTAAAAATGATGCATGCCTGTTTTATTATTAGATAAATGCTACAGACTGTGGTTGTTTCCAACAGCATGAATCTAAACTAAATATTAATTAGCAACATAGCAGAAGTTTTAGTTTAAATGTTTCCCTGTAAAACTATATAAAAGGCATCTTGCATTTCTATTTTGAAAGGTGGCCTAAAACAGACTATATTAGTTTCTATGTTCTAATGCAGTATGCAATGAACTTAATTACTTACTACCCTTACAGAATTGCATATTACTTTCTGTGCTGTTCCTTTTGATCTTCAAATCAGAAAACAACAGATAGTAAAATCTGATTCTTTCAGCACTGCTAGGCTTTCCATACCATTTCTTTAAAGCTGGAAATCTATGCAATACTCATGTTTAAGAACTAATCAGTAATTAGTTGCACAGAAACCAATACAGTAGGAAGCCAGCATCTGAACAAATGTCTAATCATTAACTAACTGCATTAAAAGCATGTTAGGTTAGTCTTGTTTTAAAATTGCAAACTGATAATTCATTGGTAATTGTTCCTATAATTTGCACTTCCTTTGAGTGTATTTTCAATATTTAGACAAGACAGAGAGTAATATTTGGTTACACATTTTTAAGTAACTAAAATATTTTTAGAAAAAATATGGTATGCATATTTGGTAAAAATCATCGCTGTCCAACTGGCGTCCTGCAGGCTGAATGTGGCCACCAACCCCCCCCCCCTTGTGTGGCCCCCACATGAAAGACTGCCAGCATGATGGCTCAATTGTCTTGCAACCCTGAGTTTTATTCTGGCTTGGGATCTATCTGCAAGTAGTCTTTGTTTTCCTGGGTCTGTGTATCAGTACAGAGATTAACTGGCCCCTGCATTGTTTACACCTCAAATTCAGACTATAAATGTCTGCATTGTTTACACATATAATCCCCTCTGCATTGTTTACACCTGTAACACCTCTATTGTTCACACCCTAAAATCTTGTACTGTTCACACTTCAGTCCCAGACTAAAACTGCCCACATTGTTCATCTGTTCTCACCTCATATGAAGGGACACCAGCACTGTGCCACTGTATGTAGTACATAGGTTTCCCTGTCTCCTACTCTGTTCTCCCTATGCTTCCTGTGTGTGCTATACTCTGCCTGCCCTATGCTGTGTGTGTGCTATACTCTGCCTGCCCTATGTTCCTTGGGTGTGCCATACTCTGCCTGCCATATGCTCCTTGGGTGTGCCATACACTGCTTGTGTGTGCCATCCTCTGCCTGTGGAGCATAGGTCTGGTAGGGTTTTTTTGTTCGGGGGGGTTGTTAGCATTTAAAAATTGTTGTTAGGGCCCCCTAAGGTGCTTAATCATGTACTGGGTGGTGCTGTGTTATCCACAGGGGAGGATGAGGCATATGGATTTAAACATATGTCTTAATATGACTTAACTTTTTCACATAAGTGAAAAATAAGTGATATCCCTGCAGTGAGCACCAAACTTTTCTTTTTTGGTGTGCTGCCACAATTAATGTGGACATTGTCTTGTGGTAACATAGGTGTGATTTTAAGTGGGTGTGGTTTAGAACAGGGAGTACTAAACACTGGCTTCCATTATCGTCCCTCCACCAAGTAGACCAGAGAAATTCTGGCCCTCTGTACCAAAGAAGTTGGACACTACTGGTATAAATAGTAGTAAAAAAAAAAATAGTAAAAAGTCAAACAGAGATCTAGACACTTTCCAGGTATAATCAAAAAGTTCTTTGAGAAAATAAATTAACCTCATGGCCAATTCATTATGTCTATCTAACACAACAGTGGTTAGTTGCATAGTGGAGTCTACTTTATATTGAAGTTTGGAAATACAAGAAGCAATGAAGAAGTTTTGGTTGACATACTGGGAACAATATAAACATTGGATATTCAATATAAATCACAACAAATATGGTCACAGAAACAAGAAAACCACAAAGACCAAAAGAGTTCAGAGTAAAAAGTAATATTAGAATTGTATTAACATTTTTAGAATATTTCTGACAAATCCTCTATGTTGGGTTAAATACAATACATAAGTATAAATCTCTGTATGTCAACACACTTATATTAAAAGAGATTATAATAAATTAGTAACATAGTAACATAGTAAATTAGGTTGAAAAATTATACATGCCCATCAAGTTCAATCTTTTAAGTCTATATATAACCTGCCTAACTGCTAATTGATCCGGAGAGAGGCAAAAAAAATGAATCCTTTCAAATTTGCCTCAAAGGGGGAACATTTTTCTTCCTGACTCCAAGATGGCAATATGATCAGTCCCTGGATAAACTTGTACTATGGGCTATATTTCATAACCCTGTATTCCCTCATTTGTTAAAAAGCCTCCAACCCCTTCTTAAAGCTAATCTAATGTATCAGCCAGTAAGATTGATCCAGGGAGAGAATTCCACATCTTCATAGCTCTAACTGTAAAAATCCCTTCCAAATATTTAGATGAAACCTCCTTTCTTTTAATTGGAATGAGTGCCTTTGTGTCAGCTGGAAGGGCCTACTGGTAAATAAAACATTAGAGAGGTTATTATATGTTATTGTATGATCCCCTTATTTATTTATATATACATAGCTATCTAATCCCCCTTCTCCAGTGTGAACAACCCCAACTTGGCCAGTCTTTCCTTATAGCTGAGATTTTCCATACCTTTTATCAGCTAAGTTGACCTTCTCTGGACCCTCTCAAACTCAGTAATATTCTGTTTGAGTGCTGGAGACCAAAACTGCATAGCACAGTCTAAATGGGGCCTTACCAGCGCTCTATACATTGGACAAATAACCCCCTCCTCCCGCAAATCTATGCCCCTTTTAATACACCTTGTTTGCCCTTGAAGCTGCTGACTGGCATTGCTTACTACAGCCAAGTTTATTATCTACAAGGATTCCAAGCTCATTTTCCTTTATGGATTTGTCTAGTACAGTCCCATTAAGGTTTAAGTGGCTTGCATATTTTTACATCCCAGGTGCATGACTTTACATTTATCAACATTGAATCTCATCTGCCACTTAGCTGCCCAGATTGCCAGTTTGTAAAGACCCTGCTGCAAGGATGTTGCATCCTGGATGGAATTATTTGGCCTGCATAGTCATCTGCAAACATTGATACATTACTTACAATTCCCTCCCCTAAGTCATTAATGAACAAGTTAAATAAAAGTGGGTCCAATACAGAGTCCTAAGGGACCCCACTGAGAACTTTACTCCAAACAGAGAATGTACCATTAATAACCCTCTGTACCCGATCCTGTAGCCAGTTTCATATCCATGTGCAAATGACTTCATTATGCCTAACAGACATTTCTTTAGAAAGCAGTCATTTGTAGGGCACTGTAAAACACTTTGGCAAAATCCCAATAGATCACATCTTCAGCTTCCCCACTGTCCAGCATCTTTCTTACCTCAAAATAAAAAGCAATCAAATTTATCTGTGATTATGTATCCTTCATAAAGCCATGCTGAATGCTGCTCATACTGTCATTCACTAGGACAAAATTTTGAATGTGATGCCTTAACAAGTCTTCAAATAATTTGCCCACTATGGATGTCAAATTTACTGGACTATAATTGCCAGGCTGAGATGATAATCTTTTTTTAAATAAAGGAATTACATCGGTGTTCCTCCAATCCTTAGGTACCACACCAGATGAAAGTAACTGATGTATTGCTACAAGGAGCTACTGTAAATCAGTCCATAGAACCTTTCTGTTATCTACTATGTAACGTAACCTGTGCAAATACACAAAGAAATTCACTGATATAATGCTATAAGGAGTTAATCAGTTTATGACTTCATAAATGTGGGCACATGATTCATTAAAGTCCACTATGGAAAATACAAAGGGAAACTAGGCCTCATCATTACTATTGTACACAGAGCAAGCTTATTTGGATTAGAGTTGTTTGACCCCCCGGTCATTCATCGCATTTATCAAAAGTTATCAAAGACTTATCTCAAAAGTGTTATCAAAGACTTAAGCAGTTTATTTAAAGGAGTATTTTAAAAAGTTCTTTTACAATACTTAGTTGCAGAATTTCAAAGATGTTAGGTCTAATAGACCATGAAAAAATGTCTTGAGGCAGAATTTCTTGCCAGAAGGACAGAGCATCCTTTACATAGGTCAAAGAGGCCAATGTTCAGCTGCAGGATCAACTTCCTTTTGTTCCAGTAGAGGCTACTCTACTCAGAATCTAGGCAGTCTGGTGCACAGACAGTTGGAATTCCGAAGGGTACCTCCACAAAGGTTTTCCAGATTCCAAAACAGTTTTCAAATGTCAAATTCTTTTTCAGTCCATAGAGATTCTGTCTCAACAAATAGTCATCACTCAAGTTCCCACACAGAGAGGGGGAGCAAGATATTCTGCAATTTTTCCACTTTTAAAAATGTCTGGATAATACCAAACTATTCCACACCTCCACCTCCAGAGATTTATTTGCCATGACTTAAACCAGGAAAGTGTGCAGGTTTATGTCAGATATCCAATGAAGGAGTCAGAAGCAGTCAATGCTTCAATAGCATCTTCAGTTTGGGCTGCAAATGTTCCCTTATTCCTCTGATTTTACCACCCCTCAGGAGGATCATGTTATCGTAAGTGACAGCCATCATAATAGCTCCTTACTAACCTGATTCCAGTGTTAAAAGAAAATGTTATGTGTGCACCAATTAATCTTTCTTGGGTGCCTCAACTTCTTGATCAGGGTTTGATTTATCACGGAGACATGAATTCCTTCAACCTATAGGCCTGGAAGTTGGGAAGGCAAGATTGAGACAACAAGGATGCTTTTAGAAAGTAAAGCTGCACTATTCTATCTTCCCGAAGAGTGTCAACAAAGAATACATATTATAGAATATGGAATTGATTT
Organism: Xenopus petersii; assembly: GCA_038501925.1. Classification (NCBI taxonomy): domain Eukaryota; kingdom Metazoa; phylum Chordata; class Amphibia; order Anura; family Pipidae; genus Xenopus; species Xenopus petersii. Next base: position 139,699,091 of record CM076672.1, read on the forward strand.
GTACATTGGTGTCAGGATAGACAGTTACACCCATCTAATCCCAAAATACCATACATATTACAGTTCTTATTAGCTGTCCTTAAGAAAGCTTTGTGTATCAGTGCCTTTTAGCGTGGTGAATAAGTGAGCTGCAAATATTATACTCTTTGGTGTCTATCCAGACAAAGTCATACTAAGAATGGATCTGGCCTTTGTCCCAAAGGTTTTATCTGAATTAATTTATCACAAGAGATAATAATCCTAGACTGTCTGGTGAATTGATTGAGAGACAATTGTGACCAGCAAGAGCTTTAAAAATGTCCACTGAACAGCATCTATAAGGAAGACTCTGAAATTGTTTATCATTCCCTAAAAAAGGCCAGATGGCTTTAAAAAGGACATTCGGTAGATGGGCTACTTCCTTTATATAAGTAGCATACATGAAACGGGATTTGCAAAAGTTGTATGGGGTGGAAGCATACTCAACAAAGGCAATGACCAATTCTTGGGCAGTCAGTGGAGAAATCTCTTTAGAGTAAGTGTGCAGAGCTGCACACTCCTCTAATCCAAACTGGATTAGAGGAGTCTCAAAGACTCTCAGTTTTTAGATTATTTGTTTTGGATGCTGTGAACAGTATCTTGAATTACTGGTGTGCTTCTGCAAGCAAATGATAGCAAACCACCATAATGTATTTTGTACTGTGAATAAGTATAACAATATTATGCAAATATTTATTTTGTTGATTTTTCTTATCCTTCTCAGTAGTTTTGGTATACCCATAAATTAATCCCTGGACTACAGAGAATCAGCAGATACCTTTAATCTCAACCTATATATCAGTAATCTGGGAACTAGACACTGCCTGCTGGATGGATGGTCCTTACATGCTACTAATAATTAGGTATGGGAAGGTGGGAGCCTTTCCAAGTCACTTTGGGGTGGAGATTAAACCAAGGTGTCTGCTGCTTCTGTTGAGTTACAGAATGAAAAATTATATCTAATAGAATTTCTCTCATTGATATCAAAACAAATAAATTTCCCCTTTGAGAAAAGATTAAATATTTGAGCAAATTCATTTTTACTTGCACGTTCAGTTTTTTAGATGTTCATTCTGTTTAGAACTTTATTGATACCCCACTTAGTACCTAGATTTCAAAAACATTGTATTTATTTAATATCAATGTGCTTCCATTGTACTCCTTTTATAAAATGGATTTATAGTTACATGTTTGGATTTAATATAGACAAATCAGTCAGGCCTAATGGCTCAGGAAGGAGGAAGTAGGGACCAATGAGGAAGCCCCAAGCAGAATAAAAACATTTGCAGTGTCCAAAGAAATAAGAAGGCAAATGGATTGAGGCAGGCAGATGGCAGCAAAGTCAAAGTTGAAGGTCAAAATCTGGAAGAACAAGACAGAATAATAATTTAGAACTCTTTCGGAAGAAGAACCTATATTTTGGTATTGAACCTGGGTCCTTGGCTTCCTTTTATTTAGCCATCTTGACTATGAAGTGGAGTGCTCTGCAATAGAGCACTCCTGACAGTAGCAGCTCCCCGGTGGGGGGGGGCACTGGACCACCATGACCAGGGAATTGTAGAATTTCTGTATCAACTGTGGAGCATAGACATCAGAATGTTTTACTAAGGAGCATTCCTCAGGACCAAAGTCTTTCCACTTGATGAGCCCCTGGAGAATCTTGAGTCCAAAATCTTCTTGACTTCATATTCCTGTTGGCCATCAACAATGACAGGAGCATTTTTGACAAGAAGAAAAACGGTTAGCAGTAACAGGTTTAACAAGAGACATGTGAAACACGATTTTCAGGAAAAAGTTAGCGTCACAACAGCCACAGGATTGACAATTTTCAAGGATAGGGAAAGGACCAATACATTTAGTACTCAACTTGGGAGAAGGAATCTTAAATCTGCATAGCCCTTATGCGTCAAGGAACTCCAAATTTGCTTCAGTAAAGTTCCCAATTGCAGACATGTGAGCTTTATGATCATTGGCTGCTGGAACGTCTGACAAGATGAAGTATTTAGGAAAAGTTTGGGGGTATTGACTGTAGACTGTCAGGAAAGGGGACCTCCTAGTAGTTGTATGAGAGGCATTATGAGCAAATTCTGCCCAAAGAAGGAGATCGAACTAGTCATCTTGGCAGAGAGATACATGACATATTAAGAATTGTTCAAGAGCTTGGTTCACTTTTTGGCAGCTCCCCATGGTTTGAGAGTGATAGGCAGCTGGAAATGCATGCAGGTGAAATATGTACTGAAAAACAGTTGAGATAGTTCCACTGCTGAGGGAAGAGGGATGAAATGCACCATTTTACTAAATCAATCAATGACTACTCATATAACAGTGTTAGAGGGTGGCAATTCAACAATGAATTCAACAATGAAATCCATAGCTAAGGAGTCCATGGTCGAGAGGGTATGGGTAGAGGTTGCAGATGAGCACATGGAAGGGAATGGCTAGGCAGAGGCACGATTGGTACAGAAAGCAATAAAGTCTTCAAAATATTTCTGCATATATGGCCACCATACAAGACAAGTAACAGATCCAAAGTCTTTTTGATACCTGAATGTCTGCCTTGCCTGCAACAATGGGTCTGCTGAATAACAGATAGATAAAGTTCAGGAGGAACATAAATCATTCCAATGGGAGTATAAGAAGGTGCAGAAGACTGAGCAGATCAGATTTTTGAGGTTAATTTTGGAAGCAAAGAAGCAACAATCTTGATAGGAGGAAACATTGGATTTTGGTCCTCTTTATTGTGATCTTTGGGAATGAGATTTCTGGAGAGATCATCCACTTTCTTGCTCTTAGAACTGAAAAGAAGAGTGCCAACTGAGCCTTCCAAGGATTCAGTCATTTTGGGAGACTGAATGTATTCTAGACTTTAATGATCAGTGTAAATGGAGATGGGATGTGGTGCCCTCTCTAGAAGATGCCACAATTCCTCTAGAGCTAGCTTGACAGCAAGTAACTCTCAGTTCCTGATATCATAATTAATATCCCTCAATTAGCAATATCTAAGTAGATCACATCTATTGCAACACAAAAGTCTAGGATTCTGCCCACCTCCTCATTAATGGTAATTAGATTGGTTTGGAAAAATCTATCATACATAAAATTATGTTGGCATAAACTTATAGTATTGTGATTTTAAATGTATCCCAAATGTATCCCATATTGTGCATTATAGTCACAGAGGTGACTAGAAAAATGTTATTATAATTACAATATTATTTATGACATGGTTAAAGAAACATATATTCCCTTATTAAATATGTCTTTTCCCCCTTCTGGTATTTAATTTTGTAGATTTGCTTTTATTGCTTGATATGATTGCAGAGTTATTTCAGATATCTTCTTTCTGGTCATATTAGTTGGCAGTTCCTTCCATCTGTGGCCCCTTGGTGGGTATCTGACTTATTGAACTCTAAAGAGCGCTGAACCAAAAGTGCAGAAGATCTCAGAATGTAGAAAATGGGATCTGAGAAAAATCACATTAGACAAGCTGTGAAGTGTTGCAACAGCAGCGATTATCAGCTGTATACCACAAAGGTATCTGTGTTTGTAAGAAAAATGAGTGCTCTGCCTCAATGAACTTGCTGAAGCTCTAAGCAGCAAGATGGAAAAAGCTTGTTTTTTACAATTGCACAATCTTTGCGCTATGACACATAAGCGTGGTGTGATACTACCTTCATTCTATTTGGTTTGATCCTGTGAAAGAAATTTTGGGCTTTGAAGTTATATTGATTGGTCCTCTTATACTATTATGATATTACTACTAAGGACCTGGTCTTCTTTTGTATGGTATGAATAAATCATGTACATTTCTAAAAAATATGCATAAAGGGCTTGATTCAATTCAATTCGCTCAATGTGCGATAATGATAATATGTGTTTACCTGTGAAAAATAATGAGCTAATTTACCTTATTCAATTCATCGTGATATGAAAATCTATCGCTGTTTTTTCCGCAAATCACTTTGCGACTTAACAATCAAAGATCTATCTCCATCTAAAGTTGTATAAATAAAACATATTTCAGTTAAAAAGTTTACATTTTTGGATGCAAAAAATAACTTCTGGTTACCCTCTAAAGGTCAAGTGTGCCTAGGACTCCTAGCAAAATCTTCTATTGGCTTATTGCAATCAATCAAACAATATTATTTTAACACCCCACCTAGACATAGTAATGCTATAAAAAGGAGTTCCTGTTCTGGAAGATTTGTGGGACTGCCTTTGCCCCTACATGTTGCATCTCTTGCGGGCTTCAACTCTGCTATTCCAGGTATGTTTGACCTCACAAAAAATACAGCCATGTGCATTCTAGCAACCCACACAACCACCATGTTAACTTAACTGTCTTCCAAAACAACCTCAGCTTCACTCTTTTCTTTTTTCACATTTTTCTACCTGCGCACTTAACAATATATTCTATATAATCTTATAGTGTACAACATACCGTCTGAAAAGGACCTTCAACAGCCTTACAACAGATCATCTATCTTTTATTTTGGCAAGTGTTCATCTTCACTCATGTGTGTTTTGTATTTCAAAATGAAGTTTCATGTTTGAGTGGCAAAAGAACTCACATCTAAACACATATATTAAACATTCATCATCTACAACAATCCAAACAAACATATACTACTTACTTATTTACCATTTACTGACCATGTCTAATTTTTTCACTTAGTTCAAGTCTAAATATCATTCAGAATGTGTATTTAAAGGGTTAAATCACCCCATCACACATTTTTGTGCTGTCAGGTTATAATTTTTAATTAGTTTATGTTAGTGTCCATTTCTAATACTATTCTAATACTATTCTAGTCTTCTAGGCTTAGTCGGGTCACGCACTGTAACAACTGCATAGATGTTGTTAGGAAAAACAGCCGTAGCTATCATGCAGCACAAAAATAGGGTCAATGATCAGAAAATGAAGCTCAGCATTATCACCATGCTATGTTTGTTTTGAACGCTTCAATTTACATAAAATGTTCTTTGTGTAGCCAATGCCATTAGTTGGTGTTAATGTCACTGTGTCTATAAGTATATGTAATGAACTTACCTGGTGGTCTAGGGGGGGGGACAGGGACGCCTGTCGCCCCCTCGGCGGGGACGCCCGCCTCGAGGAGCGGCTTCTGGTAGGCCGCAGGCGCCGGCGTCTTAGGGCGCGCGCGGTGTGCTCCGGGTTTTCTTAAAGGTGCAGGTGCGCTGACGTAGTGACGTCAGCGTGCAAGGGCGTGCAATTCAAAAACTATTTAAAGCCCATTAGGGCTGTGGGACTTTGCCCGTGATAGGATTTGTTCCTGGTGCTTTGAACTTGTGTTAAATTCTGAAACCTGTTTGATTCCTGTTTTGACCCTGCCTGGTTATTTGACTACTCTGACTTCTGGATTCTGACCCTTGCCTGATTACTGACTACCGCTTCTGATTAACCCTCTGATTTGACTCCCTGGTTCGACCTTTGCCTGTCTGATTACGTTTACTCTCTGCCTGCCTCGACCCGGCCTGTCTGACCACGAATCTGTCTTACGTTATTGTACCACGACCTTCGGCCTAACTGACTTTAACAACAGTCGTGCCCCTTTGCTTGCCAGAACTCCTCGCCTTGCTCCTCTCGAAAAGTCCAGGTGGCATCTGAGTACGCTGAGGGCTTCTCCCGAAGCCAAAGGTGGTCACACTACTGGTGAAGCCAAGCCGAGACCAGGGAGCTTGGCATTAGTTCTGGTTTAGGGTGCCGACCGTGACATTATCACGGGCCAAGATGGACGAAGAAGGTCGAGCTGCCGCTGCTACTTCCACCACTGAAGCGCTACTTACCACGCTGTTACAGCGCCTGGAAGAACATGAGCAGAGGCAAGATTACCTGATGCAAGGTTTCCACAATTTGACCTGTCGACTGGATGCTTCTGTTCAGTCTCCAGCTCCAGTGGCCACTCCTGTGGGTTCTTCTGCACTGTTGGGTAATGTATCCAAAACCCATGAACCCAAAATTGTGTTTCCCGATAAATTCAATGGGGACAGGTCAAAATTTTTCGTGTTCCAAGAGGCATGTAAATTATACCTCAGCTTTTTCCCCCATTCATTCACTACTGGCGAGGAAAAAGTGAGGTTCGTAAGAACCCTATTACAGGGTGATCCCCAAGTTTGGGCTCTCAGATTGCCCCTCTCAGATCCTGCCCGTTTTTCCCTTGATTCATTTTTTAAAACCATGGCTGTACTTTATGATGACCCGGATCGTGCATCTTCTGCCGACTCCGCGATTCGTAAATTGCGCCAGGGGAAACGGGATGCGGAGGTGTATTGCACCGAGTTCCGCCGGTGGGCAGTGGAGACTGGGTGGAACGACATGGCGCTTCGTAGCCAGTTCGGTATTGGGCTGTCTGATTCTGTCAAAGATAGCTTGGTAAATTACCCTTTACCCTCCAACCTGGATGATCTCATGTCACTTGCCATCCAGGTAGATAGTAGGCAGAGGGAAAGAAGGGGTGAAAGGGGTTCTCCTATGCATTCTGGGTTTACCAATGTGAAGTATAACTTTTCTAATATGGTGTCCAATGTTAAGTCCCCTAACCCTTCCATGGTTCAAACTCTGGAGGAACCCATGCAATTGGGTATATCCCATCTAACCTCTGAGGAAAAAGCCCGCAGGCGTTCCCTTGGTCTTTGCATTTACTGTGGGGAAAAGGGTAATTTCCTGAATTTATGTCCTAAGAGGCCGGGAAACTTCCAAGCCTAAATGGAGAAGGGGAGCTCCATTTGGGTGCAGAAGTTTCCTCTCCCCAGTCTACCTCTAGGATTTTGATACCTGTTAAACTCACCTGGCCTACGGGTTCTGTCAGAGTGTCCGCTTTTGTGGATTCAGGGGCGGAGGGGAATTTTCTGGATGCTACCTTTGCGGCAAAATTTGGTATTCCCTTAATCCCCCTGATTCCTCCTATGAGGATTTTGGCAGTTGATAAAAAACCTTTAGGTTCAGGCCTGGTAACTAAAAAGTCTGTGTCTCTTTCCATGTGCTCTGATAACCATCACAGTGAGAGGTTAGCCCTTTTTATCATTGAGGGTGCGTCTTCTCCTCTTATTTTGGGGTTACCTTGGCTCCAGACCCATAATCCTCACATTGACTGGGTATTGGGGAAGATTCTGCAATGGGGTCTTAAGTGTGGTGGTTCATGTATTCCTCAGGTGGTGGCAACCACTTCTTTAGAAGGTTTACCTGCAGCATATGCTGAATATGCTGACGTGTTTTCTAAGAAAGCTGCAGAAACCCTACCTCCACACAGGCAATATGATTGCCCTATAGATCTAATTCCTGGGTCTATTCCCCCTCGGGGTAGAACATACCCTCTTTCCTTGCCGGAGGCCCAGGCAATGAAAGAATATATTAAGGACAACCTTGAGAGAGGGTTCATTAGGCCTTCTAGTTCCCCTGCGGGGCGGGTTTTTTCTTTGTTGGGAAGAAGGATGGTGGTCTACGCCCCTGTATAGATTATAGGGGTCTCAATAAGATCACCATAAAAAAACGCTATCCCCTCCCATTAATTTCTGAATTGTTTGACCAGGTTAAGGGTGCCAAGATCTATTCTAAGCTAGATCTTAGGGGCACCTATAATCTCATACGCATTAGGGAGGGGGATGAGTGGAAAACTGCATTTAACACCAGAGACGGCCACTACAAATATCTTGTAATGCCCTTTGGTCTCTGTAACGCACCTGCCGTGTTCCAAGAATTTGTCAACGACATCTATCGGGACCTGCTGGGGATATTCGTAGTGGTCTATCTTGACGATATCTTGATTTTCTCCTCTAATTTGGGTGTACATAGAAATCATGTTCAACAAGTCTTGTACAGAGATGGGCGAATTTGACACGTTTCGTTTCGCCAAAAATTCGACGCGCCCATTAAAGTCTATGGGCGTCAAAAAAAATGTGTCGCGCGGCGAAATTATTTTGTTGCGCGTCTTTTTTTTTTACGCACGTCTCCATACAAGTCTATGGGCGTCATTTTTTCGGCGAAAAGAGGCGAAAAAATCCGCCCATCCCTAGTCTTGTACAGACTCAGGGAGAATAATCTTTATGCAAAACTGGAAAAATGTACCTTTGAGGTTTCTTCCGTTCAATTTCTAGGGTTTAATATTTCCAGCAAGGGTCTTGAAATGGATCCAGGCAAGATGAGAGCTGTACTGGATTGGACCCAACCCCAATCATTACGTGCTACCCAAAGGTTCCTGAGGTTTGCAAATTACTATCGTCAATTTATTAAGAATTTTTCCATTATTGTGGCTCCCATCACTGAGTTAACTAAAAAAGGCGCTGACCCCAGCATTTGGCCTCCTGAAGCTGTACAAGCTTTTGAATTCCTCAAAAAGGAATTCAGTTCTGCCCCAATCCTTCGTCACCCCGACACTGCGCTTCCCTTTATTGTGGAGGTTGACGCCTCTGAGGTAGGAGCTGGGGCAGTCCTTTCTCAAAGGCACCCGACTACCAACAAGTTACATCCCTGTGCTTTCTTCTCCAGGAAGTTTTTACCCACAGAGGTGAATTATGATATAGGTAACAGGGAATTGTTGGCAGTCAAATGGGCCTTTGAGGAATGGCGACATCTTCTAGAAGGTGCTAAACATTTGGTGACGGTCTATACCGACCATAAAAACTTACTGTATATTGAATCAGCTAAACGCCTAAATCCTAGGCAAGCCCGATGGGCTTTATTCTTTTCTAGATTCAATTACTTGTTAACTTTTCGGCCTGGTTCCAAAAATACCAAGGAGTATGCACTCTCTAGGAGTTTTGAATCCTTTTCCTCTGACTCTAGTGAGTGTACTCCCATCATTCCCAGGGAAATAATTGTTGCGACCTTGGAGTCTGACCTCTCTTCCTTGTTGTCCCCTTTACAGTCATCTGCTCCCGCTGATACCCCATCTGGTAAATGGTTCATTCCTGAGGAGCTTAGGGAACAAGTGTTAAGAGAGGTTCATGATTCTAAAGTGGCAGGTCATCCAGGTATTGCAAAAACCATTTCTCTTTTATCCCGTCATCATGTCTGGTGGTCTTCCTTCAAACAGGATACTAAAACATTTGTCAATTCCTGTCCAGTCTGCCAAAGGTCTAAGTCATCTCATCATCTGTCCCAGGGTCTATTAAACCCTTTACCCATCCCAGAGAAACCATGGTCTCACATTTCCATGGATTTTATTGTGGAATTGCCTCCTTCTCAGGGTAAGACAGTGATTTGGGTGGTGGTCGATAGGTTCAGTAAAATGGCTCATTTTATTCCTCTTCCACATCTCCCTTCTGCTAAAACCCTGGCTGACTTATTCATTACTCATATTTTTAAATTCCATGGTTTTCCTGAAAATATTGTTTCTGACAGGGGGGTTCAGTTTGTTTCAAGATTCTGGCGTGCTTTTTGTTCCTTGGTGGTTACCGAATTGTCTTTTTCCTCTGCCTATCACCCCCAAACTAATGGTCAAACCGAAAGGGTGAACCAGTCCCTTGAGCAGTATCTCAGATGCTATGTGTCCGATAACCAGTCCACATGGTCTGAATTGCTACCCTGGGCAGAATTTGCATACAATAATGCTACCCATTCTTCCTCAGGAGAGTCTCCTTTCTTTGTTGTCTATGGTTTGCACCCCAAAGCATTTTCTTTTTCTGACTCTAATTCCCCTGTACCCTCTGCCAATTCTTCTGTCCTGAAATTTTCCGAAATTTGGTCTCAAATCCATGATTTGTTATCCGCAGCTTTCCTAGCTCAGAAAAAAGCTGCTGACAAATCCCGTAGGGAAGCACCCCAGTACAATGTGGGAGATTTGGTATGGTTATCGACTACAAATATCAAGTTAAAGGTTCCCTCTCCTAAACTGGGTCCTAGGTTCATTGGTCCATACCCCATCATTGCAATAATTAATCCATCTTCTGTCCGTCTTCAGTTACCTCCTAATTTCAAAATTTCTAATTCCTTCCATGTCTCTCTTTTGAAGCCTGCCAATAATTCTCGTCATCTGTCTGTTCCTCCCTCAGTGTTGGTTGAAGGTCAGCCTGAGTATGAGATCCAGGAGTTCCTCGACTCCCGCCTCGTTAGGGGTAAGTTGCAATATCTTACCAGGTGGAAGGGCTTCGGGCCTGAGGAGAACTCTTGGGTCTCAGTTGATGACATCAAGGCTGACCGCCTCAGGAGACAATACCATGCTAGGTTTCCCGGTAAGCCTGGGGGTCCAGTGGCCCCCCTAGAGAGGGGGGTAATGTAACAAACTTACCTGGTGGTCTAGGGGGGGACAGGGACGCCTGTCGCCCCCTCGGCGGGGACGCCTGCCTCGACGAGCGGCTTCCGGTAGGCCGCAGGCGCCGGCGTCTTAGGGCGCGCGGCGCGCTCCGGGTTTTCTTAAAGGCGCAGGCGCGCTGACGTAGTAATGTCAGCGCAAGGGCACGCAATTCAAAAACTATTTAAAGCCCGTTAGGGCTGTGAGACTTTGCCCGTGATAGGATTTATTCCTGGTGTTTTGAGCTTGTGTTAAATTCTGAAACCTCTTTGATTCCTGTTTTGACCCTGCCTGGCTATTTGACTACTCTGACTTCTGGATTCTGACCCTTGCCTGATTACTGACTACCGATTCTGATTAACCCTCTGATTTGACTCCCTGGTTTGACCTTTGCCTGTCTGATTACGTTTACTCTCTGCCTGCCTCAACCCGGCCTGTCTGACCACGAATCTGTCTTACGTTATTGTACCACGACCTTCGGCCTAACTGACTTTAACAACAGTCGTGCCCCTTTGCTTGCCAGAACTCCTCGCCTTGCTCCTCTCGAAAAGTCCAGGTGGCATCTGAGTACGCTGAGGGCTTCTCCCGAAGCCAAAGGTGGTCACACTACTGGTGAAGCCGAGCCGAGACCAGGGAGCTTGGCATTAGTTCTGGTTTAGGGTGCCGACCGTGACAGTATGTCTCAAATGCCTAAATATTGTTCCCCAATAGATGCCACAATGTTCACAATTTTAAGTATAATGGAGCCTACCACAGTCCATGGTGGCCCTGATTAGACAAACACAAATGATCATGTGGCTAAAGAACCAAGTGAAATCAGGTCACTTACCACCTCCAGATGTGGCTCACGTAGTTCTGTTAGAAGAACAAGGAGTTGTTCAAGCCAAGTCAATCCAGATACAGCGTGGATACAGACGATCCTTCCACTTATCAAACACCTGGTATTTTTTTTTGCCTTAACCTACAACCAAAATTTTCTAATCATTGTTTTTTTTCTGATGTAAATATTGATTCTCATTAACACTTTGCAACTGGTGTTGTATCTAGATTTGGCTAATAACCTTTAGCATCACATCTACTATTTTAACTGTTAGCATGTATCTGGTTGCTACAGACAAATGGAGCCTAGCAACCAGTCACTGTTTGGAAATAGAAATACAAATATGGCTAGCGAATGTGCTACATAGAAATACAATTGTAAAAAAGTCCTAAAATCAGTAAAATATGACCCTCACACACAAATGTTCTTACAGTAACCCCCTTGAAAAACTACAAATATTGGTAAGAATGAGAAATTCAATGAGCATTTCCACATCAAAAATGAGTACGATTTTCTTAACCCTCCCTCCCAACATTGTCTAATATTCTTGGGCCTCCGTAGAAAATTTTACGGGGGGGGGGGGCAAGGAAGAAAACATATTTCACACAATACTTGAACCCATATTTTGGTTTTCACACAAACCTAACAACAGCCTTTCTATAAATATATAAAGTAGTAACTGTTGCACATGTATAACATTGCCATTCTATTAGTGACACAAACTCCTTTTTTGCAAGGACAGCACCTGGGGGTAAATTTACTAAGTGGCAAAAATTTGCCAGCATCGGCTTCACAGCCATCGCAACACTTCGGCAGGTGAAAATTCGCTGAGACAACACTAATTTACAACATTGCGAAGTTGCATCCAGGGAGCTGAACGATGGCAAATTTTCACTAGCGCTACTTCGGCAATCAAAGCGAAGATGCGCTAGCATTCAATTATGCCTAGTGCAACCTCGTTAGAGGTCTTGGTTCAGGCTAATTTGCATATGGTGGGAAATTATAAAGTTGAATGGACGTATATGTTGCAGCAAATACATTACATTTCACAAGTCCAGGGAACCTTAATAAAGATAATAGAGTTGTTATAATGCCCTACACATGAGCCCACTGTATAGTTTATGTTCCATATGTTAGAAAATGTATGGGGGAACCTGGTTACCCAAAAAAAATGTAAGAACTTTTGCAGGCTATCACTCTAAGAAAAGGAAAAGATGCCAGCTTTTTTGGGACTTAGAAACTTTTTCCTCTAAAAATATGATGTAAGTAACAGAAGATTGAGGAAGATCTATGCACTCCAACGCACTTCACTGGTCTGTGCTGGCGAAGGCAAGTCTGGCGAAAGAGGTAATGTTCAGTAAAATCTGCATTTTAGTGAATTTGCGGAGTAATGTCCATTTACCATAGAGTGCAATAGAGTGCGAATGACCACTAGTGTTTGTCTATTTCACTAGCAAAGTTACGCCTGTGCCCATTCACTCAATTCGCCCTTTAAAAAATCTGCCCCATAGTCTTTTCTACTTTCTACAATTACTAGCCAGTGGTTTGTAGAATGTTATTCACTCTAGAGTTTTACTTACAGCTAGATACATACAGTGGAGCCACCATTTTACATACCATCATTTTAAGTTTTTCCATATTTGATACCATTTTTTGTGGTCCCACTAATATATAATGTATAGTACATTTTGCAGATTTTACACCATTGTTTCTGGTCCCCTGAAAAAAAAAAGTTAAATGGAGGTTTTACTGTACATTAACTAGAGTAACAACATCATGAATAGGTTGTGCACAACAAAATGTGACTAGTACATAATCTATGTTTATACATGCTATTTCAGTCTAGGGAAACGCTGCTTTGTTCCCAGAGTGGCAGAAGTGATAAAAGTAGGGATGCACAGAATCCAGGATACGGTTCAGGATTCGGCCTTTTTCAGCAGGCTTCGGATTAAGCCGAATCCTTCTGCCCAGCCGAACCGAATCCTAATTTGCATATGCAAATTAGGGGCAGGGAGGGAAATCACATGCCTTTTTGTCACGAAACAAGGAAGTAACAATTTTTTCCCCTTCCCACCCCTAATTTGCATATGCAAATTAGGATTTGGTTTGGTATTCGGCTGAATCTTTTGCAAAGTATTCGGAGGTTCAGCCGTATTCAAAATATAATTCGGTGCATTCCTAGTTAAAAGATAAGAGTCATTCAAAAAGAAACAATGAGGTAAATACAGGATAATTGAGTAGCAGGGCAAGGAACAGTAGGGGTTAATGTGCTTTAAAGTCTCTGTAACTCACACTTCTTACACACAGTTGCCCTTACATATATTAACACTAACTATTCATTTTACACACAGATACACACATACACTGGCATTGACACACACACATATATATACAGTGGCATTCACACTCTAAACTTCACAACAGATTGGCATTCATCTGCCCTGAGAAAGAAGCTGCTTCGTCAGAAGAAGATTCTCTGATTCTCTGACAGAGGGAAGGGGCAGAGCTAACTCCTCATACAGTTCAGGAACAAGAAGTGTCTCACAGAGGGGAAGGGGCAGAGCTAAATCCGGACTGAGCAGAATTATATGCCATTATATAAAGGGGTGTTAACCATAAGATGTAAGCCTTTTATAAGCTTATTACAGGTTCCTAATGGTGATTTTAAGAAATGTGTTCAAATAAAAAAGAACATAACAATATATTGTATATCATACATGGTAAGAGAATATTCTTTCTTAAAAGTATAAGTCCAGGGGGGGGGGGGGCAAGGGCCTAATAGTGTATATTTTTTATGTTAAGGGGGGGAGACAGAGAGTAAGCAAATGAGATTTTTTTTAAAGGTAAAGTTACACTAAATCAAAAACTCTGCATATGCATAGGGAAAAGCACCAGGATTTTATGAACATTCTGCCATTCGCTTATGAATGATTAACATGTTGTTGTCTCTTTTTACAGACCAACAACCTAAAAAACAAGCACCACTCACAGGACAATCTTTTGCTGTTGCACAAGAAAAAGCAATTTGGCTAAAGAAAAAGCACACCTTCTACCACTTTAACAATGGATGCTGTTTCAAGTGACACTCCTAATCCAACAGAAAAAAAAATGCTCATCATCCTGAAAATGCAAGAAAGGACCATTGTCAGGCACCAACCATCTTCTCCTAGTAGTCCAACAACACACCCATATAGTGTTTATGGTGCAACAATACCAAATGTATACTGGATGTTAGTAATAACCCAACAATAGCACCACCACTTTATGATCTTCCACCAGCTACACATCACAATCCTTTTTTACACATTTACCATCCACAACCTTATTCTAATGTGTCTCCTTATATGTGGTCTACACAAAGGCTTTTTTTGCAACATTTGATGCGTAAAACATCAATGTCCTCTCCAAATGTAACACATAATTTAAATATTGAAACAGCAAACACTGCATTAGAACAAAATAATTTAAAAGAACTGTATTGTGTTCGTACAAGCCCAAATATTGAAGTTGCTGATAATTCAACAATCTGTAGTGACCAAAATGTAGACAATACAAGGCATCCTGTAAGTGAAATATAATGTAAGGAAGAAGCACAATCCTGTGATGATGCTGTATTTTCAGAGAAGCTAGAGGAGAATCGGGAACCATCTGAAGATGACCATTCTGAAGGTGTGCTGGGTCCATTCCAAGTGTCAGATAAGGCATTTGAATCTTTCAACAATTCCTCAGTGCAAACACAAATAAGATGCCATAATGAGATGGTGAATTTGCATTGTACGAGAAATAGAGAAAACTATACATTATGTTTGCAGCTACTAAGAATGGAAAATCAGAAATACGATTTGGCTGCAGCACTGAAAAGAATGGAGCACAATCAAACTGACCTCCTCAAACAAAATTGAACCACACAACACCTCTTTCAAATCAGTCACTGGCAGATAACGTTTCATCAATGAGTAAGCTTGTAGAAAACACTCAAAAAAGCTCTGACATAACTTCCACATCTAATGTGGACAACACCAATCCCTTGTGATGTGGTTGTGACACAATGGCCAAGGTAAAAGACATTGTGTGAGACAACAAAGTGCTATAGCATGTCCCACTTCAAATATTCCCAAGACAAAAGGTAAAAAATAGTGGCTACACAAAGTATAAAACATTATTTTTGATTGTTTGATGACTGTATTATTGTTCTGATATGTCTAATTAGTTATGTGGATACAGTATTTCAGTTGTGTAACATTTGCAGCAAAGTGCCTTCTTTTATTTGACACCAATGGTCAAGTGTTTGTAAGTAGATTGTAAGCAATGTTTTTTTTATCACACAAGCCACAACAAAAAGTATCCTGTTGTAAAGATTTCTTATTTTTTTTTTTTTTTCAGATTAAAGTGGTGGCAAAGATTAATTGTATATTTTTCATTGGCCAACTTTTATTAGATGACTGTTCAACTAATACAGAAGGCCAAATGTTACATTCTTACTTGCTTACATGCTTACATGTAGGTTTACTTCCAATTCTATAGAAATGTGTAGATTAAAGGGAAAATGTCACACAAACACACACACACACACACGTAGACTGTTGATTTCTAATTGAACATGTACAGTATCTTTGGTTGTAAGACCTACAGTATTGATATCTTTCTTATATGTTTAGTTGCTAGGGTACATTTTACTATAACAACCAGCCTGTTTGAATGAAAGAGTGTAATGTGAATTGTAGATGGTGTTATAAAAGGAAGACGTTGATACCCTCACATAAAAAACTATTTCGTTTGGTAGGGACAGTAATACATGTGTCACAAATAGACCGGGTCAAACTACAACATTACAATGATCCTGCTTGAAAAAAGAAAGTGTGTAGAGTGTGATATAAGCTACATCAAATAAAAATTAGCATGTTCAAAGATGAGGTAGCAGACACATGACATTTGTAAGCTAAGCAATCAGAATCTCATGCGTGAGAGCATTTTAAATCAAAGAGAAGTGGCAACGAATGATTTGCTGCCGGACCTGGTTCCCATGTTGGCCTGCATCTGCGGAGTGAACAGGAGGATCTTTATGTTGTTCATCACCTTTGATATCTTCAGGTAATTAAGGACCACCTGATAGATAATTGCTTCAGTATTATGTAGAATGCATGCTGCTACGATGATATTGCACACTTTACTAGGGGAGTACTGCAGAACACCCCCTGAATGGTCCAAACAGCAGAAGCACATCTTGAGTAACCCGAACACAGACTCAATCACTTTTCTGGCCCTTTGGTGTGCTGTGTTGTACTTGTGTGTGGCTTTATTACCACATGAAGTCATCAGACATGTTTGACACCCATAACCAGCATCTCCTGAAAAAGATTTGATATATGCTTAAATCAATATAGGGAGTTGAATCATTCTTCATAGATGAACCTTTAGAAACATTTAACACTTTGCTCTTTTGGCATCTTCAGTTCTGTCTACAATTGCATCTTAGTTTTTATTGTTGGGTTGCAACTGGAGTGAAGACATAAAGCTTTTATGGAAAACATCTAGCTAATTATTTGAACAAACAAAGGTGTCAAGAAAAGAGTGTCATGAAATTTCCTACCAAATAACACATTTTGAAAGATTTTTCAAAATGCCTGTAGATGAATTGCACAGAATGAAAGAGTCATGTGTGGTTAGTGAAGGCGGCAAAAACATTAATCAAACGCATATTTTTATCATAAACTATTTGAGTGTTGATGAGTATTGCTTTCTAATCCAGAAAATGTACTCCTCACTATGAGGGGGCAGAAAAAAAAAATCACATGAGTACAATTGATTGCACCCATGATGTTTGGCAACCCTCCTTGGACATAAAAGTCTTTTTTCACTTTCAACCACTAATGAAAAAGGATAAATAAATGATATCTTTTTTTTTTAGAGCTTGCAGAACTTGTCAATGACCGTGCGATATGCCACTGACAATTCCTTCAGATGGCTGAAAGCTGCTAGATTCCATAAAATTGCAGATGGCTAAAAACTTGGTAAAGCCCAGAACTGCCCTATTTGTAGGTGCCAGAGGATCAGGGCCGAAACTAGGGGTAGGCAGAAGAGGTACGTGCCTAGGGCGCAAAGGCAGAGGGGCGCCAGGCACGTACCTCTTTTGATGCTTTCCCTTAGTTCGGACCCATCTGTGGCTGCAGTTCCTGCTCAATGACGATTGTGCGCTCTTCTGCGCATGTGCATTTGTGTGGCACCGGTGCTTTCGCGCATGCGCACTCACGCAGGCTCAGCACCTCCGCGCATGCGCAGTCACTCGTTCTCTTCTGCGCATGTGCGAACGATTGGGAGCGCCGTAGTCGGCCAGGTTGCCTTGGGCGCCTGGTCGACTTGGCCCGGCACTGCAGAGGATTCATATCATTTTGAATAAGCTCATAGAGATCCATGAAGCATTGGCTATTAAGCCGTATCCATCAACAACCTCAGCTTCTCCTAAGCCAGCCAGCAAGATTCTGGCTCTATATAGCTTTGGGGGACATTGAGGAACAGCAGGCAGAGGTGCAGCAGCAACTACTAGTGGATTCACTGATTCTCTCTCCACCCCACCACTACTAGAGAAACTGGTCTCCCGGCTGTTAGAGAGATCAGCCCCATCTAGAATTGCCAATCCAGAGTTCATACTCCCATCATCTTCACACAATCTGGCAAATTTGTTGCGATGTATAATCTCCGGATCAGCCTCCATTTTCCTTTTGCCCACCTTAGATTTTCTAACTGTCACCCAGCTAGCTGCCTCAACATCCTGCTGCTGTTCTGTTCCCCCCAAACTATCTGACCCCGCTAGGTCCTGCTCAGTGAGCTAAAGACTCCTTTCAAGATTGTCAATCGACCGCAATGTTGCAATTTGTTGCTCTAGTGCTCTAACGTGAGCCTCCAAAGTGGCAATTTGCTCACAACCACCACAGAGGTAAGCATTTTGGATCTCTTGTTCCAAATCTGCATACATATGGCAGACTGTGCATTGAGTCAGACCTTCAATCTTGCTAGCACTCATTATCCCAGTTACAGATCAAGACAGGAAAAAATAAAAATAAATATATAAAATAAAAATGTGGGTTTAGAACAAACTTTTGACCTAGTTTGAACCTCCTTTAGTTTTCAACTCCGGTGTTTGTAACTCCACTTACAGATCCCCCACTTAACTCCGGTGTTTGTAACTCCACTTACAGATCCCCCACTTAACTCCGGTGTTTGTAACTCCACTTACAGATCCCCCACTTAACGAGCAAACACTTAAGAGAAGCTAACACTAGAGCAAGCTCCACTGGAGTGCCAGGGGTTCTATTTATACAGTCTGTTCAGGTGCAACTAATCAAACCCCACCCCCTCAAACGGAGGGAAAACTGCAAAGTAAAGCAGGTTGTGACAAACTTGCTGTAAGCACACTAGCACACCAAACTTTGCTGTTTAGCACCCAAGACAGAAAAAAAAAACCTTTAAAAAATAAAACCACAGTAGTTAAATATAAACCTTAATATAAAATAGCAGTTAATAAATACTTATCCTTTTTCAGATATACTTATCCTTTTCAGATAGCATAGGCATAGCTGTAAATGCATGTGCAAGAATAGTAGATTGAAAACCTTTAGTGATAGGAGTAACAGTGTTTTCCTCCAGGTCAAAGTGGCGTAATGTAAACAGCAAAGTAACGGAAAAGACTAATTATTTTCAGACTGAATTGAATTGTGAAAAGTAAGCATTACCAGTACTTTCAATGGGCCATTAGGTTTGTGAAAACTTATTTCACGAAAATATTAGTCGGAAGTGACGAAACAGCAAGCTGCGGGGAACACCACGATGAAAGAGCTCTGCCGGCAAACAGCCCTCCTTATACTACATCCTGCATACACCCTGCATAAGGACGTTTTATTCTATGTGACTGACTTTATAGCAAATGTGAGTGCAAAACAAACCTTTTAAACAATTTTAATAATAAATAGTTTTACCCTATGGAATTTCTATGTTTTCTCTTTGGAGCATTTAGGTAAACTGTAAGGAGAATCTATACTTGGGAAATACTACATGCGATAACTCCAATTGTGGTCTTGTAAGTAGGCATTTCTGCCAAATGGGTGGAGGCTGCTTTAATTAACCAGTAGTGTGATACTCAAGGGAGGAGGTAGATGTTATTGAGGAATCACATATAAAAAGATTTACGTTTGAACACAGGGTGTCATTTAAGTCTAATTGGAACATACTACACTATATATTGTTTCTGGTCTCCCCGTTGCCTTAGGCGCTGATC
Organism: Xenopus petersii; assembly: GCA_038501925.1. NCBI lineage: Eukaryota > Metazoa > Chordata > Amphibia > Anura > Pipidae > Xenopus > Xenopus petersii. The sequence goes on from CM076672.1 coordinate 139,718,448, forward strand.
CCCTTCTTTGATTGTGACTTTCTGTGAACAGCTGGGAGAAAAGATTGGCAGGAAGAGTTAACACTGTTGTAGTAGCATCAAATGATCTTTTGCCTTAATGGACAATCGATCCGGAAACCTTGATGTATCGTGTGGTGATGTTGCGCAATCCCCAGGAAATAACGTCACAGCAGTCGTTCTTAGCTGGGGTCCAGTATTCTGCCTCCCACTACAATGGCCAGTGGTTTGTTATACACCAAGGCAAAAGGTGGTCTTACAATATATCCAATCAATGAGCATGTTATGCTATGAATCAATTGGTGGAACCAGCACACAGACACATGTCCATAGAAGGGGGGGAAAGGTAGACTTCCCTAGGCAAACAAAAGACACCAGGACAAAAGGTACTTCCCCCAGTAATATACATAGACACAGACACAGTGATCTTAGCATGGCTTGTACTGATCTTGTAAAAGTACACCTTTGTTCAGTGGCCCGTATTCCTCAATCCCAACTGGCGCCACACCCGGCATGCTGCAGTCATGCCCGATGAACACAAATCAGATGGGAATCGGAACGATCGGCGACTGTGCAAAGGTCGGTCGTAAAAACGGTTATCCTGCATCGGTGGCGGCCATATGGCGAAATATGAAAAATTTCCACGTAAACACTAAAGGACTAACTAACTTTTGTTTTTATTATATTTTAGTGCCTGTCAATTCCAATTCTAGATATGCCAGTGAAAAAATCCTACATGTGCTATAGTGTACAGCTTGTAAAAATATCTGCACAGGCATTTTCTTGTTGTTTGTGAAGATGTTATCATGACAAGGGGACTCCTCAATTGACCCTTTGCATTGAGCCATCCCACTGAACCCCATTGTTACTTACCTTCATGAAACACCTGGAGCCAGGCTACTGACCTGAAAACTTGAATTGAATTAGAATGAAACTCGATTCGAGTTTTTCTCTGAAAGAAACTTGGATGTCAGGAAGGCTATCAACATCTTCAAATGCTTCAACGGAGCTCTACCATTGACTTGAAAATGAATTTGGTAGGTTTTATTTTATTTGAGTTAGAACTGTTTCCATAGTCGAAGTGTGATAAATCTCACATTTGAATTCACATTTGAATCGGTGCTTTTAAATTTTGAATTTGTGAGTTTTGATACGAAATTTTTTTTTGAAAATTCTAATTCTAATTTACCATGTGAACCTTAATAAATCTGCTCCTTAGTATGTAGTTGCTATGTGAAATGTCATTATTTTCACCACTGAGTGTTAAACTGTTTCTATCAACAGAGATGTTGACCCCAAACTCTGCTACCAGCAGGAGCTGCATCTCCCACCATGACAGAAGTTCAGCAGCTCTACCGCAAGTCCTGAATCTGCAGTGTTTCAATGACAGTCACAAGACAGAACATCCTTTTTCACTCTGCTAAAAATACCTGTGCAGTACTCTGTCAAGGTCTTACTACTGCTGTGACAAAATTTAAAATACATTATCATATATCAGAAATTGCCTTGTTTGAGTGAAGGCCGCTCAATATATACAGTATATCCCATAATCTTCTATGTGAAGCACACTACCTAAAGGCGATATGGCAGATAACTTTGGTTGTATTGAATTGTCCAAGTCCACTATTCAAATACTTCTGTATTTATCCTAAAAAATCAATATGTTTAATTAAAAGTGGTCAACACTATAAGGTGCAAGGAAACCTTGTATTTATTACCTGGTAAAAGTGGTAGGTAATTACAGGACTCCACAATACATTTTTCCCCTGATGTTCCCTAGCTAGGAAGTCTAAATAGCATGCAAGTTAGAAGGAAGCTAATGAGATTTTTAACCATTGATTGCACACAGATGACCACAAAAGCTATTACTGGTTATTGCACTAGCCATCTTATCTTTTTATACTTGAGTAAAACTGAGAGGTAAAAAAAACTGATACTGATCAAGCATCAACATAATGTAGACAATAATAGTCATAGGACAGAAGTTGCACTGGGCACCAGTAAGCATTATAAGGATGGAGTTATGAGTAATCCATCACAAAAAAATTATTACTATCTGTGATGGCCGTGAGTGAGATTTTTAGGCCCATTGTTTCACAACTGGTTCCCTCTTGGTAGTGAATAATCAGTCAGTGACAAAGAATTTACCTGACTAAGGGGAGATTGCGTTATTTATTGCCCCTTAAACTCTTTTACCCCATTATTTGTTCCCCTTAAACTCTTCTACAGCTTATTTTATTAACAATAATACAAAATCAGTAATTACCATTGATATTAACACTTTTTTATAAACAGTTATCTAGAACATTTATGTGGGACAGTTAGCCACTGAAGACTGCAAGACACTTACCCAAACTTACAATATCTTAATATTAACATGAACAATAATACTTGAACAACCCAATATCAATCTTATGACTAAGCATTCGCCTCTATCCTCCTCTGCCTACTGTGCCATTTTTCTCTTGAAGCATAGTCCCAGGCCTGTCTCTTCCTAAAACAACTGCCCCTTAATCTATTTCCCCCTTTTTGACTGCCCACTAGGGAAACCCTACCACGCCACCTGCACAGCTGCATGATCCCATTCAACAAAGTCATGGTCCTGTCCACTGCATCATATGAACCTAAATTAAACAAATCCAAAGCCAAGGTGCCAACTCCAACACCTTGGCTTTTTCAGTTGCTTTTGATCTCGCACACCAAATTTCTTTGCCCATGAGTCCCATGGCGTTACTACCCACATGCAGGAACAGTACATGGGAGTGCTCTCCTGATGCCACTAGGTCCACCATTCTTCTGAACAAACCTGGCCACACCTGTTCACGATAGACAAACCATTGTACCAGTACCTTGTTGTACAGAAAGCCCAGCTGCAAACAAATGGTTCTACCTGTGGCTCCATTTAGCTCCATGCACATACCAGTGCCCCATGAACCAGACCCTCCAGACACCACCTTGAACCAAAGACAAAAAAAAATACTGTACCAGCACTACACACTTCCTGACTAGGGATCTCCCCTCTGCTTCCTCCTCACTGTTACCATCTCTTAATCACAACAACCCAGGTCTTACATAGTCCTTGAACCTCTGGTACTCCCATCTCCTAATCCTCTTCATTAATTCCTCACTAAGCCCCAAACTGGCTGCTTCAGTTGCTGCCCTATCCTAAAGGAATGGGATCCAAACTTCCCTAGAGATCTAGCCAAGCAGTTCTGCTTCAATCTAAAAACTCTCACAAACTTATACCGAGTTAGCAGGGAGCCAATAAGCAGGGGTCCCCCACACCATACCACCACAAAATGCTGCAGTGACCCCAAGGGGCGCAGTGCTCTTCCTACCAGGGGAATAACTCAGAGCAGCCATCAGCCCCCCTCCCCATTGTGCTCACACCTGCCCTTGGCTGATTCCTTCGCTGCCCGGCTTATGGGCTCTGCTCTTTCTTGGTTTCACCCCTTGCTTCTGCACACTGCCATACAGAAAGTCCCTGGCCACCCTCTCCACTGCTGTGGGGCCTGGCCCACCATCTGGGTCATCCTGCTGCACTTCTCCCAGCCAAATCCAGTCCTCTTCATGTATTTCCAGAGGTGGTCTGCACAAGAAAGACTAGTGTGCTGTATCTTTGGTTTTTGGTGACTGTATTTGCTTATTTTGTTTTTGTTTGTTTTTTAATTTAATTTTAAATTAAATGAAATAATCATCCTTAATGATTAAGGAATCTGTTTGGGAATTTTTACAAAAAACTCGACAGTGCATTTAAGTCCTTGGTGGTCTTTTTTGCAGCAACTTCACGCCTGGCAAAAAATGTGCACATCAATAAGCATCTCTCTCTTTTTATTTTAATCCTGATTGTAATAAAGTCTGGTCTTCACTGTGTGCTCATAAAAACGACTTTTTCTTGCCTCTGCTTATACCATTTCACATGCACTCCAAGGCAAATGGCATGCATCCATGAAAAAAAATTACTTTCTCCTACAATTAGTATTTATTGTAAATGTTGGTAAGTATTTGCAGAGGGTTAATTATTTCTGTATTAGCATGATTATACAACATTTTCTGTTCCAGGAGATGCAAAATCTACCTGGACCATTTTTTGAACATATGGTCCACAGCAACCTTTCCATGTCCATCTGGTGCAGGCCTATAAGGCAAATCATCTGGTTTTCTTCCAAAGATAAATCAGATTCAAACCCAAATTAGTCAATACACATTCATTCAATTTTACAATTAACTGTTTATTATAATTCTCTTTTAAAGCATCAATCAATCTTTAGATGTGGGATTTAAAGGAATCTGTATGTATGCTTGAACTGATGAAATGTGTGACAAACGTTTTAAAGTACAATGTTATACATTTAACCCTTTAAGTGCCAGCAGAATTTCACATTTCTGGTACGCGAAATGCCAGACGTTTTTTAAGCATTTGGTACTTGTTCAGTTTAACAAGGTTTTTCTGTAGGAAAACCTCCATGAAACTAGGAAAATTATATATTGTTTTTTTCGTTATAAATTGGACTTTGACATGCAAGTGTAATTTTGCAACTTTTATGGAGATTTAGTGTGTATTTTGGGTGAAATATGTAAAAAAAAAATAAAATTATTAAAAAATGGAGTATATCTTGAGTTTTTTTTCCACAGAAAAGTTGATTTTACAAGCATTTTTTTTGTGTTTGTAAAAGCCATGATCCTGCCAAGTCCAATGATACCAAATATGTATCAGTAACCCACTTTTTTTGTCCAGGAGTAACCCCCAAACTAAATCAGCATTTTCTAGAATTTTACACCAGAACAAAGTAGATAAGCACATGTAACAGTTGATGCAGCATAACTTATATGTAAATTTGAATTATCCCTTCAAGTTTGGTATTTTTAGAAACAACAGACCTTCAGGTTTGTAGGGGTGCTGTATTTTTTACTCAAAATTCAAATACATTTTACCAGCGCATCATGAAATTTAGAGCTTTTTTGTTGCATATTTAGTTTTTTTCTAAAATGTAAACTTAGACGCAGGATCAAATGTAAATCTGACAAAACAACACTGTTATAAATGTTGAAACCACAGACAATTTGAAAGACAAACTTCTCATGAATAAAACAATACCCCATATGTATGGATACACATAGAGACGCAGCCACCAAACACCCCAAAACAGGAGCAATGCATAAGGGCAATTGCAGTTGAAAATCTGGGGACTGCGCTCTATGTGTACTACTTGCAGTTTTTCCATCTGAACACCCCCAAAATGTGAAATAACCCCCACAAACCATACATTACCGAAAAGTACACTTCTTCAGCTATTCAAAGATGCCATTCTTGCTTTTCTACACGGAGAATTGTGGCCGCAGTCCTTCGTAGAAGTCCAAGACTTGGTCTGAAATAAAGGAAAAAAGATATACAAAGCTAGATTTCTCCCTAACTATCCATGGTAACTACCAAAAACCTGCTCAATAACAATCTGCAAGTCCCCCTGAATGAAATGATACCCCCTATGTATGGATACACATAGAGACGCAGCCACCAAACACCCCAAAACAGGAGCAATGCAGAAGGGCAATTGCAGTTGAAAATCTGGGGGCTGCGCTCTGTGTGTACTACTTGTGGTTTTTCAGTCTAAACACCCCCAAACTCTGAAATAACCCCCACAAACCATATATTACCGTAAAGTACACTTCTTCAGCTATTCAAAGATGCCATTCTTGCTTTTCTACACGGAGAATTGTGGCCGCAGTCCTTCGTAGAAGTCCAAGACTTGGTCTGAAATAAAGGAAAAAAGATATACAAAGCTAGATTTCTCCCTAACTATCCATGGTAACTACCAAAAACCTGCTCAATAACAATCTTCAAGTCCCCCTGAATGAAATGATACCCCCTATGTATGGATACACATAGAGACACAGCCACCAAACACTCCAAAACAGGGACAATGCATAATATTGGGGCTGCGAATTTATATGAGGTTCTCAACTTTTCTCATCCTAAACTGCAACTTTTCTGTTAAATAACCCCAACAAACCATATATTTTTGAAAAGTACACTTCATTAGATATTCAAAGATGCCATTCTTACTTTTCTACACGGAGAATTGTGGCCGCAGTCCTTCGTAGAAATCCGAGACTTGGTCTGAAATAAAGGAAAAAAGATATACAAACTTAGATTTCCCCCTAAGTTTCCATGGTAACTAACAAAAACCTGCTCAATAACAATCTGCAAGTCCCCCTGAATAAAATGATACCCCATATGTATGCATAAACATAGAGACACAGCCACCAAACATCCCAAAACAGACAATGCGTAATATTGGGGCTGTGAATTTAGGTGCATGTATCCATATCTCATCTGAAACTGTCCCTTACTGATGAAATAACCCCCAAAAACTAAGATTTCTTGAAAATAAACACCTTCAACTATTCAGAGATGCCATTCATGCTTTACTGCGTGGAGAATTTTGGCCACATTCTGCATTGTAGAACTCTGCTTTGGTCTGAAATAAAGGAAAAGATAGTATACAAAGTTAAGATTTATCTCCCAGGGAATTTTGGGACCACTTTATGGATCTGCATCTGGGTGCTACTACCCCAAAATATATTTCACTCACCTATTCGGATATATTGTAGTGGAGTGTCTTTGAGTTCCATCTGTCCTGTGGTGTTACGATATGAATTCCTTTGCTTCTTCCTACACTATTTCGCCAATGACAAAATCTGTACCACATTTACAAATACATTTTCCAACAGAAACCATAGTAAATTTGGCCCATAAATTATGCAAGTGTCCTAAGAAGTTTAGGAATTTAGGTGGCAACAATGAGGATTGGGGCATTAGCAGCTGAAATACTCACAAATCCAGAGATACCTAAATCTACAAAAACAAATGCAAATGTTGCTCAGAAATACAGACAAAACTATAGATAACTGCGCTGATAGACGAGCTTTTGAGGTGCCAGTAAAATAAAAGACTTGTAGCATCAGCATTAGAGATGCACATCATCCCACGTATTCATCACGCACCACAAGTTCTATCGTGTGCCCTCTCGCCAACCAGCACCTCATTTTGCTATTTACCACCAACGCAATAGAAGTGCTATCCATAACACAACTGGTCTAAAACACCATTGCTCAACACAAAAGCTGAATGCCTAGACTAAGAACAATTGGAGTAGACACTCGCACACCCGTTGTGCAGGTATATAGCTTTGCTCGGTGCACAGTGAATGGAGGATACGGTGACCTCCTAGTAACTGAATCAAAAAACCACATTAGCACACAAGACTTGTATCTGCTGGGCAAGCCCTAGCAAAGGTTTTTACTGCGGTGGCACCACCGCAGTAAAAACCTTTGCAAGGGCTTGCCCTGCAGATACAAGTCTCGTGTGCTAGTGTGGTTTTTCGATTTAGACTAAGAACAAACCTACATACAAGTTTTTACTGCTACATTGCACTGCTCACCCAGTGCCAAATCCTATATAAAAAATCAAAGATCACTACTATACAGAAAAAAGACTGTCATTGTTTGCCTTGTCAAACTTTTTTTTTTTATTAACAACATCTATACCTAGTTATAAGTGAAGTAGGGACCTGCCAAAATGTTAGATCTCAATAGGGGGGCTTGAATCTGAAAAACCACTCCACAAAAAAAAACACAAAAAAAAGAAAAGTATCACTCTGCCAGCACACCTAAACAGCTACTGCTAGCATGTGCATAAAAACCTAGAGCATGCCAAGTTTACTATACAGATTTACTAAATCCTTTTACCACCAACAAACCCAGAGAGCCCTAACCTACCAACACAACACAGAATTCAAGCCCTCTCGTAGTGTACCACAGTGTGGTACACCTCAAAACAGGGTTGGAAACACAAAGCAGGCTTGCTAGGACACTTGGGACAAAAATACCGCACATCTTTTCTAACACCCCTGGAACGGCAAACCTTACAAGCTCTCTGGGCATATCTTTTATTAGGAGTTGGTGGAATTTGGGCAATGAAATGCTTACCCACCATTCGGGCAACATTGTCATTGCCAGGCATTTCTGGAACCTCCTGCACATCACCAAACAAAAGGGCAGGGAGCAGCTGCAGCAGATAATTGTAAAAACTCAATTTTGGTCCTGGTACTGCCGTTTTGTAAACGACATAAGAATTATAAAGGGCCATTTGGATCATATAAATTGCGGCTTTTTTGTACCAGGCCCTGGTTTTTCTGGTGGCGTCGTAATAAGTTTGGATTTGGTCGGTTTTATCGATGCCACCCATATGCTTACTATATTCTTTACAACAGAGTGGCTTTGATTTTGTGGGCCTATCGCCACTTCTGTGTTGGTCAACTACACTCTCATTGTGGATAGTAGTAAGCATAAAAACATTTTTGGTGTCTGCAAATTTTAATGCCAGGAGCTCATCGCTTCTTAGAGCATGTACTTCTCCACGTTTCAATTTCTTATCCACCAGTTCCTTGGGCAGTCCTCTGCAGTTACGCCTAACAGTGCCACAAGCTGGGGTGTCCAACCAGTAAAGGGTTCTGAATAAGGGGATGCTTGTGTAAAAGTTATCCACGTATAAGTGGTAACCTTGGCCCAACAGTGGAGTAATGAGCTCCCAGACAATTTTACCACTGACAGTCAAGTCAAGGGGACAGCCGGGGGGGGTCCAAATAAGTGTCCTTTCCCTCGTAGATCATGAAAAAACTAGTATAGCCCGAGCTGCTTTCACAGAGTTTGTAAAATTTCATCCCATATCGAGCATGCTTACTAGGGATGTATTGGCGAAATTTTAGGCGCCCTTTGAAGAGCAAAAGGGACTCATCCACACATATATTTTGGGAGGGGGAGTAGACCTCTGTGAAGCGCTGAGACAGGCTATCTATAAGGGGCCTCAATTTGTAAAGCCTGTCGTAACCGGGCTCATTAGGGGGAACAGCCGCTGCATTGTCGTTAAAATGAAGAAACCGCAGTAAAATTTGATAACGGTTTCTTGGCATAACGGCTGAAAAAAGAGGGATGGAAAGGACTGTAGTGGTATCCCAGTATGAAGCTAAGGTGTTGCGTTCTACGAGTCCCATTGCCAATGTGAGCGCCAGGAATCTTTTGATTTCATTTACAGTAGTGGGATACCACGCCTGGGCTCTTGAATACCCTGGTAAAGGGTGGCTGGCAAGATACTGCTCAGCGTATAAATTTGTGTAATGGACCATGTCCTGTAGGATGGCCTCTGTGATAAAAAGATTGAAGAAGTCTATGATTTGAAAGTTAGTGGTGTCCACCTTGACGCCCGCGACTGCAGTGAATGGGGGAATTTCGGGGGCATAATTACAGGGAGGCCCCCACATACGTGCTCCAACTGCTGCATCATCACTACCCTCACCCTCTTCAACCTCCATGGGTGCATCTGGCACACTGCCACCAGCCTCTGCCTCTCCCTCTTCCTCTACTTCTTCAGCAGTAAGTGTGCCGCCACTACTAGCCTCTGCGCTAATAGTGCTGCTATCACTAGTGATGGGCGAATCTGTCGCGTTTCGCTTCGCCGAATAATTCGCGAATTTCCAGCGAAATTCGCGAAACGGCGAAAAATTCGCGAAACGAGTCGCGTGGCCCGATTTTGACGCGCGTCAAAATATTTTGTCGCGGACGCAAGTATGTGTTTTAATGCGCGACGTTATTTTTGACGCGCAGTGCAATTTGATGAAGCCCATCTTCTATGGGTGTTTTGTTTGTATAACCTTTTTTCATCTTTGGGCCTACAAATAAAAATTTTCCCCTTAGTTTCAAGCTTTGTAGTCTGTGATGATAAATGAACATGGTATCTTTTGCTTTGTGTCTGAATGTGCTGAATTGGATTGGACTCCATGGGAAGACCAATACACATGCGTGTTTCACTTAGTATACTGCTACACACATGCCCTGCATTGTTAGAGGACTCCTATCTTGAAAAAATGGCTCCCATTTTGCAAGTTTCTTAAACTTTTAACGTTTGTGGATTTTTTCACATTACCTCTGGTCAACTGGTAATGGTATCTACTACTACTCTATATCTCTGTTTAACCAAAAAGTACCATCTGTACTTCAAATATCTAATAGTAGATTACTAACACAAGTACAACTAATAAATCTGAACAGATAGTATCTGGATGCTTTGTATCTCAGATAAAAATGAATAAACCATATGTTTATGTGAATGAACCTTATATTTACATCATGTAATTGTAATGATTCTGAAATACTATGTAATGTAATTTTAATGACTCCGATTAAGAATAGTCATCGTTGTGTTATTAGAATCCAAACAATTCCAAGTACCATGTGAGTATTAGTTTAGTCAAATGAAAAATGAACTCAAAATATAGAGATATAAAATTTTTTTTTAATTCACAACATATAGCACAACTGGTGCTGTAACAAATAATAAATAAATTAAAGTGGAGGAGGAGGAGGAGGAGCAACAACCCTCTGGAGGTTGTCAACAATGTCCCTAACCTCTCCCAGCTCCTGCCGCATGGCATTTACTTGATGAACTAGGGTGACCAGGAGCTCAGTCTGGTCGTAGTAGGCATGCTCTGTCTGAGTGCCTACACTGAGCCCCTGGTCGTCCGCTGGTGGTGCCGCCTGGTGAGGTGGTGGTGCCACCTGGTGAGGTGGTGGTGCCGCCTGGTGAGGTGGTGGTGCCGCCTGGTGAGGTGGTGGTGCTGCCTGGTGAGGTGGTGGTGCCGCCTGGTGAGGTGGTGCCACCTGGTGAGGTGGTGGTGCCGCCTGGTGAGGTGGTGGAGGCGGTGCTGCCTCATCAGGTACAGGCGGTGCTGCCTGGTCAGGTGGTGGTGGTGCTGGTACTTCCCCATCATCATCATCATCAGGATCATCTTGGATCCACTCAGCTGGCAATGAATAAATTTCTGTTTGAGTAACACACCAATTGCATTTGTACAGTATACATTATACAGGATAAGGTGTCATGTTGTAACTACAGGAAAATTAACTTTATTGTAGTTAAGAAGGGAAACCTATTTATTACGTTTAAATAAATCTACCTTTATGTGAAGTAAAATTCTTATTAGCCTTGTCACAGGCCTAAACAAATACACATTTGCTCCAAAATACCAAAATAAATAGGAATCAAGTGCAGGGCAAGATTTACATAGTAGGCATCCCTAGGCCCACTGCCATTCGTCGCCCCTGTCCCCTCCCCTTTATTCGGGAAAATTTTTATCATCTGGACAGGAGCAATGGGGATTGCTGCATGGGAAACTATTGTATCTCCTGTGCATCCCCAGTGTTTCTGAACCAATATGGGTGTGGTTGGACAGCATGCCGCCACCCTAAAATCTTCCAGCCCTAGGCCCGGGCCTTGGTGACCTTTCCACAGATCCGAGCCTGATCAAGTGGCTTTATTGTAGTTAAGAAGGGAAACCTATTTATTACGTTTAAATAAATCTACCTTTAAGTGAAGTAAAATTCTTATTAGCCTTGTCACAGGCCTAAACAATTACACATTTGCTCCAAAATACCAAAATAAATGGGAATCAAGTGGCTTTATTGTAGTTAAGAAGGGAAACTCATGTATTGCATTTAAATAAATCTATTATAATCTGTTTAAATAATCTCCATTTGACAGCTCATTTACTTGTTATTTAACTTGTCTGCAATTATGTCAGTCAGTCAAAGTCAACTGTTCCAATCCTAATTACAGTATTCACTTAAATACATTTTTGCTGTAAAATAGCAAATCATTATAAGATGTTTTCTTTTTAAATAACTCTACCTTCCACTTCCACGCGCAGCTCATCAACAAATGCGCTGTGGCGTCTTTTGAGATCGCTCCAGATCCTCTGGAGCTCCCTCAGACTTAAGCGCAGGCGGTACTCCCTCCGCAGCCTGCGCCTCAGCCGTTCCATTATGCTCCTCCGGAGCGCCTGGATTCCTCTCACTCCAGGAGGGATATTGTCGTATCCCTCCTGGTGCAGGTACCTGACGAAGTACCGCAGCTGGTCTCGGTTCATTATGCCAGGTCCTGCCATTTTCAAACTGCACTCCTAAAAATGTAAGCACGGGCGGGGCTATTTATAGTGGCGACGCCCATTTTTGACGCGCGCATGACGCGCGTCACATGACGCGTGCGCGCACACGACGCGCGTCACATGACGCACGCGCGCGCATGCGCAAACACAGTTTTGATATGGCGCGCGACGAACCTCGTCGCGCGGCGACGAACCTCGTCGCGCGGCGACGAACCTCGTCGCCCGGCGACGAATATCGTCGCGACGGCGACGAACCTCGTCGCGACGGCGACGAACCTCGTCGTGACGGCGACGAAATTGATAAATTGACTACTGTAACACTCAAATACATTGATTTTTTAAAATAAATTATGATATTAAGTCACACTATATTTGGCAATTAGGCACTATTAGAAGTAACATTATTCCCCTAGCAATCATACATTGATTTAAATAAGAGACTGGAATATGAATAGGAGAGGCCTAAATGTAAAAAAGTAGCAATGACTAACAATACATTTGTAGCCTGACATAGTATTTGCTTTTTAGTTGGGGTAAACTCATTGACCCACATTTAAAAGCTGCAAAGAGTCTGAACTTAGAAGAAAAAGGCAAATAAGTAAAACCAAATTAAAAGTTGCTTAGAATTTGCCATACTATTGCATACTAAAAGTTACCTTAAAGGTGAACCACCCCTTTAAGGGCTTTGCACTGGATCTATGAATACGTTGTGTAAAGTGTTTGGAAACAAAGGATGGCGTATGTTCTCTTTGAAGGTTATGGACAGCAAACTGGGACAAGACTGCTTGTGAAGTTGAAAGTTGCAAAATAGCAGATGCAGCTGAAAGTGGGATGTAAGATGGACATCATCTAGGAATGAAATTCCTTTTTCCATTAAGCAAACTGTGTTGTCTCGTTTATTTAACTCAAGGACAAAAGCATTCATAGAGGACAAATTCAATCTAAATTATTACTTACAGCATGAATTTAAGTAGAGTTTATGGCTATGTTTGTGTCACCCAGGGTTGCCAGGTTGGTTGGTTTCCAGTCAAATTTACTGGGCTGATGTTTGGGGCCTGTTTGGGCCTCTGTGTAATTTGAATGCAAGGGCCTATTTTGACTCCCAGACCAGACATGGCTTTGGGACTACCATTAAAACATTTCCCTTACTTTTGTACACAGTGATGAATGTATATATGTCATGTTTTGCTTTGGAATCAATGGGAAGAGCAATTCACACCTATGTTCCACTCAGTTACTGCTACACACACATGCCCTCCCTGTATACATTTTTTAGAGCACTCCTATAATTTCAAAAGAAAGAATAATGACTGAGGCAAAGGACTTTTGGCCGCAGTCGTTTCAGGGGTAATAATAGTGTGAATACATTTGACAACCAAGCAGCAAGCATTGTTGTAATCAATTGTATTAGAGCCAGAAGAATTAAATGAGGCAGGCCTCAACCCCCAGAAGAAATTAGCCAAACAATGGGGCTGTATTCGAAGAAACATTTTTATAAGCCATGATAGGCCTCAACCCCCAGAAAAAATTAGCCAATAATGTGGCAGTATTCGAAGAAACATTTTTAGAAGCCATGATAGGCCTCAACCCCCAGAAGAAATTAGCCAACTTAGCGGCAAAATTACAAGCAACCTATTTAGAAACCATGTTAGGCCTCAACCCCCAGAAGAAATTAGCCAAACAATGTGGCAGTATTCGAAGAAACATTTTTAAAAGCCATGATAGGCCTCAACCCCCAGAAAAAATTTAGCCAACAATATGGCAGTATTCGAAGAAACATTTTTAGAAGCCATGATAGGCCTCAACCCCCAGAAGAAATTAGCCAAACAATGTGGCATTATTCGAAGAAACATTTTTAAAAGCCATGATAGGCCTCAACCCCCAGAAAAAATTTAGCCAACAATATGGCAGTATTCGAAGAAACATTTTTAGAAGCCATGATAGGCCTCAACCCCCAGAAGAAATTAGCCAAACAATGTGGCAGCATTCGAAGAAACATTTTTAGAAGCCATGATAGGCCTCAACCCCCAGAAAAAATTAGCCAACAATGTGGCAGTATTCGAAGAAACATTTTTAGAAGCCATGATAGGCCTCAACCCCCAGAAGAAATTAGCCAACTTAGCGGCAAAATTACAAGCAACCTATTTAGAAACCATTTTAGGCCTCAACCCCCAGAAGAAATTAGCCAAACAATGTGGCAGTATTCGAAGAAACATGTTTAGAAGCCATGATAGGCCTCAACCCCCAGAAAAAATTAGCCAACAATGTGGCAGTATTCGAAGAAACATTTTTAGAAGCCATGATAGGCCTCAACCCCCAGAAGAAATTAGCCAACTTAGCGGCAAAATTACAAGCAACCTATTTAGAAACCATGTTAGGCCTCAACCCCCAGAAGAAATTAGCCAAACAATGTGGCAGTATTCGAAGAAACATTTTTAGAAGCCATGATAGGCCTCAACCCCCAGAAAAAATTTAGCCAACAATATGGCAGTATTCGAAGAAACATTTTTAGAAGCCATGATAGGCCTCAACCCCCAGAAGAAATTAGCCAAACAATGTGGCAGCATTCGAAGAAACATTTTTAGAAGCCATGATAGGCCTCAACCCCCAGAAAAAATTAGCCAACAATGTGGCAGTATTCGAAGAAACATTTTTAGAAGCCATGATAGGCCTCAACCCCCAGAAGAAATTAGCCAACTTAGCGGCAAAATTACAAGCAACCTATTTAGAAACCATGTTAGGCCTCAACCCCCAGAAGAAATTAGCCAAACAATATGGCAGTATTCGAAGAAACATTTTTAGAGGCCATGATAGGCCTCGACCCCCAGAAGAAATCAGCCAACAATATGGCAGTATTCGAAGAAATATTTTTAGAAGCCATGATAGGCCTCAACCACCAGAAGACATTAGCCAACTTAGCGGCAAAATTACAAGCAACCTATTTAGAAACCATGTTAGGCCTCAACCCCCAGAAGAAATTAGCCAAACAATGTGGCAGTATTCGAAGAAACATTTTTAGAAGCCATGATAGGCCTCAACCCCCAGAAAAAATTTAGCCAACAATATGGCAGTATTCGAAGAAACATTTTTATAAGCCATGATAGGCCTCAACCCCCAGAAGAAATTAGCCAAACAATGTGGCAGCATTCGAAGAAACATTTTTAGAAGCCATGATAGGCCTCAACCCCCAGAAAAAATTAGCCAACAATGTGGCAGTATTCGAAGAAACATTTTTAGAAGCCATGATAGGCCTCAACCCCCAGAAGAAATTAGCCAACTTAGCGGCAAAATTACAAGCAACCTATTTAGAAACCATGTTAGGCCTCAACCCCCAGAAGAAATTAGCCAAACAATATGGCAGTATTCGAAGAAACATTTTTAGAGGCCATGATAGGCCTCGACCCCCAGAAGAAATCAGCCAACAATATGGCAGTATTCGAAGAAACATTTTTAGAAGCCATGATAGGCCTCAACTACAAAAAAAATTGCCGACAATGCAGCAGTAGTGTCAGCCACAGCAGTAGGAGCCTTGATAGACACCCACCAGAGTTTTGCCAAATAATGAGGCATTAGTAGCATCAGCAGCGGCAGTCATGTTGTAACTTTCAATCAACTCTATATTAGAGCCAGAAGAATTAAATGAGGCAGGCCCCAAACAGAAGACGTTTGCCAAATAATGAGGCATTAGTAGCAACAGCAGCGGCAGTCATGTTGTAACTTTTAATCAACTCTATATTAGAGCCAGAAGAATTAAATGAGGCAGGCCCCAAACAGAAGACGTTTGCCAAATAATGAGGCAGTAGTAGCAACAGCAGCGGCAACAGCAGTCATGTTGTAACTTTCAATCAACGCTATATTAGAGCCAGAAGAATTAAATGAGGCAGGCCCCAAACAGAAGACGTTTGCCAAATAATGAGGCATTAGTAGCAACAGCAGCGGCAACAACAGTCATGTTGTAAATTTCAATCAACTCTATATTAGAGCCAGAAGAATTAAATGAGGCAGGCCCCAAACAGAAGACGTTTGCCAAATAATGAGGCAGTAGTAGCAACAGCAGCGGCAACAACAGTCATGTTGTAACTTTCAATCAACGCTATATTAGAGCCAGAAGAATTAAATGAGGCAGGCCCCAAACAGAAGACGTTTGCCAAATAATGAGGCAGTAGTAGCAACAGCAGCGGCAACAACAGTCATGTTGTAACTTTTAATCAACTCTATATTAGAGCCAGAAGAATTAAATGAGGCAGGCCTCAAACAGAGAAGACTTTTGCCAAATAACGAGGCATTAGCAGCAACAGCAGAGTCAGCAACAGTCATGTTGCGACTTTTAATCAACTCTATATTAGAGCCAGAAGAATTAAATGAGGCAGGCCTCAAACAGAGAAGACTTTTGTCAAATAACGAGGCATTAGCAGCAACAGCAGAGTCAGCAACAGTCATGTTGCGACTTTTAATCAACTCTATATTAGAGCCAGAAGAATTAAATGAGGCAGGCCCCAAACAGAGAAGACTTTTGCCAAATAACGAGGCATTAATAGCAACAGCAGTGGCAGCAACAGTCATTTTGTAACTTGTAACTTTTAATCAACTCAATATTAGAGCCAGAAGAATTAAATGAGGCAGGCCCCAAACAGAAGACATTAGCCGCAAAATTGTAAGAAAAATATTTAGAAGCCATGTTAGGCCTCAACCCCCAGAAGAAATTAGCCAACTTAGCGGCAAAATTATAAGCAACATATTTAGAAGCCATGTTAGGCCTCAACCAGAAGAAATTAGCCAACAATGTGGCAGTATTCGAAGAAACATTTTTAGAAGCCATGTTAGGCCTCAACCAGAAGAAATTAGCCAACTTAGCGGCAAAATTATAAGCAACATATTTAGAAGCCATGTTAGGCCTCAACCAGAAGAAATTAGCCAACATTGTGGCAGTATTTGAGAAAACATTTTTAGAAGCCATGTTAGGCCTCAACCAGAAGAAATTAGCCAACTTAGCGGCAAAATTATAAGCAACATATTTAGAAGCCATGTTAGGCCTCAACGAGAAGAAATTAGCCAACATTGTGGCAGTATTTGAGAAAACATTTTTAGAAGCCATGTTAGGCCTCAACCAGAAGAAATTAGCCAACTTAGCGGCAAAATTATAAGCAACATATTTAGAAGCCATGTTAGGCCTCAACGAGAAGAAATTAGCCAACATTGTGGCAGTATTTGAGAAAACATTTTTAGAAGCCATGTTAGGCCTCAACCAGAAGAATTTAGCCAACTTAGCGGCAAAATTATAAGCAACATATTTAGAAGCCATGTTAGGCCTCAACGAGAAGAAATTAGCCAACATTGTGGCAGTATTTGAGAAAACATTTTTAGAAGCCATGTTAGGCCTCAACCAGAAGAATTTAGCCAACTTAGCGGCAAAATTATAAGCAACATATTTAGAAGCCATGTTAGGCCTCAACCAGAAGAAATTAGCCAACAATGTGGCAGTATTTGAAGAAACATATTTAGAGGCCATGTTAGGCCTCAACTACTAAAAAAATTTGCCGACAATGCAGCAGTAGTATCTACGATAGCAGTAGGAGCTTTGATAGGCCCCCACCATAAAAAAATTGCCGACAATGCAGCACAGCAGCAGTACTACTAGGGCTAGTAGCAGGCTACAGCAGCAGCAGCAGCAGCAAGGGCAGCAGGTGCAGACAGATGGGGAATGGGCAATACTACTGAGGAGGAGAGTATGGGCAGCAATGGAGAGAGGAGGATAAATCTGTGGAGGAGAAGGAGGAGAGGAGGCTAGTCTCTGCTGTCTGCAATGGGCACTTGGATATCCCCGCTTATCCATGCCTCATTCATTTTAATGAATGTCAGCTTATCCACGCTGCCAGTGGATAGCCGTGTCCGCTTCTCAGTGACCACCCCACCTGCGGCACTGAAGACACGCTCTGACAGGACACTGGCAGGGGGGCAAGCCAGCACCTCCAGAGCGTACTGTGCCAGTTCTGGCCACTGGTCGAGCCTCGAGACCCAATAATGCATGGGGTCATCGTCAGGGCGAATGGCATCCTGCACGCTGACTGACCCCATGTAGTCAGCCACCATATGCTCCACCCGCTGCTGGTGGTGGCTTTGGGTGCTGACTGGGCCTGCTGCTGGCCGTTGAGGCTCGAAAAAGCTCTTCCACACACCCATGAGATCTCCGCCCTTGCTGCTGCTGCTGCTGCTGCTAGGCCCCTGTCTCTGCTGGGTGTGTGGAGTAGTGGAGGCCTGAGAAGTGTCAGACTGGGGGAAGGCCTCCACTAATTTTGAGCACAGAGCCTTCCTCAATTGACCCATCCTCCTCTCTCTCTGGCTGGGTACAAGGAACTCCCCCACCTTTCCCTTGTACCGTGGGTCAAGCAAAGTAGCCACCCAATAATCCTCCCGGTCTTTGATAGAACAGACCCGGGGATCGCTTCGGAGGCAAGTCTGCATATGGGCAGCCATGTAAAAGAGGTGCCCCCGACCAACCTCTTCTTGACTGCCCTCCAGATGCAGCAGGTCATCTGGCTCGACCTGCCCCTGCTCTGTACCCTCCCAGCCGCGGACAATAGCTGGGGTGGTTGGGTGGCATGTGCCCTGCTCCCCATGCTGCACAGGCACCCAGTCCTCCTCTCCCTCATCCTCCTCATCAGGCACCATCTCCTCCTCAGCCCCTTCTGCCTGCCTACGGGGCCTACTCTCCTCCTCCTCCTCCTCAGGCACGTCACCCTCCTCTAGCAGCCCATCCAACGTGCGCTTGAGGAGGAACACCAGGGGTATGACATCGCTAAGACACGCATTGTCCCTGCTAACAAAGCGTGTCGCCTGCTCAAAGGGGGCAAGTATTTGGCAGAGCTGCCTCATTTGCTGCCACTGCTCTGCACTAAAGTACCCCAAATCCGCCCCCTGAGTACCCCTGGCACTGTGCTCCAGCAGGTAATTGCTGACCGCCCAGCGCTGCTCTACGAGGCGCTCCACCATGTGCAGGGTGGAATTCCAGCGCGTCGGCAGGTCACAGATGAGCCGGTGGGGTGGCAGACTATGCTGCCGCTGCATCCGTGCCAAAGACGCGCTGGCGGTGGGGGACCTGCGAAAATGGGCACATACCCTACGTACCTTCTCCAGCATGTCACCCAACCCTTGGTAGCTCTTGAGGAAGCGCTGCACCACAAGGTTGAGGACATGTGCAAAGCAAGGCATGTGGGTCAGGTGCCCTAGGCGGATGGCGGCCAGCAGGTTGCGACCGTTGTTGCAAACAATATTACCTGCTTGGAGCTGGCGGGGAGTGAACCACCGCTGCACCTGAGTCTGGAAGGCAGCCATGAGCTCAGGTGCAGTATGACTCCTCTCGCCCAGGGAGAGGAGTTGCAGCACAGCCTGACATCGCCTGTGCTGCACTGAAGCGTAGCTGCGGGGACGCTTCAGGGGTGGCTCATCCATAGTGGAGGAGGAGGAGGAAGTGGACATGTGGGGTTTGCCCTGTACCCCACGGGGAGGCACCTGTAGCCTGAGGGGAGCGCCCCGGCTTGCACCCTCCCCAGCACTCATGAGGGTGACCCAGTGCGCAGTGTAGGTTATGTACCTCCCCTGCCCATGCCTGCTGGTCCACGTGTCAGTGGTGCAGTGCACCCTGCCGCCAACAGCATGATCCAGCGACAGGGACACATTCTCAACCACATGCTGGTGGATGGCAGGGACAGCCTTCCTGGCAAAATAATGGCGGCTGGGGATCCGCCAGTTAGGGGCAGCGCAAGCCATCAGCTGTCGGAAGGGGGCTGCTTCGACTAGCTGATAGGGCAGCAGCTGCACTGCCAGAAGCTTTGCCAGGCAGCCATTAAGCCTCTGCACTTGGGGGTGGCTGGGGGAGAGAGGCGTCTTGCGGCTGAGGAACTGGGGGAGGGAAACCTGGCGGGACAGGGGCCGCATTGAGGAGGAGGAGGCTGCAGAAGAGGCTGAGCTACACAGTGGCTGCCTCCGACTGTGAGCCCCAGAATCCTCTTCACCTGCTGCAGGGTCTGGGGAGCTAGCACCTCTTCCCTGAGGAATGGGAGGAGGTGGACAGGAAGCACCACTGCCACCCGGTGCCCTGCCACTTTGGTGCTGCTCCCACGTCATCCTGTGATGACGTTTCATATGGGAACTTAAAGCTGATGTTCCCATATGTGACCCTGCCTGCCCCCTTCGAACCTTCTGCCGGCAGAGCTGGCACACTGCTATTGCCTGGTCCTCTGCCTGGCACGTGAAAAAAGCCCACACTGCTGAAGTGCGGGCCACTGCCTTGCCTGCTGTGGAGGGTTGAGGATGGTCCCCACCCGTACGCACATAGGCTTTGGACCTAGGCGCAGTGCTGCCCTGTTGCCTGCCCCCCCTAGCAGTGGTCGGTGGAGCCGGCTCTTCATCCTCATCAACAACAAACAGTTCCCCCCCTGAACTGCTGCTGTTATCCTCTGGAGCCGGCTCCCAGGGTCTGTCCCTGTCATCGTCCTCCCCCAGACCAGACCCTGCCTCATACATGGCATCAATACCCACATCCAGCATGCTGGTGTCTGACCCCACACCAGCAACTTGCTGCCCTGCCATAAGGGGACCCTGCCCAATATCCCCTATTGATGTGGGCTGTGACATGACCACCTCCTCCTCTTCATCAGACATGAATGCCCCCCCCATTCCTGCCTGATCATCAAAAAGATCCAGGGTGTCTGGGCCCAAGTCCACCTCAGGATCAAATAAGAGGGATGGGGTGTCATCCCACACTGAGCTAGCAGGTGATGCCACCTCCTGCCGCTCACTGGTGCCTGCTGCAGATGAGGTAGCCTGGGTCAGCCAGTCTACCACTGCCTCTGCCTGCTGCGACCGTATGGGTCGTGAAGCAGTGGCAAAAAAATCGGGCACAGTCCTACGTGGACCAGTTGCCCCGCTGCTGCGACCCACAGCCACCTGCTGCTGTGGCATTTGCTGCTGCTGTTGTTGCGGCTGCTGCTGCTGTTGTTGTTGCAGCTGCTGCTGTTGTTGTTGCAGCTGCTGCTGTTGTTGTTGCAGCTGCTGCTGTGATGGCAGCTGCTTTGATGGCAGCTTGTGCTGCGACTGATTTACAGTGCCCAGACTGGGCATGGCACATGGCTGTTGTGGGGTTGGATGCCCACGGCCAGCACCACGGCCTCTTCCTCGGCCACCCCTCCCTATCCCACCCTTCTTCCCACCACCACCACCACCCATCCCTAACCCACCCTTCTTCCCACCACCACCACCCATCCCCCCTCTCCCACGGCCCGTCATATTGGGCAACTAAACTTAAAAAAAAAAAATATATATAAGGGGGGGGTTTGGATATTTCGGGGAAGGAAAGGAGAAAAAAATAAAACCCTCAACTAAATCCCCTCAGCAGAAGTGTGCACCCACAAGGAGTACACACACCAGCACAGACAAAGACAAAGACAGTTAGCCCTAAAAAGGGCTATTGGGTGGTGAGCAGGCAAGCAGAAGAGGGAAAACAGTAAACTGAAATCCACAACCTCCACTTGCACTGACTCAGAAAAAAAAAAAGCTCTCTACACAAACTCCACTAGCTAAATCACACACAAATCTCTCACTATCCTGCTCTCTCTACCTCTACCAGAAACGCCACGAGTAATGGCCGCCTCTGCAGCTCCTTATATAGCCAGTGGGTTGGCTCAGGGATGGCTCACATCTTATTGGCTGCTGTGGGTGATGTTTAGTTTGTCGCGCGTCTTTTTGTTTTGACGCGCATTAGCGGCGTCGCGGCTCGTCGCGCGGCGAAACGAGTCGCGAGGCGAATTTTTGCCGCAATTTCGCGAAAAATTTGCCCGTGGCGAAACGCAGAAATTTGCCGCGAATTTAACCATGGCGAATTTATTCGCCCATCCCTAGCTATCACCAACCTCTGATTCATCAGTAGAGTCATCAGATGGGACATACTCCGAATCAGAATTGCTAAATTCCTCTGAGCTGGAGTCCTCACAATACCTAGCCGCTTCTGCAGCGGTATAAAACCGTTTGGCCATTGTGCCAGAAAAATACAGACCACTGCAAAACTAGAAACAACTGCAAAGCAAGAAGCTCCCAAATCCAATCCAGCAAGATTTGACCAACTGCTAATACAAACAACCAGAGGGGAAAAAAAAAAGGCAGCAAGATCTGACCAACAGTTAACCACTGCTAAAACAAACCAGAAGAAAAAGGAAAAAAAGAAGGCAGCAAGATCTGACCAACAGTTAACCACTGCTAAAACAAACAACCAGAAGAAAAAGAAAAAAAAGAAGGCAGCAAGATCTGATCAACAGTTAACCACTGCTAAAACAAACAACCAGAAGAAAAAGGAAAAAAAAAGAAGGCAGCAAGATCTGACCAACAGTTAACCACTGCTAAAACAAACCAGAAGAAAAAGGAAAAAAAGAAGGCAGCAAGATCTGACCAACAGTTAACCACTGCTAAAACAAACAACCAGAAGAAAAAGGAAAAAAAAGAAGGCAGCAAGATCTGACCAACAGTTAACCACTGCTAAAACAAACAACCAGAAGAAAAAGAAAAAAAAGAAGGCAGCAAGATCTGACCAACAGTTAACCCCTGCTAAAATAAACAACAAGAATAAAAAAAAAAAAGAAGGCAGCAAGATTTGACCAACAGTTAACCCCTGCTAATACAAACACCAAGAAGAAGAAAAAAAAAGAAGGCAGCAAGATTTGACCAACAGTTAACCCCTGCTAATACAAACAATCAGAAGAAGAAAAAAAACTAGAACTTGAACTCCTTCCAGAAATCTACAGAATAGATTACAGACAAGACACTGCACGTGCCCAAAATCGAAAAGAACCTTTTGGGGGCACTAAACAAGCAAACAGGGCAAAGGAACAGTCTGGAATAAAATCACCCAAAGCACTAAAACCAACAGCTATTGGAATGAAATCGGGGGCCAGAAACCTAAACCAACCAGCGTCACTGCAAACACAACTTTTTTTGGGGCACAAAACAAGTAGCAAAGGGCAATGCAAATGAAAAACAGAATAAAACAACAAAATGTAATAAAAATCAGCTAAAGCACAAAAACAACAGCTATTGGAATGAAATCGGGGGCCAGAAACCTAGACCAACCAGCGTCACTGCAAAGGCAAACTTTTTTGGGGGCACTAAACAAGCAGCAAAGGGCAAAGCAGAATAAAACAACAAAATATAATAAAAATCAGCTAAGACAATAAAAATAACAGCTATTGGAATGAAATTGGTGGTTAGAAACCTTGATCCACCAACGTCACTGTAAAGGCACCAAACAGCAAATAAAAGTGAAAATGCAATATAATAGATATAAAACACAAAGCAACAATGAAAATGGTAAAAAAACTGCAAAATTACAATAAAATAAAGCAGATAATTATAGAACAAGAGTAGAAATAAAGTTTTAGCAAAAAAAAAACCAACTACTAAAGAAAGCAAAGAAAGAAAGAAAAGAAAAGAAGTATAGGGGAAAGAAAAAGTGTAGAAGTGTGAGTGTGTGTGTGAGTGTGTGTGTGAGTGTGAGTGTGTGCTTGGCAAAGATGCCTGTAAGTGTGTGAGTGTACAAAAGTGTGCTAAATGATAAAGACAGAAGAAAAAAATATTCAAAAAAAAAAAAACCAAATTTAGAGAGATTAGAAGGAAACAAGTAAAATAAAAAGTGTAAGGGTGTTGTAGTTCAGCTTACTGAATCCAAGGCAGGCAATCAAGGCGACCAAACCAGCAGGAGAACCGCAGGAAGGCAGCAGGAAGGCTCCAACAGACACAAGTGCGCAGTAGGAGTGAAAGGGGAGGCGTCAGGAGGGCTGGATTTATTTGGGCAGCAGAAGCGCGTCACAGCCATGTGCCCTGCGCTCCTATTGGTTCCAGCGACGATCGGTGGAGAGACCGGTGAGTATGACCGGTTTTGCTCGTTGCCTAGGGGGTTCTGCCAGGATGTAACGTGCGCTTGCGGTTTTAAATGCAACCGCTGCGCACTGGAACCCGGAAGTGCTGGAGATCGTAGAATCTACGATCTGTGGCACTTTGGTCCTTTGATCCACAGAACGTAGATTCTATGATCTGTGGCACTTAAAGGGTTAATACAGCAGAATTTTATTTAGATATAGACAGTTATTGGAAATGAGTGAGTTATAATGAGTTCTGGGCTAAAGAATCTGCACTAAGGCTGAAATCTATAGACAGACAAGTCAGGCAAAATAGATGAGGTTCAAATGGTTAGGAGTATTTTGAACATTTCCTTTCCCTTTAATACTTGGAGATAGTTTTAGACACACATTTATTTAAGTAGATTTACATAGCAAACATAGATAAATGCAATAATTATTATAGGGAAAAATGTCAAACATATAAATCTTATTAAAATGTGATTACGGTTGTTATGAAAATAAATAACTGCTGACTGAAACAAAATGCTAAATATATTGTTAAATGAGAAAGCTCACTTGCCTTCAACAGTGATTTTGAATAAAGTATAATAAAACACATTTCTAGCAACTGAAATAGATCACTTTACATAATATTTTCCCTAAGGAGATGTAAAAGGAAATACAAAAAAAAAAATAATAATAGCTTCCATAAAATATACATGACATTTAATGAAAACTAAAGGTATCTGAGTGTGGTATGCCATGAGCAAAACAGCACTGTCAACTTCATGAGAATATTAAACATTAGTTTTGATATGCAGGATGATGAGCATGATTAATCTTTGAGGTGGTGGGGGTAAATGTGTTTTTATTTTTGCTATCAAGTAAATATTTCTTTGCGTTGACAAAGTCATGCATTCTGTTGCAAAAAAACAATATAAAATTAGTATTAAATGTCAATAAATACTCATCCAACTAATTGTTAGATATCAAGGAGTTCAAAAAAGCGGATTCATTTAAACAAGAGATAACAGTCTGAAATGTGACCAATACATTATGCTCTTTAGTCAAATTTCAATATCACCCTTGCTTATTGTTTACTTGTTCAAGCAATGGTTTAATATTAATGACTTATTGTCAAACTTGCTTTGATGTTATTATTCAACAAGGTGTTTTTGAGTTTCCCCTCTCCATCCCCTCTTCTTTTCTGTATCCTTTCCCTCCATTTTTAAATATACATAAATAAAAAAATATAAACATAAAATGTCAATTAGAATTAACTTTGTGTTCAATACTAATTTATTTTAACCCTTTCCCTGCCAGCCGTTTTGTACTAGATGCGAACATCTACTGCCAAGCAGTTTTTAGATATTTTGCACTCTTTCACTTTAAGGGCCCTTCCTGGGGCGGTCTTTTAGTTTACCCAGGAAAACAATATATTGTTTTTTTCAGGACAACGTGAACTTTCAAAATATGCAAGAATTTTGGTGTAATTCTACTTCTGTAAAAAAATATAGGCTTCTAAGTGTCCAATAAAATGAAAAAAATCATGTTTCACAAAGAACAATCACATATATCAGAAACATTATTTACTTTATGTACGAGAACACAGCTGATTTGGAAAGGTCTATGTCTCCTGAACGCGGCAATACCAAATATATATAGTTTTATGGAGATTTCTAACTTGTATAGATCAAAATCTACAAGCAGTACACTAGCAAATGTCCAAAGCACCACTCCCCAAACGGCATACTTTTGATTTCAAGGCACAACATTCCACTAACAGTAGGTTTACCCTAGAAAACTACCCATTATTAGAAAGAACAGATTCTGGTGAATCAAAAATAGGTAAACATATCGTTGTACTCCAAACTACCAAGTTGCAATTGTTTCCTAAAGTTATAATGTTTTATAGAAATTGGTGAATTTTTTGAAAAATGACCTCAAAGCTTCCAATCTACAGAATCGTATCTCCCACACATCATTAGGTATCAATGTAAAACACCCCAAATCTGAAAGCCTGGGGTCCACTGAACAGTTTGATGCCCAATATGTATAGGTGTACCCAAGCATGTGACATATAGGGGCCCTAAAATGTAGACACCTCATTTGAGCTATCGGTTCTGTAATTCCAGATACTGCAAAATCAACACATTTGCATCGTTTTGGGGTGGGGTAAAAGTAAAAAAAATAAGTTCACCACAGAAAACCATATATTTTCGGAAAGTACACATTCCCACGAATCTAAATTGGGTATGCATGTCTTTGTACTACAAAGTACCAAGCCGCAAACCATTCCTAAATTTGGTGATTTTGGTAGCATTTCCAAAAATCACCTCAAAATTTCTAACCTGCAGCATCGTATTACCCACATACTTTTAGGTATCAAGAGAAATCACCCCAAATATGAAAGCTTAGGGTCCTCTGAACAGTTTGATGCCCAATATGTATAGGTGTACCCAAGCACGTGGCATACAGGGGCCCCAAAAGGAAGACCCCCATATGGTCTGTCATTTCAGGTACTGCAAAATCAACACATTTACATCGTTTTGGGGGGGTCAAAAGTAGAAAAAAGTAAGTTCACCCCAGAAAACCATATATTTTCGGAAAGTACACATTCCCACAAATCTAAATTGGGTATTCACGTCTTTGTACTCCAAAGTACAAAGCCGCAAACCATTCCTAAATTTGGTGATTTTGGTGACATTTCCAAAAATCACCTCAAAATTTCTACCCTGCAGCATCGTATTACCCACATACTTTTAGGTATCAAGAGAAATCACCCCAAATATGAAAGCCTAGGGTCCTCTGAACAGTTTGATGCCCAATATGTATAGGTGTACCCAAGCACGTGGCATACAGGGGCCCCAAAAGGAAGACCCCCATATGGTCTGTCATTTCAGGTACAGCAAAATCAACACATTTACATCGTTTTGGGGGGGTGGTCAAATGTAGAAAAAAGTAAGTTCACCCCAGAAAACCATATATTTTCGGAAAGTACACATTCCCACGAATCTAAATTGGGTATGCATGTCTTTGTACTCCAAAGTACAAAGCCGCAAACCATTCTTAAATTTGGTGATTTTGGTGATATTTCCAAAAATCACCTCAAAATTTCTACCCTGCAGCATCGTATTACCCACATACTTTTCGGTATCAAGCAAAATCACCCCAAATATGAAAGCCTAGGGTCCTCTGAACAGTTTGATGCCCAATATGTATAGGTGTACCCAAGCACGTGGCATAGAGGGGCCCCAAAAGGAAGACCCCCATATGGTCTGTCATTTCAGGTACAACAAAATCAACACATTTACGTCGTTTTGGGGGGGTCAAAAGTAGAAAATGGTATGTTCACCCCAGAAAACCATATATTTTCGGAAAGTACACATTCCCACGAATCTAAATTGGGTATGCATGTCTTTGTACTCCAAAGTACCAAGCCGCAAACCATTCCTAAATTTGGTGATTTTGGTGACATTTCCAAAAATCACCTCAAAATTTCTACCCTGCAGCATCGTATTAACCACATACTTTTAGGTATCAAGAGATATCACCCCAAATATGAAAGCCTAGGGTCCTCTGAACAGTTTGATGCCCAATATGTATAGGTGCACCCAAGCACGTGGCATATAGGGGCCCCAAAAGGAAGACCCCCATTTGGTCTGTCATTTCAGATACTGCAAAATCAACACATTTATATTTTTTGGTGGGGGGGGACAAAGGTAGAAAAAAGTATGTTTACCCCAGAAAACCATATATTTTCGTAAAGTACACATTCCCCTGAATCCAAATTGGGTATGCATGTCTTTCTACTCCAAAGTACCAAGCCACAAACCATTCCTAAATGTGGTGATTTTGGTGACATTTCCAAAAATCACCTCAAAATTTCCAACCTGCAGCATCGTATTTCCCACATACTTTTAGGTATCAAGATAAATCACCCCAAATATGAAAGCCTAGGGTCCTCTGAACAGTTTGATGCCCAATATGTATAGGTGTACCCAAGCACGTGGCATATAGGGGCCCCAAAAGGAAGACCCCCATATGGTCTGTCATTTCAGATACTGCAAAATCAACACATTTACATAGTTTTGAGGGGGCAAATGAAAGAAAAATTAAGTTCACTCCAGAAATCCATATATTTTCGGAAAGTACACATTCCCACGAATCTAAATTGGGAATGCATGTCTTTGTACTACAAAGTACGAAGCCGCAAACCATTCCTAAATTTGGTGATTTTGGTGACATTTCCAAAAATCACCTCAAAATGTCTACCCTGCAGCATCGTATTACCCACATACTTTTACGTATAAAGAGAAATCACCCCAAATATGAAAGCCTAGGCTCCTCTGAACAGTTTGATGCACAATATGTATAGGTGTACCCAAGCACGTGGCATATAGAGGCCCCAAAAGGAAGACCCCCATATGGTCTTCATTTTAGGTACTGCAAAATCACCACATTTACATCGTTTTGGGGGGGGGGCAAAGGCAGAAAAAAGTAATTTCACCCCAGAAAACCATATATTTTCGGAAAGTACACATTCCCACAAATCTAAATTGGGTATGGATGTCTTTGTACTCCAAAGTACCAAGCCGCAAACCATTCCTAAATTTGATGATTTTGGCGACATTTCCAAAAATCACCTCAAAATTTCTACCCTGCAGCATCGTATTACCCACATACTTTTAGGTATCAAGAGATATCACCCCAAATATGAAAGCCTAGGGTCCTCTGAACAGTTTGATGCCCAATATGTATAGGTGTACCCAAGCACGTGGCATATAGGGGCCCCAAAAGGAAGACCCCCATATAGTCTGTCATTTCAGGTACTGCAAAATCAACACATTTACATCGTTTTGGGGGGGGGCAAAGGTAGAAAAAAGTATGTTCGCCCCAGAAAACCATATATTTTTGGAAATTACACATTCCTGTGAATCCAAATTGGGTATGCATGTCTTTGTACTCCAAAGTAACAAGTCGCAAGCCTTTCCTAAATTTGGCGGTTTTTACATTTCTGAAAATCGCCTAAAAATATTGCAATTGGCCGCATTTATCTCACCCAACTTCTTACATACAATTGTAAAACACCATAAATACTGATGCCAAGGGTCTACTGAACAGTTTTATGCCCAATATGCATTGATATACCAAGGCAGCTGGCATGTGCGGACCCCAAATGTAAATAGTGAATATGAGTTTTCTCTGCTGCCGATTCGCCTTCTGTAAACATAGACCCTTGACTTCATATTATGTGCCTCAAGACCCTCCTAACAGCAAAGACCCCCCAAAACCATATGTTTTTGGAAAGTACACATTCTGATGAAAACAACCAAGATAAAGACGTCTTTCTACAGCAAAGTACCAAACTGCAAAACTTTTATAAACATAGAGATTTTTACATTTCTGAAAATCGCCTAAAAATTTGGAAGTATGCCACATTTATCTCACACAATGTTTTACGTACAAAGAAAAATCACCCCAAATATGGACATCAGAGGTCTACTGAATAGTTTGATGCCCAATATGAATAGATTTACCAAAGTATATGGTGTGTACGGCCCCAAATGAAAAATGTGCATATGAATTTTCACGCTGGCCAACTAAGCTGCTGAAAAGAGAACCCCAACTGTGCGTTATGTGTCGTAAGACCCCCAAACTGTAAAAAGACCCCAGAAAACCATCTATTTTTGGAAAGCATATATTCTGACGGATCAATCTAAGTAAAATAATATACCAAAGCACCAACAGCAAAACTATACTAAAGATACATAAAGAACAATAATGCAGGGATAAAATTGCAATAAAACCACAAAAATTGTGCAAATCAATGAAATAACACAATAACTGCACCAACAGCGTAATTAGTGGCCGAAATGGATTATCCAATAGTCACGCTGCTGAAATAAACAGTTTTTATGGGTAAAAAAAACACAAATTGGTGAAATGAAAAAGTAAAAAAAATAAAATGTGTATACATGTGTGTACACTTCCAATTGTGTGACAGTGTATAAGTGTGTATAAGTGTGTATATAAGTCCATATAAGTGTATATAAATGCATATAAGTGCATATAAGTGGAAAATTAAAAATGAAAAAAAACGTTTTTTTTTTTTTTTTTACTAAAATATGTGTGTATGTGTGTATAATGTAGGTAGGTGTATGTAAGTGTGTAAAATAAAGGCCACTTACCGTTTTTGGCTTATCTGAGAGCTGGAGAAGAGAGAGAAGCAGATCTGCAGATTCACAGCAACCAGGAAGTGTGTGGGCGTCGCTGGAACACGAGGTGAGCAGGAGGAAGCAGAGCAGCAAGGCAGACACGCGATTTGCTGTGTCTGCCTCTTTTAGGTCGGCCCTGCGACAATCATGTCGCAGGACCGACATGACAGCCCCCCAGCCTCGTTGCCCAGGGGGCTGTCAATGCTGCTAAACCTCTGCAGAGGCGGCTAAAGCCGCTGATGCAGAGTACAGCATGTAAAACTGCAAGAACGTACAATGTACTTGCTTGGCAGTTAAAGCCCTTGCCTGCCAGAATGTACGGTGTACGTGCTTGGCAGGCAAAGGGTTAAACATTTGTAAACCTCCATGTATGCGACAAGAGTCAAATTATGAAAAAGATAAACAATATCAGAAAATCAGGGCAAAGAACTATGATGAATATATATATATATAGTCTACATTTTTGAAACTCAAATTCTGGAAAATGTAACAACTATTAAATCTATTGATATCACTGAATACTGGCACTCGTGTGTAGAAGAAAAAAAGGGCCTAGGTGCAGTCCAATAGTATATGTATTTAAATGTTGTGGGAGACTAAAGTTTTGGCTGGGTCCCCCAATATCGGAACTTATACAAAACTTATATAAAAAACCCTAGGACCCTGCATCATCTCACTCTTCTGCCTATAGCAGCCACCTTTGGCTTCTGGAGGAGCCCCCAGTCACTCAGATGGCGCCAGGTCTTAATGTGAGAGGACCAAGTTCTGGGTAGGCTAGGGAACCAAACTTATAGTAGAAGAACAGGTATGAATCAGGAAATACAGTACAAGATCTGTAGGCAGAGGTGTAGTCAATAAGTTAGTCAGGGTCACAGATTGGGGTCAATATCAGTAGATAGTGCAGCACCAAATCAGGAGAGGAAGCTTGGTTGAGGTCACAGGCCATAGTCAACACCAACAGTAATGCGGTGCAAAATCTGGATTTGAAGAATGGTCAATAACAGGCAATGGTCATAACAATAACAGGACAGGAAGCAGATAATCAATGTCAGGGACAGGCTACGTATTTAGGGGCATATTTATCAAGGGTGGAATTCTGAATTGGAAAACGTCAAAATTCAAATTCAACCGAAATTAAGTCAAAGGTTTTTTTTGGTCAAATAGGTCCATTTCCGATCGAATAGTTACATAGTTACATAATTAAATTGGGTTGAAAAAAGACAAAGTCCATCAAGTCCAACCCCTCCAAATGAAAACCCAGCATCCATACACACACCCCTCCATACTTTCACACAAATTATATATACCCATACCTATACCAACTATAGAGTTTAGTATAACAATAGCTTTTGATATTATGTCTGTCCAAAAAATCATCCAAGTCACTCTTAAAGGCATTAACTGAATCAGCCATCACAACATCACCCGGCAGTGCATTCCACAACCTCACTGTCCTGACTGTGAAGAACCCCCTACGTTGCTTCAAATGAAAGTTCTTTTCTTCTAGTCTAAAGGGGTGGGCTCTGGTACGGTGATCCTCTTTATGGGTAAAAAGGTCCCCTGCTATTTGTCTATAATGTCCTCTAATGTACTTGTAATCATGTCCCCTCGCAAGCGCCTTTTTTCCAGAGAAAACAACCCCAACCTTGACAGTTTACCCTCATAATTTTAGGGGCCGATTCGAAGTAAAAAAAACGTCGAATTTCGAAGTGTTTTTTGGGCTACTTCGACCATCGAATGGGCTACTACGACCTTCGACTACGACTATGACTTAGAATCGAACTATTCGAAGTAAAAATCGTTCGACCACTCGACCATTCGATAGTCTCTTTAAGAAAAAACTTCAACCTCCTAGTTAGCCATCTAAAACCTACTGAACTCAATGTTAGCCTATGGAAAAGGTCCCCATAGGCTTGGCTAACTTTTTTTGATCGAAGGATATTCCTTCGATCGTTGGATTAAAATCCTTTGAATCGTTCGATCGAAGGAATAATCCTTAGATCGTTCGATCGCACTATTTGCGCTAAAATCTTTCGACTTCAATATTCGAAGTCGAAGGATTTTAATTCACAGTCGAATATCGAGGGTTAATTAACCCTCGATATTTGACCCTTTGTGAATCGGCCCCTAAGTCTTCCATCCCTCTAACCAATTTAGTTGCACATCTCTGCACTCTCTCCAGCTCATTTATATCCCTCTTAAGGACTGGAGTCCAAAACTGTACTGCATACTCCAGATGAGGCCTAACCAGGGACCTATAAAGAAGCATAATTATGTTTTGATGTTCCTTTTTATGCAAGACAGAACAGAATAGGTCCATATTAGGCCAAATTTGAATTATATGACTCAAAAGATTAATGCATTCAATCGAATTTGATTCAAAGTTGTTCCCAAAAAAAAAAAACTAGGTTCTAGAAGGTCCCCCATAGGCTAAAACAACAATTCAGCAGGTTTTAGATGGCAAATGGTAGAAGTCGAATTTTTAAAGAGAGACAATACATGATACATTTTGATATTCGAAGTTTCCAATTGTTTTCAAATTCAAATCGAATTTGGACTATTCCCTAGTCGACGTACACAAAAAAATAGCTTGAAATTTTAATTTTTTTCAATCGAAAATTCACCTCGACCTTTGATAAATCTGCCCATTAATGTCATATTTCAAAATTTAAAATTGATTTTAAAGTAAATACATTGAAGGAGGATGTAATATACAGTTTGTTTTAATAGTGAAACTATTGTCTGGAAGCATAGATATTAATAAGTAAAATGAGATAAATTTGGTCCAGTCCAGTAACCTTTGACATTTAACCAGCAGCCTCTACTGATTAAGGCAATTAAGTTATAAGAAAATTATGGATTTCGGTGGTTTCTGATTTAGGGCAAACACATTTAATCCTTAAGTATATGTGTATGGTATAAAGAAGGAACTATTTTAACAAAAGTTTTACAGGAATTTCATTCCTCTGCTAGTAAATGAGCCTATCTGTGTGTCTTAAGAATCTTTAAAAAAATATTCTTTCAGAATGTGTTAACTATATAGCTAAAATAGTATTAAGAAGTGTATTTAACCTTTCATGTGTTTCTTTTCAAAGTTACAGTAATTATAATTACTTTTTTTTAAAGAAAAATTATGTTTAGTACTAAGCACAACATGATTTCTTTCTACTGAGATTAATTCTACTAGCTGCCAGATTGCTTGACATTGGTTGGGCATCTCAAACTACTGAAATAGAATTTTGCTTGACAGCTCTGTTATGAGTCTTATTAATGATAACCAGTTTCACTCCTGGTGGTGCAATTTTAGTTCTTATGCTGCCAACTTTCTGTTTATTTCCATTGAATAAATGTAATTGTTCTGGGTCTTTTAAGATACTTAGCATAAAATATTGTTTTCTAAATAAACTGTTAACCTAATACTTTTTATAATCAATTAGGTGTTTCTAAAAATAAACTTTTTGTTGTTCAAAAGTTATATTTTTTCATAGTTGATTCTTTATGGGGCAGATTTATCAAGGTTTGAATTTTGAATTCATGGAAGTTTTTAAAAACTCCCATAAACTCCCATGAACTCAAAATTCGACCAATCAAAATTTGTTAAAAAAATAGAATTTTCTAAACTCAGGTGAATAGGATCGATCCAAAAACTGGAATCAAATTCGATTTGAGTTTTAAAAACTTGATTTGAGTTGATGTCAGAAGGCAGAAAATGACTCCAAATTGATTCTAGGACGTCTCCCATTGACTAAAACAGCAATTTGGCAGGTTTTAGGTGCTGAATAGTTGCATTTGAGTTCTTAAAGGGCCAGAATATGGCAAATATCAAAATCGAATTCAAATTTTTAAATAAACTGGAATCGAATTCTAACAATTCCCTAGTCAAATTTGACAGTTTTGAAAAAACCTAAATCTGCCCCTATTTGTAATTAACTGCAATCTGATGTTTTACTATTAGGTTATATATTTGTGATGTCATTTAAGGTTCAATAATTTGAGGTGGAGTAGATTAATATGAAAAAAAAAAAATATTTGTTCAAAACATTATTATCTGCCTCCAAAGTAGTCTTGGTCATCTGCTATACACATACCCTTTAGATTCTAGTTATCTATTATACCCTTTAGATTTATATAGAACACACATAATAGACAAATAGTTAATTGATTCTTTAAAGGACCAGTAACATCAATTTAAAAAAAAAACAACTTACCAAACCCGCTTACGCTCCTCTTCAGAAAAGATGACAGGGCGACGATCCATCCTGTGCCACTCGATTTCTCCAGGGAGGAGAGATCAAGCACTGCACGATGGATCGTCGCCCTGCCGCCTTTTGTGAAGACGAGTGTATGCAGAGTTTCGTTAATTTATTTTTTAATAAACACTTTGCGATATGTATTGGTGGTTTTTTTTCTCGTTATATGCAAACTAAGTTTATAACTGCAAAAAAAGCTTCCTGGCTAAAGAGGAAACCTCCTTTTTTTGAGTCTCAAGAGTGATTTTGCATTCTCTGGGAATATACAGATGAAGCCACTTGGATTTGTGAGTTAAATGCGTCATGACTCAGGGGTAATTGAAGAAACCGTGTTATCTTAAGTCATCTTAACTCATTTAATGCATTTAACCTTTTCATTAGCATACCAAAGCTCCATTGTTCAGAATGGTGGATGCTTTAATTAGATGGGATGTTGTGACGCAGTTTTCTGTGTTAAATGAGATAAATGGGATATAAACTGTTTAGTTATTCTGTGTCAAACAGATAAACCAAAGTGGCTGCATCTCATTTTTGTATCTAAAATCTAGCTTTTTGCTGCCATTTATGTATTTCCCTTGTTGCCAACTGCAGCCCAAAATGATATCAAATATCTGGGATAATTTATGCAGAACTGTTTTTCTTCTTTGTATCTATAAACATTAATTTTTAATTTGTAAATGTATATCCAAATGTATTGCTAACTGGGGAATTGATTAAATTTCACCAAAGTCACTGAAGGTAAAATTACATTGCAGTTAAGGTGTTTTTAGTTCTGGGATAGCATATATATTTCATTTTGCTACAACTGTTCTTCAAAGAAAATAAGAGACTCCAAAGACACTCCCTGTTGATCTCTATAAAAACTCAGCAGCTTTTACTTGAGGATTTTTTTTCATGCAAATAATCAAGCTTTTTTTTCTTTGATACTATTCAAATTTTAATCATACTAAATTATATTTGCAGTTTATTTTTTCTCCTTTTCATGTAAAAATGAATCAAATATAATAAATCATCCTTTGTGAGTTATTTAAAAATTCTGTCACCTTTTTAAATCAACATTTTTTGTTTAAATTATCTAACTAAAATTTTAGAACACCATCTCTGATCTTGTTAGTGCTCTGTTTATTTACATTTAATCCATTTAGAATTTTTCTACAATTGCCTTATCCTTTTGTAATTGAAAGAGAAAGGGTTGCAATGATCAATTCACATTTCCATGTTATTAATAATTTAGGGGGTTATTAACTTAACCTCATTTTTTTTGGTTGGGCTTTTGGGGCAAAAACACAAATTTATTTTGTGAAAAAAAACCCTATCATTTTCGAGATTTATTATATCCCGTTGCTGCAAAACCATTGAATCTGAAAACCCGGCATCTCAAACCTGTCAAGGTCATGTATGTCAATTGCAGTTGTCCCTATTCCAATTTTAAGATATCATGGTTGGTGCTGGGTTTAGCCCAAGAATCCTAAAAATTAAGGTTTTCAGACAATAACCCAACAAATCTAGCAAACGTCCAAAAATAGATTTTATCAACTTTTTTCCCAATCCAACTTAACCAATTTAAATAACTTTCTTAGTATCTGTGCATATACAAGCACAAAGTTATGATGCAAGGTTATGCTCATAAAACATGCAGGGGTGCCAATTTGTCAAGTATGACTGGAAGTAAATATTGGGTTTTACCTTGACGTAGAATTGTTGTGTATTCGTTTGTTTTGGCTTTTTATCCGAAACAACCAGCAACATTGAAAAATCAGCACAGTACAGAAATATTAGATACAGGGATTAAAATAACTGTTTTGTTGCCAGAGAGATTAGGTGAGCACCACTGATTTACCAAAAATTCAGCTGAATACGAATCTATTCGATCAAAAACTGACCTATTCGGCCAAAAAAAAAACTTTGACTTAATTTTGGTTGGTCTTTTTGAAGTTTTTCAAATTCGACCCTTGATAAATATGCCCCTTAGTTTCAAAAAACTTGAACAATTTAAACAATTTTTTTTAATAGAAGGTGAGCAGGGACCACGATTCTGGGATGGCAGTGGATGTGATTTGCTTTGCTAAAGCATTTGATACAGTGCCACACAGAAGGTTACTGGCTAAATTAAGGATTGTTGGCCTGGAACAAAGTATTTGTACCTGGATAGAAAACTGGCTAAAAGTTAGACTACAAAGAGTGGTGGTAAATGAAAGTTCCCCCTTTGATAAATACGCCTTAAAAATCCCATAGAAATGAATGGAGATAGGCTGTATTTCACGCTAGTGGACTGTGGTGATCTCTAACTTCACTATTTCATAAAAATACCCATTGGACTCAAGTCCTTAAAGGAACAGTTCAGTATAAAAATAACAACTGGGTAAACAGATATGCTGTACAAAATAGAAAAAAATGTTTCTAATATAGTTAGTTAGGCAAAAATGTAATGTATAAAAGCTGCAGTGACTGGATGTCTAACATAATAGCCAGAACACTACTTCCTCTCTATAGCTCTATAACGCTGAGCTAGTCAGTGATTTGAAGGGTGGTCACATTGTACATATCTGTTTGGTGAGTTTGCAATTGATCCTCAGCATTCAGCTAAGATTCAAAAGCAACAGATATGACCCATGTGGCCCCCCTCAAGTCTCTGATTGGTTACTGCCTGGTAACCAGGGTAACCAGTCAGTGTAAATCAAGAGAGATAAAAAGCAGGACGTAGTTTTCTGGCTATTATGTTACACACCCAGTCACTCCAGCCTTTATACATCACATTCTTGCCTAACCAGTTTTTATCTTTACACTAAACATTTAAGAGGGATATAAATGAGATGGAGAAAGTGCAAAGACGTGCAACTAAACTGGTTAGTGGGATGGAAGACTTAAATTATGAGTGAAGTGGGGCTGCTTTCTCTGGAAAAAAGGCACTTGCAAGGACACATGATTACACTTTACAAGTACATTAGAGGACATTATAAACAAATAGCAGGGGACCTTTATACACATAAAGAGAATCACTGCACCAGAGGTCACCCCTTCAGACCAGAAGAACTTTCATTTGAAGCAACATAGGTGGTTCTTTACAGTGAGGACAGTGAGGTTGTGGAATGCACGGGTGATGCTGTGATGGCTGATTCTGTTAATGGTTTAAAGAGTGGCTTGGATGATTTCTTGGTCAAGTATAATATCCAAGGCTTTTGCGATTCTTAAATCAATAGCTAGTACAGATATGGGTATATATAATTAATGTGAGGTTATGGAGGGGTATGTGTACGTCTTTATAGATGCTGGGTTTCATTCTGAGGGTTTGAACTTGATGGACTTTGGTCTTTCTGCAACCCGATTTAACTATGTAACTATGCCCTATAGCTCCATGTAATTTTTACATTCCATTTTGCAATCATGCTGGCCCATACTATTATATCACTTTTCAGTCTAGATGGCTCATTTCCCAGTGTCAGCATCCCTATGCAGTTACAGAAGCAAATGAGAATGGCGGAACCAATTGCAAAAGCCAAAAACAAAAACACATTACCAAAGTCTGAGGGTGCCAGGTGGAACTGAACCAAATATTCACACCATGGGTGTCACAGAGGAAAACATCATGTTTCATAGTGGTACTGTACATGGGAAAGCATAAAAGGAATGGAAAAACTTTAAAAGCAAAATACATTTCCAGACTTTACTTTTACTTTTTCTAGTGCATACTTGAGACAGCCCCTTTCAGGCAAACCTCAATTTTATAAATAAAGGTGAAAGTTATGTATCTATAGGTAATGCAATGTTTGTTTTTTACTTTTAGGGGGTTATTTATTTAAGTTCGAATGCCAAAAACTCTTTCTAATTTTTTGTAGAAAAAAAACCCATCATGCTGCTGAAAGTCCCAATCCAAAATTACTTCATCTCTAAGTTGTTGGGTCCTGTAGTCTTGAAGTCAATGGCAAAGGTCCCATTTCAAATTTGACATACTGTATCATGGTCTGTGCTAAGTTTTTTTTTTTATTATTTATTTTAACAAATTTTTACAAATACATTACAGTACCACAAACATAAACAAATAAACAGATAAAAAAGAAAGAAAGAAAAGAATAGAATAGAGTAAAGTAAAAGTATATAAGAGTATATAGGGGTATATAGGACCCTGGCTATCTCACAACTGGGTACATCTGGTCTGCGCTAAATTTTGGCCAAAATTCGGGATTTTCATTAAATTCGAAAAATTCATGTTTGTTTTTCACTATACGCAAATTTTTCATGTTTTTTTTCCTAACCAAGTTTTTTTTCAATGATAAATAAGGTCAAATCGTGGATTCTAATCAGATTTTGATAAATAACTCCCTAAATGTCATGCTGTAAAATGTTTCTATTGAAATTGAGTTCCTATATTTTAATATTTCAAATCCTAGCTTACAAGCTGACAACCAGCCCTTTAAATTATATACATATTACCAATCATACTTTTATTCATTAAGCTTTGTATCCAGAATGACAATCACTTTAGATATAAACTGAATATTCAGAGCAAGATTTTTTTGGGGGTTTTTATTAAGGCCATAGGCATTTTGTGATGTTGATTGTTATCCTACATTTTTTCATCATGGATCATTCAAGTTATTTTTCCATATGTTTGTTGAATGGAAATTATACTATATATTATATTATACAGCTAACTATTAAATGAATACACAGAATTAAACAAAAGTAAGTGACAAGAAATAGAGAAATGTATTCAATATAAATAGAGCCTTTTAAATATAATATACAGAAATGCTATACAAAACTTCATTGGCAGGGCTTAAATTGCTCAAAATGCTGTAGGTTAATTTGGGCCATAAATAATAGAAAAGGGGCATTCATGTAAACCTGGCTTGGTACAACTTGAGTTTCATTTGTTTGAAATCTGGTAAATATCTGATTATAGTAATTTTGCTTGTGCTTCCATGTACTTTGTTTGTGTGATATTTACTATTCTGGCAAGGTGGTTCTTAAAACTTAAAAATGTTTACAGTTCATAGCGTTTCATAGTATATGTTTCCTAATAGAGCTACCTATAAATGGGGGCTCATTTACCAACTCTGGGCAAATTTGCAGCTAGGTCGTAACCCCTATCTACCAATTGGTGATTAGCCTTTTTCAGTTACAATAACATCACTAAATGTGAACTGTCAGTTTTATAAACATTTAAACTGTAGTGGATAATGTTATTTTTTTTAATATTGTGATGTGGGCCCTTTAACAGAGGTCACTGAAGCTGGCTTAGCAAAGAAAAATGTAGCTTTATTTCTTTAAAGCAGAAGCTAAAGTGTTACACAGCTCAATTTATCATGGCATCAGAATAGCAGCGCAATCTTTCCCTTGGTCTTAACTTGAAGACAGCCAAAACCAGACTAACTCTTGCTGACTGGGAGCGGCCTTTTACACCCAAGGCTCCCAGCATGCTTTGTGGTTCTGTGACATCATAAATATTCAATTTTAACAATAATTATAATTTATACTTGTATATGTACAGTCTGCACAGATATAACATAAAAAGGTAAAAAAGAAAACTAATTTAAACAAAGTTTAAATTCCAAGCTATGCAAGTGCCTGTTCACAGCTGCCAATTATTAGTATACACCCTTGTCTTTCACCAAACCCTGAGCAAACTGAACAACTTGGGAAACTCAGGTAAAGAGTATTTTAAACTTTAATGGGGAATGTAATAAAAGTCGGTAGCAGAAAAAATATTCGCAATGCGAAAAGTTATGCCTCTGTGCGAACAAATGTATTATTATTAATATTTAGCGACCACTTCAAACACAGACATGGGGAGAATAAACAAACTCAAACTCATAGTACCGTGGCTGGCATCAAACCTAGCTGGATGGAATCAAACCCCAGCACACAGAAATGTTTACCATTGCATCACCCACTAATATCATGTGGCAATAGTTATCATATTAACTGTCTAGCAATTCAAGTATTCTTATGTAAATTATGTTTAGAAAAAGATAATCAGCCTGATATGACTATAAACTAGAATAAATACAGTAATACATATCTAAAGTACCACAGAAGTTTGGCACAGCTTCTGCATCCGACAGTCATGTTGCATCAGATCAAAACTGCGAGACCATCCGATATTTGTATATCTTACTTTGCTTCTGTCGCATCCGACTTGACGTCTGCATTTTTGCGCATCGCTTTATGTCTTCCTTCTATAGTAGTTGTCGCCTTGCTGTTAACTGTGCACCTAACGTAGAATAAGGGGAGGAGAGTAAAAAGAGAGAAAAGGAGAAAAATGGGGAGATGGGGGTTGGGTTGGGATGGGAATCTAGGTGAATCCTGTCACATCTTTAAGGTTCTTTTACTTAGTTAACATGGTACTCACCTTTTCTGTATATCAAATGATGGGGAGATCCAGTCCCGTGAGTAAGGAGCTTCAAGAGAATGTCAGGTTAGGCTGGTGCTGAGGTTTCACCTATTTCTCTCAAGCCTGTGGGGGAGTGTAGAACAGCACAAAATAAGTAGTTGTTGTTTTGTGAAGACATGCACCACTCAGAGA
The DNA here is from genome assembly GCA_038501925.1 of Xenopus petersii. Taxonomy (NCBI): domain Eukaryota; kingdom Metazoa; phylum Chordata; class Amphibia; order Anura; family Pipidae; genus Xenopus; species Xenopus petersii. Next base: position 139,759,323 of record CM076672.1, read on the forward strand.
TCAGTAAGCACCCATACATAAGGTTTTGAATTGGTCCATTTCCATAAATTAAAATGGAACCATTTCTTTGTAAACCGTACATTATCTTTTTCTGAATTGGATTTAAGTTCCTCAAATTTCTGAATTGCCTTAAATTTGGCAAGCAATTCCCAAGTGTTGGGGCTATTTTCTGATTTCCAGTGAAGGGGTATTAGTTTGGGATGGTTGAATCTGTCCCGTATCCTTTTGCTTTGCAGGAAAATTTGCAAAACGGTGATGTGTCCCCAGTTATTAACATTGGGGACACATATTCATATTTTACTGAATCAAATTTTATCCATGGTTAGCAACTTGACCCTGCACACCTAAGGACAGGTGGGAAATCCCTTCACCTAAGATTATGTGAGAGACAAGATGCTGAAAAGAGAAACACTTGTCAGAATCCTAATCTTTTTTCATGATACTAATATCACGCAGGTGAAAAAAGTTAGACCGTTATTTGAATTGTTAAATAGGCAAATAGATCAGTATGCTTCTACAAGTGATTCATTATGTGTATTAATATAGACCTTAAATATTGTTTATGTTATTCTGCAATGTTCCTATAGGCAGATTAATATACAGATATAGGAAATTATACAGAAAGCTCTAAATTATGGGAAGGCCATCTCCAACAGACTTCATTTAAAATAAATAATTATAATTTCCTTTTTCTCTGTAATAAAATAGTACCTTGCATTTGATGTAACTAAGCTTCATTAATCCATATTGGTGGAAAAACAATTCTAGATTCTGAGATTTGCCTGTGAATTGACAACATTCTAGAGATTGCATGAACTCAGGATGAAAAGATGGGGAAATCCATTTGTATCTCCTGCTTGCTCTAGATGTCAATTCTGTCGTCAATGCCTGTTCCAAGCAGTAGAGATCAGAGAGAAAATGATGACAGGCAGCGCAAGTAGCAGCTGCAATTGCACTAGAAGTAATTATTCTAACTAAATCAATCATAGTAGATTAAAGAACAGATGAAACAATGTAGAAAAGATGGTGCAGTGTAAATGTAAATACTTTGTATTTTATTAAAGGAGAAGGAAAGGCTTGATGAACTTGTAGGTGCCAAATGTTAAGTACCCCCCCTGAAACCTTGGGCTGGTGCTCCTATCAGCAGAAAACTGCACAGGCCCCAGTTATACTAGTGAGCACCACGAAGCGATCCACTTGCAGTTGAACGGAATAGCCGACTTTTTAGTTAAAGTTTGCTTTACATTCTAAGTAGTAGGAAGACAGAAGAAGAATGCTCCGTGGTGCTCACTGGTACAAACCAGGTGCAGTTTTCTGCTGATAGGAGCACTGGCCTGGGGTTTCAGGTATGTCAATACAATCACTTGGGGGTGCCTAACATTTGGCACCCCCAAGTGCACCAAGCCTTTCCTTCTCCTTTAAAGATAAGAAAAACCATTAATGGATTGTGTGAATTTTTCCTTGAACTTGGAAAGAATTTACTGACCTCACACACCAGTGAGCAGTGTACGTAGTAAGATTTCTTTCGGAATAAGTTATTTTTGTGTCAAAAAAAAATCCACCACCTTAAAGCATGCCTTAAGCTCCCCATAGACGCGAAGATTCTTCTTGCCGAACAACCGATTTTAGGGAACCCCGACCAATCCTTCGCATTTATCGTGCGGTTAGTGGGATTCGAACAATCATACATCTTACGATTTTTCGTCCGACATCTGTCGGGAAAATGATTGACCAGGTCAAAAAATCTTTGTCGGTCCCAGTGCAATCTATCTATGTTTGCAGGGCCAAGCAGGCAGCTCCCCTTTGTTTTCCTGGCAAAGTGGTCTTTTTAGTTGATGGTAATTTCGTACGATAGACAGACAGGATCTGATCTTTTAAAAATCTCAACATCTATGGCCAGCATAAAACATGTACCATTAAAGTTTGCAATGTATTAAATGACTACTGAAGTGACATTGTGAAATGCAAAATCGTGTTCTTATTTATGCTTTTATTAAAAATGTATCTGAGTTTTATTTTATTTTGTACATAGTGTTATTCAGAACTATTAGGCTTTTTTTAACTATCCTAGGCAATATCCATCTGATCTATTTAGACAATACAGATACTCTTAAAGGAACAAAATGTTGATAGACACTTGGAATATGGAATGATGGAATATGGAATGATGGACCTTTGATAAACAAAGGTCCAGGGCCAGATGGTATTCATCCCTGGGTACTTAGCAAGCTTAGCTCTGTGATTGCCAAACCTAATTACCTAACTTTTCAGGATTCATTGAGGTCTGGCATAGTGCCGAGAGACTGGCAAATTGCTAATGTGGTGTCTCTATTAGTGTGTGCCAGCATGGTTTTATGCATAATAGATCTTACCAGACTAACTTAATTTCTTTTTATGAGAAGGTAAGCAGGGACCTTGATTCTGGGATGTCAGTGGACGTGATTTACTTCAACTTTGCTAAAGCATTTGATACAGTGCCACACAAAAGGTTACTGGTTAAATTAAGGGATGTTGGCCTGGAACATAGTATTTGTACCTGGATAGAGAACTGGCTAAAATATAAACTACAAAGAGTGGTGGTAAATGGAACATTTTCTAACTGGACCAGTGTTGCTAGTGGAGTGCCGCAGGGCTCTTGCTTTTCAACTTATTTATTAGTGACCTGGATTGGGCATTTAAAGTACTGTTTCTATTTTTGTGGCGAAAATAATATAAATGCAAGCTATACACTTAATGGCAGTGTGTTGGGAGTTTCCTCAAATGAGAAGGATCCAGGGGTTTTTGTAGATAACAAGTTGTCTAATTCTGGGCAGTGTCAATCTGTGGCTACTAAAGCAAATAAAGTTCTGTCTTGCATAAAAAAGGGCATTAACTCAAGGGATGAAAACATAATTATGCCTCTTTATAGGTCCCTGGTGAGGCCTCATCTGGAGTATGCAGTGCAGTTTTGGAGAAGACAGTGAGGTTGTGGAACTGCTGGGTGATGTTGTGATGGCTGATTCGGTTCATGCCTTTAAGAATGGCTTGGATAATTTTTTGGACATTTTATCAAAGGCTATTGTGATACTAAACTTTATAGTTAGTATAAGTATGGGTATATATAATTTATGTGAAAGTAGAGAGGGGTGTGTGTATGGATGCTGGGTTTTCATTTGGAGGGGTTGAACTTGATGGACTTTGTATTTTTTCAACCCGATTTAACTATGTAACTATGTAACAACACAAAGGTCTGGGACCTCCTTATCTCCTTACAGGGAGAGGGTATAACATTCCTGTATTTACAGTTTGATTACTGTTCATTTGTAGCCAATCGCAACAATGAACTTTTTGAATGTTTACACATCTAATTTATGAATGAAATCTTTAGAATCAAATTATTCACTGCTCTATGCTATACTTTGATAGATACAGAATGAACAATAACAGAACATTTACCATTGTTTTAAAATATGATATCTAAAGCAGTCTGTCTGAAAAATGATTTAATTTTCTATTTCTGCAGTCATTCATGGGCAGCTTGCTATGTTTGAGTAAATGTCAGCCTACGTCTCCCTGCTGAGATGTCTTTCAACATACTCCTGCTAAAGTAGATTAGGCCATTCTATATTCAATTGAAAATCCCCTTACAGCATTCTCATAACAAGTAAGTGTAAAATTTATAATAGCGCAAGAATGGATTTTTCCACAATAATAGGACTTAACTAGCAGCAAATATTACTACATCTTTTAAACACATTTTCTGTTTCATACCTATTTTCTTTTATTACTAATGTTGTGTTGAATGATCATTTTATGTAAGCAAGATGAGTATATTGATAAAGTCAATGTTTTATGTAGTCGTAGGGGCCGATTCACTAAATTCGAGTGAAGGATTCGAAGTTAAAAAAATTAAAATTTCGAAGTTTTTTTGGGCTACTTCGACCTTCGGCTACGACTATCGAACGATTCGAACTAAAAATCGTTCGACTATTCGACCATTCGATAGTCGAAGTACTGTCTCTTTAAAAAAAACTTCGACCCCTTAGTTCGGCAGATAAAAGCTACCAAACTCAATGTTAGCCTATGGGGAAGGTCCCCATAGGCTTGCCTAAGTTTTTTTGATCGAAGGATATTCCTCCGATCGTTGGATTAAAATCCTTCGAATCGTTCGATTCGAAGAATTTAATCGTTCGATCGAATGAATAATCCTTCGATCGTTCGATCAAATTTTGTGCGCTAAATCCTTCGACTTCGATATTCGAAGTCGAAGGATTTCAATTCCTAGTCGAATATCGAGGGTTAATTAACCCTCGATATTCGACCCTTGGTAAATCTGCCCCGTAATGTTGGCAGTTTTCAGTGTTCAAATTGAACTTTCTTTATTTTTTTAATATGTAATATATATATATATATATATATATATATATATATATATATATATATATATATATATATATATATTATATATATATATATATATATATATATATATATCATATTGAAATAAATAAAAAAGTTCAATTTGAACACAGAAAATTGCCAACATATATATATACATATATATATATATACACACACACACACACACACACACACACACACACACAAACATTTAGGAATTGTTTCATCAATAGACAGTTAACCTGTTTATTTCGTAGAAGGGGCGGTACGTTGAGGAAACCCACACAGACACGGTAAGAACATGGAAAATCTGTGCAGATATTGCACTGGGCAGAATCTAATTCAGAATCCAAACAATTACCAAAAATTCCCTCTGCAGTTACATTGCCAATTTACTAACAGGCATAGGGGACAATTTGGTAGTGACCGAGACCATCAATATCGTTCCTTTGCACCTAGGCGACTTTTCACTCTGGCAGACAGTCGTTACTCCACCAATTCACTAAGATGCAAATTTTACCAAATGTTACCTCTTTCCTAAGCGTAAGATTACTAAAGAAGTTTTGCTAGGCAGAAATGAAAACTAGCAAAAATTCGCTATGAAATGCTCACACAGCAGAAGTAACGCTAGCGTAAATTCACCAGCATTCGGCTGCTGAGACGCAACTTCGCATTTTAGTGAATTAGCATAGTGGTAACAAATTTGTCAAGTGGCACAGAGTGTGGTGAAGGGGTCGCTGGTGAAAATTTGCCCTATAGTGAATTTGCCTCATAGGGGGTAATATAATTAAAAGTCGTAAGCATTATTTAAAATGGCATCTTTGTGAATGTTTAGTACTGCTCGCAATGTAAAATCAGTCAGTGGCGAATATCACATTGCGCATTTTCTGCTCTGGAGTTTCGATAAATATTTTGTCGAAAAAAAGGTTTTGCGATTCTGACATTTTATTACATGCACTACAAATGTTCACAACAACTATTTGTTTGCAAACTTTGTGATGAAGTCGTTGAGGTCTTTAATCAGTCAAAAAGGACGCAAAGATAGTCACTAACGGTCGCAAATATTATTTACACAGGTTTGTTTTGCTAGTGAAACATATTACATTCCCCCCATACAGGCTACATTGAGAGAGGATATAAAAGGCACCTACAGTAAATACATGATACCAACAAGTATTTAACTGCAATTTAAATTAAATCAAAGTAACCTTTCCAATACCTTGCCCATATTCTGGTCCCTCTGCCTTGCTCCTACTTACACTTTTCCCCTGCAGCTCAGTGTATACCCAAAAACCATTAACAGAACTTTCCCCTGTCATTCACGGTTAATACGGTTTTTCCCCTTATATATTTGCAATAAATCTAAAAATACTGTAATTGGTAAAATGTATGTCTTTCAAATAATTTTCTCATCCATGAGAATAAATATGTCTGATCAATGAGAACTACATAATTTTGTGGTGAAAAACATTAATAAGGATAGGGGAGCGTTCTTTAATCACCTTGCATCTAAGGGGGTTATTTACTAAAACTGAAATATATCTTATTTATTAAATTTATTAAACCAAGCTCGGCCAAACTCCCATCTATGATTTTATCTTATTTATCAATAAAATAACTCGAATAAGCCGGTCGGGAAAAAATTAGATAAAACCAAGCAAAAATCTGAATTATACACTTTTTTATGCATAAATCGCTTGATTTTTCTGGTTATCGTCTGAAACCCCCGGATTTTTCTGATTTTTGGACAAAACCCAGTATAGATCACAATATCTTTGAAATTGTAAAAAGGACATCTCCCATTGACTTATTCATGAACTCAACAGGTTTGAGATGGCGGATTTTAGGATTCAGACTTTTTGCAGCTTTTGACTATAATATGTCTCGAAAAATTCAAGTTTGTTTTTTGCCCAAAAAAACTATAAAAATATCCAGTTTAGTAAAAAAAAGAGTGAATCATACCTTAACCCTGTGGGGCAAATTCATCAAGGGAACGATTCGAAGGATTTTAATCCAACAATCGAAGGATTATCCTTCAACCAAAAAAAGTTAGGCAAGCCTATAGGGACCTTCGACATAGGCTAACATTGGGTTCGGTAGCTTTTAGGTGGCGAACTAGGGGTCGAAGTTTTTTCTTCGACTATCGAATGGTCGAATAGTCAAACGATTTTAAGTTCGAATCCTTCTATTCAAAGTCGTAGTCAAAGGTTGAAGTAGCCCATTCGATGGTCGAAGTAGCCAAAAAAAAATCGAAATTCAAAGTTTTTTTTCTTATATTCGTTCACTCGAAGTTAATGAATTGGCTCCTGTGTGTTTCACATAACAGATATCATATTAAGATGGTTTGGGTGAAGAGAAGCTTTTGGATTCCCATGTAGAAAATTGTAATATAATATCACCCCTTCAATGTTGCTAACATTTAAAAAACCTGCTGGTGTTAAATATTAAAAGTTTTATAACAAAATGATTTTACAGCTTGACTTGATTCTTTTGTTTTTATATGTCTGTACTAAATACTGGAGTAATGAACACCATGGGGCAGATTTACTAAGCTCGAGTGAAGAATTTGAATGAAAAAAAAATTCAAATTTCGAACTACTGTCTCTTTAAAAAATACCTCGACTTCATACTTCGCCACTTTAAATCTACCGAGATGCAATGTTCCCCAGCACTTTTCTACGTTCTTTTTTGATCTAATAAAAATCCTTTGATGGATCGATCGTTTGATTCGAATGATTTGGATTTTTACTTTGAGGGTTGAATTAGAGGGTTTTTTAACCCTCGAAATTCGACCCTTGATAAATCTGCCCCCAAATTGTTTTGTAATTATGGCAGATAGAGTATTTTATGGTAACTGTGAAGAAATTGTGGTTTCTTGTTATTTATCTTTTTTTTGCAAGACTGGTAGAAATCAAATTTTATTACCTAACTTCATTTTTGCTTTTACATTAGTGTTTACCATGCATGGGAAACTTCCTTGATAACATTTTAAATTGTTGCTATTTTTTCATAGACACTTGGGGGCCGATTCACTAAATTCGGGTGAAGGGTTAGAATAAAAAAAACTTCGAATTTCGAAGTTTTTTTTGGGTACTTCGACCATCGAATTGGTTAAATTCGATCGAATTCGATCGAAGTCGAATGAAATCGAACGATTCGAAGTAAAAATCGTTCGACTATTCGACCATTCGATAGTCTAAGTACTTACCCTTTAAAAAAAACTTCGACCCCCTACTTCGGCAGATAAAACCTACCGAAGTCAATGTTAGCCTATGGGGAAGGTCCCCATAGGCTTGCTCAGCTTTTTTTGATCGAAGGATTTTCCTTCGATCGTTTGATTAAAATCCTTAGAATCGAACGATTCGAAGTATTTAATCGTTCGATCGAACGAAAAATCCTTCGATCGTTCGATCGAACGTTTAGCGCTAAATCCTTCGACTTCGATATTCGAAGTCGAAGGATTTCAATTCGAGGGTCGAATTTCGAAGTATTTTTAACTTCGAAATTCGACCCTTAGTGAATCTGCCCCTATAAGTAAAATTCACTAGAGCTAACACTTTTAGTAAAAGAGGGAATAAGAATGAAACAGTTTGTTTGTATTTCATTTGACAATTCATAATGAAAGGTTTATTCATTGCCTTGTGTATGGCTAACAGAAAATGGTATCATGCTAAGCATAATATCAATTGAGTTAGAAAGTACAACATCTGAAACTTATATAATAATATAATACTGTTACTGCTTTGATCTTTCAGTCTTTATCTCATCAATAACTGTGAGAGCCACTTTCTATAGATGAAAGAAATAGTACACTGTTGTTCATATTTCATTTTTAGTGGAGGTTATGTTGGATAACACTCCCTTTTAATGTATATTGTAGTTGTAGGAATAAGAAGGAGAATCAGAAGAGGCATTTAGGGGGCTATTTACTAAAACTTCAATTAAGTTGAACAAACTCCCTTCCACAATTTGAACTAATTTATCATTAATTTTCCTCAAAAAAATCAAAAGCAACAAAATGTTGCAACAAAATTAAGGGGTACATTTACTAAGCTCGAGTGAAGGATTCGAAGTAAAAAAACTTTGAATTTCGTCGTTTTTTTTGGGTACTTCGACCTTCGACTACGACTCAAATGCAAAATCGTTCGACTATTCGACCATTCGATAGTCAAAGTACTGTCTCTTTGCAAAAATCTTCGACTACCTACTTCACCACTTTTAACCTACCGAGCACCAATGTTAGCCTATGGGGACCTTCACCATAAGTTTGCCAAGCTTTTTCTTATCGAAGGTAAATCCTCGATCGAACAATTTTTCCTTTGATCGTTCAATCAAAGTATTTGCGGTAAATTCTTCGACTTCGATATTTGAAGTCGAAGGATTTTACTTCGAGGGTCGAATATCGAGGGTTAATTAACCCTCGATATTCGACCCTTACTAAATCTGCCCCCAAGTATCAAAACTACACCCACAGGGGAAGTGGACATAGAAAGAGAGGAACGTCCACCCTAGTTTCATGCTATGACCAAAAAGTTATGTTTCTTAAACATATTTGCTTATTTTGTATTGCTGTCAACAACTGCATTTTGACTGTATTAATACAGGTGCAAAAAATAACAAACTGAAAAACAAAACACATGAGAAGTGGAAGAAGCTTATTTCATAACTTTTGTATTACGTTTTAACAATTTGAACTTTTTAGTGCTAAAAATCTTGTAAGGAATGGCCATTTGTGCTTTTTTAAAATGTGAGTTTTGTCATGGTTGAAAAAACCTCTAAAACTACACAAATTTGAGTTTTGATAAATAGGCCTTCAAGTATAAAATTCTGGGTTAAGGGGCAAATTTACCTAGGGTCGAATATCGAGGGTTAATTAACCCTCGATATTCTACTGCCGAATTAAAATCCTTCGACTTCGAATATCGAAGTCGAAGGATTTAGCGCAATTCGTTCGATCAAATGATCAAAGGAATAATCGTTCGATCTAATTATTAAATCCTTCAAATCGAACGAATCGAAGGATTTTAATACATCAATCGAAAGATTATCCTTCGATCAGAAAATTTATAGGAAGCCTATGGGGACCTTCCCCATAAACTAACATTGGCCTCGGTAGGTTTTAGGTGGCGAACTAGGGGGTCGAAGTTTTTTTTTAAAGAGAAACTACTTTGACTATCGAATGGTCGAATAGTGAAACAATTTTTAGTTTGAATCGTCTAAGTAGCCCATTCGATGGTCGAAGTAGCCAAAAAAAGACTTCGAAATTCAAACTATTTTTCCTCTATTCCTTCACTCGAGCTAAGTGAATGGGCCCCTAAAAGTAATTTTTGTTATGATAAATAAGTAGCCCATTCGATGGTCGAAGTAGCCAAAAAAAGACTTCGAAATTCAAACTATTTTTCCTCTATTCCTTCACTCGAGCTAAGTGAATGGGCCCCTAAAAGTAATTTTTGTTATGATAATTATAAAAAATATGTATTTGTGTTAAAATCCCCTTATATTGTTTTTGTGACTTCTACATACTTGTAGTGGCCCATTTATTAAACCTCAAATTTATCTGGTCAGGGTTTTTAGGGGGAAAACTCGAATTTGTCGTATAAAAAAACCAAACATTTTTGGAAATTTATTATACCCCAAAGTTGCTCAAAATCCGAATCTGAAAATACTCCATCTCAACCCTGTCGAGGTCATGTAGAAGTCAATGGCAGATGTCCCTGAAGTTGTTTCTTGACATTGTGGTTTGCGCTTGTTGGGTTTTTCATCCGATAAAGTTGACTTTTCCGAGCGTCAATTGTACAATATAAATTCACGCTTAATTTTGTTGCGACGTTTTGTTGCTCTGATTTTTTTGAGAGAAATTAATGATAAATGCGTTAAATTTATGAAAGGGGGTTTGTTTGACTTTGTTTTCATAAAAAACTGAGATAAATTCAAGTTTCTTGACATTGTGATCTGCGCTGGATAATTTGAAAAAGTTGGGTCGACTTTTTTGAGTGTCAATTGTACTATATGAATTAACGCTATGGGGCACATTTACTATTGGTCGAATATCGAGGGTTAATTAACCCTCGATATTCGACCCTTGAAGTTAAATCCTTCAACTTTTGCATTTCGTTCGATCGAACGATCGAAGGAAAAATCTTTCGAGCAGACGTTTCGAAAGATTTTAATCCATCGATCAAACGATTTTCCTTCAATCAGAAATTACTTAGAAAGCCTATGGGGAAGGTCCCCATAGGCTAACATTGGTGCTTGGTAGGTTTTAGGTGGTGAAGTACAGTAGCTAGTCGAAGTTTTTTTTAAAGAGACAGTACTTCGAATGGTCGAATAGTCAAACGATTTTTAGTTTGAATCGTTCGATTCAAAGTCAAAATCATAGTCGAAGGTCGAAGTAGCCAATTCGATGGTCGAAGTAGCCAATTCGATGGTCGAAGTAGCCAAAAGAAAATTTCGAAATTTCGAAATTCAAAGTATTTTTCATTCTAATCCTTCACTTGAGCTAAGTTAATGTGTCCCTAAGTATTAAACCTTGAAAAAAAATATATATCTCAAAGAAAAGTCAAATGCCTGAGCTTTCTCTCGATTTTTGTTATTACAAAGGCAGAGGCATCATTAATGGTATAACATATTATGAAGAATGATAGACTTGCATGAACAGGATATACTATCATACTAATACTAATATATATATATATATACTGTATATATTATATGTTAATTTACAAAACGTTACATCCCCCTCAAAGCTAACCTTTCCTGAGTTGGGATCTTGCATGCATCATATGATGGGACTTATATTTTCAGTGTTACTGTCTATTAAATTGTAAATACTTAAATAAGCGATACTAAAGAGAGAACAATTTTGTTCAACTGATCAAAACATATTTTGCAAAAACGAATGTGTTGCTACTATACCTGAACACATGCAAGTAAATGGCTGCAAGATTATCTGGTATAAGTGGAATAGCCTAAAATTTCACATAGTTAACCATTTGTCAATCTCCTACTATGCCATTGACTATAACAAGTTAAACTGTATTTTAGGTTGTAATCTTGATGTTAATTTAATGAAAAAAAAAAATATATATATATATATATATATATAGATTTATTTAGTCATCGGAATAAATGACAGAATGTACCAGCTCTCAGTTTTTCAATTATTATGTGCCCTGTGTATTGCCAGGTCTAGCTGTGAGCAGTACTTTAAACAGTTAAGTGACCATGACAGGAGTTCTGTAATTAATTACACACTTTGGCTTCATTTTCAATATCCAAAACACACACAATATCCAGAAATTGTTATTTTAAAAAAATATATTAAAAGTCACCAATAGCTCTTAGGTATTTCACTAAACACGAACAAATGAGATCTATTTTGAACACCAATATAGAGAAATTGCTTAGGGAGTGCTTCTTTTTCTGTAACTGTGAGATATAAACTTTATTTTATGACAGAGATACATTGTATATGGTGAGCCTGAGCTTACTGCAAAGCCTGATTCCCATTAAATGAACGATTTCTTCAGTGGTTCAAAAACTGTTTCACTGTTTCCCTGTACAGTATATTAAAGCGCTAAATATAGAAGGAGGTAGTGGGGGATAATTTGTAGAAAATGAAATTGGTTCCATTTCTGAGACATTCAGCCATGTCATGCAGTGTGAGGACATATTGAAAAAGAGCACCAAACAATAACCATATGTAATTTTTTTTATTAACCCATTTCTGCACTCTGCCAGGGACAGGGATGGCACATCACTAATGCAGAAAGCACTGTACTAACAGAGACACATTTCCAGTTAAAATACTACAGGTATAGGATCCCTTATCCGGAAGCCCGATATCTAGAAAGGTCCAAATTACAGAATGGATGTCTCCCATAGACTCTATTTTATCCAAATAATCCAAAATTTTAAAAATGATTTCCTTTTTCTCTGTAATAATAAAACAGTAGCTTGTACTTGATCCCAACTAAGATATAATTAATCCTTATTGGAAGCAAAACCAGCTTAACAAGCCTTCAAATAATTTGCCCAACACAGATGCCAAATTTACTGGCCTATAATTGCCAGTCTGAGATCGTAATCCCTTTTTAAATATTGGAATGACATCAGCTTTTCTCCAATCCATAGGTACCATACCAGATGAAAGTGAATCTGAGAAAATCAGAAATAGGGGCTGGTCTAAAACTAAACTCTCTTAGAACCCGGGGGTGTATGCCATCAGTGGGAATTTCCAAACACACCCGCACACCCTAGTCCTTCAATAGTGATTTCCTGGTGCACAGCAAAGGAAGGAGACGGCCACCTTCCAAATCACAGTAATACAAAAATTTCACTGGCACACAGGATAATGCAAGCAGGCTCAGCCTTGCTATGTGATTTATTGCAGCATGCAACGTTTCGGGGTTACCCCCTTTGTCAAGCAACTAGTGTTTGTATGCTTGACAAAGGGGGTAACCCCGAAACGTTGCATGCTGCAATAAATCACATAGCAAGGCTGAGCCTGCTTGCATTATCCTGTGTGCCAGTGAAATTTTTGTATTACTGTGTATGCCATCAGGCCCTGGAGCCTGTTTTACATACATTTTTAATTAAAGCTTTATGGATCATATCCTGAGTCAGCCACTGACTAGATTGAGCTGAGCCATCAGTGCAGCTATGAAGTGAGCCTAGGAACTCATACTCTTCTATTGTATACACTAATTTAGCACATTTGCCTTTTCTGTATCTTTTACAACCATACTGGTACCATTATTTAATGGAGCAAAACTATCAACCTGCATCTTTTTACTATTATTATTAACATGTATTTATATAGCGCCAACATATTGCGTAGCACTGTAAAGTAAATGTGATTATACAACTAAATCACATGAATTATATACATAGAACATATGGAGTTACATACATCCCAATCAATACAGGTACAAAAAGGTGAGGAAGGCCCTATGCATAGGCAAACACTCTAAAGGGAAGGGAGTAATACACAAGGTGTGGGAGTGGGCAAGATCGAATTAAGTGGGTGAGAAATGTGGTACTGTATGTGGTTTTGCGTTTGGTAGTTAAGCAGATTGAGGGTAGGCTTCTCGAAAGAAGTGCGTTTTAAGAGATTTCTTGAAAGCAGAAAGGTTGGGAGAAAGTCGGACAGACTGTGGGAGAGAGTTCCAGAGGAGGGGTGCAGCCCTTGCAAAGTCTTGAATGTGAGCATGTGAGGAGATAATGAGAGAAGAGTTGAGTAGCAGGTCAGTAGAGGAGCATAGTAAGCGGTTGGGTGAGTATAAAGAGATGAGTTCAGAGATGTAGGGTGGGGCAGAGTTATGAAGTGCTTTGAAAGTCAGTGTCATTAATTTGAATTTGATTCTGAAAGGTAACGGAAGCCAGTGCAGGGATTGACAGAATGGCGAGGCAGAGGAGGAGCAATTGCTGAGGTATATGAGCCTCACAGCAGTGTTCATTATGGACTGGAGAAGTGACAGTCTCTGGAGGGGAAGGCCAGTTAAAAGAGAGTAACAGTAGTCTAGACGCGATATGATGAGAGTGAATTTTGGGAGCATCTTCGGTGATAAACGATCGTATTTTGGATATGTTCCTTAGGTGGAAGTGACATGATGTAATAAGTGACTGGATATGAGGAGTGAATGACAGGGCAGAATCTAGGATAACCCCAAGGCACAGGGGGTGATAGTGGAATTGTTAACTATGATGGATACTTCCGGGATGTTACTGGTGTTAGTTGGATGAAAGAGAACGATTTCAGTTTTAGAACGGTTTAATTTATTTATTTATCTATTAATATATTTAAAAAATGTTTTGGGGTTAGTCTTAGCCTCAGCTGCAATGCACTCTTCATTTCTTTTCTTTGCCTTCCAGATTGCTGATTTACAACATTTATTATAGTGTTTAAAAAAAACAAAGAGACCACTCTTGTACCCTTCCAAGTGCTCAGTCCTCAGTGTCCCCACTGCATCCATATCAAAAACCTAAGCAACAGACGGCACTTTTGGAGGGATTTTATTTCAGCAGGCTGCAAGTATATAACACCTAACTAGTTTCGGGAATAACTCCCTCAATCAAAACACATAAGGTGTTATATACTTGCAGTCTGCTGAAATAAAATCCCTCCAGAAGTGGCGTCTGTTCCTGAGTTTTTTGATATTATAGTATTTATATTCATTAAATGCAGCTTCTGTCCCAACAGACTTGTAGTTTTTAAATGCCTTTCTCTTCTTCCTATTAACTTCTTTACTTTTATATTAAGCCACATAGGTTGATTCTTAGAGCTTCTACATTTACTCCTTAAGGTAATAAATTGAGAACGGTAATGATTTAATATCATTTTAAATGACAACCATTTCGGTTCTATGTGTTTTAGCTGAAAACGTAATGCCCAATCAATGCTCTGAAGGGCAGCCCTCAAGGCACTAAAATGAGCTTTTCTGAAATTCATGTTTTTTGTTGCCCTAGTGTATATTTGTTTTTTGCACCAGACATTAAATGATATAACATTATGGTCACTATTACCAAGGGGTTCAATGACTTGCACATTTGTTCTGGGTCATTTGAGATCACTAGATCCAGAATACCATTTTTTCTGGTTGGCTCCTCAACAACCTGTGCCATAAAATTGTCATGCAACAAGTTTATAAACTTGTTCCCATTAACTGATCTGGTAGTACTATTGCTCAAGTCAGTATATGGGTAGTTAAAATCCCCCATTATCATTACTTTACCCAAACTAGCAGTTTTCTTATATTTGCTTCAGGAGCTTAGCCTCATCCTCACTTACATTAGGGGGTCTATAACATACTCTTACAATTAGCTGGACTCTTTAAATTGCTGAATAACTCTACCCATAAGACTTCTGCCTAATATAACCTCCTCCTTTATATAAGCTTTTAAATCCTGCCTAACAAACAGATATAATCTTCTCTTTTTCTATTGCCTCTGTCCCTCCAAAACAAAGTATAGCTGCTGATACTAACTGCCCAGTCATATGACTCATTCAGCCATGTTTTGGCCACACTAATCACATAATATTTTCCCTCCAGCACCTCCAGCTCTCACATTGTACCAGTCAGACTCCTTGCATTTGCAAACATACATATTACATACATATTGAACAAATGACATGTGGTCCTCCCTATCCTTAACAGTACCCCAAACCAAATTTCCTCCCCCATTTTCCCTTCCTTTGCCCCTATCTCATCTATCTCACTGAATCTTTTACTGAACCTCCCCCCCTCCCACACCTAGTTTAAAATCTCCTCCAACCATCTAGCCAGGTATGGCTTATCTGGCCGAGAACTTGGTTTCAGTTCTTACCCATTTTTTGCACTGTCCTGCCCCCAGGTGGTTTGCTTGTTAAAGAATGAGTCATCAGCATTAGCTTGTACCCTAGCTTTTCTATAGCCAAGTTGCTCCTGGATTCTTTTGCTTGCATGCCTAGTTGTTAAGAAATACTTAGTCGGGTAATTCTTCTGCTTCTATTCCCTGGCCCATGCTCTCAATCCAGCTGCAGACAATGGTCTAATTTAAGTGCTATTTGGGCTTGGATCATAAGTGCTTCTACTGTGATAAAGCTCCTGTTCCTGAATTCCTAGTATCTTGCTTTCCTGCATCTTGAATTTGTGTCTAGAAGTCCTTGCCTACCAGAATGAGTGAGAATGAGTCTGTTCCTACCTTATCCTAGTTCCCCCACTCTCTGATTCCCAGGTTTTGACCTTGGACTGTTTTCTGGATTCCTGTTTGTCTGCTGCTATGACCCATTGTCTATTTTATGGACAGTGTTTGATTGCTGCCTGCCCAGACCTGTGCCTGAGCCTGGACTTTGCTTCTGTCTGCTTCATATACAGATGAAGCCACTTGGATTTGTGAGTTAAATGCGTCATGACTCAGGGGTAATTGAAGAAACTGTGTTATCTTAAGTCATCTTAACTCATTTAATGCATTTAACCTTTTCATTAGCATACCAAAGCTCCATTGTTCACAATGGTGAATGCTTTAATTAGATGGGATGTTGTGACGCAGTTTTCTGTGTTAAATGAGATAAATGGGATGTCTGTGTTTAGCTATTCTGTGTCAAACAGACAAACCAAAGTGGCTGCATCTGTACACACTTCTACAGAGATCTGTGTGTTCTCAGTTTTCATTATCAAACCTGTGTTCTAAAGCAGTTTGTGTCAAGCTTCTGCCATGTTAGCAAGTAGTTAAACAGCACTTTGTCTCCTTACCAGCAGTATAACCACTAATCCTAAAACTAGTGTTGCAATCTATTAATATGAATTAATTAATTTATTTACCATCCAGTTATGGTTCAACATCCCTGACAGTCAACACTCTGCAACTACTCTGCTTCCACCTCCCCAGTTCCAGATTATCCTTACCACTAGCTAGCACTTCAATTCCCAGCAGTCACAATAAGCTATGAAAAGTAATTTACTTTGTAGGTCAGTTTATCCTCTCTTAACTGATTTCAAGCATACAGTAAGTTCTGAACATTCTGTGCTTTCAGTACTGAAAAATGTATTGCTATTGTCTAACTTACCTGTGTCCTCCACAGAACATGTTCATTAGATTATCTTTCTTGAGAGTTATAATATCAGAGTTATAACTCGACAGTGTTATCCTTGAGAAAGAGCACAGTTAGGGGCACATTTACTAAGCTCTAGTGAAGGATTCGAATGAAAAAAACTTCGAATTGCGACTTTTTTTTGGGGTATTTCGACCATCTAATAGGCTACTTCGACCTTCGACTACGACTTCGTAACTAATGATTCAAACTAAAAATCGTTCTACTTTTCGACCATTCGATAGTTGAAGTACTGTCTCTTAAAAAAAACTTGGACTACCTACTTTGCCACTTTAAACCTACCGAGCATCAATGTTAGCCTATGGGGACCTTCCCCATAAGGTTTCTAAGCTTTTTTTGATTGAAGGAAAATCCTTTGATTGATGGATTAAAATCCATCGAATCGTTCAATATAGGATCTGCACTCCATATCGTGAAAAAATATAAGATTCCAGCATTTTGTCAGTATACATGATAGACCTGGTGAGACAGAAGGGGAGGACAAAAGATATCTCACAATTCAGAAAAGGGTTTTAATACATTTTTGTTAGTTAAAATATTTCACAAAAATCCCAGAACTGCAAATCCTTTTTTTTTACTCAAAATAAAATAGCTACTCCCTAACAACTGAACAGTTCAGCTGCTACACAGTTTCAATAACTAAACCTGATTAAGAAGCATACTGATCTAACAGATGTTATTGTGCCTTTGTCTGTGTAGTGGACTGCATTAATTCACATTGTAATTATGTCTCATGGACATTCCATTTTGTGTTGCATTAGCAAAGGCCTAATTTTCCATGGTTTTCCGCTTTAATGTCTAATTATTTGCCTGTAATACAGGTGCAGTAGCACATTGTGTAAAGATTTTATGACAAAACATTAATGAGCATCTTTTCCTTTATAGCATCAAGATTCGTGTTCTGTGACGGGATAAAAGATATAATGTTTATTGCATCTGAACTTCAATCAATATAAGAAAATGATAGTAAAATGAAAGTGTTGGAGACTTCATAGAAAATTAAATCTAGTTTATTTAGCAGTACAGAAAAAAAATCCCACAAGAAGAGAGGATGATGATTTGCTTTCAAGGAGAAAACATTTTGTGTGAACTAGCATATCTCAGAAAATGTAAAAAATAAAATGAAAAGCACAGGCCTGATACAGAGGTGATCTAAGGGGTGAGATTTTCCTATAATTTACTGTGTTGGTGATAAGGAAGGGGAAGCAGCATGGATTCCTTTCCAACCCCATTTTAAACTCGACATTCACCAAAAGTAAATGATATATGATTTCTGATAAATGATACTTTTAATCATGATTGTGTTCTTCTGTACTCTCAGGTTCTCTTACTTTCACTGTTGGGTACTTGTGATGTGTTGAATCAACAATAAGTTTGCCATTTTAGGTGAGCAAAAAGCTCTTTTATGCTGCAAATAAAAAATATGCTGTAATACATCCCTTTGATTTGGAATTGTAAATGAGTATTTTATCTGAAACTCTCATTTGCATACTACACTAATGCATGGTGATATTTTTTAGCTATAGTCCATATGTTTTGCTGGGAGAAGGAAGACACTTGTTTATACAAAGCTCATTATATGCATTTGAACAAATTGCCCTGTTTATAAGGGGAGAGTGGAGGTGGATTTCAAGGGGATGGGAACATTTTTTTTTTACATTTAAGTACAAATGATTTTTTATTGTACAAAGGTGTATAAAGCTGTGTACCGTCTGATTTAGTCCACATTATAGTAAACTAGAATTCAAATATTTTAAAAAGCAATATGTCTACTCACATTAGAACACAGCTGCTCATACGAGATTCGTTTAAGGCTTCTCACTTTTAATGTATGACCAGGTGACCAGATCGCCAGCTTTTCTAAAGAAAGCTGAAGGCTCACGTGAGATTGCGCTACCAGTTATCCCATCTCATAAGCAGAATGGCAACAATTCACAAAATATGCAAAATATGCTCAAAAAATAAGGTGCTTCTCACAAAATCACAGCTACATCTGATTATGCCAGTTTTTAAACAAAAAACAGTGTAACCATTGACCAAGCTGCTGGTCATTGAGATCCTTTGTCATTCAGCCCCTGCTTTTATATCTACAGGGTTTTCCTTTCTAGTTTATTCCTATTTGGTTACATTAACAATGTAACACTAAGGGCAGATTTATCAAGGGTTAAAGTGAAAATTAAAATTTTGAATTTCAAAACTGTCAAATTCGACTAAGAAATTGTTAAAATTCAATTTGAGTTTTTTAAAAAAATAATTTGATTTTCGAGATTTATCATATACTGGCCCTTTAAGAACTCAAATTTGACTATTTGCCACCTAAAACCTGCCGAATTGCTGTTTTGTCAATGGGAGATGTCCAGGGATCAATTTGGAGTTGTTTGCAGCCTTCCTGACATTCAAGTTATTTTCAGAGAAAAATCTCGAATTAAGTTTTTAAAACGCAAATAGAATTTTATTTGAATCCGATTCGAGTTTTCGGGTCGATCCTATTCACCCGAGTTTTGAAATACAAAATTTTTTTTGATAGATTTCGGAATTCGAGTTCATGCGAGTTTATGGGAGTTTTTAAAAACTCACATGAACTCGAAATTCGACTTTTGATAAATGTGCCTCCCCTATCCATTATGATTCATATTTACATACATCTGCATAAATCAGTCTATTTTATAACTAACATGTTCCAATGCCAATTATTGCATGCCACTATGGGGCCGATTCACTATGGGTCGAATATCGAGGGTTAATTAACCCTCGATATTCGACTAGGAACTAAAACCGTTCGACTTCGAATAACGAAGTCGAACGATTTAGCGCAAATCCTGCGATCGATCGATCGAACGATTATTCATTCGATCGAACGATTAAATCCTTCGAATCGAATGATTCGAAGGATTTTAATCCAACGATCGAAAGAATATCCTTCAATCAAAAAATCTCAGGCAAGCCTATGGGGACCTTCCCCATAGGCTAACATTGACTTTGGTAGCTTTTAGCTGCCGAAGTTGGGGGTCGAAGTTTTTCTTAAAGAGACAGTACTTCGACTATCGAATGGTCGAATAGTCGAATGATTTTTACTTCAAATCGTTCGATTCGAAGTCGAAGTAGTAGTCGAAGGTCGAAGTAGCCCATTCAATGGTCGAAGTAGCCCAAAAAACACTTCGAAATTCGAAGTTTTTTTAATTCGAATCCTTCACTCGAGCTTCATGAATCGGCCCCTTACAGTAGGTCTCTGCCAAATATGTAGATTTAAACTTAGAAGTATTTCTAATGTGCTCTCATTCCCTTCAATCTCTCAGTTCTATGCTTAAAAGATCACTCAGGCATGCAAGAGCATATACTGTATAACATATGGGTTTACCAATACTGGAATGGGACCGGTTATCCAGAATGCTCGGGACCTCTGGTTTTCTGGAAAAATACTTTTCTGTAATTTGGATAACCATACTTTAAGGGGTTATTTACTAAAATCCGAATTTGTCTCATTTTTTATCTAAACAAAACACAACCAAACTTCCATGCCCGATTTTAGCTCATGTATTAATAAAAATAACTATATTTTATTTGATCGCGGAAAAACTTGAGCGAAAA
The DNA here is from genome assembly GCA_038501925.1 of Xenopus petersii. Lineage (NCBI taxonomy): Eukaryota > Metazoa > Chordata > Amphibia > Anura > Pipidae > Xenopus > Xenopus petersii. The sequence continues at coordinate 139,779,883 of CM076672.1, forward strand.
TCCAATTTTTTCAGGCTTTTTCCCAAATAGTTTTTTGCCTGAAAAACTTGTTTTTTAGGCTAAACCCAGCTAAACCCCAACTTCAAATTGAGATATGTGCCTCTCCGATTGACTTATACAGGACCATGACAGGTCTGACATGGAACATGGAAAATTTTTGGATTCTGGCTTTTTGCAGCATGGGGGCATAATAAATCTCAAAACATTCCATTTTTTTCCCTCTAAAAATGTGAGCTTTCTAGTGAAAAAAAAACAATTTTAACATTTGGATTTTAAAAAATAACCCTATAAAATCCTTTAAGCACAAAATTAACCCATTAGGATTGTTTTGCCTCCAATAAGAACTAATTACGATTTAGAAAAAATAAATACCCTTACCCCATTTCCCTCTAATTAAACCTGCTAAAATACCAATGTGAGTGTAGCATTCAAACATGCTGATATTATTTTTTTTCCCTGGAAAAATAGTGATTACACAGCCTTTCAGATTTTCATTTTTGATTGACTTTTCTTTTGTGATTAAATGTGAAAGCAATTTTTTAAACGTCTTTCTTCAATGTGGTAGCTTTTGTAGGTAATAAATATGTGATAACTAGGAAAAAACTGTGATAATGGATAAAATAATAATTTAGTTGTGTTTTTTTTTCCACAAATCCAAAAGTACAATCATGCCAACTCTGGGACAGCTATAATATGGAGAAAGATTAGAGGGGTCATATACAAGCTTCTTGGGCAGTGTTGGGGGGTATATAGCTCATTTTTGTGATTTGCACACTGCTTTCTGCTATTGTTTTGGAACACAGAGTCCTGCGGCTAGCACCTTGAATAGAGCACTGACTGCATTCAGTAGCCTTCTATTCCAATGGGGTGGGTGGGGGAAAGCACACTGGTGATCCTCCTCCTGCTCCATACCCATCCCCATCAAGCATTGCCAACTGCTCTATGACAGGCAATAAAAGGTTCCTCTAAACGACCTGATCATGTGGTCTACTCCTTCCTCCGGATTGTCAGTGCAGCACTAGGAACAGCTTATAGCATTCCTGGTACACAAGTACTTAAAGGAAAACTATACCCCCAAAATAAATACTAAAGCAACAGATGGTTTATATCAAACTGTATAACATATTAAAGAATCTTACCAAACTGGAATATATATTTACATAAATATTGCCCTTTTACATCTCTTGCCTTGAACCACCATTTTGTGACTCTATCTGTGCTGCCTCAGAGATCACCTGACCAGAAATACTACAACTCTAACTGTAACAGGAAGAAGTGAGGAAGCAAAAGGCAGAACTCTGTCTGTTAATTGGCTCATGTGACCTTACATGTGGTTTGTATGTGTGCACAGTGAATCCTACGATCTCAGGGGGCGGCCCTTATTTTTTAAAATGGCAATTTTCTATTTATGATTACCCAATGGCACATACTACTAAAAAAGGATATTATTATGATCATGGTTCATTTATATGAAGCAGGGTTTTACACATGAGCTGTTTTACTCAGTATCTTTTAATAGAGACCTACATTGTTTGGGGGGTATAGTTTTCCTTTAAATGAGCACTAAGGGGTATAATATGGGGTATAATTTAGTACGTCTTAGAAAGGTAAATTACCACTTAGGGCTCTGCAAAATAATTTAACTAAGATCTTTCATTGTGGTGACATTTTTTTCTTTAGTTCTTTAGTACTAAAGTACTGTTACCCAAATGAAAACAAACTGGCTTTTTTTAATTATGGGATCTGAAACAATGTTCAGTCATAAATAGCAGCGCAGCCCTTATCCTACCTTGAAAATCTATATTAATATATTATTCCTGTACTGGGTTCACTTATTTTTCTAATGTTGTAGCAGATGTAGGGTGAAACCTATTTAAAAAAGCAGCAGGTTGGCAATGAACAAGAATCATCAGCAGGGCTTCTCCAGTACTCTAGATATACACTTTCCCCTCTCTGCACTTCTCTTTCTTGCCAATAAGAACAGATGGAATGCTTGCTCTATTAAAGCACGGAAAAGGTAGAAAATCATCTTGAGAAAGCGTCCACATATTTAATAATTCAAAGGTCAAATTTGTGTCTCTTCATGGTTGAATGATTTTCAATATCTTTTCAAGTTATTATTAAGCATTTATGAAATTAAAGACTGAAAAGCTTAAACAAAATGATTGCAAAGGAAAAAAAAAAAAGAATTTTAGAAAACATAAAAAAGACAAAGTCTGGTTTTAAGATCAAATAAGGAGAGAAATGAACATGGACAAATTAGATAATGTAGCAAGCAGTTCATCTTTATTTATATACTTTAATTTACTACAGATGGGTCCTTCCTTATTTATTTGTCTAGTAATACAGTATATCAGAGAGAAACAAACTACTTGCAACTATTTGGTACCAGTAAATATCTATTAAATGCTATTGTTCCTGAGGCTGCAATAAAGGACACATTTATAGCTGCAACTTACCAACACATACGGGTTATTTACTAAACTCTGAATTTATCTCATATTTGCCCGATTTGACCTTTTTTATTAATAAAAAAAACTTGAATTAATCAGTTTGGGAAAAAAACCTGATAAAATCGAGTGAAAGCACGAATCGTACAATTTTTTCTGACTTTTTCCCAAATCGCTCTATTTTTTGAAGTTTTTGGCTGAGAACCCTGAATTTTGTACTTTTGGGCCAAACTCAGTGCAAGACACAATATCTCAAATTGAGATTGGTGGCTCTCCCATTGACTTATACAAGACCTGAACATGGCTGAGATGGTGGATTTTCAGATTTGGGCTATTTGTAGCATCGGGTATAATAAATTTCAAAAATGTTGAGGTTTTTTTTCCATGAAATATTCCAGTTTTTGCCCCAAAAATTCCAACCAGATAAATGAGAGGTTAAGTAAATAACCCCCATACATATATCATAAATACTGTAACATGGTCACTGTAACACAAAGATCTGTGATTTATATTGTTATTTAATTATTGCACCTTTTGTCCAGTTTTTTAATACTAGAAAACACATAGGGGCAGATTCACTAAGGGTCGAATTTCGAAGTTAAAAATACTTCGAAATTCGACCCTCGAATTGAAATCCTTCGACTTCGAATATCGAAGTCGAAGGATTTAGCGCAAATCCTGCGATCGAACGATCGAAGGATTTTTCGTTCGATCGAACGATTAAATCCTTCGAATCGAACGATTCGAAGGATTTTAATCAAACGATCGAAGGAAAATCCTTCGATCAAAAAAAGGTTAGCAAGCCTATGGGGACCTTCCCCATAGGCTAACATTGACTTCGGTAGGTTTTATCTGCCGAAGTAGGGGGTCGAAGTTTTTTTTAAAGGGCAAGTACTTCGACTATCGAATGGTCGAATAGTCGAACGATTTTTACTTCGAATCGTTCGAATCGAAGTCGAAGGTCGTAGTCGAAGGTCGAAGTAGCCCATTCGATGGTCGAAGTACCCAAAAAATACTTCGAAATTCGAAGTATTTTTCATTCGAACCCTTCACTCGAGCTGAGTGAATCGGCCCCAAAGTTTGCAGAGTGGAGAATATGGAATAACATTGTAGGACTCAGTAACTAATGGTAGATATGCCAGTGCTTAAGAGCTAAAGGACAGCCAGTCATGCAGCCTGAAATTTAGAGAACCAATGTTACCAATCACAGTTGGAAGGTGAATTTTCAGCAGAGCTGACAGATTATAGTGGATGCAAGTAAGGTAGGTGGTAGGAGGCAGTGTTGGTATAATGATGGCACTGACAATTTCCACCAATAGAGGATTCCCCACATATGCCTTAAACCTCAACATATCCTGTATGTTCAACTACATTTAAAGGACACATTAAAAGCCTGAATGTTCCTACCATGTATATAAGTTGAGCACATCTACCTCACCCAAATGGCATAATTTGTTCTGCCTATATACCCTCTGTTAGCCAGTACCATCACACTTTCCTAAAAACAGAGCAGTTTTCACCCAGCTGCCATTTTCCCTCTGGCACTACAGCTGTAAAGTTCATGCAATAAAGAATACAGGCTAACAAAGGCAGAACTTATAACAAGTTCTGCTTGGATTGAGCAATGTAATGGTTAAGCTGAGCTCTGGAGAGGTTAGAAGCAAAAAAATAGGAGCAGACAGCTAGAGCAGAGTTTTTATGGGAACCAGCAATGCCATCTCTTCATTGGCTACTAGACTGGAAGACATGTTTAGTAATTTGAGCTGAAAAGATCTGAGCATGCCCAGTAACCAACAGCCAAAGTAAATTCCTGAGGGATGGGGTCGAGTGGGTTAGAGGATAAGAAGGAATTCTACGTGATTAAGGGTCTGAGGTGGTTCCCTGATTACATTTTTGTGTGGGGGGTTTACATGTCCTTTAATGTGACATCAGATGATATATAGCAAAATAATAATAAACTCCACTACACCGCATACATCCTTATTTACATGTGTTTGTCATTTAATTCTTGAACCCACTAAACATCACATGGCAGTAACTGAAAACCAAAATGTCTGCTTGAGCTTGGAAATATGTTGACTATACAGTAACTCAGAACTGGTGAACCAAGTACTTAGCACAATGGATTGAGATTGAGTGACAGAGCAGCAAAAACTGCATGAACAAAATATTGCACAGATGAAAAACAGGTGATTCAAAGAGAATTAAAACACTGTTTAGTTACAGACAGCAAGGGTACACACTAACCCCCATATGTAATAAAAGGCACTAAGTCTGCCCAGGAGCAGTTACCCATAGCAACCAATAAGATGTTTGCTTTTAAACAGGTGACCAGTAAATGTTACCTGCTGATTCGTTGCTATGAGTTACTGCTCCTGGGCAAACTTAGTGCCTTTTATTATATAACCCCAACTAGTATAATAACATTGGTCACAGTAAGAAGGAAACAGTATTAAGAAGGTAAAAATGAGTAGACTACTATGAATATGGAGGGGTTAAAGGAGAATGGAATAGATAAAAAAAGGACTACAAAAGAAAAAAAACTATGTTAAGTGGGGGAAAGGCAAATGTAAAGAAAAGGGGCAGGGTATTTCTTATCGGACAGCAAATTCTATTAGGTAAATGCAAAAGTTGAACACAGTGAAAAAGGAAGAAAAAAAATCTGAACATTCTAAAGAATTCCTAAAGAATTTCTCACTATCTGCATCATTCTTTAGTTGTTATCATTGCCACTATCAAATGACAAAAGTCATATTGACATGTAAATGTCTTTTAGTCAGTTAATTCTTGAACCCACTAAACGGCCATTACTTTCTGTATGACAAATCAATTTGCGTTATTCTCAGCTGTGCCATATGGCCAAATAATTGTATCTGTTTTAGCAATAAAAGCATTAGCAAGGGACCACTCTGGAAAATGAGGAATCACAAAATGGAAACACCAACGAAAAAAATCTTATGGAACCACTTAAACTTTGAAAGCTGCCATCTGTGCCTTTATACCATACGTCCATACTGCTTACAAGGATAAGGCCAATATCCATGCATTATGAACAGGTTAAGAATACAGCTCAGAGAATAAAGGTGACATCAAACAAATGTACTATATCATTTTAGCATATATGAATCTTTTCAATCAGTCATCTTTGTATAACAATAATAGCAGTAATCAGTTTTGAGGATAGAGTATTGCAACATCCATTAGGGCACAAGCACTAGACACATTTACAATGGTGGGGCAAAGTGCCGTATTTTTAGCACTGTGCCCCTATTCTGTATTCCAGAGCCACAACTCTCCTAGAAAGGACTTCACTTTGTATGCAGCTCTGTAATCAGAAGGGCAGCACATGGTCATCCCCTGCAATTCCCTTAGCTTGGACATCATTCAGATCAGCCAAGGATGCAAAGCACTGGCTACATCTAATACACATAACTATATGCTGTTCTACATTGTGTTATTAATCTGCATGTCAATACTGTGTAGACATGCCTGACCTTATTCTTATTGCCATCCAGTCCATAATTTAGCAGGTGTATTGCACTCAGTATGCAACTAAGAGCTGGTCCTGACTCATCAATCTGCCTACAAATCCAAAGGAGATTGAAGAACCCGTTGTCCAGAAAGCTCAGAATTACGGGAAGGTTATCGACCATAGACTCTATTTTAACAAATAATTCTATTTTCTTAAATAACTTCTCCTTTCTCTGTAATAATAAAACAATACCTTGTACTTGATCCCAACTAAGAGGTCCATTTACTAAAGCACGGTAAAAATAAGCGCACAAAACATGGACAAATTTGTCGGCAAATATGTTTTTGCCAGTTTACTAACCTGCGGTAAATATAAATTTGCGAATTTTCTTGTGCACAAAATATGGACAAATTTGTCGGCAAATATGTTTTCGCCAGTTTACTAACCTGCGGTAAATATAAATTTGCAAATTTTCTTGCGAAAAAATATGTTTTCGCCAGTTATCGCATTCGTTGAAAATAACGCTATGTACACATTAACGCCTGGTTTACTAAACAGCAATATGTGCAAAAGACAAAATTTACGCAAGAATATTCGCAAAATTTTACCGCCACCTATGTAGTGGCGTAAAAGTATTTTTTCGCCAGAAAATTCTCAGGGGCAGGAAATATGCCATAATACTTTTTTTTTTTTACCCATCATTCTTTGCTGACAGGAGACAGATCTGTCGCTATTGCCGACAGGATGTTTTGGCTTCTGTTTCTATCTGTTGCAACAGCAGCAGTTTCAGCTCAGAGTCTTATTATTGGCAGCGGCATCACAGTCCAAGGATTCGTCAGCCTCTACGCTTTTTTGGTTTCATTGTGATTGGCTACATTAAACTGTGCATTTCTATGAAGCAAAGAGATTGACTGGTATGATTTCTTGTTCCTATGATTCTATTGGCAGAAGGGTTTATATGATGCATACATGTTTGATTGGTGTTACTCTGGTAATGTTGTTTCCATTTTCTGCTAGTCTCAAATGCTCATGACTTGCTAATATATTACCACTACCAAGTTTCTAAAGTATATACAAGTTTCTCTCTTACTGTATATCACAAAAGTTGCCTAATATATGTGATTGATTTTTTTTCTGTTTGTTCCCATTTTTTTCAATATAAAAATGGCTGCATTCCTATGGAAACCTCCAATTTTTAAGATAACATCTTTTTTTTGTTAGAATGAACAAAGGCGTAAGGTTGAATGAGTCCATTATACCCCTCAGCAGTTGTGGAATACTGATTGTCAGCATCCCTCATTCTAGGCATTGCGTGTCAGCTTTAGATAAAGCAGAAGACTTGGATATCCTGCAACAGTTAAATGGATGCTTTCATGGAAAAATTTTTTTTAAACACATTAACTAATAGTGCTGCTCCAGTAGACTTCTGCACTGAAATCTATTGTTCAAAAGAGCAAACATATTTTTTAATATTTAATTTTGAAATCTGACATGGGGCTAGACATGCTGTTAGTTTACCAGGTGCCCTCAGTCATATGACTTGTGCTTTCAGCTCCAGTCACTCTTTACTGCTGTACTGCAAGTTGAATTGATATCACCCCTCCCTTTTCACAGAAGCTTCTCAGCAGAACAATTGTGAGGTACCCAAATAACAGCTCCCCGATACAAAATAACAGCTCCTTGGCAGATATGAGAATAACAGTCAATATTAAAAATCCAAGTTCCACTGTGACTCCTTCAGTTACATTGAGTTGGAAAAACAATCGCTTATCTGAAAGCATTTCCATCATGAAGTACTGGCTATTGTCTACTGATTTTGCCTGATGCCTAGGATACTCAGCACTCCTGACACTCCTCCATTAGGGTGCAGTCCTGTACCTAACTTCAGTGATTGTCTTCCCCCGGTGGGAGGTGTAGGAGAGATCAACCCTCAACAAGCTCTTCCGTCATGTGGTTCTGAGCAGAACGCAAAGAAATTGTAGCAATGCAAACATTATATGGCAAAGAGAAAGCTACTGTATGTTGGTACATGTGGGGATGTGATTACCATGCACAGCAAGCTTTTCAAGCACTATACATATGCTACTTGCAACCTTATATCCTGTACCAATGAGTCCCTCCAGCTCACTTCCCTCTATCCTCTAGAAAAGCAGCCAAGCTCAACTTACTTGCCTATTCATTAGTTTTGGTAACATGATAAGCTACACAGAAGGAAATATGTGGCTGAAACAAATACAATTGGTGCTTTTGACACATTATACAAAAAAATTAACCAAATTTTACCCAAAAACAAGGCCAGCTGGTTTATTAGATTTTAAAGTATGCCAAATGATACATTAAGCATACAAATAAAAAAAGTTTTTTTTTCACATTCATCTAGGACACATCATGAAAGACATTTTAATTTAAAGCTATTTATTTGTGTTATACTTGGAATTTTACATTATAAACACCCTTATACAGAAAAAAAATCCAAAAATGTTTTACTAAATATTTTTAATCATGAACCTTTAAATTATTTTATAAACCAGAAATGTGATGCATATTGTGACAAAGAGGTCTGTCCCAGTGGGAATTATGTATATGAAGGCAGGTATATAGCACCCAAGCTGAAGTATTGGCTCCTTTTAATCTACAGGGTAAGACAAGCTGGGACCCTTGAGCATGATTGGAAAGTACTTCTAAGTGGAGCCTGGGTGTGTTGAGGGAAGTTCAAGAGCTTGGAGGATCTGGGAGGAAAAATCTAAATTTTGTGTCAAACTACCTATGCCACTCAGACTCCAGAGAAAGACTGCCTCGTGATGACTGAGTGGACTTTTATTTTGTGTTCATTGAAAACTACAACCTGGTGAGACTTTACTTTATTGTTTCCTCCTTAAAGTGGACCTGTCACCTAGACACATAAATCTGTATAATAAAAGTCCTTTTCAAAATAAAAGTCCTTTGCAAAATAAAAGTCCTTTGCAAAATAAAAGTCCTTTTCAAAATAAAAGTCCTTTTCAAAATAAAAGTCCTTTTCAAAATAAACATGAAATCCAATTTCTAGTTTTTATTAAAGCATTCATAGCTGTTGTAAGCTCATTTAAAAATCTCAGCTGTCAACTAAAAATGTTTGCCCATCCTCTATGCCTTAGAGATGGGGCAGACAATCACTTTCACTTTCCATTCAGCACTTCCTAGATGTCATTGCTCTCCACACATTCCTCAGTACTCTTCACCATTTAATGGTGTAACCAGGGCATGGGGATGGACATCAGATCCCCCATTCTGGTGCACCAACAAGATTCAGAAATGATGCAAGCTTGCCTCAATAACAGTTAGCACATAATGGCTCCTGCCTACTTGCTATAATTATTAATTCTCACACTGAAGGAAACAAGATTCAAATAATTTATATTGTGTAATTAAAGTTAATTTTACTTGACTAATGTGATAAAATAGGATTTTGAATAATTTATTCTTGGGTGACGGGTCCCCTTTACGCTAGAAAGTTGTCACATCTTCCCTGGGGAAACGTTGTGGAGTACCAGGAAGTTGGGAGCCCAAAGGCTGGGTAACCTGAGGTGTAACCGTACACAGCATTACAGAGATCCAAATCCATGATAACGATGAAATAATATTTAATAAACTTAGAAGGGAGTACAACTCACTATGTTCACAAAGTATTTACAAACTTGTAGTAGAAAGTGGCAGGCAGGGATACAATCCATAAACAGGCCAAATGCAACAGACGGGGGTTGTTTAGATGACTGTTAGGATTCACAGACAGGAGCTAAGGTGCTGGGTAACTTAAAGGCATTTATTAAACAAAAAATAATCACAGACCTTTGTAGAGCGATATAAGGCAGAAAAAAAACACAAGTCCAGAATCAGGCTGAAACTCGAGGGCAGGCAGCAGACAAAACAGAATGAGGTACAGGCAAAAAGATCAAGACGGGCAGAATTCATGCAAAGTCAAATATCAGGCTGCGGTCCAAAAAAACAGAGCAAGGAGGGATACTAGGGAGCAGGAACAAGGCAGGAACAAGACAAGATTACCAGGATATATTCAGGAAAACAGGATTCAGGAACACAACAGGAAATCAGGATAGCAGTTGAGCTAATAATACAGCACCGGGTGTTGGGGAAAACAGGCTTAAATAGCCCTCAGATTCATAATTGCCCTCAGCTGGATCAGGGTGTGTATGCGGTAAGGCTGGCCTGGAGTCAGCAAAGCAACAGGTATCTTAGAGCCAGGCCACCACCACACTGCCTCCTGTGGCTCGAGCAGTGCCTGGAACACAACAGGTCCCTGGTTTGAAACCAGCGAGTTCCTCACAGGGATAATGACATGGGTGGAGAGGTAAAGGGGAAGACTAAGGTATATCCAGAACACAAATAAACAAGATAAAGGACCTCCAGTGGCATGACAGGCAAGTGCACTGATAAGTTAGCACAAAGTCCAGAGTCAGAAACTGAGCACTTCCTGACAGAAGTTGTCTGTGTTTATTTTTTGTTTTCTGTAAAAGCAAACCTCATTTTACTGCACTTTACAAAGAACAACTACTTTGCAAAAAAGTATCACAAATTACAACCACAGATTGCAGGTCTCAAAGATGAAAATGACAAAGTTTATTTCTACTTGCATATGCAATGTCACTAAAATAGCAGAGGTTTCTTTTTGATGGAATATTGTGTAACATTCACAGTTATGAACAAGATGAAGTAGAAAGACAAATTTTCCTGGATGATAAAATTGCCTCCCATTCCTCACTTCTGCAAGACAATTTCTGTTGTAGTTCAGCTCAAAATACATTGATTGGTGTTCTTTAAGGTAATTTATATAAATAACTGTTAAGGCAATGAGTGGCCTTTAAATAAAACCCTCTTTACAACAATATAACAATATGTGAAAAAGTAATTCTGCAGAATATTCAGAAATAAGACCGCAGATGGTGTCATTGTTGTTAAGAATTGAAGCCCTTTCCTTTGAAAAGAGATTTGAATAAAGAACTTTTGACTGCAAGTTGGAATAAGATTGTTTATACAAAACATCCATGTACTGGGGAAAGTTCTTCACTTCACTTTGGTGCTGAAGTTATTTATATTATAATTTCTTACAAAAGCAGTAGGGTAGTATTCAGCTCACTACAGTGCTATTTCTGAAGGCAGGAATCACAGAGGGTAATGGCGAGGGGACTGTCATCATTGGGGTGATAGGGTTTCTCTTACTCCTGTAACGCTTTCTTGGCCTATTCTGCCAATTAGGAGTTAAGGGTGACCAGCTAGGTAGTGAGCATGGGTTACATTGCGAATCCTCACCCAGGGCAGAGCCTTCGCCAAATGGAAGCTTCCCCTTTAAACTGTAGTTGAACTACAACTCACAGGCATATAAGTACACAAATAGAATAATGGACGCCAGGAGGTTCTTTAAAAAGGTAAAACAGGAGCAGATTTATTATGCCAGAGGCAAATGACCACAGGTTTACTTACAATAGTTCTGAGGACACAGCAGATGGAATCACTTTGGACAGTAAAGGTTCACAGTCAGACAGATGCGACTCCCAAAGGATATTGCAGATAGGTGTACATCAAATCCCAGTTCAACCGACGTTGCACAGTGAGGGGATCGGGATCAATCAGGTAGGGTTCAGGTAGTCCTTTGCTCACCTACTGCCCTAACAACTGAGGTCCCTGCTCTAAAGGCAAACAGGCCTTGTGGGAAGCTACTTCCTCCTACAATCCTTGTTGGAGCGACAGCTGCTCTTTCTGCTACACCTCTCTGTCTTTCTCTCCTAGAGAGACTATAACAATATCTTACTATGCTAGCTGGCCCTCGTTCACGGGGTTACCTGGTCCCCGACTTAGCACTAAAGGTGTCAGGTCCCTTTAGGGTAAAGGCTTACTGGGGCCTATGGTGATCCCAGGCTCAATGGAGATTCACCTAGCAGCAGCACCAGGAGCCAAAGAGGAAGAGGACACTCCCTGCACAACACTATATAGCAGTGTGGCAGGGGAGTGTCATTACACTCTTTGTCCAATAGGTGTGGTTGTTACACTTTGCCAGTTACAAGGGCTTGGCCCAATAACAGGGAAAAAGAGAACTTCATACAAAAGGTAGGGGATTAACTCTATAGGGATAGGATATCCTATAGGTCCCTACACTCCCATTATTCTACTTCCCTAACGCCCCAGCTATAACGTCTAAGGCTATAATCCCTCCATACACAACTGCGATATTTTCATCAAGCACACAGTGAAACCACACTGTAATTACAAAATCTTTGTTAGTTTCATCTGGAGCAGTCCTAACAACAAGTCAGGAATAAAGACATCTGCATTTATTGCAAAGAGTAATTATTGTAGCTCAATAGTTTGAATAGGGAAATTAGGCAATTTCCCCATCATTCCATACTAAAAAATATTATTTACAAATACAGAACATTCAAGACAGCTGGCAATTTTCCCATGTTATTGTCAAAGTTTTGCTATTAGAAAAACTGAACAATTATGGCTTTCACGGAAAAGACATTAAATTAGTATTGCGTGTAGGCGCTGGTGCTATAAGCTGGGTATGATTATCTTTGCTGTGCCCTTTAAAGGCCATTACACATCCATTTTTTTCTCCTATTAGTTTATTGGAAATACTAAATTCCATATGTGTATTTGTTTTATAACCCCCCAAATTTCTGTAACACTGGCTTAATGTAAGTTTTTTGTGCCTAAAAAATATTATCTAATTGGCAACATGGGCAAGAGCTTGATGTGAAGTCCAATAATGCCACGGGAGGTGGTAGTCTCTTAATATCATTGTTGATATCGGCAACTGAACAATGCCTTCTGCATATCTGCAACAACAGGTTTTTTTTTTCCAATGAGATACCATAATTTGATCCCAGCATTGGCATTCCCCTCAATGTTCTCCTGAACATTGCCTGCACAGTGCACTCCATTTTATATTTAGTGTTTTAGGGAAACATTTTTTACTGTTGCTTTCTCGTAGTTCTAGTTTAAGTTGTCATTGTCTTTGAAATGTAAATTGTGTAAATACTACTACCCCTACAAATTAAACCAGCATTAATATTAGGTGGCAATATCAAACTTCTTTGTGAAAAAAAATATCCATAAACTGTCCATAAGGGTGGTTAAAATTATATACTGTTATGAAAGATTTTTAGGTGCTAAGTGAAATTATAAAAAGTACTTAAAGGAGAAGGAAAGTCGCTTCACACTTGGGGGTGACAAATGTTAGGCACCCCCAACTGAATGTATTTACTTACCTGAAAACCTATCAGAAGAAAACTGCACCGGCCCAGGGTTATTCCAGAAAGCACCATGGACCGCTCCTCTTCAGCCTCTTCTTTCTTCTTGCAGCTGTGCATGCACATTAGAGTAAAAAGCTGAACTTTAGCTAAAAAGTCGGCCTTTTCATTCTGCTGCAAGTGCGTCTGCCCTGGGAAATTTGAAGAAAGAAGAAGCTGGAAGAGGAGCATTCCAAGGTGCTCACTGGTATAAGCCCGGGCCAGTGCAGTTTTTTGCTGATAGGAGTTTCATGTAAGTATGTACAATCACTTGGTGGTAAATGACTTTCCTTCTCCTTTAAAGTATATTTTATTCATGAAGAAGGCAAAAGACATACAAAATTAACCTGGGCCTATTATACAGCAGCAACTCAAGTCATTTCTAATTATTTTTTATTATTGCATGTATTTATAAATCACCAACATGTTCCACGGCACACACAAAGAATCAGAGGACCTGGCCTGTAATGACTTACAGTCTAAAGGTATGGAGATTAATCAGATACAAGGGAAAACAGCATGTATGGTGAAGTGAATTTTGAAAAGGGGAGGGCAGAAATTTGACAGTGGGAAGTGTGCAGGTTAAAGAAATATCCAGTGTGGGTATAAGGGTCAAGCTCTGACAAGAGAGAGGCAGAATGGAGTTTGGAAAAATTAGTATTTAATGGATCAAAGAGAGGAGAGAAAGTGGACTTCTGACATGAGGGAGGTTGGATACAGCATATTCATTTTAGCGCAGGATGGCCTAATATGTTTACCATAAGCTATAGCATTAAAACTCTGTCTCTGTCGGTTATTCCGGAGTCTGATAAATCAAAATTTACACCATAGCCTCACTGAGCTGTGTATACATAATAAATGTATAATAAGTTAGCTAGATTTAATTTCTTCTTTAAAAGATTCTTTCACCTGGTGAAACTAATTTACGGAAACCCTGAACAGACATTCTGATCCTGAGAACAAAGCGGTCTAGCATAACAACAGTCAACTTAGCAGAGACAGGTGGGGGTCAACTCTCTTTTCTTATTTATGGTATCCCCACTGATGGCATTAAGCATATTTTTTCTCTAGCTCCAAGCACAGTTGCAGTACAATGTAATATAGCCAGTCTTTTTATGTCTTATTACAGTTTAAAGCTGGCCATAGACGCAAAAATCGTACAAATCTTCTTTCAGACGGTGTGTGGAGAGTCCCGATATTTTTCGTCCCACGGAAATCGGTCGTTTGGTCGATCGGCCAGGTTAAAAGATTTCTGTCGGCTGCCGATAATTTCTCTGCATGTATTGCCGATCGAACGATTTTCAGTGGGAGACTGTCATTAGCTTTGTCGGACATAACTTTCATACAATTTCTGTCAGGGGTAGAACATCGGCTGAACTGTTCTTTTACTATTTTATTTGATCTGAATGGTTACTGGCAGGTCGGTATATGGGGAAGTCGAACGATCGGAACGGATCTTTTTCGAACGATCGGATCTTTGCATCTATTTCCAGCTTAATACTTGTAAGTAAAAAATTGCATATAAATGTATGTTAGCTTACACAGAGTAAAGGTGGCCATACACGGGCCGATAAAAGCTGCCCACAGACTGTGTCGGCAGCTTATTGGCCCGTGTATGGGGCCCCCCGACGGGCTTCACCGATCGAGATCTGGCCGAAAGTCGGCCAGATCTCGATCGGATGGGACAGAAAATCCCGTCGGATCGCGGCCGCATCTATTCGTTGATGCGGTCCCGCGATCCAACCGCCGGTTAAGGCCTCGTTAGGATCCGATCGTTGGGCCCTAGGGCCCACGATCGGATCTGCCCGATATTGCCCACCTCAAGGTGGGCATATCGGAGGGAGATCCGCTCGTTTGACGACATCGCCAAACGAGCGGATCTCTCAGTGTATGGCCACCTTAAGCCTTCTTTACATTACTTAGTAAAGAGTCTTTATCACATTCTTTTTTTTATATATATAAAATTAAATGTATTCAATGAATGCATAGAATTAGATATACTGTAAATTGGAGAGCTTCAGGTTTATTTACCCTTTACTGGTTATTTATTATGCTGTCATTGTATGTTAACACATTTTTTTTGCATCAATATTAATTTCAAATTAAATACATTTTATTTCAGCAAATCATTACACTTAACCCTGTAATTATTAGTAAACAAACAAAAGAGAAGGGATTGATCAATGCTCATTCCCTGGTCCCCTGTTTCATAAGTAATTTAGTTTGCATGTACTTTCAGAAACAAGGATTTTTAGATACAAAGTTATGGTCATGCAACTAGCAAGCCTATGGAATATTCCTGGGTATTCCTGGAGCTCGGCACTCTCAAAAATAATACAATTCAGATGTTCCACTGAAAAAGACTACCATCATTGAGAACTAAAAAGTAAAATCAGAAGGTCATGGCATAGTAATGTATTACTACTATCAACAGGTACCATCATTCAGAAAATCCTAGCCTTGAGCATCATGGATACAAAAGGCATACTCTGCTAGACCAGTCATTTAAATTATCTGGGCAATGTATGGTGCCATAAAAACAAATGTATTTTTATAATTTGTATAATTGTTTATCATACCTCTATTAAAAAAATCTGGTTAGCATTTAATATCAGTTTCCGTTTCTTTTTTGATTGGTAATGAAAGGAAAAAGCAGAAGGTGCATGAAGCAAGTTACTATTGCAGTTTCTATGGTAACCTTCTAAAGTAACTTCCAAATTTAATCTTTAACTTCCCTTTGTTGTTTGATGCCATTTCTCAATTTCTTTTTCCTGGATCTCTCTTTGTATTTATGTATTATCCCTTCTAAAATACTCTCACCTTTGTGCCTGTTCATTCTCCAATGTTCTTTAATCCAGAGGTAAACCCAACTTAAAAAAATAGGAGCTTTTCTTTTCCTTTTCTACCTTATTCCATCACATCATCAGCTATATCTTATCTGAGTACTTTCAGTTCCGAAACAATCACATATATTTTGAAATTTTTAATCTTAAGAAATCACAAAGCATATTGTATGAAAGGATTTATCAAGACATTGCGTGCTACTTTAAGTTACATTTCTCAGGCAGTATAACAGTACAAAATGTTGTGTCACATTACATTAACATTGGCCATAAGTGAATGAACAGAATTCCAAGGTGGGCATTTTGACAGGCTTTTTACAAAGAGATAGCGACCTTTAAGGTGGGAATGCAATCATCTTGCAGTAACAGACAATGGGCAGCAAACAGGGTTCATTTATGGTTGCTGTGCCATGTGCAAAGACAAAAGTAAGATGTCAAATGTAATTATAATATATACACAATGCAACATTTGTTTCCAGAAATCCAGAATCTTTGCAGGTACCTCGTATACAGATTGCACTGCAATATCAAGATAAAAATTTTCATCCACATGTGTAGTGTCGTGACACAGCCCAAAATTTGCTCAAATTAACTTTGATTATTAATACTTTAACCATTTTTGGATAACATCGCTTTTACTATTTACAAACAGTAAAGATTAGTAAGTACCCATAAAAACTTGCATAATACAGCATTAGGACAAATTTGTTTGTAGTTTGCTCTTCCAAGTAACCCTCATTATCCATTAGCTCTTATACCTAACTTATCCAATGAGAAAGGAGTAATGGCGGGGGGCGTGGCCTGCATGGGGAACGGCTAGGACGTGTGCTGTGTGAGCTCCGACCTGGGGCGCCATATACTGATAAAATCCTGCTGATACCCGGCGAAATTTGCAACCCTGCTAAGTGGCAAGTACCCTACTAAGGAGACTGCAACTCCTGATGGTGCGGAGAGGTCGGAGCAAAGGCACAGCACTAGCGAAATCATCGAGGCGCCCATGCCAAACCAAAATGGCGCTGATCGGTCTGCACGCAGCAAGACACCTGAACGCACAGTAAGCGCTCGTGATGTGGCAGCACAAAGGCTTGTGCAATTTGTAAGAGACCCACAGACTCAGCGATCAGTTAAGGGTGAGTCTAGTCTCCCTCAGGGACCTGATTCCCAGCAATTTGACAATCCAGGCACGGCTACATCGCCTAAGCAAGTACCCCAGGCCCCATTAAGCCCTGGGCCTATAGAACCCACGCTCAATGAGGTTCTCAGTGCCATTACATGTAATCACACTGTGCTCATGGGGAAAATTGATGAGCTTAAAACTGACCTTGCGATTTTAAAACATGACACGCAAAAGCTAAGGGAGAGAACGGGGGAAGCAGAGAGGAGGATCAGCGAGCTGGAAGACCATACTCGGCCTATTCCAAGCCGCCTAACTGCTGCAGAATCACATATTGCTTTACTGGTGTCTAAGGCGGATGAATAGGCTCCGGAGGAATAATATCAGGATCCTAGGACTTCCTGAAAGAGCAGAAGGGGCTGCAACAGAAAGGTTCATTGAACAGTGGCTTACTAACACCTTTGGCCAACCGACGTTCTCCTCGGCCTTTACAGTGGAGAGAGCTCATAGAGTTCCAGGGAAACCACCTCTGCCAGGCGCCCCCCCGCGACCCCTAATAGCACGTTTGCTAAATTATAGGGATAGGGATGCGGCTCTGGCTGCGACTCGACAAGCAGGAGAGATTCTCTATGAAAATCAAAGAATCTCCATATACCCCGACTTCTCTACAGAGGTAAGGAAACAGAGAGCGAGATTTACTGAGGCAAAACGGCTCCTGCGATAGAAGCAACTACCGTATGCCATGTTGTTTCCGGCGAGGCTGCGGGTCAACTTCAGTGGTAAAGCCTATTTCTTCACCAAGCCGGAGGAGGTCATACAATGGATGGAGGAGAGACCACGCGATTCCCCACGCAGAGACTGATGAGGTTCTCTACGCAGATTGGAATATGGAGGTCCCGCGCACAGCTTCTGGGAGATTGTCACTGGCTTTATGGCTCCGGCTCCCCTTTTACTTTTTGTCTGGGTTTGGTGGCTACGGGCGCTTATTCAGATTCCTACTTGATCATATCTATGTCTTCTCACAGGACAGGTAATGGTCTTTAAATTACTGTCTATCAGGACAAACTAGAGATATACCTACCTTGCCCCAGGTTGGAGGGCACCGGTGTGGACTGTTGGTGGGCACCCCCTGGACTGGACTCTGTGCGGACACTAACCCCACGTCAAAGTTAAGGCTTGTTTCAGTTAAGGGCAGTAAACTCACTTGTAATATGTTTATGCAGTGGGTGGGGTGGGGGTGGGGAGAATGGTTTTTAGTTATGACTGTTTTGTTGCTTGATGTCACATGTAGCGGAAGGTTGTGTATAGTTCTACAACTGTGGTTTGACAGACACATACCCATGGTATCTAATATGGTAATGGATAGGAAACTGAAGAAACATGTCGTCGGTTAAAATATTATCATGGAATGTGAGGGGTATGGGGGATGCCATAAAAAGAAGGTTAGTCTTTGATTTTATACGTAGACATAGACCCCAACTGATATTCTTAAAGGAAACTCACTTGGTGGGTGGAAAAACGCTGTCCCTAAAAAAGCCTTGGTTGGCTGCGATGTATCACTCGTAGGTGTATTCAAGCTATTCTAGGGGGGTCTCTATTCTGCTATGTAGATCGTGCCCTTTTGTAACGGAAACAATTATCTCAGGCAGGCTTGGAAGGTTTATAATTGTGCAAGGCACTTTATTGGGTAAGAAAATTACACTGATTAATGTGTATGCCCCCCTCCTTTAACTGATGCCTTTTTACAGGAACTAACTAACAAACTCCTATCCATTGAAGTGACCCCGGTACTTCTTATGGGGGACTTTAATGCGATAGCTCATGCGGATGTAGATAAACTTCATCCCCCCAGACTTTCCTCAGCGATTTTAAATAGGTGGCTGAACACTTTTCAATTGGTTGACCTATGGCGGGTACGTAACCCGGGGGTGCGGCAGTTTACATGTTACTCACCTGGGTACAATAATATGTCTAGAATTGACCTGGCGATAGGATGCGCAGAGTTTAACAAATGGGTTCAAAAGGTGGAAATACTTACACGTGGCATATCTGACCACTCCCCTCTTCTGCTCACTATGTCGACCTCGCTAATGCCAGCTGATAGGATTTGGCGATTGAGTCCTCATTGGGCTAAACATGACCGGCTTCAGGAATCCATTCAAACTAGCATAGACAATTTTTTGACAATTAACAGGGAAGAAGTCTCCCCGCAAATCACCTGGGATGCCTTTAAGGCTTTCATAATGGGGGAGTTTATCAGTAATATTAAGGCGGTGACAGATAGTTACCAAAAAGATCTGGTGCAAAAAACGGCTGAGGTGCAGGAAGCCGAAATTAGTTATGTGGCACATCCAAATGACCAAACTCTAAAACTATGGCAGGATAAACAGCAGGCGCTACAGCTGGCCCAGGTTGAGCTTACACAAAAACATCTGCTTTATCAAAGGTCCAATATTTTCGAATTCGGTGATAAAAATGGGAAGTTACTGGCTCTATTGTCCAAAGAAGTGGGTGGTTCTATGGCTATACCAGCAATAAAACTTCCAACTGGAGATATTGTTTCCACTCCAGAGGGTATTAATGAACGGTTTATGAGCTATTACACGGATCTCTATCGATCCAAGGTGACAGTAACGGATGGGGAGGTGGATCAATACTTAACTACCACAGATATACCAGAATTGGATGTAGGTACAGTAGTACAGTTAGCTGAGCCGATTACACAGGAAGAAATGGAGGTAGCGATAGGAGCCTTCCCAGGGGGAAAAACTCCAGGATTGGATGGCCTTCCCATCGAGTGGTATAAGCAAAATGTTAAAAAAATAGCCCCTCTGTTAGTAAATTTGTATAACGCTGTGAGGACAGGGGCACCCCTACCGGAGTCTATGAGGGAAACGCTCATTATACTGATTTTAAAACCAGGCAAGGACCCCTTAGAATGCTCCTCGTATAGATCAATATCGCTTATTAATGTGGATGCCAAGATACTGGCAAAGGTGCTTGGGACTAGGCTGGCACCACACCTGGCCACAGTTATTTCACCGGATCAGACGGGCTTTATGCCGGGTCGCACTACTGACATTAATATCCGAGAGAGAGTAGTGGCGTCATTGGATAATGAGAAGGCGTTCGATTTGGTGGAATGGAGTTATTTATGGGCCACAATGAGGAGGGTGGGGGTGCCCATAGACTACATCAAATGGGTGCAGGCACTTTACTACTTACCGGTGGGCAAGGTTAGAACCAATACCAAGGTGTCTCAGGCCTTGGCAATAGGAAGGGGCACTAGGCAAGGTTGCCCCCTGTCCCCTCTTCTGTTCGCTCTTGCCATGGAACCCTTGGCCTGTCGAATAAAACTTTCACAAGAAGTGCAGGGTTTACACCTGGGCTCGTGTAGGGAAATTATCTCCATGTATGCTGATGACACCCTCCTTTATCTTCCTAATCCAAATCATGCTCTCACTGGGGCGCTCGACATAATAAATATGCATACAAGGTACTCAGGGCTGAAGATCAATTTGTCTAAATCAGTGATTTTTCCCATTGACCCCCTCCCATCGAACTTACCTCAGAATATCCATGGTCTTCAGTGGGCAGAAACCTTTAAATACTTGGGGATTTGGGTACATTCGGACCTCCAGAAATATGTAGAGCTGAATGTACAACCCATCCTCAAATATATGCTGGAAAGACGGGAAGCTTGGGCTCATCTCCCCCTTACCCTCCTGGGTAGAATTAATTTGTTTAAGATGTTGATTCTTCCGAAACTAACATATGTATTTCAACAGTCCCCGATTGGCATACACAAGGCTTTTTTTCCAAGCTAAAGAGTATAGTGTTGTCCCTGTTTTGGAACAGTGCTCCACCCAGGCTAGCTTTGAGCACTCTGCAGCTCCCCATTACCCAGGGTGGTTTAGCGGCTCCTAACCTCTACTGGTACTACTTAGCGTTGCAATTGGTGGTGGCAAAAAGCTGGGTTACTCCTTCCCTCACTAATGCGGCAACGCTTCTGGAAGCACAAATAGTGGGCTCATGGGAAGGACTAAAGAATCTGTTGTATAGAGGTACCTCCCTTACTAAGAATTTGTCACCGTTAATGTCCACCACAATAGCGGTGTGGCGCACTGTTTTGCAATCTTACCCCAAAACCCAGCCGCACTGTTCAGAATTTTCCCCACTGTGGTGTAACCCCAGACTCCAACATCTCCGCACTATACCGGACCCGCAGTTATGGGCAAGATATGGGGTTAAGTATCTCTCAGATGTTATGCCTGATGGTAACTTCAGCTCATTTCAGGACTTGAAACAGAAATTCTCTCTCCCTAATCCAATGATTTTTAGGTATTTACAACTGAGGCATGCTATAGAAAACCAATTTAAGACCGGCCCACCAGACACTACTCCCAGGAAAATAGAGGTAGATATCCGCTCAGAGGCTATTCGGAAACCTCTTTCATACTTTTACACACAATTGATTAGAGTTGGTAGCCCCTTACTTACCAAACTGTTAACTAGATGGCAGAAGGATATCCCTGGGCTTACTCTGGAGGACTGGGAGGAGATACTAGAATTGAGTTTGGATGGGATTATCTGCAGCAGGGACAAAATGACCCAGTTGAATTATTTGCATAGAGTATATCTTACTCCTTACAGACTAAAAAAAATGAACCAGGACTTGCGGGATGAATGCCCCAGATGTTCTAACTCGCCAGCAAACTTTATGCATATGATTTGGGACTGCCCGGTTATGCTGAGATTTTGGGGAGAGGTCAATCAAATAATTAGTACAAAAACTGGTATCCCAGTGCCACTGAATCCTAAGGTGTTAATATTGAATCTACTGGGGGAGATCTCCCACAACAGGGCACAGAGGACGCTTCTACTCACTCTATCTATGTATGTATGCTAAAAAAGCCATAGCTTTGAAATGGAAGTCTAGCCGAGGCCCAACGGTACAGGAATGGGAGCAACTCATTAACAGTGCACTCCCCCTACATAAACTTACTTATATGAGGAGGGGCTGTCCGGAGAAATTTAATAAAATTTGGGCACCATGGACAGAGGAGGATACGGGTGTGGGTTAACTACAGTAGCAGTATGTACTTATATGTTATGCTGTTCTGTTTTATGTATATTTAATTGGAACATACCTGAGTATAATGACCTGTAAGTGAATGATGACATCATGCTGGTTAAAGTTTGTAAGAACTGTTTAATTGGTTAGTGTAAAAGAAAACAAAGATGCAATGCTATTATACAACTGTCTGACTGTATTGCTATAATTGCACAATAAAAGAATTGTTAAAAAAAAAGAAAGGAGTAATGGCTGTGTGAGGACGTGGGCATAAGGTAGGACTTACACAAGTACCACTCCTTTAGGGAATGAGGCTTTTTATTGTAACATGGAAATTTCAACAATGCAGGTTTTTCTCAGAGTCTAGATGATCCATCTGGCACATATAGGTTCTGCCTGCAAATTATGCCAGGGTGTTGCTACTGCTGGTCACTGGAACATGTGGGTACAGCTGTGATGGTTAAAGCTGGGCAGTCTTCAATCAAATGCAGGTGATGCTCAACTATAACTCAATTGTTGTAATGTCCAGTGCAAGTTGCTGGTCCCCCTGCCAGGGATCCACGTATAACATTTCGGGCCAGGACAGGCTTGAGAAAGGGTGATATAATTCAATCTACTATTTAAAATGTTATTCCCCAACAGTATCCTTTAACATTAAAAAGAAAGACCAGAGGTTATCAGGTGAAATACCATTTGGTGCAACAGTATTGGGAGCCATTTAAGCAATAACATAATAGATTACATTTTCCCCTGCAGATAAGAAGTTGTTTCATCACAAAAGGTATAGTTCTTTCCATAAATACTGCTATTAAGCAGCAATTTCCAAATCTTAGACCCCACAACTGTCTAGTTGCAGTGCTAATGGCACTATTAAGTGTCATATAAGTGTAATATATCAAGGAAAAAAACACCCACACACTGTGGCTAATAACACATGTACTACTTTACTAAACAAAGTGGCTACCAACAATTCTAAACAATACACACAATGTTAAATATACATTATTGATTAAAACAGTTATAGCACTTAATGCTTAGCTTAGGTGGTGAGATTTTCCAAATGTAGAAGACTGCACCAGCAAGGAATATGTTTAAAAAACTTTCTTTGCTTCTTTGATCTGAAAAAATGCAATTTTTCAGACTAGTACTCAACCCTTTATCAGGTGGTGAAGTTTAACAGAGGTCTCTTGAAGAGCTGAAGACGTTACTTGAAGGTGGAATCCATCAGCCCCTTGTTCACAATAGCTACCATCAAGACTATGTCTAGGCACTTTCAAAGTCGAAAGTGAGATTCTACTGAGCAATCCTGTGCAAGCTCATTTTATTGCATATTCTGAAATTCACTTCACAACTTATGTAAGCTAACCCCACCTGTACATAGGGACCTATCTGAACAAACTACTGATGATCCCTCCCATGTTTTTGTTTACTGTAAATAGATAGCCAGCCAATGGTCTTTTGTCCGCTGTTTCTTGGAAAAATCCACCCCAGGGTCTGTTGTCTTATAAATTAACGACTGTAGGCTACTGTGGGACTACAGCTAAATTGTAAACATGAATTTTTAATTTTGGGTGTAAACATATCACATTCAAAAAGGGGGGTTGTGGGAGCACTCCTAAGGCTAAGTAAAAATTAAATATATTAAAGTATAATGGAAGTGCTATTAACTTGGCCAATTAATCAATCACATTCCCTGGTCCCCTGTCTAAGCAATTCAGTATATATGCAAGTCCATTTGTTCACAAAGACAGGGGTTTTTAGTTACAAAGTTATAATCATAAAGTTGATAAGCCGCCATACCACATCAAGGTAAACCCCACACAGTGGTCCCTAACTTGTTTACCTCTGGTCATAGTAGTCTTGTACCTCTCTCAGGACCGGATTTCTATTTTGGACGCCCCTAAGCCGCAGTCTGTCTGCCCCCCCCCGTCTACCCCAGGTGCATATGCACAGATGCATAAGTGAAGTCTCTACCTTTCTATCCCACATACCCTACTTATGCACCCATAAACTTGCGTTCATTTCGCTGCTCTTCCACCCCTTTCAGTCTCCATCTCTTTCATTAATCCCCACTCATGCTCGTCTATCTCTGACATGTCCCATTCATTCCAATGCTAATCACTCATCTCTCCCATTTAACCCACTCACGCCCCACTCATTGTCCTCTTCCTTCCACATGAGCCATTTATGTCCACTCATTGCCACATTCCGCACTTACTTTCCTCTCTTTGCCACATTCCCCCACTTTCCCACTTAATTCCCTATCAGTCACATAGCCACCTCTTAGCAGCAGACACCCACCCACACACATTCCCTCTCTGCCCACGACACTTACCTCCTCAACATTGTCCCCCTGCAGACCACTGAAGCTCCACACCACCAGGCAGAAGTACAAGCAAGCGCGGCACCAGATAACAGTTTGCATTGGCGGCTGAGCTTCAGTCCCCAGGCACTTAGTGCCATCCTTCCAGGGACCATCCTACCACCCTAGCAGTGCCGGATTTATGCCTTCTGCGCCCAGAGGCAGCTCTGCGCCGCAGGGTCCTAGAGCCCACTAACGGTGCGCTGCTGAGTTCTAGTGACCAGAAATGTCTTGCACAACCCCCTGTTCCTCCTCAGGTGCGTATGTGCACAGGCAGGTGGCTGGGCGGCGTGCCGCCCCTACAGTCTTGCCGCCCTAGGTCCGAGCCTATGTGGCCTCACCACAAATCCGGGCCTGACCTCTCTGCATAGCAGCATTACTTGGAGTAAATGTCTCCTCAACCTTGGTTTCAGTCTGAGGGCTAGATCCTCCCCCGCTAATAGTTTGCGGCTTTTGAGAGAGAGAGAGAGATCGCCCAAACCAATGCCCATTTTTTTAAAAAAATGTAACAATGGAAAACAATAGTGAAGGCAAAGTAAAGTTGTATGTATAGTTGCACACTCGGAAAGTGTGTATGTATGTGTGTGAGTATAGGTCTGAGTAAAAGTAAGTAAAAAGACAAACTAAATTAGGTGTAGTAATAGGACTAGTAAGTGTAAATAGGTGCAAAACTGTTACTTGATGCAGTTAAAAACACAGGGCCACCATTAGTTAAATGGGGTAGGTATATGCATGAAGCTCAGCCAAATACAAAAAGGGGGGTTGTGGGAGCACCTCTGGTCATAGTGGTCTTGTGCCTCTCTGCATAGTAGCATTAATTGAAGTAAATGTCTCCTGAACCTTGGTTTTAGTCTGAAGGCTAAATCCTCCCTTGCCACTAGCTTGCTAGAGAGATTGCCCAAACCAACGATAGTTTTTTAATTTTTTTTAATAATGATCATAACTTTGTAACAAAAAAACCCTGTATCATATACTGTAACAACCCTCTGCATCAACATTTTGAACACAAGCAACACAACAAATGGATAATTTAAGTACTCCACCCATCAGTTCTGTAGACCTTTTCTGTTACACCCTCAAATGCTATAATGGAGGTTGCTTTTTCTTCCTGGCACTACCAAAACTTGGGCTCCCCTCTTTTTGCCCATTGACTCCCACATCAATCAAATTGACCTATCCTACTCTGTGGGCAGGCTCTCTCATATGGGCCCTGCTCCTAGGCAGTTTAGGACTTTCCTGGTATAAGCATTTAACTTACTGAACACAAGATATATGTGATGGTACAACAAACTCACTAATACTGTCCATGCTCGCAGTTTAGCAGAGCAGTTGAATTGGCGCTGAGCTGACCATAAGAATTTAATGATCATGGATGCCAGTATCCTGTATGCTATTAATCTGCATTATTATATTAAAAGATTTTACTTATTACTATGAAGGGCCTGTAAAAACAAATGAAACATTATTATTGGATGAAAAACTACATACATTTTGAAAAGTACATAATCCAAGTCGCATCATAAAGGTATAATTAAAAGCTTTTTTACCACTTGGTTTGTGAAAAACAGTTTTCTTCTTCATTAATTCAGTCTGCAACCAGCTGCTTTAAAAACCTTATGGACTGTTGCAAATGTTATTTGTTTTTGCACTGTGCCAAAGTAGAGCATTGTGCAAATGATCTCTAAAAAGTCTTCACTTCACACCACCCAATGATCTTAAAGTTGCACCCCCATTTATTTGAAAAGCTTGCATGGGTTAAATTACATTAAATTAAGTTGCATTTGTATAACACACTGTACCCTATAAATTGATGTCCAAGGCAGTCGCATGCAATCCTTTTCAAAGCTGTTGTCTCACAGGCTTGTCCATAACTGTACTTTTAGTCAGTGACTTATTAATTGCTGATGGTCAAACCACTGATTAATTTAAAGAATAAGTGATCTGCACTGCATTATATTACCAAGTCTGCTCCACAGAGAACGTAGTTTGAACAGCTATAGTGGACAACTTGTGTGACCTATATTGATTGTTTTAGAACCTGACATGTCTACAAATGCCATCAAAGCATAGTTTTTACAAAGGTGTGGGAATATTCCTTTAAAACAATTATTACTAAGGGCTTACTATTCCCAATTCTCTTTTTTTTGTATGTATTCAATGCAATGTATGTTAAAAAAGATTTTAAATAATTATGAGCAAGTACAATAAAATGCCTGTTACTATCTTCCAGGACAGCATATAAATCTTTAATGTTGTTAACATTTAGATGTTATGTCAAAGACGTTTCTAGGGGGACACAGCATGAAAGATGGCCTACAGTCATAAGTACCTGGAGAGCAAGTAGATTCATTCATATTATATTTTGTGATTTGATTGTAGCTGCATTGATGAGATGCCAGAAGCTCTTGAATTTCAGTTCACACTGCCAGGTAAGAGGTCACCTCCCTAGGTGAAGTTGTTTCAGTGACCTGTAGCAGCTCTGCTAAATAAGATTTAGAAAATAATTTAGTGAAAATAGCTGTAAGGTTAAAGAATTTGACAAAGTCATTTTACACATTCACAGTCTGCCTGGGCTACATAAAGCTAAGGGAAAAAAAGGAACATGCTAGGAAAGAAAGCAATTAATTTGCAAACAGAATTTAAAGTCTATTTCAGCAGTAATAAGACTGAAATATGTCACCTGAAATATGTCAAACTTGTTACAGGTTTTCTTGTAATAAATTTTAATTGACTTCAATAACATTTAAGGAAGTTCTGACTTTATATTTTAAAGTTGGCACTGAAACTGAATCAAAGGATCCCCTATAGATTTTTCAGGGTTTATGACATCAGATAGTAAATTATAGGTTTTGATAATATATAACTTAATGTATTATTAATGTTTCCAACCCACTGATATAAAGTCAGACACATATAATATATATGTGTATGAATATGTTTTTTTATTATAGTGTTACTTTTATATGTAATGCTGAACAAACATTTTTTTTAGAAAAGTATAAAAAGTGAAGTCAAAGTTATACATAAACATGGTTACAAATATTAATTGTAGTATACTTTCTTGTTTGACATAAGCTCCATGAATAGGAGTTTTCCTGCACACATTATTTTGCTATTGTTGAAATGCAAATTAGAGAAACAAGGGGCAAACAGAACACTGTGTGCAGTTAAAAAAAAATTGGACTTCTTGTTTGGGGATGAAAAGTCATGTGATTTTTTTTGGATTCGGATTCGGTTTGGGCAGACACTAGGATTCGGCTGAATCCTGCTGAAAAAAGCCGAACCCCAAACCAAATCCTGGATTCGGTGCATCCCTTATTGTGTACTATTAAACTAAAGGTCCACATCACAGGAACCAAACATGGTGTAGCTTAAATTTTCCTGTTTAGCTCATGAAATAATGAAAGTGTAAGAAACTTACCCTGGTGGTCTAGTGGGCAGCGGGGTCCACGCCAAGTCCTAGGCGTGGACGCCCGCTGCGCCGCTCCTATCCTGCCCTTGCCGGTGCCATCTTGGATTACTAAAAGGCGCAGTCGCGCTGGCGTGATTGCACCAGCGCACAACGGCACGAAATTGCGCACATTTTGGCGCCAATTGGTTCCCTATTTAAGGCCCATTCAGACCTGTAGCCAGTGCCCGTTATAGGATCATATCCTGTGTTTTCCTGAGCTTTTGCTACCTGTTTCTGAATTTGCTATCCTGACTGATTATCCGTGTTTGACCCAGCCTGTTCCTGACTACTCTGCATTCTGTATCCTGACCCTTGCCTGCCTACGACAACTCTTCCTGCTTAACCCCTTGCTTGATCACCAGGTTTGACCCCCTGCCTGTTTGACAATTCTGATATCCGCCTGCCTCGATCCAGCCTGTCTGACCATCCTTCTGCCTTATCCAGTCTGTCTGATTATCTGGTTTCGACCCCTTGCCTGCCTGACGATTCTGTTATCTGCCTGTCCTGATCCGGTCTGTTCCGTTTCCACCTGATGCCTTGTCCTTGACCTTCTGCCCAAAGACTCTTGCTATCCGGTCGTGCCCCTTTGCCAGCTAGAACTCCTCGCCTTGTACCCCTCGTTAAGTCCAGGTGGCACCCAATTAAGCTGAGGGCTCCTCCCGAAGCCCAAAGGTGGTCACACTACTGGTGAAGCCAGGGTCCTTGGCATTTGTTCTGGTATTGGGTGCCGGCCGTGACAGAAAGCCATAGATTATTTGTGATTAAAATAATCGGCTAAAAGTATGTTTAGCAAAGTCCTATTTATAAATTCATGTTGAACAAGGGGTTCATTGTCACTTTAAGTGCCATGTGCCAACAAACAGAGGATGAAGGAGGGCCCTGCCCCATGGAGCTTACAAATAAATGTACACAAATGGAATCAATAAATAATAGAATAGATAGAAGGATGGGCATATTTTTTTGTCAGGTAAAATAAAACAAAAACGATGCCCCCCATCAGAACTTTCCCCCTTTTTATCTATATCTGTGCAATGAAGATGTTTTCCATCTGTTCTAAATAACACCAGTTGTAAGATGTAAGTGATAAAAATAAAGCTATGGTTTCTTTTATATAAACGGTATTAATATGCTGAATGACTGATGATTAATGAAGGTTCTCAAACTGAACTGACAGTATTTTAGATTTATTTATAGTGAGTGAGTTGGTTGTCATGAGATATAATTGCAAGGTGAACACAATATACCTCTGAATTTGTAAGTGTAATTTTTGCCTTAAGACTTGTTTAAGGTTTTAAAAGCTTCAAATTACTGTTATCCTGTGGATTATAAATACTTCAAATTACAGTCATCAAATTGATAGCAAATTGTAAATCAACTCTTGCTGGCCATACAGGGGCCGATAAAAGCTGCCGACAGACCGAGTTGGCAACTTATTGACCCGTGTATGGGGCCCTCCGACGGGCTTCCCTGATCAATATCTGGTTGAAAGTCAGGCAGATGTCGATTGGGCAGGGTTAAAAATCATGGCCACATCTGTGAATTGATGCGGTCCCGCGATCCGACTGCCCGTTAACCCTTCCTTATGATCTGATTGTTAGGCCCTAGGGCCCACTATTGGATCAGCCCAATATCGCCCACCTCAATGTGGGCAAATCGTGGAGAGATACGTTTGTTTGGCGACATCGCCAGACGAGTGGATCTCTCAGTGTCTGGCCACCTTAAGTTAGTAAAATTTAGATACAACCTCCGTTCAGATGAAATTTATTTACATAGTAAGTTAGTCTGAAAAAAGACACACGTTCATCAAGTACAACCTTTAAACTCTAATTTACTCTGCCTAACTGCCAGTTGATCCAGAGGAAGGCAAAACCCCCATCTGAAGCCTCTTCGACTCAGAGGGGGGGAAAAATGACTTCCTGACTCCAAAATGGCAATCGGACTAGTCCCTGGACCAACTTGTACTATGAGCTATCTTCCATAACCCTGTATTGCTTCATTTGGTAAAAAGCCATTCAGCCCCTTCTTAAAGCTATCTAATGTATCAGCCTGTACAACTGATTCAGGGAGAGAATTAAACATCTTCACAGCTCTCACTGTAAAAAAACCCTTCTGAATATTTAGGCGGAACCTCTTTTTCTTGATAGTATTTTTGTCCTCCATATAAATTATTATTCCTTGGTAAATATGCACTACATAGCTGAATTGATCTTTGATAGAGATTTTTTAAAAAACTGTTTCTATGTCAACCTGTTTAAGCTGTTTCTATGTCAAATATTTGTCATCATAATCAGGCATTCTGTAAAAAAGCTAAATTTGCCTGTATTCTGCCTTTTCAGCAGGATTTAAATACGACCGAATCCTAGTGCCTGGTCGAATCAAACCCAATCCTTAAAATCAAATGACTTTGCGTCACAAACAAACAAGTAAAAATGTGAGAAGAAGTGTATTTTGCATTAAGGTTAAATCAAAAGTGACAAATCCCATACTCTAGTTAAACGACGGTAACTCCTAACAAATGTAAATTAGCAATTCACTTTTATTTAAATTATAAGTATTTAAATCTTTAACATTGATTTCCAGATGTCAACATTTCATCCGAATTTCAGCTCTGCTTCGATTATTTTTAATGGCATCTTAGTACATACTGTATTTATATTAATTTTAAAAGTCTACAAATTTTT
This sequence comes from Xenopus petersii, assembly GCA_038501925.1. NCBI lineage: Eukaryota > Metazoa > Chordata > Amphibia > Anura > Pipidae > Xenopus > Xenopus petersii. Next base: position 139,810,610 of record CM076672.1, read on the forward strand.
TAAATAAAAATATAAACCAAATATTAGGTTTTCCATAAAAAGAGAACAATGCAAGCTCTCTATGTAACATAATTTAGGGAAATTTCATTTCCTGGCCCTTTAAATATAATGAATAACATTTAGGGACACATTTACTAAAACGCAAATTAATCAAATTTTTTTGTAAAACAAATCCAACCAAACTTCCTTTCATGATAATAGCTCATCTATCAATACTTTTTTTTTTGGAAAAAAAAATCTAAGCAACAAAACGTCACAACAAAATCAAGCCTCAAATCAAATTGTACAATTGTAGTTCCGTAAATGTCAAGAAACAACTTCAAAGAAATCTGCCATTGACTTCTACATGATCTCAACAGGTTTGAGATGGCGTATTTTCGCATTTGGATTTTCAGCAGCTTTGGGGTTGGCTAAATCTCTAAAATTCAAAGGTTTTTTTCAGAAAAAAATTTGAGTTTTCCCCTAAAAACCTCCGCCAGCAATTGAGATTTAATAAATGTACCCCTAAAATACAATTCTTGACTGTTATGTTTATACACCAACAAATACATTTATATTGTTAGACACAGTATATGTGAAAAAAACTGTTCTTTCTTAGAAAAGAAGACAAATCTACAGGAAAAAAATATGCAAAATGCAATTGTTTGTGTATTGCTTGCTTGGAAGAAATCAAGTTAGAAATGTGTATGTGCATACAAACTAGTAGATTGACATAATGGTGCTCACTTTCAGTCACTTTCTCATTATTATAATGATGTCACTTCAAAGTAAACCAATTAGTTAATATGCAATTGCACTGATTTACTGCACATCTGTGCTTTGATCAAATAAATTAATCCTGTTTGTGGGAAATCCTGCTTTACACTCTTAGGGCCTTCTTTTTTATGGCTGATGGACAGGATGAAAAGAAAGACTTAGAGAAAAGAAACATGTCAGTCTGCTACACATCCCCTACAATAATCCGATATAAACTATGTACAGGAGTTAACACTATATCTACGTTTGGCATATTTAATCATCAGCAAGGAATATTCATGTCATAGAAACAACACTTTCATCGTCATCAACCAAAAATAAAATCACCTATTACACTATCAGGTCCTCTTACAAAGATTGTTATATTGTATTTAAAAAAAAAACATGGAGGCTTATATATAATAGGATTAACAGGCAAGTCCTTAAAATTCTCCACAATATACTTCAAAAGCCCACATAAACAAACAGGTTTGTCACATTCCTTTTGTGGATTTCTAGTGAACTGTCTCAACCACCATTGGTTTATTGATCTTATTTACATAATACGCAATAACATAAAATTCTCTGCTGTAAGAGCCTAACTTGTCAGAAAGACAGTTTTAGGCAGTTTTATAACCTTTTCACATTATGAGCCACTCTACTCAGATCTTAGTCATTGATGAACTTGCTTTAATCAATTGTAATTGGATGGTGAGCTAAGCATATAATTAAGCCAAAGCTAAAACTGAAATTTGTGTATTCAGCATTCTTGAAGTAGGCTTAGGCTTGCACATGTGCAGCATAGTTAAAATTTTGGTTATAGTATACAGTTCATGTGCAATCCCAATCCTGTCATCAGTGCAGCTGTTGACATCTTATCTGCCCAGACGCTCTTAATAGTGATGGCAGTTACCACCTGGCATTTAGTAACTACAGTGTATAGTCTGTAGGGTCAGAACTCTAGGCTTTTCCTAGACCAAATGCAGCAAGAATACCTTCCTACCTGGTCTGCTAAATAAGATGGCATCTGGGGGTTCAGCATAGTCATGAAGAGCTCCAGGAACTCCCTAAATATGCAGACGCACATACACACGCTCACTTAAAATAACCTTCAGAAAACAGTCATGTTGTAGACACATAATTAAAACAAAAATTAAAAAATCAAGTACTGTATATTTATGAATTTGATGTGTCACCCATAGTAATGCTTGGACACAGTTATGTTAAAGTCATCCATGGATCCCCAACGGAATGTGTTTTGCCTTCCAAGAAGCATCTAAATTCTTTGTGAAGGACTGGCCAATAATAGAACCACTTCTTATCTGTCATCATGTTATATATATATATATATATATATATTATATTTTGGTGCTCTTCATTTTCAGCTCATTCTTTGGTAGAAATTCCGATATTATGTGTTCAACAATACATGTGAAAGCAGGCAAGAAGAGATCTTGAGGAACCTACATGGGTTTGTACCCATTAATTATGTTAGCGGCGTTAAATAACATCAGTGCTTCCAAAATCTGAAAGTAGTCTTGGCTAAAAAGTCACAACATTTTAGAATCTTTTCTAAATACATTTTATAAGGAAAGAGAGTGAGAACTTTGGAAAAATATGTTAAAATTGATGTATAAATTGTTTTTTATATTCAATGTTTCCAAAAATTGGTTAATAAATGAACATTTTAATGAGTGAAGATGTTCTATGAAACAAAATATTTAGTTAAGTAAAATGGTCTGCTTATTATGGCTCAGAACATTGGAGATGGAAGATTATTATTCAAAATACAGTATGTATTTGTGAAAAACTACACAATATCACACACTTGTTTTGGCAGGGAAAATGCTATAACAAGGCTGCATCTGTTGCAAACATACCAGATGGATTCTAGTAAAAATAGAAAGTTTTAGACGAAAGGTGTAATTGAGATAAGAAAAACTATTTAAACGAAAATGAAGACATTTTCCATATTAAATAGCTTATAGATGAGTTACAGAAAAGAATTAACACAAATAAGGATGCCATGGCAACAGTAGATGCAGTTTAAATGCGCAAGTAAGATTTTATTACCCCCCTAGCAAAGCATTTCGGAGGACAAATGTGTGAAGGCAAAAGTAGAGCAATCCTGTCAAAATTGCTGGACAGCTTGCACATATCAATGAATAAATTACATTGCTTTTCCAGTAGGGATTTCAATTGGTACATTTCTTCAGAACGACTACAGAATATTTTTGCTTTTACCTTAATACATATATAATCTACAGTCTGGTCATTTCCCTATGGGACCAGACTGTAAATTATATCCTTATAAACGGCGCGTTCTGACGTCGGAACGCGCCGATTATAGCTTAATGCGTCAGCAGCTATCAGTGCTGCACTCTCCCTACAGCTTTCCTCCTGCTTTGTCTGCCTCACTTCCGCCTTCACGCTGCGTGCTCTCTCGCGCCTCCTATTAAGGTCGTGCTGCCTTTCCTACCTCTCCGTTCTCCATTTGTCTCAAACCCTCTGATGCTTGCTCCCTCTGTCTCTCTTCCTCTTCTGTTCCCCCTCCATTACTGATCTTACTTCGTCTGCCTCGGACTTCCTCTTCCGCTCCTCCTCCCTCTGCCCCTCCCACACCCTGTCACCGTTTGCTCCTGTTTCTTCAGCGCTCCAATCCAGGTAACTTCAATATTGCTCCGTCTGCCTCTCTCTACTGCTCCCCCTCCTTCTTCGTCGCTCTCCATCTGCCCCTCCCACACCCTGTTACTCTTTGTCTCGATCTGTTTGCTGCTCCCACCCCCCAGATTCAAACTTTAGTCTCGCTGCGTCTGTCCCTCCCACTCACGTACCTCTTGTGCCATCAATCTCCTCTTTATCTCACTCAGTTCATCTCTGGAGTTGCCCACCCCCCTGCATTTTACACCCTTCGTGCCTTTCCCCTTCTGCCACTTTTTAACTTAAAGCCAAAGGACTGCAACTGAAACATGTGGTCAGAATGCCACAGAACTTAGTTTAAAGGAGAAGAATCACACAGGGAGACAATAAAAAAAGTAAAAACACTGTAGATTATAATGGATAATGTACCCCTTACAGAAAATTATAAAGATATTAATAGTCACCTCGGAGTTATGTGACCTGTATAAAAGCACTCGGCCTGCGGCCTCGTGCTTTTATATGGTCACATAACTCCTCGGTAACATAATATCTTTATAAATTACAGTAGGGGGTACATTATCCACTATATAATATACACTTAAACATCACCATTACTGTAATTATTTGTGTACAGAAATTTATCAGTATATGGAGAGTGCTGGAAACTGTGAATGACAACCCTCATTTGCTCTAGGCAGTTTAAGTAAGATAAAGCACAATGAACCCTTAAACCTCAAGTGGTTTGTCAACATCTGCCTGCCTTTATGTGCATTAATTCAGCCATTTTGATATGCTCGACTGTCAGGAAACTGGGATATCCATAAAGTTCTGGTAACTAGCCAGCTTTTCTGCTCCTGAGCATTCCAATATAATTTCACAGTACTACCACTTCAATATGTATCTGGCTGTTCCATGACCATTGTACTGTCTTTTTGAGCTACATTTTCAATCAACTGTTTAAACTCTGCACTGATGACAAATGATGAGAATTAAAGAGATTAAATAGAAATGGAACAGCAATTCTGTATCCAAATAAATGTACAAGCACACTAAAAACTATCTGTAGACAAAGTACAAGTCTTATTACAAAGTTACTGTAGCATCCTTGTTATGAGATTGGCTCCCCATATGAAATCTAAAGACAGAAACAGGATAATAATTTAAATGCGGAAATGACATCCAACAGAAATCTCAATCAGGTTGCCTGGTATAAATCAAAAGTCAAAAAGAAAAGCTAATCAAACTCTGATGGCCACCAGAGAGAAAATACAAGAAGGACTGTACACTGATGTTAGGTGACAAGTTCATTTCCTGATACAAATGATTCTGGCAGATCATAGGGTTCTGCAAAATGTGATCTTTTCTTTAGGAGACTTTCAACTTTTAATTATCTAGAGGAAAAAGAATTCACCTAAAGTAAAAGCAAAATGCTCTGTTGCAATTGTAGCATTATTATCACCCTTCAAGTACACAACACCAACTCATTGTGCTGTGCTATACATACAGGATATACAATTCACATTAGTCCCTGCCCCAGTGGAGATTACAATCTGTGATTCCACACACACTAAGGTTAGTTTTATAAGGTGCACATTAATGAATTCTTCTAAAAAATGAAACATTGTAAAAAAACAAATAGGTTTGGTTCACCATCAACATGCTTTTATACTTGTTTTTGTTAACATCTGGTAAAAGTCACTGGGGGTAATTTATAGTTCACGCATCGCTTTTGTTTTTCACACACGGTGGCACTTCTGTTGTTTTTTCCTAAACTCTTTTTTTTTTTTTGAGAATTGTGGTGAGATGAGAATTGCATACAAATATTCACAAATGGCTCCGAAAAGAGATTGGTATTTACATGGGTGTTGCTACATCTGCACAGTCATTGGGGGTCATTTATAAAGTTTGTGCAGCACATATTTATTCACAAATAGCTGCACATGCTTTTTTTCTGAACGCTAAACTATTGCACTGCTCTGCCCTTCTTTCGAACTTTTGTGAATTCACATTGTGAGTACACAATGGCTTGCAAATGAGATGGGTGTTTGTTTGAGTGCGTCCACTTGTGAGGTTGTTGTGTGCGAAAATAGTATTGACAGTACCTTAAATTTGCAATTTGTGAAACAGTTTTGCAAATATTTTCTCCGCCACCAAAGTTGTGGTGTAATTCAAACACCATTTTTGACATATTTAAAAAGCTCATTCGCATTGCAGAAAAAAATTGCAATTCTTTTTGCGCACGCTTATTCAGCTTTATAAATGTAACCACGTGCAGGGCAAATATATTCACTGTGCGAAGTTTATAAATGAGCCCTACTGTGTGCGAATATAGAATAGGCAGCCATTTTGCAAATATAAGGCTTGAAAAAAGACCTATGCAGGTCTGAAATGTTGTGTTTTATCTGGGTCAAGAGCCTATGTCTCAATAAAGGCATTTTAAGAAAATACATTCATGGATGGTGCTGTCTGTGATACAAAGAATTCGATAATCAGTTGGTGGTGGAAACTGTGAGACTTGCACCAAATGAAAGGATTTTTGGAGGTATGAGTGCTGACTAAACTCTTGCTGCAAATATAAGTTAACAACTTGCAAAAAACCTTTACTATCAAAAGAGCCATTTTGCCCCCTCTTCCACTAAAGAAAAATAGTCTGGAGCCGCAAAACATACACAGCTTATAAACTTTTAAAAGTTTTAACCTTTTTTTAATTTTAACCATTACAACAACATAATACAACAACAGAAGTGCAGTGTGTATGTGTGGGCCTACTTTGAAATAAACACTGAATAGCCCTATTAAATGCTAGTATTCTCATCTGTTTAATGTAACTTCTGTTTCTGAAGCTCCATGCTGATCTTCCCTCTCTTGTCTTGAGTGTGTGACTACGTTAAGGTCCATGATGAATCATCTTGCTGCGGCTCAGTCTTGCCTGTCACTCCTGGGACGTCTAAACAGCCCTCGCTCCTACTGGAGGCTTCCTAAGTGTGCGCCCGCGGTAAGCTAACCGCTAGTTTACTGCGGTCGCACACACAAGAAGCCGTCAGCAGATGAGGGCTGTATAGATGACATGACATGCAAAGCCACAAGACTGAGCCACAGCAAGCTGGATGAAGAGCCACATGAGGCTCCGGAGCCGCGGGTTGCCTACCCCTGCTCTATAGCGTTCAAATCCCCCTCCCCCTGCTTTTCTTCTTCTCTTAATTTATGCGCTCAAACCTGTGTGAGCATGTGGGGGGAGGGGAGCAGCTATGTGCGCCAGGTGTGTGTGTGCTCTTGTTACGCCCCTGTTTGTAGTCTTTTTAACAACCATTTTATATCTTACAAGGAAAAACATTGTCCTCTACTTGTTTGTGCATGGGTAAATGTGCTTCCTCACTTTATACACTTCTTTGTTCTCTACAATTATTATGTCAACTGTTCCTCTCAAAGCAAGTACTATTTTATTGCTTAATGTAAAGTACTCTCAAAGCAAGTACTATTTTATTGCTTAATGTAAAGTACAATTCAAGTACAGGTATAGGATTACTTTCCAGAAAGATCCAAATTGAAAGGTTGGCTCCCATAGACTCCATTTTATCCTAATAATTTAAATTTTTTAAAGTGATTTACTTTTTTTCTGTAATATTCCTTATTGGAAGCAAAACCAGCCTAATGGGTTCATTCACGTTTCCATGATTTTCTAGCAGACTTAGGGCATGAAGATCCAAATTATCTTATAATTTTATTAGAATTCTGGATAACAGGTCCCATACTTGTATCAGCTGCCATGACCTACTAGAGAATTCTGCCTATGAGTTCCTGACTAGAGCAGATGTCAGTCAGCAGAAAGTAATTAGTAACCAATTTGTAAAAATGTAAAAAGGCAAAAAAATTAGAGAGAATGAAATATTTTCAGCTCAGAGTCATAACTTGACAGATGTTTAGTGCCAGAAAATACCTGCCACCAACAATTTGAAGTCAACTCATCATGCTCATCTGTTTAATAAAGAGTGCCTCTCATACGGAGGCACTCTCACTGGAGGTGCAGGTTAATAGAGCCATACTATTTTGCCCAGAAAAGATTCCTTGGGAGAGATTAGGTCACACCCATGCACATATGAGGTGTCTCCCGTTGCTCACTATGTGCATGCATGTGACAAAAGAGCTGGAGTCACACTCGTGTGCATAGGACATCTCATTATGGCATGGATAGAGTCCCCAAATGATTGCGTGAACTGGGAGCTCTCTCCTGGTGTGGGTGGCATATCACTCACCTGAAGAAAAAGTATTGTTTCCCAACCTGAGTGTGAACTCTATTAGCCTGCACCTCTACTCAGGAAAACAATATGGCTATATATAAAGGTGCACTTTGATTTAAGGAACTAGGAATATTAACTTATTGTCATAATGGTTATTCAGCCTGTGAACACGACATTTACAGCACTGATAAACAGTAAGAAAGTCATTCTTTAAGTACACCAGGAGAGCACCATCTGGATAATACAGATTATGCCTTGTTCAATACTAGAATCAGTTGGTCCATGTCAACTAAACATTATTTCTATAGTTCTAGTCTGTTTTTCAGTAAAGTCACCTTTCTTTTAGTGGCAAAGTCACCTGCCATGGTCAATGAATTCTGTGTGTGTAGGATAAGAAAACACAACTTAACAGTACATTGTAAAATAGAAAAAGCTTGATGCTCATTGGTACCATTTTTGCAGTACATTTCATTGGCAAATGCATCCAACTGTGTTATATACAATATCCTATAACTGCATTTTACTGTGGCTAAAGAAAATATGCCTCGGTAAAAACTAAGTGATATTGTTATATATGTAAAATTGTAATCCGTGTTGCTAAGGTTTTGGGGATCTTTTTTTGATCAACTAATTTATCTGCTAGTACATGTTGTCTCTTGTTACAAGAGTATTAACTCATTTTCCAAAAGTAAACAAGACCAATATCTGGTATTCACTTCCATTACAAATTTTTATTAATACCCCATTAGTAAGCTGTTTTGCCCCACATAGTATTAGTAAATATATACGGTAATTAAAATGATGCCTGAATATAAAGTATTATGGACAATACATACATTACATGCAATACAATACATTTCTAAAGTTCTGCACTATATTCTTCAGTAATACTCTATTTACTATATTCTGTAGCACATTTGTATTCTTCTAGTTTAAGCAGCAAAATTCATTACCTTTCCTTATACAGGGGTAAAAAGTGAACAAGCCTTCTGAATTATTGTGAATTTCTTTTTTTTTTTTTTTTACATGGTCTCTAAGCACTGCAGAATGATCATTACATGGTAACAGGCAGATTTATTCATTGTCAGTGCAACTAGAGATATGGTGCCGATCATTTTATCACTTCCTTAGTATTAATTGCCTAGGGCACAGTTCTGCTGTGAAATGAATTCTATTGTCAGCCATACAGATGCAACACAGGAAGGTGATATCAGCTTCAATTCTTTCAAGTAAATCAGGCAGAATGAGTGTTATATATATTTTTGGAAAGCTACTTGGAAAATGGATTAATAAACCACCAATTTTAACACATTATTTTTCTTAATTATAACAAACCTTGTTAATTTGAGTTATATCTCTTCCCCTCTTTTACTTAATAGTGTGAATAACAGCAGTGAAAGGGGTATGCATCTGTGGTTCACTGAATTAATGATGACTCATAAAAGGTTTAAATAATCAGAGGAAATTTGCCTTAAAATGGATACTGTACATTTTCTCACCATATAGATCAATAAATATATATATAAGATTAATCTTTTTTTGTATATTCTTTATTTCTGATATTTAAATATCTCAGTATTACATTAATAATGCATAGCTTATATTAAGTGACAATAATGTCTGGAACATTGCCCTATCAATGAGAGCATTAAATCCAGAGGACCTTATTAGTATGGTTAGCTTGAAAACAGTAAAGCGCTTTATGGGCTCATTTACAAGAGAAGGTAAAACACTTGGAATCTAGAGAAAAGTATACCACTTTTCTCTATATGTATCAGGGGCCTTGCGGCTCCAGTATCGGAGAAGTCGGACCAAGGAGGAAGCACTAGGCCAAGAGTCTAGTTCGTGCTAGCCAAGGTGTTAATCAGGAGTAGAGATGTCGCGAACTGTTCGCCGGCGAACTTGTTCGCGCGAACATCGGGTGTTCGCGCTCGCCGGAAGTTCGCGAACGTCGCGCGACGTTCGCCATTTTGGGTTCGCCATTGTTGGCGCTTTTTTTTGCCCTCTCACCCCAGACCAGCAGGTACATGGCAGCCAATCAGGAAGCTCTCCCTTGGACCACTCCCCTTCCCTATAAAAACCGAAGCCCTGCAGCTTTTTTTCACTCTGCCTGTGTGTGCTGAAGAGATAGTGTAGGGAGAGAGCTGCTGCCTGTTAGTGATTTCAGGGACAGTTGAAAGTTTGCTGGCTAGTAATCGTTTTGATACTGCTCTGTTATTGGAGGGACAGAAGTCTGCAGGGGTTTGAGGGACATTTAAGCTTAGGTAGCTTTGCTGGCTAGTAATCTACCTTCTACTGCAGTGCTCTGTATGTAGCTGCAGTGGGCAGCTGTCCTGCTTCTGATCTCATCTGCTGACTGCTGCAATAGCAATAGTCCTTGTAAGGACTGCTTTTATTTATTTTTTTGTTGTTTTACTACTACTACTACTACTACTACTACTACTACTACTACTACTACTATAAGAGCCCAGTGCTATTAGTCTAGCAGTGTTGGGGAGTGGGACTGGTGTGCTAATCTGCTGCTCCTAGTAGTTCAGCAGCACCAACTTTAATTTTTTTTTTTTAATATTCATTCTTTTTTTATTTAACTTTTTTTTTATTTTACTACCGCTGTAGTAGTGTATAAGTTGACCTTTTAGGCATTATTTGCCCTGTAGGCATTTTTTGCCCAGTGTGTTATTCAACCAACTGCTATCTAGCTGTGTGCCCGTGTTCACATTCTGTCTAAATATCCATAATATTACCGTCTCCAGAAAAAACACCGGAGTGACTTTTTTCAAGCAGCCATAATAAATTTTACGTAATCCGTATCCATCGCTGTAGTAGTGTATAAGTTGACCTTTTAGGCATTATTTGCCCTGTAGGCATTTTTTGCCCAGTGTGTTATTCAACCAACTGCTATCTAGCTGTGTGCCCGTGTTCACATTCTGTCTAAATATCCATAATATTACCGTCTCCAGAAAAAACACCGGAGTGACTTTTTTCAAGCAGCCATAATAAATTTTACGTAATCCGTATCCCTCGCTGTAGTAGTGTATAAGTTGACCTTGTAGGCATTATTTGCCCTGTAGGCATTTTTTGCCCAGTGTGTTATTCAACCAACTGCTATCTAGCTGTGTGCCCGTGTTCACATTCTGTCTAAATATCCATAATATTACCGTCTCCAGAAAAAACACCGGAGTGACTTTTTTCAAGCAGCCATAATAAATTTTACGTAATCCGTATCCCTCGCTGTAGTAGTGTATAAGTTGACCTTGTAGGCATTATTTGCCCTGTAGGCATTTTTTGCCCAGTGTGTTATTCAACCAACTGCTATCTAGCTGTGTGCCCGTGTTCACATTCTGTCTAAATATCCATAATATTACCGTCTCCAGAAAAAACACCGGAGTGACTTTTTTTCAAGCAGCATTCTTATATTTTACGTAATCCGTATCCACCGCTGTGTATACGTTGACCTTGTAGGCATTATTTGCCCTGTAGGCATTTTTTGCCCAGTGTGTTATTCAACCAACTGCTATCTAGCTGTGTGCCCGTGTTCACATTCTGTCTAAATATCCATAATATTACCGTCTCCAGAAAAAACACCGGAGTGACTTTTTTTCAAGCAGCATTCTTATATTTTACGTAATCCGTATCCACCGCTGTGTATACGTTGACCTTGTAGGCATTATTTGCCCTGTAGGCATTTTTTGCCCAGTGTGTTATTCAACCAACTGCTATCTAGCTGTGTGACCGTGTTCACATTCTGTCTAAATATCCATAATATTACCGTCTCCAGAAAAAACACCGGAGTGACTTTTTTTCAAGCAGCATTCTTATATTTTACGTAATCCGTATCCACCGCTGTGTATACGTTGACCTTGTAGGCATTATTTGCACAGTGTTTTCTTCAAACCGCCATCTAGCTGTGTGAGCTTGTTCACATTTTGTCTAAATATTGATAATATTATCGTCTCTAGAAAAACCACTTGAGTTACTTTTTTTCAAGCAGCATTCATATATTTTACGTAATCCGTATCCACCGCTGTAGTAGTGTATACGTTGATCTTGTAGGCATTATTTGCACACTGTTTTCTTCAAACTGCCATCTAGCTGTGTGTATTATCGTTTCCAGAAAAACCAACTGAGTTTTTGTTGTTGTTGTTTTTTTAAAAATAATGCCAGGCAAAGGCAGGCCGCCACGCAGAGGCCGTGCTAGGGGCCGTGCTGCTATGCAATCCTGTGGCCCTAGCAAATTGCCCAGTTTTAAAAAGCCAATGACCCTGAACTCCCAAAATGCTGAAGAGGTAGTTGACTGGCTTACACAGCACACCCCATCCTCTACCGTTTCTAACTTTACCACAACATCCTCCTCATCCTCCACTGCTATGGCCACCCCACGTAACACTTCCTCCACCACCGGTGCCCCATCTTCACTGGAGTCAGAGGAGTTATTTTCCCATGAGTTTCTTGAACTGAGTAATGCGCAACCATTATTGGCAGAAGAAGATGAAGGAGATGAGGACGTTACACCAGATTTAATTCTGGCAGAGAACACGACAGAGATGGACATAATGATGAGTGATGAGGAGGAGGAGGAGGTCCCCGCTGCTGCTTCCTTCTGTGATGTGTCAGAAGAAATTGATGCATCTGAGGAGAATGATGATGAGGAGATTGATGTTTTGTGGGTGCCTAGTAGAAGAGAGCAAGAGGAGGGTAGTTCAGATGGAGAGACGGAGAGTCAGAGAGGCAGTAGGAGAATAAGACTTAGAAGAAGCAGGGAGGCCAGCCCGCAGGGATCAGTAGGGCAACAACATGTATCGGCACCTGTGTTCAGCCGGCCAACGCACCCGCCATTGCCGCCAATGCCGCCAACTTCTACTGTTACCGCCAGATCGCACACTTCCAAAAAGTCAGCAGTGTGGGATTTTTTTAATGTGTGTGCCTCTGACAAAAGCATTGTAATTTGCAATGAGTGCAGTCAGAAACTGAGCCTTGGTAAGCCCAACAGCCACATAGGTACAACTTCTATGCGAAGGCACATGAGCGGCAAGCACAAAGCACTTTGGGAGCAACACCTCAAAGGCAACAGGCAAACTAAAAGTCACACTCCTTCTGGTCCAGCATCTTACTGCTCTACCTCTGCTCTCCTTGACCCATCTGAACCACCCTCCACTCCGCCTTCCACCTTGACCACCTGTTCCCATTCCCAGTCATCTGCCACCAGCCAAGTTTCTGTGAAGGCCATGTTTGAGCGTAAGAAGCCAATGTCTGACTGTCACCCCCTTGCCCGGCGTCTGACAGCTGGCTTGTCTGCACTCTTAGCCCGCCAGCTTTTACCATACCAGCTGGTGGACTCTGAGGCCTTCCGCAAATTTGTAGCAATTGGGACACCGCAGTGGAAGGTACCCAGCCGCAATTTTTTTTCTAAAAAGGGAATACCACACCTGTACCAACATGTGCAGAGCCAAGTTACCGCATCTCTGTCACTTAGTGTTGGGCCAAAGGTCCATATGACTACTGACGCATGGTCCTCCAAGCATGGTCAGGGCAGGTATGTCACCTACACTGCCCACTGGGTGAACTTGGTAATGGCTGGGAATGGGAAGCAGGGAATGGGTAGCTCAACAACAACAACAACAGTGGAGTTGGTGTCACCGCCACGGATTGCACGCGGTTCTGCCACCACCTCTACTCCTCCATCGCTCTCTACCTCGTCTTCTTCCTCTTCTTCTTCTTACTCTGCTGCTGGGTCCTCCTTCTCCTCCTCCACACCTGTGCACCCCCAGCTCCCCCTAGGCTATTCGACGTGCCAGGTACGCCGTTGTCACGCTGTCTTGGGGATGACGTGCCTGGAAAGCAAAAACCATACCGGATCTGTACTCCTGTCATCTCTGCAGTCACAGGCCGATCGGTGGCTGACCCCACACCAACTGCAGATCGGAAAAGTGGTGTGTGACAATGGAAGCAATCTGTTGGCAGCGTTGAGACTGGGAAATTTAACACATGTGCCCTGCATGGCACATGTGTTAAATTTAATAGTCCAACGTTTTGTCTCCAAGTACCCAGGATTCCAGGACGTTCTCACCCAGTCCAGAAAGGTGTCGGCCCATTTCAGACGTTCCTACACAGCCATGGCACGCCTTGCTGACATTCAGCAGCGCTACAACATGCCAGTCAGGCGTTTGATTTCTGACAGCCAGACTCGCTGGAATTCAACGCTCCTTATGTTGGAACGTCTGCTGCAACAACAAAGGGCCGTCAACGAGTACCTTTTTGAACTGGGTGGTAGGACTGGATCTGCAGAGCTGGGGATTTTTTTCCCCCGTTACTGGGTGCTTATGCGCGATGCCTGCAGGCTCATGCGACCTTTTGAAGAGGTGACAAATATGGTCAGTCGCACCGAAGGCACCATCAGCGACCTAATACCCTTCGCTTTCTTCCTGGAGCGTGCCGTGCGACGAGTGACAGATGAGGCTGTAGACCAGCGTGACGAGGAGCTGGAAGCGCACGATTTATGGTCGCAATCACCAGAACGAACCCAGGCACCTGCTGCAACGCAGGGAGAGGTGCCAGAAGTGGAGTCAGAGGAGGAAGGTGGCTTTGTGGAGGAGGAGGAGGAGGACCAACAGGAGCAGGCTTCCCAGGGGGCTAGTGGTGACCTTTTGGGGACCCCTGGTCTTGTACGTGGCTGGGGGGAGGAGACCGTGGATGATGCAGTCCTTGATAATGAGGAAGCGGAGATGGATAGCTCTGCATCCAACCTTGTGAGAATGGGGTCTTTCATGCTGGCATGCCTGTTGAAGGACCCCCGTATCAAGAGGCTTAAGGAGAAGGACCTGTACTGGGTCGCAACGCTACTAGACCCTCGGTACAAGCATAAAGTGTCAGAAATGTTACCAACATACCACAAGTCCGAAAAGATGCGGCATTTACAAACCAGCCTGCAAAACATGTTGTACAATGCTTTTAAGGGTGATGTCACTTCAGGAACTCATCAACATTCCAGGGGCAGAGGTGCCAGTAATCCTGCCACGAGCACACCTGCAAGGACAAAGCCCTTTGGCCGGTCTGTAACGTCAGACATGCAAATGTTTTTCTGTCCAAGGCAGCGCCACAACCCTTCGGGATCCACCCTCAAAGAACGCCTCGACCGGCAGGTAGCGGACTACCTGGCATTAACTGCAGATATCGACACTCTGAGGAGCGATGAACCCCTGGACTACTGGGTGCGCAGGCTTGATCTGTGGCCAGAGCTGTCACAATTTGCCATGAACCTCTTGTCTTGCCCAGCCTCAAGTGTGCTCTCAGAAAGGACCTTCAGTGCAGCAGGAGGGATTGTAACTGAGAAGAGAACTCGCCTAGGTCACAAAAGTGTCGATTACCTGACCTTTATTAAAATGAATGAGGGGTGGATCTCGGAGGGTTACTGCACGCCGGAAGACTTGTTCTGACTTCTATGCAGCTGTCCTTCTCTTCAAGCCTCATGACTCCACACACAGCTGTCCTTTAGCGTCCTCCTCCCTCCGCCACCGTTACAAACTAGGGTGCAAACCCTACTGGTTTAATTTTTTCTGGCCTCTGTGCTTCAGTGGCTGCAACCAAAAAAACTGGGCAAACAATGTCTACAAGGTCAACGTATGGCGAAAAATGACTATTTTCAGCATTTATATGGCATATTTTTTCTGGCAACTGTGCTTCAGTGGCTGCGTCCAAAAAAATGCATATTTTCTGCATTTATATGGCATAATTTTTCTGGCCTCTGTGCTTCAGTGGCTGCAACCAAAAAAATGCATATTTTCTGCATTTATATGGCATAATTTTTCTGGCCTCTGTGCTTCAGTGGCTGCAACCAAAAAAATGCATATTTTCTGCATTTATATGGCATAATTTTTCTGGCCTCTGTGCTTCAGTGGCTGCAACCAAAAAAATTTATATTTTCAGCATTTATATGGCATAATTTTTCTGGCAACTGTGCTTCAGTGGCTGCGACCAAAAAAATGACTATTTTCAGCATTTCTATGGCATATTTTTTCTGGCCTCTGTGCTTGAGTGGCTGCGGCCAAAAAAACTGGGCAAACAATGCCTACAAGGTCAACGTCGTTGACCTTGTAGGCATTGTTTGCCCAGTTTTTTTGGCCGCAGCCACTCAAGCACAGAGGCCAGAAAAAATATGCCATAGAAATGCTGAAAATAGTCATTTTTTGCCATACCTTGACTCAACGTATATGGCAAAAAATGACTATTTTCAGCATTTATATGGCATATTTTTTCTGGCAACTGTGCTTCAGTGGCTGCGACCAAGAAAACTGGGCAAACAATGCCTACAAGGTCAACGTATGGCAAAAAATGACTATTTTCAGCATTTATATGGCATATTTTTTCTGGCCTCTGTGCTTCAGTGGCTGCAACCAAAAAAATTTATATTTTCAGCATTTATATGGCATAATTTTTCTGGCCTCTGTGCTTCAGTGGCTGCAACCAAAAAAATTTATATTTTCAGCATTTATATGGCATATTTTTTCTGGCAACTGTGCTTCAGTGGCTGCGTCCAAAAAAACTGGGCAAACAATGTCTACAAGGTCAACGTATGGCGAAAAATGACTATTTTCAGCATTTATATGGCATAATTTTTCTGGCCTCTGTGCTTCAGTGGCTGCAACCAAAAAAATTTATATTTTCAGCATTTATATGGCATATTTTTTCTGGCAACTGTGCTTCAGTGGCTGCGTCCAAAAAAACTGGGCAAACAATGTCTACAAGGTCAACGTATGGCGAAAAATGACTATTTTCAGCATTTATATGGCATATTTTTTCTGGCAACTGTGCTTCAGTGGCTGCGTCCAAAAAAACTGGGCAAACAATGCCTACAAGGTCAACGTATGGCAGTTGTTTAAAGAGAACAGTAGATTACTAGCCAGCAAAGCTACCTAAGCTAAAATGTCCCTCAAATCCCTGCAGACTTCTGTCCCTCCAATACAGAGCAGTATCACGCAGATTACTAGCCAGCAAACTTACTATCATCTGTCCCTGAAATCACTAACAGCTCTCGCCCTACACTATCTCTTCCAAGCACACACAGGCAGATTTTTCAGATACATTTTTGCCCTTGATCCCCCTCTGGCATGCCACTGTCCAGGTCGTTGCACCCTTTAAACAACTTTAAAATCATTTTTCTGGCCAGAAATGTCTTTTGTAGATGTTAAAGTTCGCCTTCCCATTGAAGTCTATGGGGTTCGCGAACCGTTCGCGAACCGCTCGCAATTTTGCGCAAGTTCGCGAATATGTTCGCGAACTTTTTTTCCGACGTTCGCTACATCCCTAATCAGGAGGCAAAATCAGGAAGCAGGCAGCAGTTCACAAGGCAGGTGGCAAAGGGTCACAACAAAGCAAGGATCAAAGTCCAAGAATCAAGAAGAATACACATGGCGATTATGGGTGTCGCAATCTTGGTTTCGCCACGGACAGAGCTGGAGTGCTTCAGCGCGCTCCTGACAGTATCCCCTCCCCCAGGGGGGGCCACTGGACTACTATGCCCAGGTTTCTGGGGAAATTGTCTATAGAAATCTCGCACCAACCAAGGAGCATGAACATCAGAATGTTTCTCCCAGGAGAATTCTTCAGGGCCAAACCCCGTCCATTTGATGAGAAACTGTAAAGATCCCCTGGAGAATTTGGAGTCCAAAATCTTCTCTACCGTCCACAGTGATAGAAGAAGGGGAAGAATGATCTGGAGAGAAACGATTGGAGACTGCTGGTTTCACCTGGGAAACATGGAACACATTGGGGATTCACATCTCAGGGGGAAGTTGAAGTCGGACAGCCACAGGATTAATGAACTCCACAATGGGAGTGGAAAGCCACACTTTGTCCCTACCTTACTGTCTACAGTCAGCTTTTCTCCAAGTTGGCCTTGGTGGCAGACCAAATAGCAGACATATGGGCCACATGGTCGTTTGCAGCAGGAACATCCGACAAGAGGAAATCTTGGGGAAAGCCTTAAGGATGCTGTTTGTAAACAGTCAGGAAGGGGGACTTCCCCGTGGATGTCTGAAATTCATTGTTATGAGTGAATTCTGCCCAGGGGAGAAGACTGGACCAATCATCCTGATTGAGGGAGACGTGATTCCTCAGGAATTGTTCCAATGCTTGATTCACTCGCTCTGCCACCCCATTGGTTTGAGTGTGGTAAGCAGAGGAGAATTGGAGTGCAATACCCAGAGTCTTACATAGAGAGCGCCAAAACTGGGATATGAATTGGGAACCTCTGTCAGAGACTATCTCCGCTGGGAAGCCATATTGACGGAAAATGAATTGAGTGAATAGCCGTTAGAGTTCTACTGCAGAGGGAAGTTTCTGAAGGTGAATTAAATGTGTGCCATCTTACTGAATCAGTCGACAATCACCCAAATGATGGTGTTCCCTTTGGAGTGAGGTAACACCATGATGAAGTCCATGGCTAAGTGGCTCCATGGATGAGAGGAAATGGGTAGGGGTTGCAACAGACCACTGGAAAGGAAATGGCTAGGCTTGGAAGTGGCACAAATAGTGCAAGCAGCAACAAAGTCTTTGATGTCCTTCCGCATGGTCGGCCACCAAACGAGTTGATTCAAAAGTTCTAAAGTCTTTCCAATGCCAGGGTGGCCAGCCTGCTTAGAGCAATGAGTTTGCTGCAAAATGGGGAGACAGAGGTCGGGTGGCACAAAAGCCATTCCAATGGGTGTTTCTGGAAGATCAGAAGACTGACAGGATCCAAAGCCTCCGCTTTCCGGTTCTTGGAACCGGGACAAAAGGTCAGAGCAAAATTTAATCGAGAGAATAAGAGAGCCCACCTCATCTGCTGGGGATTCAGTCTTTTAAGAGTCTGTATGAATTCCAAATTATTATGGTCCAAGTAAATAGTGACTGGATGAGAGGCACCTTGCAATAGATGACGCCACTCCTCAAGCAAGCTTTACTGCCTAGAGTTCATGATTCCCAATATCATAGTTCTGCTTTGCTGAGGAGAATTTCTTGGAAAAATATGCACATGGGTTTAGTTTCTCTACTTCAATGAATAAGGGTAACTGAGGGTCAGGATGATGGACGACCAAAGCTGAGGTGAAAGCATCCTTCAGGGACTGGAAGACTTCCATGGCAAGAGGGGGCCAGGAATTAGGTTTACCTCCCTTTCGAATAAGAGCTAGGATGGGGGCTACGCGGGAGGAAAACCCCTTGATGAACTGTCGGTAATAGTTTGCAAACCCGATGAATCTCTGTATGACTTTGGTGCTTAAGGGAAGGGGCCACTTCTGGATCAGAGGGATCTTGGCGGTGTCCATCTCAAATCCTTCTAGGGAGATGACATAACTGAGAAAATTTATCTTTCCTGAAGAACGACTGGGGCATTACAGAGGTCAAAGAGCATTACTAGATACTCGTAATGCCCATCCTGGGTGTTGAAAGACATCTTCCATTCGTCCCCTTCACGAATGCGGATTAAAATAGACGCCCCACGAAGATCCAACTTGGTGAAAATCTTAGCCTCCTTCAGTTGGCCAAAAAGTTCAGAAATTAGGGGTAAGGGGAACTGGTTCTTAATCGTAATTTTATTTAGACCCTGGTAGCCTATGCAGGGGCGCAACCCTGCATCCTTCTTTTCCACAAAGAAGAAGCCAGCCCCAGCTGGAGAGGCAGAGGGACTAATGAATCCCTGCTGAAAATTCTCCTGAATATAGTCTTTCATGGCAGATGTTTCGGCAAGGGATAACCAATAACTGAGAACTCTGGGTGGCATCACAACGGGAAGAAGATCTATGGGGCAGTCATAAGGATGGGGAAGGAATTCCACAGATCTTTTGAAGAAGACATCTGTTAAATCCTCATAAACTGCCGGCAGAGGTTGAAGATCAGTAGAGGAAATGGAAACCTGGTGGATGGAAGTGACAGGTAAATAATGTTTTTGACAGTATAACCTCCAACGGGAGATTTGATTATAAGACCACTGGAGTGAAAAGGCAGGTAATAATCATTCTGTATGCAATGTCCCAACCTGCAAAGATAATTCCCCCGTTGTCATGGAGATTATTTCACACGTTAACGGTCTGTCATCAATTGCCAGGACCCAGAAAGGAGTAGACAGAGGGTACAGAGGAACAGCTATGTGTCCATGGCAGCGTCCATGACATTCCCTGCAGCCCCTGAGTCAAGAAAGCTAGAGACGTTGATTGTCTTAGCGGCCAGATGAATCTGCAAAGGCAGGAGAAACCGGTGAGAACTCCCTTGGGGTACAGGTGCAATGCCCCCCACATGTGACACCCCTGTTTTACCTTGGTGAGAGGAACCTCCCGGCTTCAAGGGGCAGGAGTTGGCAAAATGAGCTTGGCCGCCACAGTACAGAAACAGGCCAGACAATTGTCTTCGAAGTTTCTCCTGCTCTGAGAGATGTGCTCTTCCAACCTGCATAGGTTCCTCCGGAGGAATGACAGGAGGCTGCTGGGATGGAGTAGGCAATAGCGGTCATTGGAAGCGAGGCGCTAATGTTGGCTGAAATCTCTTGCTGTGCTGCTTGTAGGATTGATGTTCCCTGCGCCGTGTATCCACTTGATTGTGAGAGCAATCAAAGCTTCTACTTGTTCGGGAAGATCCCTGGAGACCCGATTATCTTTGAGTCAACTTAACAGCCATTGGTATAAGACAGCTCCATAAGCCTCATCGTTCCAGTTAGTTTCAGCCATTAGAGTTCTAAAGTCAATAGCATACTCACTGGCACTGGGATTCCCCTGTTGGATTTGCAGGAGCTGGGAAGAGGCACAAGCGACTTGCCCAGGGGCGTCAAACACAGTTTGGAATGACTAGAGGAAAGCCTTGATCAGAGGGGAATTCTTTTCCCACAGGGAGGTTGCCCTCTCGAGTGGTTTGCCTTCCAGCCTGGTCATTACGTACCCCAACTTTACCTGCTCAGATGTATATTGCAAGGGTTAAAATTCAAACTGTATAAGGCCAAACAAAGCCTCTGCAGGCAAGAGGATCCCCACTATAGCGATGCGGTGGAAGAATGTGGGGCTCACCAGCTGCAGAGACCACAGGAGGGGGTAGAGGTGCCTCGGAGAGTAGGAGAGTATCAACTACTTGCAAAATTGCAGACCTGCTGATCTTCATAAGCTTCCATGCAGGACGCCAATCCCCGGGGAGCTCTTCCAACACCATGGCGGAGCTTCCACAGTGCGGTCCAATGCCCGATTATAATGTCAGAGGGCCTTGTGGCTCCATTATCGGAGAAGTCTGGAACAAGGCGGAAGAACTAGGTCAAGTATCCAGTTCACGGTAGCCAAAGGGTTAATCAGGAGGCTAAGTCATGAAGCAGGCAGCAGTTCACAAGGCAGATGGCAAAGGGTTGTAATCAGAACAAAGCAAGGATCAAAGTCCAAGAATCAAGATGAAATAGCAGTATACAAAACACCCAGGACACCAGCAATAGGGACCTATAATCGGGCATTGAACTGGTGTTTATAGCGTCATTTTAATTTTAATTTGGCGCCAAAATACGGCATTGCGATGTTACACATTTGTGCGTTGACGTCAATGCATCAGCGCCAGAACCCATGCGGCGAGGGCTCTAATTTTCATTCAGGGTTAATTAAAGAACCCTATTCTATGTCCAGCCATATTCTATGTCCATAGAAATCTATGGTTCCTGGACAATCCCATGCTAATTGGGAAACTTAGAACTTTTTTTTAATCTACCTATCTTTTTATTATCTTATTGTCCTTTACCTGAGTAAAAAAATGATAAATATCCAAAGAAGTTTGCAGCTTGCAGTTTGTAATTTCTGTGCATTCTTCATAGAGAAATGTCTTACTGAGCAACCCAGTTTTCTGTGGTGATAAGGAAACCAGAAAATCTGTAAGGAAAGGAACAGAGTTGAGAAGGATTCTGTATAATGATATAAAATCTTTTCAAAGCCAGCTTTTTTCTTCATTAAACATCATATTTTCTCTCAAATTAAGTTTATTTATGGGTTTCTGAGATTAAATATGGCATGTAAATCCCAATCTTCTTGCATAATCTCACCATAAATTCAATGTACAGATGCAGCCACTTTGGTTTGTCTGTTTGACACAGAATAACTAAACACAGATATCCCATTTATCTCATTTAACACAGAAAACTGCGTCACAACATCCCATCTACTTAAAGCATTCACCATTATGAACAATGGAGCTTTGGTATGCTAATGAAAAGGTTAAATGCATTAAATGAGTTAAGATGACTTAAGATAACACAGTTTCTTCAATTACCCCTGAGTCATGACGCATTTAACTCACAAATCAAAGTGGCTTCATCTGTACTGTAAGGTGGGCCTAGTTTCTTCTCATTTGCCTTAAGTTTATAATATCACAGTTGGGAATGTTCCATGCATCTGCCTGGGTTTTTTAATACATTGAATGCTTTTTATAGTACAGATAACCTCACTGTTTGAAGGTACACCTCAGCTAGATGGCATCTTCACATATTGCAATATTTGAAGAAATTAATGCAGTTTTTCTCCTTCTGAAAAGTGGAATGTGTGGACCATATAAAAGAAACTTTCAATGTGTTTAACTACATGTCATTTTCAAGATCTCAGTCAAGTCAGATAGTAAGTGAAAGTAGATTCTGTATGGCTGACTGGGAAAGTCTTTCAACAACATCCGGGAAGACAGCAATTATGTTCTAAAACTTTGCACACATTTTTTATCCAGTTCTCCTTTCAATTCCTTCAAAAATAGTGAAAAATGTTGTGTCAGTAAAAGTGTTTGCAGCATAGTACTGCAAGTATGCATTTCCACATTCTTTAGTTGTTATTGGTTCAAAATTATCTTCAGGTACAGAGTCTATGCCAGGGATACCTTCATAGTCTACTTGCTTTTACAGTTCCTTCCATGCTTTAGATCTGCGACTGTGGGGAGGCTCTCACCTGCATGTAGGATAAAATTCCCCTTGCAACAAATTAATTTAATATTGGAAATAAAAACACTCAGACTCAGTTTTCCCTTTTAACGGGTAGAGGTCAGCCACATCTTTATTGAAACATGTTTAGTCAAAACATATAACTGTCCTTGCCATGTTACAACAAAACATAGGACAACTCAGATGCCAGCCACCTCAGGAGCGGTGGGCATGTAAAGAGAACCATATTAACAAATCTAAAATTGCCCACCAACAGCAGTGACGAAAAAATCCTCAAATAGCAGTAAATATAACACAAAATGCAAATAAGCTCCTTAAATAGCAAAATACAATTAAAAATACAATATAAGAAAAGAAAAGAACAATCTAACATTGTGCATAGAACAACATACAGGAAAGAAAATTCTCCCAAATAATACAATGGACTGGGGCGGGTTTAATCAGTTGCCATTATGGAAGACCAGACAAGATGCACAGTGCCCCAGGTGCCCCTGATGCTCAAAGAGAGGGTGGGTAAGGTGACTTCTGTTTAAATACTAGCTCTCTGATAGTGCGAGCAACCAATCCTGTACCCACACGTAATCAGTCCCAGGGTTCTCTTTGCCCCCAACACCTCCCCACAGTTCCAGGCACCTTGTTAACTACCTAAGTGCAAGACAGGAAAGTAACTGTGTAGCATGGCCCTAGTGCCCAATGTTATTATACTATTATAACTTGCAGAAGTGGTAATAATGCATAATAATGATCTAACTAGTAAACAGCGCCTATATTGTAAGGTAATAAACTAAAACAGCATTTAAAAACTATCTTAAGCATTACACTTATATTGGTAGTTAGAATCCGATATTACATGACAAATATAAAATACAACTTTTTATTGGATTAACTAATACTGAGGGGGTTATTTACTAAAACTCAAATTAATGTGTTTTTTATGAAAAAAAATTCAACTAAACTCCATGAATTGAACTCATTTATCATAAATTTTTCTCAGAAAAATCGGAGTGACAAAACATTTGTAGGGATGTGAAAATCTTAGACACCCTTACACTTTACAGACAGGCACATCCCTAGTAATATGGACACCTCAGTGGGTCCTTATGGGGACCTTGTGCTTATGTAACCCCTGTAGTTCACACAGTGTACACCAGATGGCACTGTGCCAGAGTATAAAAGGTTTAGGAACCATGTGTTCTGGGTCCATTGCTTTAGCCCAACCAAGCAGGCTGGAAGGGAGTGGGTAGTGTCGACCCTAGGCGCCTTGGCCCTAGTAATTAGACAGCTATACTCAATTATAGATCACTCTAGGAGTGATAGAGAGGTTATTTAGTTGAGCAGCTCAAGCCTCCGCCGAGGAGATTAGAGGGATTAAGATCCCAGGGTATTACTGACCCGGAGTAAGGAACCAAGTGTTGAGATAGGGATGATAGGAGTTCCCCTAGTCTGCCACTGGAAGATATCCTGAAAACTGGGCAATACCCATCACATGCTGTCAACTTACTCTCTGATGTATATTCCCTAGCCTGTGGGGATTCAGCCTATACGTGCTGTGAGTATATGCTTCCTTTATGCTGCTGTGAATGTTCTATGCTCCATTGTGGATCAATGTGCTGAATGATCTATGTGCTATTGTTCAATAAATACAGTTCTATGTTCAACGTTAAAGAACTACTGGCGCCCATCATTGTGCTATCGCACCTGGTTACAGTTATACTACACCCTGCCTCCACCGCGTTGCGAGGGCTTACCCCTGAAAAAGAGAGCTCATCTGTGGTATCAGCCCACCAAGGAAAGTAGCTAAAACTGCCCTCACGCAAGTCAGTTTACTATAGCGCTACACATTCAACAAAATTGAGTGTCAATTCATAGCATATGACTGACACTCCAAAAACCCGACTTTATGGATTATCTAGTGGAGACCAAGATGTCTGGAAACAACTTCAGGGGCTCAAATTAAGGGTATAATAAAGCTCTAAAAATTCAAAGTTTAATAAATGGGCCCCTAAAAGTAGAACTAAAGCTAAAGAAGTAGGGCAGCAATGAACATTATGTTTTGGACTTCTTTACCAACCTGAAGGCAACCACAGCCCTTTAGCAGTATTAGTTTAGTGATTAGATTAGTGATTAGTAAGTGAATAAAATCGCCAGACATGAATTAAATTCCAGCAAAGCGAAATGGCACAGATTCACCCATCACTAGTAAAGATCTCTGACATTAACTCATACATGACCTCAACAGGTTTTAGATGGTGTATTTTTGGATTCAAGCTGTTTACAGGGTTGAGGTAATAAATCTGGAAAAATTAATTTTTTTTTTAACCCGAAAATGTGAGTTTTGACAAAAAAAATCAACTTGAAAGCTAAAATTTTAATGGAAAACACAATTCACGAGCAAACTTCAGGTGACTTCGGAAAATGAAGTTCTCCTAGTGCTATCCTGACAGCGATTTACATGACAAGGGGTCTCCTCAATTTGACCCTTTTCCTTGAGCTACCCACTGGACCCCATTATTACATACCTTAATGAAACCAGGAGACAGAGATTGGTGTAAAATGGCCACAACATTTGTTCACATTTTATCAAATAAATAGGACCTTGCCAGCTTGACCTAAGGCAATATTCTAAAGCCAGAATTTAACAAGAGAGCACTACTATGCTGTGCCGCCAACATGAGAGAAGTTCAGAGGCCCTGCTTCCGGACCTGCATCTGCAGTGTGTCGATGATAAGAAAACAATTGTAGATTCCGCACCTCCTCTCCTTTCCTCTCCTTTCCTATTATAATCCTGCCTGGTGGTGCTGAACGCCCTAGTCGGTCATCACACGTCAATCATACGTAAGAATCATGGAAAGAGAGCCGCACAAGGTCCTACCGTTGCGGTGACAAATAAAACTTAAAATATAATATCATATGTGCACTGTTTTGATCCAGAGGAAGGCAAAAAAAACCAGCCCGAAGCCAGTGGCAATTATGCTTCAAGAGGGAAAAAATTCCTTCCTGACCCCAATGGCGATCAGAAACATTCCCTGGGTCAAGCGATTCACATTAATGTAACATAAATAAATACAATACAGACTCTCACAATTATAACGTGTAAAGATATAGAAACCACACTATAACAGCGCTTTCATGAACACATCCATATTCAGCTATTAATTGATAATATGAGAACATAAAGTAGAAAACTCCTGACATTTCATAATAATTGCAAAATGGGGGAGGGTTGGTGGGATGTTTCTACCTGCTTAGAAGATAAGAAAGTGAACTGCTTCTTCCCCTGATATCACGTCTCTCTCTTACTCCGCCCCTGGACCTGGCCATCTCCTGCTTTAACTCATTCCTTCTCGCCTAAACACAGCTACATGTGATTCTGCACATCTCTGCCCTAGACCAGTATAATTTGGCTGCTGGTCATTCGGATCCCTTGTCATGCAGCCCCTGCACTTATAGCTAGGGATGTAGCGAACGTCGGAAAAAAAGTTCGCGAACATATTCGCGAACTTGCGCAAAAATGCGAGCGGTTCGCGAACGGTTCGCGAACCCCATAGACTTCAATGGGAAGGCGAACTTTAACATCTAAAAAAGACATTTCTGGCCAGAAAAATGATTTTAAAGTTGTTTAAAGGGTGCAACGACCTGGACAGTGGCATGCCAGAGGGGGATCAAGGGCAAAAATGTATCTGAAAAATCTGCCTGTGTGTGCTTGGAAGAGATAGTGTAGGGGGAGAGCTGTTAGTGATTTCAGGGACAGATGATAGTAAGTTTGCTGGCTAGTAATCTGCTTGATACTGCTCTGTATTGGAACAAAAAAATAAATAAAAGCAGTCCTTACAAGGACTACTGTTATTGCAGCAGTCAGCAGATGAGATCAGAAGCAGGACAGCTGCCCACTGCAGCTACATACAGAGCACTGCAGTAGAAGGTAGATTACTAGCCAGCAAAGCTACCTAAGCTTAAATGTCCCTCAAACCCCTGCAGACTTCTGTCCCTCCAATAACAGAGCAGTATCAACACGATTACTAGCCAGCAAACTTTCAACTGTCCCTGAAATCACTAACAGGCAGCAGCTCTCTCCCTACACTATCTCTTCAGCACACACAGGCAGAGTGAAAAAAACGCTGCAGGGCTTCGGTTTTTATAGGGAAGGGGAGTGGTCCAGGGGAGAGCTTCCTGATTGGCTGCCATGTACCTGCTGGTCTGGGGTGAGAGGGCAAAAAAAAGCGCCAACAATGGCGAACCCAAAATGGCGAACGTCGCGCGACGTTCGCGAACTTCCGGCGAGCGCGAACACCCGATGTTCGCGCGAACAAGTTCGCCGGCGAACAGTTCGCGCCATCTCTACTTATAGCTCCAGGATTTTCCTTTCTAGCCGGCAGGAAGACAGGGAAAGGCAGTTTGGAGAGATTAGTTGCCCTGAAGAAGAGGAGATTTGTCACCAGGTGACTAATCTCCCTAAATCTTTCCATGTGTCTCTGCCCTAAATGTCACACTACAAGACTGAGACTGATTAGTAAATAATTACTGGTATAGGCAGCTCAGAAACCTGCACAAGTAACATTCAAATTTAATACTTAGCCCTGTAAAATCAGCCTGAATGATAAACCTCATTTTCTGCTCGATGATTTGTGACAACCCCTAAGCTTAGCTTTTCATCATCTGCGCAAAGCACATTGAGCATTTGCATGTCACTCACAGACACTCCTAGCGAAATCCAAGATGGGAAACTCCTGTGACAACTGTGAAGGCCTTGATTATTACTGTATTGAGATGCTGAACCTTTAGGCTGGATCAATTAGTTCATTATATTAAATACTGTATGGCATTTCTAGCCATATTCATTTTTAAGATTTAGTTCTCATTTGATACAATTTTACAAGGAAACATACACCACTTTGGGAAGACTTAAGGATTTCTGCAGTTTACAGATTATTATGGTGCGATTTGGGTGTTTACTACTAAGGCCTCATCGACAGCAGATATATATAGGAGAAAAAAAGGCTTTAACTGTGAATTCTGTTCATAAAGGTACATTATGAAATACTATTTTTTTCCCTTTGAAGTGAATTAAATATATTGCACCTTGTTATGATAAAATGCACAATTTAATCTTGTTTTATTAGTACCTTATTCTTTCACTATGATGTCATTTTATGGTGTCATTTTATTTGAATACCCTTTTTATGATAACCAGCAGGTATAAAAATGGAAGGGAGTTTGTATCCCACTCTTGATAGTGTTTAATACATTTATTACACACATAGGTTTTTAATTTCTTTAGAAAATCTACATCAGCCTGTTATATTTCTGCCATGTACATTTTAATGAGGTGTTGAAATTTTAGAAGGTACAATATTGTGTTTTCTAGAAGCTTATCTTCAGTTTGTGATGGGTGCAATAGTTAGTTGCTGCATCTACTTTGCCCCTTACACTTTATCTGAAACATTTAGCTACAATAATGAAATATATTTTTTTCACTGTGATTGGATTCCTACTACATTGCATATTCATGTTCATATTTCTGTGCCCTAAGTGCTTACTGTATATCAATTGAAAGGACAAATGAAGATGTCAGCCTGTTTAAGGTGATGGAATTGGAGTTTAAAACAGCCTTGTGGCCTCCTTCTGTCTATAGAGGCACGTGTCTTGTCATTTTTAAGACTTCAAACCATTAATTCATGGCCTCGTTCCATATGGCTTTGTTCATATAGAAACTGTTCCATGTATTTGATTTGTCATTTGACAGAGGTGTTCTAAATGTATATTTCAGCATTTATTAAAGTTTTCTGTGTAACTGTGGGAATCCTAAGAACTATTTGTTAGATATCACTACTTTACAAAATGTATAATTGCTGTCAGCTTTAAAAATAGGAATAAGTAAAACGGTGTATTCATTTTTTTTAACATTTGCTATTTACAATTGATGTTTCTTTGGTTGTACAAGAGGGTAATAATATTACGGTGTTTATTTTCTTTTCCCTAATATTATTTATAAATCCTGCCAATTATTATTATCTGAAGTAGTAGTATATCTAAGATCTTTGTGTAGTACCGCTATTAGTGTTGAGTACATTTTTACGCCAGGCATGAATTAGCTGAGAAATTACAATTTTTCAGCCCGTCAAAATTTTGTCGCAGAGACAAAAAAGTCACCACAAAAAAAACATGCGTTGACATTGACTAATGCATTTGTTGCACTCTATTATTGACCTGTGTAAAAAATGTTGACACCTATTGACTTCAATGCGCGTTTCACAAATTAGTTTTGCAAATTATTTGAAAGATTTGCTCATCACTAAACGCTATAACTAATAGGTATTTAACAAACACTATGGTTTCTCATCATTTCCATATTTATATATGCAGATCCTCCCTTCAAATTCAAATTAGACAATGCGCGATCTCACTTCTCTGCAAACACGTGTGACGTTGCCTCCATCTTAGACACGTCATGTTACCTCCGCCTTAGTGTTAAATGTGCAGAAAGCAACTCTATGGTATTATTTCTCTAAAAAGACACTTGGTTCAATTTTAAACTTTGCGCAGGGCAGTTAGCTCGCACAGTGAATATATTTGCCCTGCAACTGATTACATTTATAAAGCTGAATAAGGGTATGCAAACAGAATTGCATTTTTTTTTCGCAATGCGAATGTCTATAAGAGCTTTTTAAATATGTCAAAAATCGCAAATGGTGTTTGAATTACAACACATCTTTGGTGGCAGAGAAAATATTCACAAAATAGTTTCGCAAATTGCGAATTTAAGTTACTGTCAAAGCTATTTTCATGCACAACAACCTCACACAGTGGGCGCACTCACGCAAACACCCGTCTCATTTGCTAATTTTTGTTCACAATGTGAATTCGCAAAAACTGGAAAGACAGGCAGAGCAGTGCAATGTATTACCGTAACATTGAGGAAAAATCATGTGCAGTACAACCATTTGTGAATAAATATGCGCTGCATGAATTTTATAAATGACCCCCACTAGGGCTCATTTATAAACACAGGGCAAATTTGCCCATGGGTAGTAACCTGAATGCTTACATAGATTATAGAGAATAGAATGGTGGACACAACATATGAATTTTTATGCTCAGTTATTACATGTAAACTGATCATATCAACATCTCACAAATGAACGTATTCCCAGATCAACAAGTTGCGCTGCCAGCAAGTTATTAAGTTAGCGGGGCTCATTTAAAAACACTGGGCGAATTTGCCCATGGGCAGCCAGTAATCCATAGCAACCAATCATTGGTTGGCTTTTTCAGTCAGTTGCTGGTTTAGCTATGAATGCAAACATTTGGTTTGCTACCCATGGGTAAATTTGCCCAGTATTTATAAATGAGCCCCAGTATCTTTTGAGAAATTATACCAAATCATAGAGTTGCGTTCTGCACATTTAACTCTAAGGCGGGCATTGTGAACTTGCCATTAATGATGTTTCCACAGAGAAGGGGTCTGCTGAGGGGAGGTGGCCATGATTAGTAGCACTATTTATCTGGTTCTCTGTAGATGAACAAGGTCTCGTTTTTATTGTCCACAACAAACGTAGTGTCCAGTGGTGAAGGTGAATGTGACTGTTCAATACCTCTAGGACTCAGAAGCTTTGAATTGGCGGCTCCCTCTGTTTGCAGTGTTCCATATTATAGCACCTTTGACTGAAACCTATCCTGACATTGTTCTTAAAGGGCAAGTCAACACCAAAATAAAATGTTGTCAATAAAAGAAAACATAATTACAAGCAACTTTCTATTATACATTTATTAAAACAATTTCAAAGCTTTTAAAGTTATTTGTAAAAGTTGTTACTTTTTAAATAATGTTGTCTGTTAATCCGCAGACTTTCTTAAATTGGATCCGCAGTCTGATCCATCATGGCAGAGAATAGACAGGGACAGACAAATGCTGCTTTTAATAGCATAACTTATACAAATAACTTAAAACTAGAGATGGGCAAATTTGTCCCGTTCGCCAAAATTTGCCAAATGCATTGAAGTTTATGGGAGTCAAAATTATTTTGACGCCCACGACAATTTTTATACACAAGCCTTTTTTGTCCAAATAGATTAAAGTCAATGGCCGTCCAAATAATTTTGACACGTAACAATTTTTATTAACGTGATTATTCTGATGCATGCCCAAATTATTTTTGACGTGGCAAATTTTTAGCGGGCAAATTTTCTCAAATTTGCTCCTGCCGAATTTATTCGCCAATCACAATTTAAGACCATAGAGAATAATTTAACAAATGGATCAAAGTTACAAAGACAAAGTTATTTAGAATTATGTTTCCTTTTATCAGGCAAACAATTACTTATTGGTTTGACATTTGGACACATTGGTGTTTTAAACTATGTACTTTAATTATGACTATTCATAAAGGTTGGTGCAATTATCGGATTTCTCTAAATATCTTATAATTTGATTCTGCACATCCTCTTAAATTTTGCTCTGAATTTGAGTGGGGTTACTTTCCACAACTCAATATTTTACTTTTCTAATTATTCATCTGAAAAATGTGCTTGTACCTGTTGCTATATAATGGGACTAGCATTCGCAGCACCTTATAAAAATACAGCCCCATTTACTGAATAGCTTTCAAGTTTATTTTTGACATATTTAGGTATTTTCTAACAACTTTATTTTGTGTATTCCATTAACTGAAATAAAACCCCTGCTCTGTGAGTTTACTTATCGAGCGGGGGTTTTATGCCAAAAAAAACCTTGGCAATCTTTGTCATTTTACCCGAACAGACTTTTGAAATCAAGAAAAACGTGGGCCAAATGGTGAGAAAGCTTTTCTTCACTTCAAAAGCCTGTTTGGGTAAAACGCCAAAAATTGTTGCGGTACAAAACCCCATGTGAATAGTAAACTCAAACTGGATTTCCTTAAAGATTGCTTGTTCAGAAAGGCCCCATGGAGTTCACTATTTGATAAATACACTTTTAAGAATGACTAGAAAGTGGGTGACTTTTTCTGAAATGCTCTAATCTCATACTTTGATAAATATTCCTCAAATTGTTTCAGGGGTGTGTGAATACTAATGCTCACGAGGACCCTTTTCTTCTGGGTGTTAATCATGTTTGACCAGTTTGTTTTCAAGTACAAGTATGGGATCCGTTATCCGTAAAACTGTTATCCGGAAACCCATAATCCAGAAAGTTCAGAATTACGGAAAGACCATCTCCCATAGACTCTATTTTATATAAATAATCCAGATTTTAAAAAATGATTACCTTTTTCACTATGATAATAAAACAGTACGTTATAATTGATTCAAACTAAGATATAAGTAATTCCTATTGGAGGCAAAACTAATCAATTGGTTTTATTTAATGTTTAAATGATTTTCTAGTAGACTTACACTATGAAGATCCATATTATGGAAAGATCCTTTATCCGGAAAACCCCAGGTCCTGAGCATTCTGCTTAACAGGTCCCATACATGTAATACCAACAAGTTACTTGTGTATATCTGCTATATTTTTATAGTGCCCTTTTCAACTTTTTCCCTTTTCTCTTGAGTCTAGTGTACCCCCATTTTGTCTTGCAAGCTGTATGTGGTATGTTCCACCCTAAGCTTAATAAACACATCATGTGCTATATTTGGGAACTGATTATGGTATTTCCTTCTGCTTAATATTTATCTGAGATGAATGAATTTAAGGTATGACAAGCAAAAATGTTTGGTAAAATTTACGGATAGCTTTTAATTGACTGAACAGCTAAAGTATATTAAATAAGTTAAATACAGAAAAGATAAAATAATTCAGGGCTATTTTCATCAGAAGAGCCTAAATAAAATTTGACAATTGCTTAGCAAAAGCAAAATTCCTTGATATAAACTAAACCAACCAAACCTGTTATAGAGTCATCTAAGCTTTAAGTGAAAACAGCCTTCTTCAAAATTAATACATGGGGAAAAGAAGAGAAATCAAGTATATTATTGCAGGATTCTTCATGTAAATGGAGTTTCTTTTACTTCAATGTTCTGTACTATTAATTTAAATTTAATCAAAGCTCATTAACAAAAATATGATCAATTACGTCTTTCCAGGGAACCTGTTAACTTTTGGACCCTAAATCAGGTTGACTGCTGGGTACTGATCACAGCAAGTATCAATGTTCTCATTATACTTTTCTGTCATTGCTTGGTTTTTATTCAAGCCAAATAAATGTAGGTCAGGGCAAGCAGAATCACTATTTCTCTTTTACTAATGAAAGAAACAGAGAAATGTACATTAGGTAACTCTAATCTACACAAAATTGAATCTAAAACATTAGCTGTACGGCACCATCTCATCAATTTGGCCTTGATAGACAAATAAGAAAAAGGTTCACAACTCAACGTCCAACAGATGGGACAGATACTGTTTACACTGATAAAATAATTTAGAAGTGTAAGAATTATATTTTTATAATGACAAAAAAAACAAAGTTAAATTGTGAAAATATGGCATTAGTGATGGGCGAATCTGTCCTGTTTGCCTTTGTCGAAAAATTTGCGAAACTTAGTATTTAAAATTATTTTGACGTGCAATAATTTTTATTTTTGGTCCAAATGCATTACAGTCAATGGGTGTGAAATAATTCTGATGCACAAAATTTGTATGCACTCGAAAATATTTACACGTGCGAGTGTTTGTCTAAATGCATAAAAGTCAATGGGTGTCAAAATTATTTTGACGCGCGCCAATTTTTACAAATGACTTTTTTGTCTCAACAAATTTTTTCCCTGCCAAATTTTCATAGCAGTTTTGCAAAATAATTGGCAGGTGGCGAAATATATATATATATATATATATATACCGCAAAAGCCATGCCTGGTGAATAAATTCGCCCATCACTATATGGCATCACTCTCAGTTAAGATATAAGGTCCTGTTTATAGTTGTCCCACTCATACACTTGTAAATTAACAGCATGCTCTACTTTAATTGCAAAGGACAGATCTCAAAATCTGTTTATTTTCTTTCCTGCTTTCATGTTTTTGTATTATTTCAATTGCATCACTTAGCAAGTACGGTTGTATGAAAAATATGCACAGATGTATGCATGCCCAAAACATGTCAGTCATAGTGCATATCAACATCACTCTTACAAATGAACATATATGGCAGATGGAGGTTCAGGACTGAGTGAAAATATGAAAAAAATAAGGTTGATAAAGTTTTCATGTGTAAATATAATTCAGATAACTCCTGTAGGTGGTTTTTATTTCTCTGTAAAATATGATTTTCAGCCACAAATATACAGGGGTGTATCTGTAATTTTATTAAGGAGGTGTTTATTTCTGGTGATTTACGTTTTCTCTCTCTCTCTCTCTCCAATTCTCTCTTGAACTTTTTTTCCAAAATAAAAATCTGAATGTCTTATATTTTGACCTATTCCCATTATAAAATGAACTAATTTGGAATGCAACATTATCTTTATTAACGTACAAATGGTATGACATTCCAATTACTTATGACACATTGTGATACACTGGTTTGCATGCGTTATTGCTCTGCTCCATAATGTCATCCCGATAATTTATTTTTTACACCACAATCTATCACATTAAACATTAGCAGCTTTAACTTGACATTAAATCCATCTTTATCAGCATTAAACCACGCATATGTACTGATGATGTCAATTGTTTAAAACTGACCTAACATTTAACTGTTACATGATTACTTGGTGTAATGGTTAACTTTATCACATTGATATTTCTACTTACATTTAGTTACAGTCCTATAACCTCATAGAGATATAATGACAGTGATGCTCAGTTATTTCATTGCTATACATGTAAAAATATTTTTTTAAAGGGCAGCCCTGTTTTAAAAAGCACTGCATTCATTATTAGTTCTATTGTGTTCAGACAAATTCTGTGCCTTAGAAAATACTTATTCATAACCTGCCTCCAAATCCCAGTTGTAGTGGTATAGCTATTTTAAAATAAAAATGATATTTTTTTAGAAACTATACAAAAAATCCAAAGTCAGATCAGGTGAACACTATTTGTTAAAGCATTTAGTGATTTTACCTTTTTCAATGTTATTGGCCCTTTAAACATTAACGGGGTTATATACTAAAACTCAAATTTTTCTAGTCAGGCTTTTTGGGACAAAAACTAATTTTTTTATGGGAAAAACTTGAATTCTTTAATATTACTCCGATGCTGCAAAAGCCCGAATCCGAAAATTTGCCATCTCAAACCTGTTAAGGTCATGTATAAGTTAATGGGAGATGTCCCTA
This sequence comes from Xenopus petersii, assembly GCA_038501925.1. Lineage (NCBI taxonomy): Eukaryota > Metazoa > Chordata > Amphibia > Anura > Pipidae > Xenopus > Xenopus petersii. The sequence continues at coordinate 139,845,382 of CM076672.1, forward strand.
TCCCAATTTGAAGATATTGTAGTTTTCGCTTGGTTTAGCCCAATAATCAGAAAAGGTAATGGTGATAACCCCAAAAAAAAAAAGAGTTTCTCCCCAATCCAATTTATTTGAGTTATTTTAATGATAAATAAGGCAAAATTGGGAATGGAAGTTTGGTTGAGCTTTGTTCAATAAAAAAAAAATTAGACGCATTTAGATTTTAGTAAATATCCCCCTTAATGTGAATTATGAAATTACACTGCCTTGCATTGAATTGTATGATACTTACTCAAATGCAAATACTAAATTGACAAACCTGGCTAAGTAGGTGAGTTTAATTACTGGGAGTGCCTCTTTTAAAAAAAAACAATTTAATGTTATAATATATAGTTTACATTAAATTTTTCAACATACATAAGCCTGCCAAGCATGTCATGATACTTTAATTTCAGCATGAAATGTTTTGTAATAGTTAACCCCTATCTGATTACCGGAATTGATGTTTTTTATATTGTGTGTATGTTTTTTTCCCTTTAGGGTGAGTTTATTTTCAAAGCAATGACGATGAAACATTTACTGTAAGAAGGTAGAGCAACTAGGCTGGACTGTACATATGTTTCAAAAGCTTCTACTAGAATTTTTTAGTAATGTAAAATAGCCTGCATTTATCTAAATAGAGTCCAATGACATAGAAACAAAGTATATACTGCTCATGGTTTTCCTAGTCTGTTAGCAAGACATCTGTTAGCAAGATAGTTGAATGGACCAGCTCTTTTGTGAACAGGAGGTCCCTTGCTGGCAATGGTCTTTATTGTCACCGTTTTGAGCCTCTGGAACATTTTGTACAGGGACCAACAGGGAGCCTGAACACTCCAGCTTGGCCAAATAACTATTGGCAAACTGTAGGAATTCTGGAATTGCTGACAAATCCAGGTTGGTGGCATCAAGTTGGGGATGGGTTCACAGCAGTCTGCTATTTTTGTGAGTTATGAACATACAGTATATTGACTATGTTGGCATATTTATCAAAGCAGGTCAATGATCCACTAAAATATATATTAGCATTACTTTCATACACTGTGATAGAGCCATTAAAGGAATATAAAGGAATAAAAAGGAATAACTAATTAAAAAAAGAGTAATATTCTGCAACATAAGATAAAGCACTTTATACTGCCTATAGTATTCGGTTTTGTTACTTAATACATTTTATGAAACATAATTTTCAATGGTATGTAATTTATATGTGGAATGTGTTAACCTTTTCAGTGTGTTGTGCAGCATAATATGTTGGTACTTTCTAAAAATATTTGTGCAAATATAACTTTACAACTAATAAAAATAAATTATCAGTTTTTCCTGGCAAGTATTTTATTTATAACACATCTGCTATTATATATATATACAGTTTTTTTGTTTCCTTTTGAATTTGTAAATGTTAAATACTCTTGAACATATTATCCCCAACTTGCCATTAAAGTTAACTGTCCAATTATGCCCATTTAATACACTGTGGAATACTAGATGTTGTATTAAAATAGCATATTTTCTTTGTTGGCCTTATTTTGGGAACAATTCATAAAATGATTGTTTCCATGGCTACATGATAAATAAATAATGTGGGCTGCCTGGCAGTCTAGAATCATAGGAGCAAGACATCTTTTCATTTCATTGTATCACAACTGGTGTGCAGTACTTGCTGGGAAATGTTATACTTAATTTTAAGCTAGTATGCAACAGTTTTTTTTTTTGACAAAGTGCAAAAAATTTAATATTATTAAACCTAGAAAGTACAGAGTTAGCAAGAGGAAGATAGGTCAGGTAAAGTCAAATCAAATTCGTAAATTATAAAAGTAAATTGTATGGCTTGTAGCAAATACGAACACCTTACATGAGGAGTTTGCATCACTTCAAGCCTCATCAATATTTATAAATATTTATTATTTTGATCTTTTTTGTCATGTCATAACGGCGATAATTCAAGAGATGGCGAAAACGCTTTAATCCACTAGACCATGTGAAGTTTAACTTTTCTTTACTGAGGATGGTGTCTTAATTTTGTAATATTTGTATTTGAAATAAAAGCTTCAGTCAGGTTATGGGTAAATATAAATCTAGTGGATTATTTACTAAAACTCAAATGTATCTCAGTTTTTTATTAAAACAAAATCGACCAAACTCCCATCCATGAATTGAACTAATTTATCAATAATTCTTCTCAAAAAAGTCAGAGTGAAAAAACCTTGTGACAAAATCAAGCGTCAATTAGAATCGTATGAGTGACGCTCTGAAATTCGACTTGTTGCTGTGAAAACTCAACTTTATCGGATTATCGGACGAAAACCCCAAATTTGGGCTAGATATAATTCAATGCGATATTGTACATTTCATTGTTCGTTTCGCTTGTCTTCTATTTTAACACGTGTACCTTATCACACAAGTGTTTTAAAGGCAGTTACAGCTACGCCAAAATTAATTAACAAAAGTAATTAATTCTATTGTTTTTTATTGATATATTTATTCAAAATATATGACGTGTTTGCCTTATTTTTAATTATTCCATTTTAATTTATGTCTTTTTTTTTAAATTTGTGTGTATGTATAACACTTGACTAGTACAACATCACATTATTTCTTTTGGACCCTAGCAACCATCCAAAATTTGAAACAGCAGACTGAAAGTTGACTTGGAAAGGGCCTGACATAAACTGACATTTGTATTCAGCTGCCAATTACACTATAATGTTCAACCTCACACACTATTATATATTGTGTTCTGGATTATTGGTCAGATTCTAAAGCTATGAAGACAAACCTTCAAGAAGATATTGATTTGTTTAAAATATTAACATCTTATATGTTAACTAAAACATATCACCACAAATCCTAAATACGAATCATTCTTAATCATTTCCATTTCAATGGATACCACTAATTCACCATGTAAATGATTTAATAATCTCCAATTATTTGCACATGACTGTTAACCCTGCATCTTTGCAAGTTGAATGTGGGGTCATTTTCAATATTGTTTTTAATAGCCAGATCTGAAAGTGTTAATGCTAAATTTGGCACAGCATACAGGACTAAAATTCTTCAGTCCTTGGCTTCTTGCCGTACGTCTTGGAGAATTTTCGTGCTCCAATGTGGCTCTGATGTGTCTCGAAAGCGGAGAAGAGAAAATGAAATAGAAGAGTAAGGTGAACACTGAAGATTGCAGATTAGAAGGGGTGTTGCTTTCTCTGCTGCATCACACCGCTCAACAAAGGATCCACTAGTAGTTGTTGCTGTGAGGGACACTCTAGTCTAGTGGGCCAGCAGGGATGCCCACCGCATTGATTCCTTTCTCTTCGGCGCAGGAGATCCTATGGTGCGTGCTTCTGGGTATTACACATTGCGAAGTGTCGCCGGCGTCATGACATCATCACATTTCGGTGTGAGTTCTGAATATTTAAAGGGCTTTTCAAATCATTGCCTATTGTTTGGTTCTACTTGTTCATTTCCTTGGTGCTTTATTCTTGTTGCTGGTTCCTGTTTTGACTCCTGCCTGCCTGACTATTCTGAACTCCGTAATCCTGACCTGTGCCTGCCTGACCATTCTGATCTTCGGTTTTGACCCTTGCCTGTCTGACTTCGCTTGAACTCTGCCTGCCCCGCCCGTCCAGTCTGACCTTACTTGAACTCTGAACTGATCCAGCTTGTTTGACTACACTTTGTCTATTCCTAGAACTGTGCTTTCTGTCCTAAACCTTGCTAACGATCGTGCCCCTTTGCTCATCCAGAACCTTTGCTTGGCTCCTCTCTTAATAAGACCTGGCGGCATCCGATTAGCCAAGGGCTCCTCCCGAGGTGAAAGGCGGCTGTTAAAGGCAGAAGCAAGAGCCGAGACCAGGGAGCCTAGCATCGGTTCTGGATTCTGGGTGCTGTTTCGTGACACCAGCCCTATTTGCAAAGGGATAAAAGGTGTTCATTATGAAAAAAATTGTTGACACTCTAACCTTTGTTTGTTAAATGAATTAGCTAGCTGTTTTACATAAAGACTTTGTCTCTTCAATCCAGTTGCCCCCCCCCAAACAAAAACTAAAATGCAATTGTAGACAGAATTGAAGATGCCAGAAGAGCAATGTTGTTTTGTATGAAGGTTAATGTATGCAGAATGATAAACTCACTATATTGTTTTAAGCAAATATCAAATCTTTTTCAGAGGATGCTGGTTATGGTTGTTGATACTGACTGCTTACTCCAATTGATAATCTGCCCACACCTTGTGAACACAGGTACAACGCAGCACATCAAAGTTCCAGACAAGTCACTGAGCATGCATTTGGCTTACTGACGATATGCTTCCCTTGTTTGGGCCATTCAGGGGGTGGTTGCAGTATTCACCTAGTAAAGTGTGCAATATCATTTAAGCAGCCTGCATTTTACATTACCTGAAGCTATTAAAGGTGATCAGCAACATGAATATATTCCTGTTCATCCTGCAGAGACAGGCCAACGTGGGAACTAGGTCCAGCAGCAAATCATTTGTGGCCACTTCTCTTGTAAGTTCATTTAAAATGCTATCACACAAAAGATTCTGATTGCTTAGCTAACAAATGTTATGTGTCTGCTACCTCATCTATGAACCTACTAATTTTTTTATTTGATGTAGTTTATATGGCACTGTTTTCAAGCAGGATCATTCTAATGTTGTTGTTTGGCCCTGTCTATTTTTTAGATAAGTTAATTTACATTTCCTACACTTCTAAACATTTATTACTGTCCCCAACACACAAAATAGCTTTTTATGGAAGGATACTCTTTGCTGTTTACTGAAACATCAACATCTTATTTCTATAACACCTTCTACAATTCACATTAGACTCTCTCATTCAAACAGGCTGGTTGCTATAGTAAAATGTACCCTAGGAACCAGACATCTCAGTAAAATGTCAATAGTGTAGGTGCTACAAACAAAGCTATGCTTGATGTTAAATTATAAACCAATATTCTATTTGTGTGTGTGTGTGTGTCTGTGTCATTTTCCCTTAAATTGACGGACACGTTCCTATAAAAATGATAGGAACGTGTCAGAATCAAGTATGTGCTGCACCCGTAATATTTTCACTCAAAGCCCCCCTCGAAGCCGCCCCGCGAACCTGCACTGACCCGACCCTCTGACACTGTTGAAAGACCTTCTGTGTAGTTTCAGTGACACTGGGCGCGGCACGATCCTTCCATAGGTAATTTATGAATCAAAGCAGGACTTCATCCCATGGGAGGATCACTCCGCCCTCAGCACAGCGTCAAGGAAGCAAGGCAGAACATCCACTAGTAGTGTGAGCAGGTCTGCTGCGCAAAGTTGCGCAGGACTGGGGCGACTTTGAGGGGGCCTTTGAGGGGAAATATTCGGGTGCAGCACATACTTGATACTGACACGTTCCTATGATTTGTGTCAGTTTCGCTTTAATCTACCTATTTCTATAGAATTGAAAGTAAACTTTGACTACGTGTAAGTAAACCTTTTTTTTTTAACATTTAAGCTAAGTTTGGAGTACATGAGTAAGGCTGTTAGCTAATAAATGTTGGCCTTTAATTGATCTATAAAAAAATTGGCACAATTTTTATTAAAAAAAGACTATTACCTTATAACAGGATGCTTTTGTTGTTGTTTGTGTGGCAAAAATACAATTATATCCACCTGACCATCGGTGTGAAATCAAAAAAGGTGCTTTGCTGCAAATTTTACACAACCAAAATACAGTATACAGACATAAAATAAGACATATCGGGACATTACTAAATTATAAACCAAAAAATGTATGTATATATACTGGGCGTTTAAAGGAAAACTATACCCCTCAAACAATGTAGGTCTCTATAAAAAGATATTGCATACAACAGCTCATATGTAAAACCCTGCTTCATGTAAATAAACCATTTTCATAATAACATTATTTTTAGTAGTATGTGCCATTGGGTAATCATAAATAGAAAATTGCCATTTTAAAAAATAAGTGCCCTCCCCTGGGATCGTACGATTCACTGTGCACACAAACACACCAAATAAACCATACATGTTAGGTCACGTGAGCCAATTAACAGAGTTCTGTCTTTTGCTTCCTCACTTCTTCCTGTTACAGTTAGATTTGTAGTATTTCTGGTCAGGTGATCTCTGAGGCAGCACACAGACCATCACTAAATGGTGGTTCAAGGCAAGACATGTAAAAGGGCAGTTTTTACTTAAAGATATATTCCAGTTTGATAAGATTCTTTCATATGCCACTTAATTTGATATAAACTAACTGTTGCTTAAGTATTAATTTTGGGGGTATAGTTTTCCTTTAACAATTATTTTTTACTTTTTTTTTGGAGAATATTTGAAGTGGGACATGCTTTAGTACTTTCTTTTCTCAGTCGGTTGCAGAACATAGGCAATCGTGTTGACACAGTCAGTTTTTCCTTGGCTATTGTGTCACATATATAATCACAAGTGGTTGGTGTGTTGCCGGCACTAGATATGAGAGTAATGTAAGGGCTTTTTTTTGTGTTTTCTTCAAAGTTACACATTGATGAAGCAATATCTGCCAATGAACAACAGATTTCAAACATGTTGTTGTGTGGTCAAATTTTGTTTGAGGAGATCAGTTTGATTGTGCTCTATTCTTTTGTCCTTTGACCAAATTAGAATTCTGATTTTACATTCTTAGTAGCTGCAAGCATAATTTAAATTTTTCTCTATTTATGTATGATGCAAATTCACTATAACATTATAGCATTGTATTTGTATTTCCACAAAGGAATTGTTGAAAGATTGGAATGCCTTATCAGACACAGTGAGTGGATCCAGCGCACTTTCAAATGGGTCATGATAGTTCCTGATTCTCCTATGGCTCGTCTGAAAATACAGCATCATCATTTGATTGTGCTTCTGGTTCCTCACATTCTACTTCATTTACAGGATGACTTGTATTGACAACATTTTTTCAGTGCAGATTGTTGGATTATCAACAACTTCAATATTTAGGCTTGTAGAACCACTCAATAAAGTTTTTGGATTATTTAGGGGCCCATTTACTTAGCTCGAGTGAAGGAATAGAATAAAGAAAAAAAATTTTTTGGCTACTTCAACCATCGAATTGGCTTCTTCGACTACGACTTTGAATCGAACGATTCAAACTAAAAATCATTCGACTATTCGACCAGTCGAAGTACTGTCTCTTTAAAAAAAACTTCGACCCCCTACTTCACCACCTAAAACCTACCGAGGTGCAATGTTAGCTCGTTATGGGGAAGGTCCCCATAGGCTTTCTAGCAATTTTTAGGTCAAAGAAAAATCGTTCGATCGATGGATTAAAATCCTTTGATTTTGATATTCGAAGTCGAAGGACTTACATTTGGCAGTCGAATATCAACGGTTAATTAACCCTCGATATTCGACCCTATGTAAATCGGCCCCTTAGTGTTTGCTGTTTCATTATTTAAAGTGCTTGTTAAATTTGGAGAGGACATTGATTTTGTAGGCATTAATTGTTGCAAATAAGGCCTTTGTGTAGGAGACACATTGGAATAAGGATGTGGATTGTAAGTGTGTAAAAAAGGATCATGATGTCTAGCTGTTGGGACATCATAAGTGGTGGTGTTGGGTTTTTACCAACATATACCTGTATGTTGGGTATTAGTGATGGGGAATAAATTTGGCAGGCGCAAATTTGTGGCGAGTTTCCACGTTTCACTGCTAGTAAATAAATTTGTGAAACTGCGTTGAAAATTTGCTGGTGAAAAATCCGGCAAGTCAAAAAATATTGGGCATGCATAAAAATTGTAATGCCTCAAAATTGTTCAGACACCCATTGACTTTAATGCATTTGGACAAAATAGGCATTCATATAAAAATTGTCGCGGGCATCAAAATAATGTTGACGCCCATTGACTTCAATGCATTTTGCAAATTATGCGGGACAAAATCGCCCATCAATATTAGGTATTGTATCCTAAACACTATATGGGTGTATTGTTGGCCAGCTAGGAAAATATATATGGTGCATGACAACATGATATTCTCTTACATTTTCAGGACGATTGACAAATGGCATTTCTTTTTCTGTTGGATTAGGAGTGTCAGTTGATGTGCTATTATTTTTGGGCAAGTTGCTTTTTTTGTGCTACAGCACAAGATTGTCCTGTGCTTGTTTTTTTGTGTAAGAAAAGAAGATAAGCAAATTACTTGATCTAATATCTTTGTGATATTAGTGATTCTGTGTACACTCCTTGATGCGGTTGACAGATGCTGTGATTTAATTCCAGCAGGCTGTTTTTTTAATAGGATGTACGTATCTTGCCAGTTCCAAACAGATCATCATATCATTCAATGATAGCTGTGATAAGTGCAAATTTTCTTCAGAGCTAAACCTGTGGCCTCGTTGATGATCCTCATCATCCACTGGTTTGACATTTGTGTGGTCTGAATGGATGTTGTCTTCTGACCTTGATGGATTGACTTAGCTCGAAGAACTCCTTGTTCTTCTAACAGAACTACGTGAGCCATGTCTGGAGGTGGTAGGTGACTGATTTCACTTTCACTTGTTCTTTAGCCACATCCCAAATATGGGTTTTTTTCATCAGGGCCACCGTGGACTGTGTTAGGGTCCATTATGTTTAAACATTTTCAAGACAATTTTCACCTATGGGGGGAAAAATATGTTTAGGCCTTTGAGACACACTTATAGACACAAAACATTAACATCAAATAATGATTTTGGCTACATAGAGAAAATTCTATGTAAGCTTTCAAGATAAACATAGCATGGTGATAATGCTTAGCTTTATTTTGTTTGTAAATTCCGTAAATTCCCATATTTCCATGGCAGCTAATGGTATAGGCCCAGTGTATACTGCATATGTGAAGCTTCTGTACAACAAGCCACTGGCCATCCTCAGGGGAAATGTTTCTTCAAAAACTCCTTTAACCTAACCAGGGGTACCAGGCAGGGGTGCCCCTGTCCCTCCTTTTGTTTGCGCTAGCAATAGAAGCATTTGCAAAGGCAGTGAGATTGCATCTGCAGATAACAGGTCTGGAACTTGATGGTAGAACTGAAAAAATTCAGCTACATGCGAATGACATACTAGTATACCTGGGGACAGGAGCGCCTCTGTCAATAACTTGACAGACCTCTGGCCTGTGTGTTAGCCCAACCAAATCTGTACTATTTCTGATTGATCCTCTCACAACTTATCTCCACTTAACTCAATCTGGTAGCATGCTACCTACAAATAGTCAACAAATTCACCTATCTAGGAGTACAAGTGTCTCTGCCCCTACAGCAATACTATAGGTGCAAGAGAGAGGCATGGGCTACCTTGCCTCTGAGTCTGGTAGGTTGCTTGCAGCTAATCAAGATGAATATTCCCGTTGTGGCATTCCCCAATATTGGTCACACAATTTTTTTTTAAATTCCTAAAATAAAGGGCAAGTCATGTGGGTATGACTTGCCCTTTATTTTAGGCAAATGGTTTTCCTTAAAGTGGGAATCTTGTATCAGTATTATTTTAGCATTATTTCTTCTGCATTTCCCAAAGATCTGGGCTCTCTTTAGTAAAATCTTTCTTTAATTCAAACTTTTATTTATTTTTTTAATTTCTAATTACATAAAGAATTAAAGGATATTTTGGACTAGTTTACCATTTGTATTCAAACTTTAGCACTTTTTTAGCACTTTTAATAATAGGGTTACCTTACTACAATTTCATTATTTTAACAGTTTTTTAAGAAAATACCCTTTGAAGACATCTTCTAGTGCTACAGGGCACATTAAAATAAGGCAACATCCACTATACAGCACTCTCTGTGCATGTTCTTGTTAAAACCAGAAGTCAATTCCTGTAGCCACTTCAGTAAAGATTGTAAGAATAAGCCCATCTAGTAATTTTTTTTTTGGCGTCAGCTTCTACTTAGTTTATGTCTGTCTGATCTGCTAGATAGAAACGGACAGGAGCGAAGCATAGCACAACTTTTGGTCAGGCTAGGGAGGATTAAATGTCCCTGACAAGTTTATGGCTATCCAGAGAATGAACTGAAGGGGTTTGCATGTGCATATATACAACTTTAGATAATGTAAGCAGTGCACTAACTCGCACTTGATGGAGAGGCAGACCAGAAGTACAGGGCCAGGGAAGGTAAGATGGCTTTGATGGTTACAGGCCCCACCAAAATATGACAATGTGTTTCCTCACTACTCCTCGTTTATGGATCCACCATACAACATCAAAAAGTAGATGGTGTAGATTATGATAACTTTTTATATATATATATATATATATATATATATATATATATATATATATATAATCCAAAAAATGAAGGAAGCACTCACGGCAGATTTTTCTTGAAAAAACTTTTTACTGGATCATGCAAACTTTTTACTGGATCATGCAAAAGATGTTTGCATGATCCAGTAAAAAGTTTTTTCAAGAAAAATCTGCCGTGAGTGCTTCCTTCATTTTTTGGATTGTATGCTTTACCTGGCTAGCACCCGGCCTCAGTGACTATTGGTGAAGTTGAGTGCCGGCTTCACATGCTGTTATATATATATATATATATATATATATATATATATATATATATATATATATATATATGGACTATTCAGTTTAAAAATGTAAAAATAAAAAAGGTTTTCAGCTACAGTATTTAGTAATGTAATACCGACTTTGTGATTTATCTGTTGAGTTTGTAAGATATGGACAGGTAAAAGAATAACCATATTTTTAATTGTGTTTGGAATGTTATTTCATGCTCACTGCCAAAAGCTAAGTGCAGAATAAGTTTCATTTTATCTTAACTTGCAAGACAAAAATCCAAACATTAGCATTTTAAAATCACATAGAGCAGCATAATTGTACTGAATAACTATAATGTTACACAACATGTCAGTGGTGAATGATGAATTATGGGCCAGCTTTAATTGGATCAGAAAAATGTACCCTATAGTTTATCTCTAGATTTCTCCATATACTGGATTTTTCTAGGGATTAAACATGAATGTAGTTTTTTAAGTGGACTTGACTACTTATATTGTGCTATTTTGTTTAAGAGATAGGAAAGCCATAAGTAGATAATACTTATTATTATGAACAATAAGTATTTTTAGAGCACCAACATATTGTGCAGCGATGTAAAGTATATGTGTTTATGCAACTAAATCACATGAATTAGATAGGTAGAACATATGGCATTACATACATCAAAACCAATACAGGTGCAAAAGGCCCTGCACAAAAGGGCTTAAAATCTTCTAAAGAAGAAAGGAAAGATAGATTAAGTGAGAGCAGGATTTGTAAGTTCTTAGTTTTTTTGAAGTAGAGGAGTTAACTGGAACAGCTAAACAGAGTACTTTATAAACTTCATGTGTAGAGAGGGAATGGGAGGAAAGTAAAAAGAGGCTGAGATTTCAATAGCTTTGTTATTGATGGTCAAGGTGGCGAAAGATGTTTTAGGAAGAATGAAAGTGCAAAGAGGAAAAATACAGAATAAAGCATTGTTGGAGTAAGAAGTAACTGTCAGGGAGCCGGGAGCTCCCTCCAGGGAGGTAGTCTGGATCAAGGAGGAAGCCCTCTTGAGGGTGCAAGTTCGCGGTATCCAAAGGGTTAAGCAAAATACAAGGTCAAAGTCCAGGCAAGAGTTCAATGGCAGGCAGATCAGGATCAAATAACAAGAGTCCAGGCAAGGGGTCAAAACCAAGGCAGGAGCAGGAATCAGGATAACAGGATAACAGAAACCCAGGTTCAGGGTAGCAGAACCTATTCTCGGGCGCCCTTCTGGAGTCCTGGGCGCCCTTTTGTAGCTGAATTTGGCGCCAAAGTGACGTCACTGGCGTCCTTACACCGGCGTGCTTGCGCCGGCGTGTTTGCGCATGTGTGTTTTACGCATGCGTCTGCGTTGCGGCGCTGGCGTCCCAGCATCCACGTGGGCCGACTGGGCGCTGCCATTTTGGATTCTTCGCCGCCGGGAGCAGACGGGTCTCTTCATGCTCCCGGCGGTCTTGACAGTAACAAACTAGCAGGTACAAACAAATCTGTTTTCTACTTAACCCAGCTGGTTTACTGTTGATTGCAGGGGAATCCAGTTCCTTTTGCCTTGTCAATGCCTTGTCCAACTGCCTTGTTTAACTGCCATTTCCTAGCACTTGTGAAATATTAGCGGAATTACCAGAATAAGCAGTATACAGGAGTTGCAATAGAGTGGTGTATATAGCAGTATACGGATAAGCAGAATCACCAGAATGAGCAGTATACAGGTGATGCAATAGAGTGGTGTACAGTATATAGCAGTATATGGATAAGCAGAATTACCTGTAGGAATGAGAGCACTTGTGAAATATTAGTAGTATTGACATATAAATGCAGGAGTTAATAGTATGTTGTTGGAGTTAGATCTGTTTTTAAACTAGAGCATGAAGTAAGATAGTAAGCTTATTTAATAATGCAAGTGCAATATGCAAAAACAAATGCATAATGCCATGTTTTTTTATCCACAAGGCAGCATTATTTCCTAGAATTCCATCTGAAACTTGTTTTGCTTGATTTACTATTGAAGATATTCATTAATGTGCATTAATACATCATTCACAATCACAAGTTACATATGTATTTTGTTTGTGTCATTGGGGTGATGATACAGTTAAAGGAGAACTAAACCCTAAAAATGAATATGGCTAAAAATGGCATATTTTATGCAATGAACTTATTGCATCAGCCTAAAGTTTCAGCTTCTGAATAGCAGCAATGATCCAGGATTTCAAACCTGTCACAGGGGGTCACCATCTTGGAAAGTGTCTGTGACACTCACATGCTCAGTGGCCTCTGAGCAGCTGTTGAGAAGCTTAGTTTAGGGGGTTGTCTCAAATTATCAACAGATAATTAGGTTTGCCTGGAATATAAACTAATGCTACAGGCCAGATTATTACATTCTAATGCTAGTTAAACTGGTTTATATGCTGCCATGTAGTGACTTTTTGTATTAATTACTAATCAGCCTTATGGCCATGAAGATTTCCATTCATCCAGGGCATGGTATATCTAGTATAAGTAATTGTAAAACAACTGTATGTAACGCTAATTTGGTTACTGTCCCTTTAAATAATAGCTTCCTTGGCAATTCAGGGGCCCTGAGTTCCTTTTGCAAGTCGAAAAGTACTGGGAACTGGGAATCACAGCACAGTGCCTCCACCTAGGGAGCACTGAGGAACTTACCTCAGAGGAATCCCCTAGGAAATAATAAACACACACTTTACAGATAACAATATTAAACTTTATATAAACTGTAAAGTAGTAACTAATACAAAAGTCACGCCTGTATGGGAATATAAGGGACACTACCTAAATCCCCATTAGGGTTTAACTATCTGTTCAAACACAGTTCATATAGTATCAGAGTCCCACTTGTCTGGAAGGGTTAAAAAGCACACAGTTCAAAATGCAATGTCCCTTTCCCCAGAGCTCTTATTCCCCCAGTAGCGCTACCTTTCCCCAGAGTACCTTTTCCCTTGGAAAATAGCAGCTTCCCACGTAGCAGGCAAAATTACACAAGGCCTGTCTTCCTGTTAGGCTCAGTACTATCTCTTCAAGGGATTTACTCAGCGATTTCTCTCAGAGGCAGATCACATTGGAATCACAAGTAACTCTTCTCCAGAATCACGCTCACCAATGGCACTTTCCTCCTCTGAAGCTTTAGCAGTGTGGCAGGGGACAGATAGCCTCTTTCTGTACTCCTGCAGACCTCACAGATCCAGCAGCTCTTGCAGGACTTTGCTCCCTTTTGATCCTTTCTCCACAACACGTGTTAGATCAATCACAGGGCCTACACACACAGCTTCACAGTCTGGCACACCCTCTCTTCCCAGGATGCACTGCGGTGTCCAGCCAATCAGGTCGCTCTCCAGCCTGTTACTGGGCTGAATGATGTCTCAGACAGAAAAGCAGGGGAAGGATTTCTCTTCTCCCCTACATTTACTTGCTGAATAATCATTGAAGATGTTTCACTACTTATTCCAGTATCTTTTCAGTTCAACTGATTGGTATGGGAAGTCCTCTGCAAATAAACTCTTGTACTAATCCAGTCACAATGCCACATGTAATTCTTCAGGGCAAACTCTACAGGGCAAGACTCAGCTAGCTGTCTTTCTACACCTAAAAAAACAAGAGACACTACACCAAAAAGACAAGGGACACTCATTTGTAGATAACAATGTCCAAATCTTGGACAATGAAGACTGCTGCTTTGAATGAGGTGTGAAAGAGGAGATTCATATCAAGATGGAGAAACAATCTCTGAACAGAGGCAGGGGCCTTCAGCACCACCTGTCTGCTACATACAATGCTGTTCTAACATCTGTACCCTGGCGGTTTCAGAACACTTCACATATCCATTCATGCAACTCTCACAAGTAACACCTGTTTCTAGGAGTTGCATGATACCTTGGTAATCCTATCACAGTACCCCACAGAATCACACCTCTGTGAGTTTCAGATGTCACCTCTCTGAACAGTTAAAATGTGTCAATATGATTGCATTACTGGAAAAGTTTATTTGCAGAGGACTTCCCATACCAGTCAGTTGAACTAAATAAGCTGTTTGCAGTAGTGAAACATCTTCAACTATTACTCAGCAAGTCCAGTGGTTTTAAAATTACTTAAAATATTTTAGATAATCAGCCTTATATTACAACATTTTTATTCTGTGTACTGCATATTTTGAGTCAGTCCCTAGGCTCAGTAGCAGCAGCACAGGGCATGTGCAGTGAATCAGCAGAAAATAAAATGGGGAGCTATAGAGGCATCTTTGGAGGCACAGATCTTTACTGCTAAAGGGCTGTGGAATACATGGACTAGTAGAGAAGCCCAAAACATAGTTTACAACATTTCTAGCCTACTTCTTTAGTTACGTTTTAGTTCTCCTTTAAGGTTAGTGGGCCTAACATTTATGCAGGTCTGGGATCCATTATCTGTAAACCTGTTATCCGCAAAGCTTAAAATTATAGGAAGGCCACCTCCCATTGACTCAATTTTAATCAAATCATTTATAATAAAAATAATAATTTATATAATAATTTAAAAAAAAATTCCTTTTACTAATAATAACTTGTTCCCAACAAATATAGAATGCTTATTGGATGCAAACGATCCTAATGGATTAAATTAAGATTTAAATGATTTTTTAGCAGATTTAAGATATGGAAATCCAAATTACTGAAAGACCCAAGAACCTGAGCATTCTGGATAATATGTCCCATACCTGTACTGGCTTTTACAGCCTCAGTCAACACAACTTCTATTATTCATCACATTTGCTCTGCTTTGTAGTGCATTTTGGGAGACATACTGTGTACCTTTCAAGTCTTTCCAACTTCTTGGATGAAAGGGTTGACCTTGTCTAAGCAGTGAGCTATCTAAGATGTCTGCAAATGTAACTGCTAGTTTTTTTTATCTATATTCTCCTGCCAAAGACTGCTTGAGAACATACTTCAATTTTAGACACTGGCAGCCTGGACTGATTCAGGTGCTTTGGCACACGTGATTTATTAACTCTGAAATTACTCATCATTACCTACTATAGCACTCTCACCTAAAAGCTCTCCATTCTGTGCCAGAACCAGCACCTGTAGACGCCTGTAGACGGGAACAGGGTGCACAGTGTGTAAAACATGGAGACTTGACTTTGTTTTTTGCACTTTGCACCTTTTCCCTTCGTTTGTAAATAAACCTTCTTGTCTCTGTGCTGCATTTGGTTTGGTGGTGAGACCCAATGGATTGCAATATTTACTCTTTAGAAAAAGCAGTGCCAGATGTGTTTAAATGAAACTTCATTACGATAACTTTGTAGTTTTGGAAAGTTTTCGCATGCTTGAATAACTTACAATACATTAAAGGAATTGTTCAGTGTAAAAATAAAAACTGCGTAAATAGATAGGCTGTGCAAAATAAAAAATGTTTCTAATATAGTTAGTTAGCCACAAATGTAATTTATAAAGGCTGGAGTGATTGGATGTCTAACGTATCAGTCAGAACACTACTTCCTGCTTTTCAGCTCTCTTGGTTTACACGGACTGGTTACCCTGGTTACCAGGCAGTAACCAATCAGAGACTTGAGGGGGGCCACATGGGTCATATCTGTTGCTTTTGAATCTGAGCTGAATGCAGAGTACTAATTGCAAACACACTGAACAGATATGTACCATGTGGCAGCCCTTCAAGTTGCTGACTAACTCAGAGTTATAGAGCTGAAAAGCAGGAAGTAGTGTTCTGGCTATTGTATTAGACACCCAGTCACTCCAGCCTTTATACATTACATGTGTGGCTAACTAACTATATTAGAAACATTTTTTATTTTGCACAGCCTACCTATTTACACCGTTTTTATTTTCACACTGAACTGTTCCTTTAAGATTTTGTTAACTTTCAATAGGAGTTGTAGAAAGGTCTTTAAATTAATATTCTGATCATTCTTATCTCTTTAGTAATTCAATAAAAACGTATGGAGGTTTGACATGTTACCATAATCCAAGGGACCCAATGAATGTACTTTACTTGGTTTATTTGGAGATAACTTCTTCTCTGTGTATACCCAGCTTCCTGCTCTTGTTTTTGATCAGAACAAGGTACTAGGGGGCCGATTCACTAAATTCGAGTGAAGGATTCAAAGTAAAAAAATGTCGAATTTCGAAGTATTTTTTGGGCTACTTCGACGATCGAATGGGCTACTTCGACCTTCGACTACGACTTCGAATCGAAGGATTCATACTAAAAATCGTTCGATTATTCGACCATTCGATAGTCGAAGTACTGTCTCTTTAAAAAAAACCTTCAACCCCCTAGTTCGGCAGCTAAAAGCTACCGAAGTCAATGTCCCCATAGGCTTTCCTAAGTTTTTTTGATCGAAGGATATTCCTTCGATCGTTGGATTAAAATCCTTCGAATCGCTCGATTCGACGGATTTAATCGTTCGATCGAAGGAATAATCCTTCGATGGTACGATCGCAGAATTTGCGCTAAATCCTGCAACTTCGATATTCGAAGTCGAAGGATTTCAATTCCTAATCGAATATCGAGGGTTAATTAACCCTCGATATTCGACCCTTAATGAATCAGCCCCTAGGTGTTTACTAGCAGTATACACATATAAAGCACTATTTTCATATTTTAGTGTAGTAGCAAAAGCAAAACTGTAGGTTTTAATAGATGATTTTTATAGTCATAATGAGCATTCTTATTAGAACATCTGCTTGCATTTGTATTTAGCTTTGGACCACCTCCCTAGGAAATATCGTGCTTGAATATCACAGCTTTATGTAGTGTTTGTATCCCTCTGGAATAGTATGAGTGGTATAAAATGCAAACAAAAGTCACATTAT
Source organism: Xenopus petersii (assembly GCA_038501925.1). Taxonomy (NCBI): domain Eukaryota; kingdom Metazoa; phylum Chordata; class Amphibia; order Anura; family Pipidae; genus Xenopus; species Xenopus petersii. Next base: position 139,862,751 of record CM076672.1, read on the forward strand.
TGTTGGATCAGGTGCCATGCATTATGTTCTCTTCTGTCTTTATTAAAGATTTGCTTTTTGCCCCATTGCTGCAACCCAATCCACAGCCAACTTAGTAGTTGGTAATTCCAGACCCCCAGGTGTGGGCCCTCTATGGAATTAAATATATTATAGATAATATACCCAATGGTACACTGCTAACTTTCCAAGAATTGAAACAGACATTCACCTTTCCAAATATAATGTTCTTTAGATATTTACAACTACTGCATGCAATAGAGACCCAACTTGGTAGACAACCTTTAAATACATCTGCTAATGACCTGCAGACTATGGTTTACACAGAAACCTGTGTTTTTATGCCCGGCTTCTGTAGGTGAGCAGTACTCGACTGAATAAACTCTCTACCAGATGGCAAAAAGATCTACCCCAGCTTACAACTGAACTGTGGGAGGAGGTGCTGGAGTTGACCTTTAATGGGGTCATAAATAGTAAGGACAGACTGACTCAGATAAAGTACCTCCACCCTCGTCTCCACTCCTGATTTATGACTCTGCGGCTTTTCTTTCTACTTTCCGTCACGTTTTTGATGTTCCTGGCCACAAAATGAATGCTTCTGATCGGCTCATGAAGCTCAACCAAGGATCCAATATGGCCTCCGAATACACCATAAATTCCCGGACTCTGGCTGCAGAAGTATCCTGGAACAATGAGGCGCTTATTGCAACTTTCTGGAGGGGGACTTCATGAGGATGTAAAGGACGAGCTGGTCACTCGGGATCTGCCTACTTCTTTTGATAACTTTGTAGTATGAATCGTCAAGATAGATTCCCGCGAGAGAAGTCATCCCTTAAGTTCTGTGCCTGCAAGCCTTTGGTTTCATCCTACGTCAGGCCTGACTTTCCTCCTCCTCCCATGGCTTCTACGCCATGATGAACCTATGCAGATAGGAGCTACTCGCTTAACTCCAGAGGAGAAGAACCGTAGAGGAAATTCTGGTCTCTGTTTTTATATTCGGCCTCACTGGACATCTGCTGTGATCCTGTCCCACCAGACCTCAGAATCAGGGAAACACCTCAGCCTAGGTGTGAGAAGGGAGTCTCCCCTAGGCAAGATTTCTGCACTACCAGTGTCTTTTAAATCTCATATGTTTCTCCCTGCTTCCATGTCCACCCTGTCTGGTACGTTTCCTGCCAATCTTTTCTTGATTCTGGAGCAGCAGGAAATTTAATCGATAACACCTTTGCCAAGTCCTGTGGTCTGTGTTCCATGCCTCTCAGGATTCCTCTTTCTGCCCGGGCTGTGGATGGCAGACCAATTTCACCAGGTGTTCTTTCTTCTGCTACCATTCCAATCCTGATCCGAGTGGGCAGTCTTCATGTAGAGGATATGTCTTTTCTGCTCATTGATTGTCCTAAAACTCCAATCATTTTGGGGTTTCCTTGGCCTCGACTCCATAATCCGTCCATTGACTGGTCTTTGGAGGAACTTACGGCCTGGAGTTCATTTTAGTTCATCTTTGCTTCCAGTCTCCAGCCCTCTTCTCCCTGATGTCTACAAGGATTTTGCCGATGTGTGTGGAAAGTGAAATGCTAGATCTTACCTCCTCATCGTCCGTATGATTGTCCTGTTGATCTGGTTCCCGGCTCCATTCCTCCTAGGGGAAAAACATATCCCTTATCCGTGCCTGAGACCCAAGCCATGAAAGAGTATGTTCAGGAGAATCTTTACAAAGGGTTTATCAGGAAGTCCACATCCCCAGCCGGAGCCGGTTTCTTTTTGTCACGCTTAGGATGGCATGCTTATACTGTGCATTGACCGTGCCTTGAACAAGATAACAATACCCCTTGATACCCGTTACCTCTGATACCAGAGTTATTTGATAGACTAAGAGGAGCTAAAATCTTCACCAAGTTAGACTTGCGGGGTGCATACAACCTCATTCGCATTTGTCAAGGCGATGATTGGAAGACGGCCTTCAACAACCGGGATGGCCATTATGAGTATTTTGTCATGCCGTTCAGCTTATTCAATGCCCCTGCTGTGTTTCAAGATTTCATCAATGATGTCTTTTGAGACTTTTTGCAAACTTGTGTCATAGTCTATTTGGATGATATTCTGGTTTATTCTTCTTTTGATCATTTTTGTCAAGTAAAACAAGTTCTTATCAAATTAAGGGAGAATTGCCTATTTCTGCTGTTCTCGATTGGCCAGTCCCTTTGAAAGCCATTCAACTTTTCCTGGGGTTTGCCAACTTTTTTTGCAAGTTCATCAAGAACTTTTCCCAAACAGTGGCACCCATTACGACTCTTAGGCAGAAGTCTTTTGTGACTCTTGAAAGATTGTTTAGTTCTGCTCCAATACCTCTTCATCCTGATCCTGCCCAGCCTTTTATTCTGGAGGTCGATGCTTCGGAGGTCGGAGTTGGGCCATCTTGCTTCAGAATTCTGAATTTAAAAGGAACTCTTCATCCTTGTGCCTATTTCACTCACAAACTGTCTCCTGCCAAGAGGAATTATGATGTGAGTAATCGTGAACTTTTGGCTGAGAGAGAGAGAGAGAGAGAGAGTAACCCGATCCCACCCTCACCTATTATTTCTCCCAACTTGGTTGTTGCACACACCTCTCTATCTTTGTCTGATCTGTCCAACTTGGAATGTTTTTCTAAATGCCCCTCTGGGAGAGTATTTGTACAGCAGTCAAGGGCAGCCCAGGTTCTCAAATGGGCTCATTCTTCTAAGGTTTCTGGTTATCCAGGCATCAAGAAGACTCAGGAGTTTGTTAGTTGCTGGTGGCCTTCGCTCGTTAAACATGTCAAGCTCTTTGTTTTAGCCTGCACAGTCTGTGCACAACAAAAGAGTCCTCGTTCCTTACCATGTGGCCTTCTTCAACTCTTACCCATTCCCACTCAGCCCTGGCAAGATGTGGCTATGGACTTTATTCTGGACCTGCCTAGTTCCTCTGATATGACTACTATTTTGGTAGTAGTGGATAGATTTTCCAAGATGGTTCATCTTTTCCTCTGAGAAAACTTCCATCAACTGCTGGTTTGGCTCAAATTTTCATCAAAGAAATTTTTTCGCTTGCATGGTGTGCCTCATTCTATTGTGTCCGACCGTGGGGTACAGTTTGTATACAGATTTTGGTGGGCTTTCTTGAAGCATTTGGGCATTAAATTAAACAAACACCATCGTGCTAATCATTCCTACCAGATTGGAGACTTTGTCTGGCTTTCCACAAAGCACATCAAACTTCGTCTACCCTCTTCCGAGTTAGGACCACGCTTTGTGGGACCCTTCAAAATTAAGAAGGTGATTAACCCTGTGTCTTTTTGTTTAGAACTTCCTTCCAACATGAACATCTCCAATTCCTTTCATGTTTCCCTGCTTAAGCCTGTTGTCAGAAACAGTTTTTCTACTGATCAAACTGCCCCTGCTCCCATCATTCTTCATGATCACCAGGAGTTCGAGGTTCAGGAGATTCTGGATTCCAGTATAGTTAGAGGCAAGGTCCAATATTTGGTCCATTGGAAGGGTTTTGGATCTGAAGAAAGATCTTGGATGAGAGCTGCTGAGATGCTCCTTGTCTGATCCGCACCTTTTATAAGAAGTTTCCTGATAAGTTTTGGGAGTCCCCGGAGGTTACTCCTGAAGGGGGGTACTGTAAGATGCGCCGTGATGTCACGAATATGCACTGGATTTCTATTTGGCGCCAAATCAGCTTTAAAGGTTCAGTCCTCCATTTTGTGAGTGCCCAAGCTAGGCTTCAATTTACTGTTCCTGCTCAAGCATATTTTCTACTCTGATTATATGGTTTTTTGACTCCTGACTGACCTTTTGTTTACGATTCCTGCTGCCAACCCTTGATTCTTAGCCTGTTTGACTGCATCTTTTCTAAATCCTTGCCGATACCTCGTTTACGGACTTATTTCTAAACCCCACACATCCTTGTTGGTTTTCTGCAGCAGAAAGTTCGAGGCACCAAAAGGGTGGCTGTGAACACCGGAGACCACAAGGTTAACCTGTGCAACTGAGTGTACCCATCACTGCGCAAGGTTCTGTTAACGAGATTGGTAGCAGTTTCACTACTCATCCGAGCAGCTTCTTCAGTTCAACTGACTGGTGTGGGAAGTCCTTGGCATATATGTTTTAGATTTAGATTTTAGATTTATATTATATAAAAAGATGGTGGACTAAGAAAGGGTAAACTAAGATGAATTCCTGTTTACTGAGACATGGCTACTTTGCACCAGATTTTAATATCAGTCCTGCTGGAAAATTTTGCTGGCGGAAAAATTGGTGGCAGGAAACATTTGCTGTGACAAAAAAGTTGCATAATTTTGACACCCATTGACTTTAATGCTTTTGGACAAAAAAGTTGCATATTTAAAAATTGTCACTTGTGCAAAAATTGTCACACATCAAAATAATTTTGACGTCCATGCTTTTTGCAAACTTTTCACTGTTTCGGAAAGATTTTCGGATTTTCGCTAATTTTTCGGCAAATCAAATTGGGACAGATTTACCCATCACTATATTTAACAGCTCCTAAGCTTAGCATAACAAAATCCAAGATTTGGAGCTTCTGTGCACATATTTGAAGACCTGGGTTATTATTGTTATATAGATGCTGAACCTTTAGAATGGTGTACAAAGTTCGGCATTTCCACCCATATTAATTTTTAGGGTTTATTTCTCCTTTACTCAATGTATACACAGTGTATTCAATATTATTTTCATACTAAACCTATTTAAGAATAAAAAAAAAACATTGTTGGCTGTCTGTGTGGGTCTTTTTAGTGTATATATATATATATATATATATATATATATATATATATATATTGTATAAAGATTTCTTAAGAGCTAATATATTATTGAGCTGTAAAGATGAAACATGCTAAAATATCCATTTACAGCTGTAGGCATGGAAAGTGTGAAAAATGTAATCCTGAATTCGCAAAGAATTATCAAGATGCTAGTAAGTGAAACAGTCGATAATGGAATTTGTCAGGCTAAATAATTTATCACAATGTGTAATGGCTGGTGGTCTATTGGCATTAACTAGACTGAGTTCTCAATATACTGCATATGTTATATTTCTGATTATGATCATGTATATTTATTAATATATGTCAGTTGTTGCATCACTATTTGCATTCGTAGGATTAGTAACTCATACGTCATGGCCTTTTACTCCAGTCTCTGGGTAATCGACTGTCAATCATTACATTACTGGCATAACTCAAATGCAGAAATATTCGCAATTTGAAATTATGGCATATTTAAAATGTTCCAGCTTAATATAATAAAAATATAATATAAATAAAACCTTGAACAGGGTGAATATATCTACTGTGCGTACCATTCTGTGCTGCACAAATTTATACATAAGCCCCCTTCTCTCGACAACTATGAAGGCCTGAAATGGAATGCTTCAATGGAAATCAATCACACATGTAAGTGTGGGTTTTTACCCACTCAAACTCAGAAATCGGTGTGTAAGTGTCGATGCGAGTGGCGATGATTACAATTTAATGTAAAATTCAGCATTTTACCATCAGCAAATATTTTCACAAAACTACAAAAAATGTAACCACAACAAATTGGAGTGACAAAGCGCACACAAATACCACTGCAGTGAAAAATGTTTTTTACACTTTTTGGACCATGTGGAATGTTGTATCATGGCTATCTGCCGTTCATTTGATTGGACCGGTTAAAAGATTTATATTGGCTAATGATAATATCTCTGCAAGTATTGCCTATCTTACAATATCAATGGGAGATTGTCACTATTTTTTGTCGGACATAACTTTCTTACAATTGTTGTCTAACAATTAATCGCCCGAGCATCAGGTGATTTGTTGTCTTTACTACTTTATATTAATCTGAATGGTTAGTTGCAGGTCAAAAGATTGGCATGAACGATCGGTTGTCCAACATAGGTTATAATCTGCACTTCTATGGCCAGCTTTAAAGACCACTGATGATCATCAGAGTAAAGAAGGGTTTGGAATGTTCTTGGGACACTTAGAATTACATGAAAATACCAAGCCTTAGGGGAAAGGGTGGAAAGGGCATGTATTGCAATAAAAAGGCCACTTGTTTATATCCCATAATAATAGAACAGGATACTTTTTATAGCAAAGCATAAAAAGAACCAGCAGCACATGCAAAAATGCCAGTGATCTACTAAAGTGTTTCCTACTGGTAAAGACAGTTTGAGCTGAATATATAGTGCTATCAATACTTTCTGCCTAAGAAATATTCAAGAAGGAGGTTTTTGAAAGGGCAGACCAAAACTTGCCCATAGCTATAATGATGGCACTTAAAGACATTTCAATTTTTTATTATTGCTTTTACTCTGCACCTGTGCTGTTCATACACTGCAGCTCACAGAATGCATTAGCTGCAAGCACATCTACCTTCCCTACAGTTCACTTAACAATACATTTCCGTTACCAGCAGTCATCAGTGTTCAGCAGACGGTGTTAACAAACTGATGCCATTGAGCAGGTCTTACAGTTGAAAGAATATCAGCAGACATGAGGGGAATCTTAAACCCAACAGGAAATCAGTCTAACTTAAAATTCAAGTTACACAATAAATTCCCAATGTATTTTTAGTAGGCACAGGGGAAAACAATGCTTGCATAGGCAAAATAATACATCCTATATGGGTTATATGTCTTATGTAGAAGTTTAGCTATTCCAGCAGAAAAAAAACAATTTAGAACTGTTTTAAAGTTTGAAGGTGAAAGCATATTTTAAAGTCTTGTCAATAAGAGTGAAACAGCTCTATCACCACTTGGAACACACAAATGTTTTGTTATTTTTTCCTATAATGGCTATGTGTTTAATAGCTGTTATTGAACAGTGTATTGTAAAAATTATACACACTAGATTGCATGGATATAACCCCCAAATTGATACATGGCATTGAGCACATAATTGTACTTTTGTGAGTCATTGAACCCAGGTATTTTCAAATTGAATTGGGCACAAATATGCCACATGATGAGCTCACACACTAGTGTGTTCAATCTCCTGACAGTGAAGAGCATTGTGACATTTTTTAGTCAATATGTGTCATTTAAAAAAAAGAAATTCTAAACATTTGTTTTGCAGTTCCCAGCTATGGGGATTTACTGTTATTTGGTTGCTAGGGTTGCTGAATAAAAAGGCGCCTAGCAGAGGTAGTGAATAAAAACATGAGTAATACAAAAAATCTTACAGTGTATTTTTTTTTTTGCTAATCACTGGTACTAGCAATCAGATAATATTTGAAATCCAAACAAGGGTAGGTGAAAAAAGAAAGGCACAATTTTTTTTTAAAACTTTTGGTTAGTATGACTATAATCATTAATTTAGTGCTGAAAATGCAAAGATTGTATGTGTTATCCTACAAATAAACAGTTTCTTAATAAATGTCCCTTTGTAATAATTAACAAAAAAATATTTTATTTTAGTTATTTACTTGTCTAGCATGACACTCTGCCCCCTTTTGCTTTCTGAGCATTCTTTGGGGATCATATATAAAGCAACACATGTTTATTTGCAAATTGTTGTATTGCCCTTGTTTTTTCCTGAATGCTGAAATATTGCACTGCTGCTCCCGGATTTCCGGTTCTTGCATATTCACAGTGCTCACAAATATTCACAAATGACTCCAAATAAGATGGATGTTTGTGTTAGTGCAGCCACTCTGCAAGGTTGTTGTGTGGGAATATGATAGTAAATTAAATTTGCAATTTGCAAAACTGTTTTGTGAATATTTTCCCAAGTTGTTGCGTAACTAAAACGCAGAAATATTAGTAATTTGAAATAATAGCATATTTAAAATGTTCCAGCTTTATAAATAAAACCTTGCACATGGTGAATATGTTTACTGTGCAAACCATTCTGTGCTGCGCAAATTTATAAATAAGCCCCCTTCTCTCAACAACTATGAAGGCCTGAAAGAGGTGCCTATTGGGCATACTCACTGCCTTTGCTTCAATGGAAATCAATCACGCATGTAAGTGTGGGTTTTTCCCCACTCAAACGCAGAAATCGGTGTGTCGATGCGAGTGGCGATGATTACAATCTAATGTAAAATTCTGAATTTTACCATTAGCAAATATTTTCATGAAACCACAACAAAGTGCAGCGACAAAGCGCACACACATACCCCTGTATTTTTTTGCTGAAAAATCTTGCTGCGAAAAAATTTGCATTGAAAAAATACCACAGATGAAAGTATTTTGCTGCAAAAAGAAGCACCATAAAAAAGCGCCATGAAAAAACGACCATTTATGTCATCACACTTCACAGATTTGTTCATTTTTAGGTTGAATCTCATCTTGAAAAGTAGAATTAGGACTGCATGATGGGAGAACAATAGGTTTGTTCAAAGTCAAAACTATTTTATGTAGAAAATTGGGCATTATCCTTAAAACCACCTTCTTTGGGTGGAAAACTGTATAAGGGGCATTACATGATAGGGCCCTTCATTTACAAATTTTCCTGGCTGAAGTCAGTAAAACTGTTTTCAGAGTGAAGCTGGCCATAGATGTAAAGATCTTTAAAAGATATTTTCGTTATCGTTAGACCAAGCTTATCTTTTAAATGTACGATTTGTCCATCAACTAAAAAGACCATTTCAAGTGATGTTGTCTAGTTTCCAGGAAACGGAGGGTAGCTGTCTGCTTGGCCCTGCAAACAGTTGAACAATAGACAGATTTCACTGTGACCGATGTAAATTTTCTAACCTGGCAATCAATTTTCTGACTGTTGTCGGACGAAAAATTATTAGATGCACAATCGTTCGATTCCCACTAACCTCACGATAATTTGATGGATTGGTTATATTGCACTAAAATCGGTCGTTCATCAAAGAAAAATCTTTGCGTTTATGGGGACCTTGAAGTGCCGCAACAATACACATTGGTGTAAAAGGTTTCGATGATAAGGCCCTCAACATAAGTGGGAGATCCGACAGGGGAGAACAGGATTTAATGGGCGGATGAATTTGCTTTACTGCTGCCAAAAACCAAATCAACAGGTTATCTTCTGCCCATCTGGTGTTTAAGAGCTGAAATTTGTACTCTCAAAGAAATCCAACAGCCCAGATGTTTTGTGATGCTACCAAGCCAAGAAAAGTAATTACTTACTGTAATTTTCTTTTCCTGGTCAATCCATGTAGTAGCATCTCCCCACCCACTAATGTTGTAACTTTTATATATTCCAGAAGCTTTATAGTAAGACATGGAGTGGAGGAGTTGGATGCTTTTATAGCATGGACAAACTTTTTCTTTCTGTCATAATCACTGAGATGAGGGAGCATCCAGATGTTTTGAGATGCTACTACAGGGAATGGCCAGGAAAAGAAAATTAAAATGAAAGTATGAATCAATTTTCGACTTTATAGGCTATGGGACCATTAGACAGATACTAAGTAAACATGCAGTTTAATGTTTAGGGCTCATCTAGCACTAGTTTTACCTCATACACCATAGAAATAATGTACAATAAATATCTTAATGCTTATATTCCCATTGAATGACTATCCACGACACTGGGCTATTTAACCATAGATATGCAGTTTCAACAGTACTGGGCAGTTTTTTGTAATTGTATTTTTTTGTAACCTTAAGGACACAAAGACAAGGTTGACTTTCTTATATGAAATTCGATGCATTGCAGATCTAAAGTTATAGTTGTATATGTTTTAGTTATTTCCATTATTTATATATTTATTTAAGTCAACTATATTATTACACTTTCTGTGCTACAACATAATATACAATGTCTCTATATTCCATGTATTTGTTTTTGGCTTTAGTTGAAGATAATCAACTTTACTGAGCTATTAGTAACAATCTAACTTTTAAAGATATAGGTGTATGGGAAAAGTTTCAGAAAGATAATAAAATATAATATTATAAAATATAATTACCTATTTCTCATGTGTTGCATTTAAAAATATGTTTTTTCTTTTAAATTTGCAATCAATCAAATTTGTAATTATTAATACTGCATATTTTTAGTACTTTCATTTAAAAATTACATTGTGTGGGTTATAAATGTAATTGTTCAATTAAAAATTAAATTACATTCACTCAGAAGAAAATTTTCTTAAAAAAAATAATATAAGGGATTTCTTTTCAATGTTAAAAGGTCATACATGCAAATACTTAGCAAAATTATATTTTATTTTGTTCTCACTATGTCGTTGAAGACTGTCAATGCATTTATCTGTAGCAGAAGCTTTAGATTGAAAAACAGAAAAACAAGTACCAAGCAGCTAATACAGCACTGAAAAATATTGTGTGTATTTAAGTGCAGTGACCTGGAAGCAACCAATGTGCCCTTTACAAGATAGCTTATTGATTACATTTCTTGAATATAGACAAGGCTGAAATTAACAAATTCAGCGATAGGGAACTCTAATACCCAGAATTCAATGAACTTTCAAGGCAATTTTTTAAATTCCAAGCTCATAGGTTCCATTATAGCCTTATTTTATGTGTTTTAATTCAAAGAAAAATAATTATGCAGCAGTATCTTTTCCATGAACTTACTTGTTAGGAACCATTGGTCCTGTATTTGTTTTACTGATAAGAATACATTTAACATGTTTTCTCTCCAGCTTGACCTAGTATATTAACATGTATAAAGGTAAAGATAAAATGAACCAAAGTTTGTATAGGTCACGTGCTTCCATAAACATAGAAGCAGATTGTGATTAATAAGCAGATAGAAGGTAATGTCTAGATATCCATTCATAATCATAAAAGAAATTTAAAGGGGTGGTTCACCTTTAAAGTAACTTTTAATATGTTATAGAATAGCCAATTCTATGCAACTTTTCAATTGGTTTTCATTTTTTATTTTTTATAGTTTTATAATTATTTGCCTCTTTCTTCTGACTCTTTGCAGCTTTCAAATGAGTGTTGCTAACCTTTTTTAAAAAGCAAATGCACTGTAAGGCTCCAAAAGTATTGTTATTGCTAATTTTAATTACTCGCTTTTCTATTCAGACCCTGTCCCTTTCATATTCCAGTCTATTATTCAAATCAATGCATGGTTGCTAGGGTAATTTGGACCCTAGAAACCATCTAGATTAAAATGCAAATTGAAGAACTGCAGAATAAAAACCTAAATAACTCAAAAACCTTAAATAATAAAAAATTAAAACCAACTGCAAATTGTCTCCGAATATCACTATCTACATCATACTAAAAGTTATTTCAAAGGTGAACAACCCCTTTAAAAAAGAAATTATCATCACAGTTAGCTAAAGGTGATATCTATTTTTTTTTTATTCTTTATTTTATAGTTTTCACAAATTATAAAGAGGAAAAAAAGTAGGTATATGAAGTAACAGCTAAACAACTCATCACAGTTAGCTAAAGGTGATATCTTAAAGGGATACTGTCACAGGAAAACTGTTTTTTTCAAAACGCAATAGTCCTGCTCCAGCAGAATCCTGCATTGAAATCCGTTTTTTAAGGAGCAAACAATTTTTTTATATTTAATTTAGAAATTTGGCATGGGGCTAGACATATTGTCTATTTCCCAGGAGCCCTCAGATCATGTGACTTGTGCTCTGATAAATTTCAGACACTCAGAAGTGATATCAACCCCTCCCTTCCCTCCCCAGCAGATAGCAACTGGCATCTGACACTTATGCTGAAGTATTTGTTTGCATTGCTAAAATTACTCCCTAGTGGTAGACATGAGAATAGCACCAAAGCAGGAAAAACACTTTTTCCCCCTGTTTGGGCGCTATTCTCATGTCTACCACTAGGCGGGGCTAGGGTTAGCACTGCAAGCACAAACCATGTTGTGGATTAATACAATGGGAAGGGGAGAAACAATAGCTCCAAAAAACAATTTTTTCTTCAGCACACCACCTACTGTTTCAGGGTGCATCCACTCCCAAACTGCCTCCAAGTCAGCCAAATTCCTTATCTTGAATAATAGGATATGTAGCACACCATCCTCAGACTTTGCCTTTAAGACATTTTATTCCAGCGGAATTCACACACAGTGTGTGAATTCCGCTGGAATAAAATTTTTAAAGGCAAAGCCTGAGGATGGTGTGCTTCATATCCTATTATTCGAGAAACAATAGCTGCCTTGAAGCAGTTCCATCCTGAAGTGCTGGCTCCTTCTCAAAGCTCAGGATCAAAATTTTTTTGATGCCCATAGACTTTAATAGGCGTCTGCGACATTTCGCCAGTGGCAAATATTTGGCAAAACGAAACGGATCAATTCACCCATCCCTATTCAAGAATAAAATTTTAAATAATAAAGTGAATTATTTGAAATGTAAATAGTGTAATTTAGAAATAAAAAGTAAACCATAAAAATCATGAGAGAATCCCTTTAAGATCCTATAGTACAGGTATGGGACCTGTTTTCCAGAATGCTCGGGACCTGAGGGTTTACGGATAACGGATCTTTCTGTAATCTTTCATACTTTAAGGGGCACATTTACTAAGCTAGAGTCAAGGATTCAAAGTATTTTTTTGGATACTTCGACCATCGAATAGGCTACTACGACCTTCGACTACGACTTTTATTTGATTAGAACGATTCGAACTTAAAATCGTTCGACTATTCGACCATTCGATAGTCGAAGTACTGTCTCTTTAAAAAAAAGTTTGACTACATACTTAGTAGTTTAAACCTACTGAGGTACAATGTTAGCCTATGGGGACCTTCCCCATTCCTTTTCTATGCTTTTTTTGATCGAAGGAAAATCGTTCGATCGATGGATTAAAATCCCTCAAATCGTTCGATTCGAAGGATTTCATCGTTCGATCAAACGATTTTTCCTTTGATTAGCCCAAAATCCTTCCACTTCGATATTCGAAGTCGAAGGATTTTACTTCGAGGGTTGAATTCGGTTAATTAACCCTCGATATTTGACCCTTGGTAAATGAGCCCCTGACTTTACCAGAAAATCATGCCAATAATTACTAAACCCAATAGGCTGGTTTTGCTTTCAATGTGGATTAATTATATCTTAGTTTGGATCAAGTAAAAGTTACTGTTTTATTATTACATAGAAAAATTAAATCATTTTAAAAATATGGATTATTTTGCTGACATGGAGTCTATGAGTGATGACCTTTCCGTAATTTGGAGCTTTCTGGATAATGGGTTTTTGGATAATGGATCCCATACCTGTAATAGTAAATATAGAATTGTAGCTTTCTTCTCTGGTAAACTCTAACCAACTGTCCTTTCACCCTTTAATATAGCTAATGTAGGCTATATATGTTTTGGCACATGATGGGCACAACAAAATCTACCTTCTAGAAACTATGTTATCAGATTAATATTCACACAGTTTCAAATGTAACTTTGCTGTTTAGTAAAACTATTTAATAACTCTCAAAAACAATATCCCCAAAACAAGAACAAAAGTGTTCAGTAAATTTCCAAAATTTGAGGGACAGTAACTTCACATGATACCAGAATTGCATTTAAAAAAGAAGACTAGAACTAGAATTTCAACCATACTGTTGTTGGTTAGAGCACTGTATATAGAAATTAACATGGGAATGGTATGCTATATTGCAGAAAAACATATTTAACAAATTTTAATAATACACATAACAACTTTTAGGTTGGAGAAAGGCCGCAGCAGATTTTATTGACAAACTTCGAAACATATCAAATAATATCAATATCATTTTCAATTCTTTAGCCAGCACAATTACATCATTGAGCAGCCTATCCACAATAGTTCCGCCTTTAATGTTTCTTGGCCAGGAACTATTTAATACATAAATAAAATTTTCCTCCACGCCAATTCACTTTTAGTCAGAAAATGTGTAATTGGCACATTCCCATTTAAACATTGCTTTCTCAACCGCATTTTGCAAACCGACATTAAAAATATCGTTGCCAATGTCTGTAAGATGAATACCATCCCATCTGCGCAAGCCATCTCCACCTAATTCCAGCTCCTCATGTCTGTATGTCAACAAATTCAAGGATTTCATAAATTTACAAATCCCAAAATTCAATTTCTTTTTGCAACGTTCCAGAGCCTTCAAGTTAGGCTGCTGAATCCACTGCAGCCTAGAGATTATCTCTGACCAGACAATAATAGCATGAGGCAAATTAAAATGCAACATCACTAAATCTTTCTTTATCTGTCTGGTAAGATCTAAAATCTTTGTATTGCCCAAATGAACAATTAAAATGTCTGGTCTTCCCCATTTGTGTAACATTAAAGAGAATAATTGCCAAATATCGTTCCAAAGCGCACCTCTCACACCCAGCCAATGAATTTTAACTTTGTTATCTGAAAAACCTAAATTGAGTCCATAACACCTCTGCAACGCACTCCTTTTGGCCCAATAAATGAAAGAGTGACCAACGATCCAAACGAGGAACTGTTTTGCACCTGAAATAAAAAATAAATTAACACTCGTCAATAAGATTTGGCCTAAGATAGGATTGATATCTCTTTGAATCCCAGCGCCCGAGCCTTTTGATAAAATCTTCGCCAAAACCCAATAAAGACGCCTGTGTAGCAGCCCCAATACGAAAAGAATGAGACTTATAAGCATTGTGTTCAATGTTTAATGCCTGTAAACAGCGTTTTAGAACTTGCTCCAGTTGAAATTTGGTAACTGGCGAGCCATCAATATGTATGAAAAAAGGGGCATCCACATTAGGTCTAATGGCAAGAAAACTCTCAAAAGCTCTGACAGGGCATAAGTTTAAACAATCAAAAGAACCTATCCATAGTAACGACCCTTTTCCCAACTGGTCAGTTTTAGATTTCCTAATCAAAACCCTCAACTTGCCCCCGATCAGAACAACATCGCTACAATGTAAACCTCCCGGTTTTGTTTTTGAAAAGCTAACTGCTTCACCCACCCTCAATGCCGCAAAAAACATTAAGAGAAAAATTAATTTGAACAAACTAGCCTCATACAGATGCAGCCACTTTGGTTTGTCTGTTTGACACAGAATATCTAAACACAGATATCCCATTTATCTCATTTAACACAGAAAACTGCGTCACAACATCCCATCTAATTACAGCATTCACCATTGTGAACAATGGAGCTTTGGTATGCTAATGAAAAGGTTAAATGCATTAAATGAGTTGAGATGACTTAAGATAACACAGTTTCTTCAATTACCCCTGAGTCATGACGCATTTAACTCACAAATCCAAGTGGCTTCATCTGTATATCGATAAACATACTACGTCTAAAGCCATTAACAATTTGCTCAACAAATTCAAAGTTATTGGCTTCCTCTTGTCCGTTACACTTTTACGCATATGCCAACCTTTCACAAATTGTTTGACAACTGCCGCTTTCGTAAAGTCATATAGGCCAAAGAGTCTCAAAAAGAAGGAAATGCCGGCCAGCTGCTTTTTGACATATGCTACAGAATGTCGAGCTTCATTGTGCTCCAACATTAGCAAAAGTAGAAAATCTAAATCTCCACAGGCATTCCCTCTTTTTGCCTTTTGATGTAACCAATTTTGCCAAGTATGTAAATAATCCTGCCAAGTTTTCTTAGCAAGCGACTGAGAAATAAATTCTTTCAACTTGTTGTTACAAAATTCCACAGATAATTCGGGCAATTGCAACTCTCCGGATCGATCTCTCCCGCCAGCTGACTGAATAGAGCGAGCTGAAAACGAGACAAAGCATCTGCCATTGAATTCTTACAACCAGGAACATGTTTCGCCTTTAACCATATGTTATGTTGGAAAGCTCTAAAAACTATTTGGCGTAATATATTAACAACTGGCGGAGATTTTGCCGATAAAGCATTTATTACTTGAACTACACCCATATTGTCACAATGCAAAATAATCCTTTTATTTGTGAGCAAATGCCCCCAAATTTCCAATGCCACCAATATTGGGAATAATTCAAGTAACACCAAATTTCTAATCAATTCTGTTTGACTCCAAAAATCGGGCCAAGCTGCATAGCACCAATGTTGTTTAAACACTACACCAAAACCTGTTGACGCTGCTGCATCCGAATAAAGATGCAATGCAGAGTTGTCAACAAAATTATCTTGCCAGCAGGTTCTACCATTAAAATGCTGTAAAAAACTGCTGCCAAATGAGCAAATCCTCTTTGACTGCATTAGGGATACGAATATGCCAACTAGGGTTACTCACACCTATCGTCAATTGTATGAGCCTCTTGTTGAAAACCCTACCAATTGGGATTATCCTAGTTGCAAAATTTAAATGCCCTACCAGCGACTGAATATGCTTTAATGTAAGCTTCTTAGCCGCTAAAGCAGCCGAAAGCAAACTTTTCAATTTGACCAATTTAACTTCTGGTAATCTGAATTCCATGTTGTTAGAATCAATCTCGATCCCTAAAAACTGTAGTACCTGAACTGGTTTGACCGTCTTATCTAAAGCTATAGGTATCCCAAATTTTTTAGACAATAGCAAAAAGGTATTCAAAAGAATGTTGCAGGTGTCAGTACCAGTTGGTCCAACAAATAAAAAATCATCCAAATAATGCAAAATAAATTCGGAACCAGTTTCAAACTTAACTGACCACTCCAAAAAATTAGCAAATAGTTCAAAATAATTGCACAAACAGCACAGCCCATTGGTAAACACTTGTCAAAGTAATAATACCCGTCAAAATGGAAACCTAAAAGAAAGTAACAATCTGGATGAATGGGCAGTAATCTGAAAGCAGACTGAATATCACTTTTTGCCAATTGCGCTCCTTTACCACAAAGCCGAAGTAAATCCACTGCTTTGTCAAAAGAAGTGTATTCCACTGAACATAACTCGCGGGATATACCATCATTGACCGACAAACCAACAGGAAATGATAAATGATGAATTAACCTAAAAGAACCCGCTTCTTTTTTAGGGATTACTCCTAAAGGAGAAATTCTCATGTCAGGCAATGGAATGTCAACAAAAGGACCAGCTATTCTATTACAAGCCAATTCCTTAACCAATTTCTCCCGTACCACTTCCGGATATTTCTTGGTTGATTTCAAATTATCTACTACAACTGGGAACCATTTTGAATTCTCCGAAGGAATTGTAAAGCCATGCTTAAAACCCGATTCAATTATTGCTGCTTTCTGCTGACTTGGGTAAACCCTTAAGTAGGGCAACATTGCGAACAACTTCACTGGCGTTGTCGCTCTTTTGATGCTGTTCCTTTGGATTAACTTTTCCTGAATGGCTAAATCTTTTTGCGCAACGAAAAGCAGGGTGTCCTCCTGAACATAAAGAGCACTCATGCTTATATCGGCAACTATTTTGCCATTTGCAAAAATTTTCATTAAAGGACCAACAGGCATTTCTACCTGCAACAACCTTAGCCTGATTTTGAACTGTCTGAGGTTTTGGAGCTAACATCCCCATCCACAAATCTATATCTTTAGAGCCCCAAAGCATAGATTTATGAACTGCCATTTTTTGCCTAACTCTATCATCATATAAGAACCAAGCTACTCCACCATAGCTCCTGTATGCCTCCAGAATAATATCCAAATGCTTAAATAGACTAGCACCTAATTTAGGAAACTTGTCACATAAAATATTGGAGTAAATACAAAAAGCCTGCAACCAATTCGTAAATGTCCTGGCAACAGGCCTACGTCTTTCCTCCTCAGTGTCACCCTTGCGGTCAGTTTTCAAAAATTCCTTAACCGACGGCAAAAGTGACAGCATGTCTATATAATCACCTTTTGTGATTTTATCTCTAACATTAGCCGACAAGTGTAAGCCAAGTGGAGTAGTTTGACACACAAAAACATCTTTATAACTGTTCTCATTAACACCTGTGCTTATATGCGTAGCCGCCGCACCAGGCATATTAGAGTTAACTAAAGTCTGAAATATATTACCTAAATCTTGCAGCAGTCTAGCACCCTGCTCCACGTTGGCTTGCTGAAGTTCCTGATGGCCACCGACCTGTGATGGGAGGGAAGGAGGAACAGAGACTGCCTTAGCCCCGACAGGGAGGCTAGAAGTGTTAGGCGTCGCCATGGCAACGAGCCCAGCTCTGTGAACCCCAGAGCTACTTGCATCAGCGCTCTGGAGTCCTGAGGCAGCCTCCGTTACCATCCCGAAGTCGACCTCCTCCAGCAGCGACCTCTGCGGCGGCGAAGAAGCTGGCCATCCCAGGATGTTGCTTGCAGACCCGGCCGAAGAACTTGGCATGGCTTGACTCGAAGTCCCAGGTTCCTGGCGGAGATCCGGCGGAGGAGCGTGGGTTCCGTCGATGCTGGTCGGAGTGCCGCGGGGTTGACGCCGAAGTTCCCTATCAGGACCGCTGGGCAGCTTGCTTGAAGACGCTGGAGAGCGGTGAGTCTTGCTTGCAGAGGCGGAGGCGATCCTCTTCTTCTGAGCGGGATGCTTCCTGAATGAAGCTTTCTTAACCGGAGCCTTTCCTTTTCCTCTCTTTGTAGGCGGCGATCCGATTGGCTGATTCCTGGACCCGGAAGTATCCTCAGACTGACAGGCGGAGTTCTCGTCCGAATCACCCTGCAGTTCCTGCCGACATCCAGCGAAGATCCTCTTGACGTCTTCCGGACCCGCCTTCTTTTGAAGCCACCGCAATACCTCATCGGCGACCAGCGGAGTTTCCGACACGACTGGAGCAAACCTGGACAGCATACCGACGATGCTCCTTCCTCACCGGTCTTTCGCCGACTGATGGTAAGTTAGCGGCGACTCGGCTTTTTATACCCTTCCGTCTCGGTCACGTGACTAGCGCTAACCAATCAAAATTTTTTTTTCTTTTACAGAAGAACCGTTGGACATTCAAACTGACTTGGTAAGTATACAATTAACCCTTTCCTTTCCAGCCAACCTTCCCATGCTGGCTATTAAGTTTTAAACAAACTTAAGCCACACATTTTATTGGTTTTTCTATGAACCTCTATATTTTATATCGTAATCGAATGTATTTTTCAATATTTTTTTTTTTATTGAGGAAATCGTGCATTACAACATATCCGTTATTATTGTTACTGTTATCTCACAGACATAGACAGTGATGAAAACATCTCTTTCTCTAACAGTGAAGTTGCTAAATCCAAACTTGTAATCTAATGTATTTTTAACTTTCTGTCTTTGGAAGTAGCATCCCTACAATGTTAAAGAAACATTTGCATTGTTACAGATAAGTTGCTAACTGTAAAGGCGATAACACAGTTTCAAACTTGTTGTCCTATACTTTTTGAGCTATAAACTTAACTTATGAATACATATATTATAAGGATTGAATATTCTTGGTATACCATGATGCAAATATCTGAAAATCCACAAAAAAAAGCAACCCCAAACTGTCTTTAATGCCTTTTACACAATTAGTTTATATATTATCTCACCGTTTTTATAGCACCAACACATTCATCTTTTCTTAACCCAGTGGAGTTCAATCAAATATACCTATCATATTCACACTCAGCAGAACCACTTTGATCAGGAACCAGTTAACCTTAACTATGTTTTTGGAGTGTGGGAAGTGCTACCCACTGGGTCATCGTGCTGTCCATTAGGGATGTAGCGAACTGCCGCCGATGTGTTCGCGAACGCCGTTCGCGAACACTGGCAAAATTTGCGAACAGTTCGCGAACTGTTCGCGAACTTCGAACATCCGAAAATCGTTCGATTCGAACGATCGAAGGATTGAAATCGTTCGATCGAAGGATTTTCGTTCGAATCGAACGATCGAAGCCATTCGATCGAATGATCTCATTCGATCGAATGCTTCGATCGTTCGATTCGAACGAAAATCCTTCGATTTTAGCGATCGAATGGTCGAACGATCGAACGATTTTGACGCGAACGCCTATTGGCGAACGTCGCGCGACGTTCGCGAACTTGCGGCGGACGCGAACAGTCGAAGTTCGCGCGAACTAGTTCGCCGGCGAACAGTTCGCTACATCCCTACTGTCCATACATTGGCTGTTTTTTCCTTTTCTGTTCATCAATGTTACTTGTTATCTGTAATAACCATTTTTTTTAATATCATAAACCATATTTTTAAAATATTCAATTAAGAGACCCAAATCCCTACTGCTTCCCCCTAAAAACAAAATTAATAAAAGAACAGTGAATAAAATGCAGTGTAATTTTAAATGGACATTTAGGGGGTTATTTATCAAAGGTCCAGTTTGTGAGTTTGGTGAGTTTTTATTTCTTTTTTTTGTAACTTCTTTTTTATTTGCATTCTTCAATAAATTAATCACACGTCTACAGACACCACTTGGTTAGAGGCATTTGTTAAATTTTCGTGCAGAGTAAGAAACGGTTCAATTAAGAACTTAGGGTGATCTTATTTAACAGACAACATATATCAGCATTGTAGACTCCCATTAGCCAATAAACAATTAACTTAGAACAGATAAAAGGAAAAGCAGGAAAAACAATAAGAAAAAAAACTATGCATGTGCGTGGTTTATACGTAGACCATAACTAGAGGGTGGCAGGCTTGGGGTGAGCAATTGGAAAGCTTCTCAGATTGGCAGCTTTAGTGCGAGGAGGCCAAGCCCCTCAGTTCCCACATAGACCAAACCCTGAGATAGTAGTCCATCCTGTTTTGCAATATTAGACTCAAATGTTCTATTGCTGTTTACTCTCCTGATTATCTCGGCCTTCGTGGGTGATGCAGAGTCTTTCCATTTAGAAGCGATGGCTAGACGTGTAAGCGTTAGAACCTGTTTTACCAGGGCTTGTCCACATTTGTGTAGTTAGGGTATAGGTTTACCTAGTAGGAGTGTGATGGGGTCCAAAGGTACTGGGCGAGCTATTAATTGGCTTATGAGAGCCGCCAGTTTAAATGTTCCCAAATATAAGCATTAAGGTGAAAGCCCTTTAGCAGAACATTTTCAATTTGTCCCCAGCTTGTTTATGAAGACCAGCAAGACCATGCCAATAGCTGCATTAAATGAGTGGCCTTATAGTATTTTTGCAAGTTGGGAATACCCAAGCCCCCTAGCTTAATTGGTGTCAACAATACTGATGTAGCTACTCTGTGGTTTCGTTGAGACCAGACAAAATTGTGACTGTATATCCTTGTACGTAGCTGGTGAAATTGTGACTGGGATAGTTACAAAAAATTATAGGTATTCATGCAAAATCCTCATCTTTAAGGCTGCCACCCTACCTAACATTGAAATAGTTAGTTTGGACCACTTACCCAGGATAGTCTTTGTTTGCTGTATAAGAGGTTTGACATTAAAGTTGTATATTTGGCCCAGTTCAGCTGGGATTTTCTTTCCATTAGTAGTTAAAAGTGGCCTTCAGGGCCTCTAAGGCCTGTTGTGGGATATGCAAGGGGAGGGCTTCAGACTTGTCGACATGAATAGTGATGGGCGAATTTGCACCGTTTCTCTTCGTCGAAAAAAAAAAATTTGTGAAACGGCTAAAATTTTGCGAAACTGCGCCGGTGTCTCGTTCTTGACGCTGGCGTCCGTTTTCTTGATGCCGACGCCCGTTTTTGATGCCAACACCCATTTTTACGCCGGCGTCCGATTTTTTGGACGCCGGTGACAATTTTTTTTTACGCCGGCGAACTTTCGTCAGCGAATTTGCGCACCCAGTTTACGAATTTATTCACCGGCGGCGAATTTGCGCCTGGCAAATAAATTCGCCCATCACTAAACATAAAATTTGTACCCTGATATGGTCCTATATTTATTTATCAGCTGGTGCAAATTCAGAAGGGAGAAGTGCGGATTTGATATGGTGAGCAAAATGTCGTTAGCAAATAAAGCTATTTTGTTCTCTATGGTGACCCCGTGAGGTTTTTTTCTGCCTCAAATAAAACTTACAAGTCAAATGTTTGCTAATTTATAACAAAAATCTGAATGTAAAAAACTTGATTGAATGCAATTGGGGGGAAAAGTCGAATACTTTGAATTCATCGAGTTATAGGCTAAAAAACCTTGAATACCTCGAATTGATCGAGTTTTCGGGTGCAAACCACCATAAAAAAACCTGAAAATCATAAAGGCAAAAAACATCTTCAAATGGGTCAAGGGACCTCTGCCATTGACTTCTACATGACAGGTGTTAGCTGGAGTATTTTCAGATTCTGGCTTTTAGCAGCTTTGGAGTATAATAAATCTATAAAAATCTATTTTTTTTAACCCAAAAAATTTGAGTTTTTACTGAAATACCCTCGAAAAACTAGAATATTTTGGGAAAACACGACTTGACATTAATACATAACGCCCTTAGTTCATTAAAACAGCTTCCTTGTGTCTGTTCTGCATGCATAATATGTATTAAACCAGTACACATATTTTTAAGAAGTATATACATACCAAGGTGATTGTTGTTTCACTCCTGCTGTTTCTCGATTTTTTCCCCACTAAATAAATCAATTAGTGTGAATGCCATTTATTGTCATTCATACAACACAGTCTGCTAAGCATGTTAATGGCCAAAATCAAACAGCTGCTTACAAACAGATGTGTTAGGTAAAGTATGGGTAAGTGAACAAGAGCAGAAAAGTTATCAAACCAGATCTAAATTATTACACAGAAAACGTGTGAGGGAATTAATTTGTTAAAAAGCACCTTAAAGACTCCAGGTGACTGGAATCTTAACTGAAACTGAATGTGACAACAAACAAAACATTAAAGCAATACGTAATGTAGGTTGTGCCTTAATACATTTCTTGATGTATAATTTATTTCAACACTGCACACCTGGCATTACAAAGTAACTTGTGGCAAAAAAAAAGGTCATATATGTTTATGAATTCATACCTTGTTCTATTAACTCCATTATCCAATGAATATGTTTTAAGTATTATTACTGATCATGTGTGTCATTAGTAGTATATGTGGGTCACATACATTCTGTTAGTGCCACAAAGTGTATACATTCTATCTCCTAGAATGATCTATGAGACGCAGCAGATGAAGAACATAATAAAGGCTGGTACTATCAGCACGTAATAAGAAATACTGCTGCTGTTAGTGATGTCACCTCCCAGGGGAGGGAAGCTCGCTAAAGGAAGCAGGAAATAGGAAGTTTATGGCTATGATGTATTTTCTGAAGCGGAGTATTTGGAAATATTCATGTTCTGTCTGTTAGAAACTGATGTATGGAGTAACCACCGAAGGGGGCTAAAACTTTGTTGTAAAGAGCAAGACCTATGTGGCCAAGGGCAAAGGTAGCCTCACCTTTTACCTATTATTAAGCTGTCCTCCATTCTGGGCAGACATTTTTCCTTGGTTTTCTAGCAAATCCAATCCAAGTAGTCTTTACTGATTAATCTCAGTGTGCCCATATTCACAAGATATTTATCAGTTTATAAATAATGAATCCAAATGAATAATTCCATTAAGCAGAAGTGGGACAGATATGAACTTCCAGCAAAATCAACCACTTAAATGTGTCCTATGAGTTTCTATATAACATTTTTCTCTGGTAGGCTAATACCATCATTTCATAATACATGGCACTCTACTTTATTGGTCATCATCTTCTTTATTAATAATATAATAAAATTGTTTTGACGTTTCCCTTTTTGATAAAACTATCTGTTCTAAAATTGGACTTAGCATAGCTAAGACAATGCTCATAGCTAACAGTTTCTAATACCTTCACCTTTTGATCAATATTAACATCTCCTTTCTGACCGCTATGTCAGGTGTCATCTTTGCTACTCACATTCATTCCCATGTAGTGCTGCTCTTACCACTGTGAACACCATCAGTCACTTCTCATTAATATACCTCAGCAAATAATATAAGCCGGTATTCATGGAATCGTTTTTAAATTAAATGAGTCTGTTTTTCATTGATTAATGAAAAGAATGTTTTTTGTTAACTGCTGTTCTATAGATTAAGGACTGCACTGGTTTCGAAAATTGAAGCTATTTTTCAATTCACTTTAGTTAGGTGTGCACTGTCAATTTGAATCCCATCAATTAGCCCATTAGTATGTAAAATAACGTAAGAACAAATTCTCCCAGTAATACAGTGATTCTTTCAGTGACAGTCAATCTAATGAACATGTTAATGCTTAGTGACACCAATACCTATCTTCTGCACCACACATTAACACTCATCATCTTTTGCACATCAGTCCTTACAATTACAATAATTGTTCAAAATCTATAGACTTGTTTTCGTCATTTTTGATCTTATTAACTTGCAAAGTCAATATAACAGTTACCAGGTACTAACAACACGATATGCATAAACTATAAAGATGGATAATTTATAGCTTGAGTGTAGGGCATTATTTAAAAAAAAAAATGAATGTATTATACAGTTTTATAGCTGATATCAATTGAAGATTTGGAGGAAACACTTTTTACTATTGATGGGCGAATACATTTTCCAGACACGAATTTGAGGCAAATTTCTGCATTTTTCCGCAGTTGTGAAACTGCATTGATAATTCACTGGTGAAAAATCAACTGCATCACGAAAAAAAAATTGATGTGCATCAAAATTAATTGGACGCCCATTTTCTTTAATGCCAAATAGTCGCGCCTATAAAACGTGACACTCGCGTCAAAATTGATATGCGTCAAAATGATTTTGACACCCATTGACTTCAATGCATTTTGCAAATTCGATCATCTTTACTTTTTACCAGTTAATTGTTAATGATCTATTTGATCTATTGCGTAGTCAGCCTTTGTTTCTATTGACATAGATCTCCTTTATTAAGTTTATGTATAGTACACTAAGATAAATATCCATATCCATAAAAAACACAAAAAATGTGGATTCTGTATAGCTTTGTGTTACAGAGGAATTACCCATTAAATATTTTTGCAAATTACACCAGTTGCCCAGTGGATCAAATACAGCACATGTTCCATCTGTATAATGGGGAGGTGAGTAGCACTGATAATCTATTTATTTAAAATTATGTAGTTATATTTTTAAAATAATAATTTTATCATAACAAGAGGTCACAAAAGTGTGTGACACCCAATCAAGATTTGTATTTTTACCATACAGCATGATTATTGGCTGTGGATTAACGTGCATGTACTCTGTATCCAGTATGCTGTATGTGATTGGTGGAGTGTCAAACTTGTATAACACTAATTTGGTTACTGTCTCTTTAAATAGCAACTTACCCTTGGCAATCCAGGGGCCCTGAGTCCCTTCTGCATATGAAAAGTACTGGGAACTGGGAATTACAGCACAGTGCCTCCACTGTGAACACTGAGGAAAACACCTCAGGGGGTTCCACTAGGTATAATGAAACACACAGTTTGCAAATGAACAAATATAAACTTTGTATAAACTTTATATAAACTGTAGAAAACACTTGGGCAACTAATACACTATGCACTCCTACACTGGGGAAATGTGGGACACTACCTAAATCACTATGAGGTGCTAAACTGTTGCTTTTACACAGTCCTTGGTAAATATCACAGTCCCAATCCTCTGGAAGGATAGTAATGACACAGTTCAAATGATCATCCCAGAGCTCTTATTCCCCAGGTAGCGCTACCTTATTCCCCAAAAGTACCTCTCCCTTTTGAAGTTGGCAGTAGCTCCCTTGTTGCAGGTAAATGGTTAAAACCTGTCTTCAGTATGGGGCCCCACGCTTGTATCCGTGCCAGCGTCCTCCCTTGGGTGGCTCACTCACCAGGGTGCTCTCAGAGGAATTCACACTGGAGATTACACACAGCTCTGCAGCAGAATCAATCTCACTATTGGCACCTTTGTTGTTCTGAGTTTGCAGCAGCTTGGCAGGGGACAGGCTGGGCTCAATCTCCCCAGATTCAACAGCTTCTTCTCTGTACCTTACAGTCTTACAGCTACTGACACTGCCTCTCTCAGCTCTCTCTCTGGGAGACCCTGTTCATTTGGCTCCAAAGTCAGGCACACCCTTTCTCCCAAGGATGCACTGGGGTTCCCAGCCAATCAGATCGCTATCCAGCATGCAACTGGGCTG
Organism: Xenopus petersii; assembly: GCA_038501925.1. Taxonomy (NCBI): domain Eukaryota; kingdom Metazoa; phylum Chordata; class Amphibia; order Anura; family Pipidae; genus Xenopus; species Xenopus petersii. The sequence goes on from CM076672.1 coordinate 139,888,649, forward strand.
GATGATGTCACAATCAGACAAACAGGGGAAGGATTCCTCATGTCCCCTACACTTGTATGCATTGCTAGTTTATATTAGGGAAAAACAGTGTGTATTCATTTCCATGGAAAAAGGGTGTGATAATGGTCTTATTTAAATGGAGTGATATGAAGGGACATGGTTAGTGATGAGCTTACTGCAGTTATTTCTTGTGCTCCTAGTAAATAAAATTCAAAAGTTTTTTCAGGCCAGTTGCATTTTTATATGAGTGGAAAAAAGAAGGCTTACACATGCTATCAATTCCTTGTGTCTATGTTTATGTTTGGTTTAAAATTAGAATCAATACTTCAGTCAAATACACATAAGGGGTCCACAACAATGTTTTCATCGAACATGGGCATGTTCCACCTCTGATCACCACCCAGCCCTTACAAACCCAGCAAGAAAGCAGGTGTCTTAGGTCTGAGATAAAGGTACGGGACCCGTTATCCAGAATGCGTCGGACTTGGGTGTTTCCAGATAATGGATCTTTCCATAATTTAGATCTTCCTACCTTTACTATGCTATAAAATCAAGTAAACATTAAATAAACCCAATAGGCTGATTTTGCTTCCAATAAAGATTAATTATATCCTAGTTTGGATCAAGTACAAGCTACTGCTTTATTATTACAGAGAAAAGGGAAATACAGGTATGGGACAGCATGCCCAGGTCCTAGGGTTTTCGCCATAATGGATCTTTCAATATTTGGATCTTCATACCTAAAGTCTACTAGAAAATCATGTAAACATTAAATAAACCCAAAAGGCTGGCTTTGCCTCCAATAAGGAACAAGTACAAGGTACTGTTTTATTAATACAGAGAAAAAGGAAATACTGGATTATTTGCATAAAATGCAGGATATGGGAGACAGCCACTCCATAAGTCATAGCTTTCTGGATAACAGGTTTCCGGATAACGGATCCCATACCTGTACTATGAATTTAACCTTTAGAACACCAGTCGCAGCAACCTTTCCAAGTAAGCAATATATAGAGAGATTTATATATCTATAAGTGTTTTGATATATTTGTATAGGTATCTATATAGCATGCCCTATTGGCACTCGCCATTCACAAGTAATTGGCCGGGTACTGACCATAAATACAATATTGCAATATCTCCCTAGAGAAATATACACTGTAGCTCTTATACTTCTGATCTAACTTATTGAAATCAGCCCCATTTTACAAGCTTGAAATTAGTCAATCTTATAAAAAAATTAGGAAATCATTATGACTTTAATAAGTGCCATGAAATCCAAAGCTTGTTCAATAAGCAAAGCTTGTAATGCACAGATAATTAACCATTTAATAATTATGCATGTTAGATTCTAATTTAATTAATTGTGAGGTTCTTGTCCTTGAGGTACAGTAACTTAACAAAGAAGTGTATACTGTTATTATGCCCACAATTGTCTCAATTAATAAATTACACATTTTCACATAGTTTAAAACATATCTAAACCCAATGGGTATAGCCCATAAAGATACTGGTTGTTGAATATATATGAATATGTTTCAAAATGACAAGTACAGTATAAATACAGTTGAAAGATATTTGGTTTTCTAAATTGGCAGAAATAATTTCAGTTCTAGGAATAGGGTGTGACAATATGTCTACACAGTGTTTTTAAGACAATAATGAATATGCCTTTTCAGGACAAGTGTTTTTTTTTCAGATGCCAACTTGGTATATACAGGACATACAGCTGTGATATAATAAAAGAGTTGTGATATAATTTGTCAGCAGCATGGAAATCTAGATTGATATAGTCTGACCATTTACTCTTGTTTTCTATGTTTTCTTCTCTCATGTTTAAACTTTACACCAAGCTGTTCATTTATTCTAAGGACAGTCCTATGTTTAGCTAATCAATGTGGTTTAGTTAAAGATAATGGTAGCCTTGCATTTTATCCTATTTTGTTGACTTTTCCTAATTGTTCCTGGAATGTAGAAGATGAAGATCAAAAGTAAAGAGATAAACACTAGTTTTCAGAGAAGAATGAAAATAACCATGTTCTGTTTACTTGCAATACTATGGTCAACTTAGTCATTGTCATTTGAGATTATTGTTATCCTTATGATTTATAGCACCAAGATAGTTATAACTGCTTTAAAGAGATTATGCATCATTCAAATCAATAAAATCAGTCCCTGCCCCAGTGGAACATTGTGGTAATTTTCAAAAGGAGGCAATTAACCTGCCTGTATGCAGGTGGAAATGGGAGAACCCAGAGGAAACACATGCAAACACAAGGAGAATATATAAACTTCAGATAACACCATGGCTATACCACAGCACTGTAATACTAACCACTGTACTACCAAGAATCTATTCAAAGAAATAGTAATTTAAGCAGGACCGGTGCTTAACCCCAGTCTAGCACATTCATGAGACTTATCCTCCTAAAAAGTGAGGATAAGTCAACAAACTAAGAACATTCATTTGTATTAAGACAAGAAACACACCCCTATTCAATACAAATGAATGTTCTTAATTGATTGTTGCTGATTTGTTAATTGTTTAATTGGAAGTGTTATGGGATAGGTGGATTAATGTTTAAATCTTGCTTATTGAACTGTATTCAGCTAGCCTATGACCAAGAGGCCGATTCACCAAGGGTCGAATATCAAGGGTTAATTAACCCTCGATATTCGACTGGGGATTAAAATCCTTAGACTTCGAATATCGAAGTCAAAGGATTTTAGCGCAAATAGTGTGATCGTTCAATCGAAGGAATAATCCTTCGATTGAACGATTAAATCCTTCGAATCGAACGATTCGAAGGATTTTAATCCAACGATCGAAGGATCGTTAGCCCATAGGCTAACATTGAGTTTGGTAGGTTTTAGATGGCGAACTAAGGGGTCGAAGTTTTTTCTTAAAGAGACAGTACTTCGACTATCGAATAGTGGAACGATTTTTAGTTTGAATTCTTAGATTCGAAGTCGTAGTCGAAGTCGGAGGTCGAAGTAGCCCATTCGATGGTCGAAGTAGCCCAAAAAACACTTAGAAATTCAAAGTTTTTTTACTTCGAATCCTTCACTCGAAGTTAGTGAATCGGCCCCCAAGTGTTTGTAACACAAAACGTGTAAGGCTATACATATGATGTAATAAATAATTGTACCTGCGTCTATTGCCTGGTGGAAGATTGTCTTTATTTGAGTGCCTGCTCTACAAAATTCTGGTTTGAACTGCTCCCTTTGCTTAAGGATCAGGGCAGTGCACCTGGGCTGTTTCCTTGATTTGGTACGTTACCATGTACTACAGGACTACTTATTTGTATAATTAAAATATCAAACGCCCAATAATAAATCTGTCCCTCCATTTAAGTAAGATGTACATGTATACTACCAGTTATCTACATTAAAGGCAATTCTTTTTGAAGATGATAAATGTCTTCAGAAATGTATTTTTACATGTAAAAAATGTTATATGTGATAGTTTTCCTTGGCATTGAAATGGCAGCTTATCATTTAATAAATAAACTAAAATCCCATCCCATGCATTTGCAGGCAATATCATGGTAGATACACATGGGGCCAGGCAATGTGCACTGATCAATTCATTATATGAATGCCTCAGTATTTCAAAAATGATAGTTGATGTGCAAGACTTTGCAACATTGCACTTTGCTTTGTTTCTTTTGGATTCATTTAACCCAGCTGTCCAATTAATGATATATTGCATTTGGTGACAAATGTGTCCTTATTTAGTGATGGGGGTGGGTCACCTGAAGAACTGGATAAAACATCTAATCCATCATCCTCCATGTAATGATATATACTTTAACAAATGTTGTGATGAGGGTAAGGTACGATTATCTGTGTCAAAAAACATATTTATCTTCTTAAAGGAATTGTTCAGTGTAAAAATAAAAACTGGGTAAATAGATAGGCTGTGCAAAATAAAAAATGTTTCTTATATAGTTAGTTATGTATAAAAACTGGAGTGACTGGATGTTTAATATAACAGAACATAGCCCAACTTCCTGCTTTTCAACTCTCTTGGTTTCCACTGATTGGTTACCCTGGTTACCAGGCAGTAACCAATCAGAGACTTGAAGGGGGCCACATGGGTCATACGTCCCATTTTGCTTTGCGTCCCATTTCATGGGAAATTCACGGAATGCGGCAAAATTTGTGAAACGCATTGAAATCAATGGGCGTCAAAATTATTTTGATGCGTGTCAATTTCGACAACCGCGATAATTGCTATACGCGTACCTATTTTGGCAAAATGCATTAAAGTCAATGGGTGTCTGAATAATTTTTACGTGCGACAATGTTTGTGTATGCGACTATTCTGACGCACGCCCAAATATTTTTCTATGTAGTGGATTTTTTAGCCAGCGAATTTTCACGGCAGTTTCGTGAATTTATTTGCCGGAAGGAAAATGCAAAAATTCATTGCAAATTTGTGTCCGCCGAATTTATTCTCCCATCACTACTAATAACATTTCCAAATGGCTCAACGGAACTCTGTCATTGATTTGTACATGAAATTGGCAGGTTTTAGGTGATGAATATTTGAATTAGGACTATTCATATGGACAAGGTGTGATCAATTTCACATTTAAATTTACATTCGAATAGGGGGATTAGAATTTGAATGTCTGAATTTTGAAACTCAAAAATTTGTATTAGAATTTACTATTCGACCCTTGATAAATCTGCCCCTTAGTCTTAACACTGTATTGGTCATAGGCTTTCCCTAATACCTTTAAAGGGATACTGTCATGGGAAAAAATGAATCTGTTAATAGTGCTGTTCCAGCAGAATTCTGCACTGAAATCCATTTCTCAAAAGAGCAGACAGATTTTTTTATATTCAATTTTGAAATCTAACATGGGGCTAGACATTTTGTCAGTTTCCCAGCTGCCCCTGGTCATGTGACTTGTGCTTGCACTTTAGGAGAGAAATGCTTTCTGGCAGGCTGCTGTTTTTCCTTCTCAATGTAACTGAATGTGTCTCAGTGGGACATGGGTTTTTACTATTGAGTGCTGTTCTTAGATCTACCAGGCAGCTGTTATCTTGTGTTAGGGAGCTGTTATCTGGTTAGCTTCCCATTGTTCTTTTGTTTGGCTGCTGGGGGGAAAAACAGAGGGGGGTGATATCACTCTAATTTGCAGTACAGCAGTAAAGAGTGATTGAAGTTTATTAGAGCACAAGTCACATGACTTGGGGCAGCTGGGAAATTGACAATATGTCTAGCCCCATGTCATATTTCAAAATTGAATATAAAAAAATCTGTTTGCTCTTTTGAGAAATGGATTTCAGTGCAGAATTCTGCTGGAGCAACACTATTAAGAGATTGATTTTGAAAAAATGTTTTTTTCCCATGACAGTATCCCTTTAATATGTCCAGGTTCATACAATTTAGCTTGCTTTAAGTGTTGCAACACTTTAGGTTCTCTTTTATATGATATACTTGTTTATTAAATCATAATATTCATTAAAGACTGCAGTCCAGAAAACTAGTCTAGGTTGCATTTAATGAAAACAAATTGTAATGAGTGTGCATATATTTGTGTGTGAGAAAAAGAGAGATTATGGGGTTTATTAACTAAACCAAATTTTTTCCTGGCTGGTTTTTTGTAGGCAAAACTCAAAAGTTGAGAGATTTAACATACCCCAAAGCTGTAAAAAGTCAGAATCCGAAAATCTGCCATCTCAAACCTGTCGAGGTCATATATAAGTCAATTGGAGATGTTCCTTTTACAATTTGAAGATATTGTGATCTACGTTGGGTTTGTGATAACCAGAACATTTTTGGGGTTTTGGGCAAAAACCCCAAAAATCAAGCAATTCAGGGGTAAAATCCTAACCCGTCCCGATTTTTTGATTTATTTCATTAATAAATAAAATAAAATCTTGGATGGGAGTTAGGTTGAGCTTGGTTTAATAGAAATATATGATAAATTCAAGTTTTAGCAAATAACTCCCTCAGTGTCTGTTTAATTGTATTTTCTTTATCCTCACAAATTAGATTTCACATTCTAAGAGTGGGATTTACAGTATCCTTTTTTCTCATTTAAACAAAGAAACATTCTAATTCTATTGATTTACTATAGAATATTACATCAGCTCATGCAGTACATGGTCCAGTTCACATCAACAACAGTCTTTTTCAAGTTCTGTAATACTTTTTCATTTTTTTGTATTAGGTTAGAGCTTACACAGAAAAGAGCAAGCAATGAAATTAGTTGTAAATGGAACCTTCCAGATCCACTTTCCTTTCCTTTGCACTAGATGTGTTTGCCAGTGAGTGCAGGTATTTCAGTAATGCCCAAGGGAATCAATGAATGGAATGAACAGTGACAACACTATATTCAAGGTACACCAAAATCATGAAACTATCTTGTTGAATTTTATAACTCTAATAAATATGTTTTCCAGACACAGGAATGTGTCACTCCTGTGTAATGGGATGAAAGGGTTTTAGCATTACTGTCTCATTGTCACATACTACCACACGAGTCACAAGGATCATCTGTTTGAAATGACAGAGCTGCAAACACAGAAACCTAAAACTAGGTTTGACAAATTGATTGCTATAATATAGTGTGAAAACAGTCAAAGCAGATTTAGAAGAATACCAACAGACCGATCAGACTTATGGAAGAATATGTCTGCTTGACTGTTGAATGCATCATTGTGTGGTATCAACCCAAATCTCATTTTGTTTATTTTTTGCTGTACATTTACTGCAAACTAAAAAATGCCAATATATAACATTATATAACATAATGTCCACATGTCACATGCCAGTGAATTTTCCCAGTTTGACATTTCTATATAAAATTATCTAGTGCCTATGTAGGCACGAACAAAATCTGAGGGATGATTAGCATTAGCCATAATATTCCATTTGATAAATATTTTGATGAAAACAGGCAATATAATTGTTTTAGAATTAATATTAAGCTATGATATCTTGACTTATACAAGTCAGTAATGGCAAATGCTACTAAGCAGGCTTAGGATAGTAACCCATATTTAGGGAATATTTATCAAAGGTCAAGTTGTTTTTTTCCATGAAAAATTTGAGTTTTCAAGGGTATATTTCAGTCAAAACTCCAATTTTTTGGGGGGGGGGAAACACTCAAAAAATTGAGGTTTGGTAAATAACCCCCGCAATGTACATTACAATTTTAAAAAGTATTTTTTTAATATAAGTATCACTTTAAAGGGTCATGGTAATACTCTAAATAATGGTATTATAAATATCAGCCTGGAAAAAAAAATCATGTCAATCTCGATGTAGTAATGGGAAGCTGGACAGTGGAGTTGCGGTACATGTAAACTACTTGGATTTTGCTAAAGCTTTTTATACACTGCAGCATACTTTTTGTGCCTAAACTTAGGACTATTGGTCTTTATTATGCTGTTTTTACATTGTTAGAGTACTGGCTAAAGGGTAGGAGTGATTGTTAATGATGCATTACATGGCATAGGTTTTTTGTTCATTTGCCAAAGGGTTCTAAATTTAGTCCACACTACTTGTCTTTAGATCATTTCAATAAAGACTCATTTTTAATAAGGGAGAAAATACAAGTTTACTAACACTAAGTGCTAATACAAACCTGATCAGAGATGGTCCCATTGCCCTTTGGTGTCAGGAAGAATTTTCCTCTTTGCTTCAAACTAGAGACCACTATTTTTTTTCCTTTTTATTTGGATCAGACAACAGTTAGGCAGCTAGGCAGTTGTCACTTAGATAAAAAGCTTGAAACTGATGGATGTGCATTGTTATTATGAATGCTACTACTGTATGCTATTTATTACTTTATAGTTAGGAAAGTATGAGGCTGTATGCTAATTTTTTTGTGTTCTATGCTGCAACTCCTGGGCAGGTCTAGGAAGAAAACTAGCTTTCAGACATATTTAAGACATCTCCTATTAATCATATATATATATATATATATATATATATATATATATATATATATATATATATATATATATATATATATATCTATATCTATATCTATATCTATATCTATATATCTATATATATATATATATATATATATATATATATATATATATATATATATACTGTATATATATATATATATATATATATATATATACACACATCATCAAATTCCCATGGTACAAAATGACACACAGTTTCAAGTTCAAACAGAATGCCCAAATATAAAAATATGATCATATAATCTCTTGGGAATACTGATAGAATTTATAATGAAAATAACCAAAAAGGGGCTTTTAAAGCGCAGGAAAATATTGCTTATTTTAAATATATCTTATAGAATATGTACCACTTCATTTCATTCATATACTGAAGATAGAAAAAAATAGTAAATGTTGAAATTTTACTTACCGTAATTTCCCTTTCCTTTTAGTCCAATCAGCAGCACACACTGAGATTTCCTCCCTCCCCCTAATTAGGACAGTAGGACCAATAGCTAAGCTTTAGAAGTCATAAGAACCCTCCCCTTCCCCCCTTCCATAGTGTCTTTGAAAGAAATTCAACAATAGCGAAATGCAGAATTATTTAATAGGGTGCGTTTACTTGTGCTGCTGATTGGACTAAAAGGAAAGGGAAATTACGGTAAGTAAAATTTCAACTTTCCTTAACGTACAACAGCAGCACACACTGAGACATAGCAAGTAACAAGAAAAAAAAGGGGGGGTAGGTTCCAGATTCCTTCACCATTGATTGAAAAATAGATATCCCACAGGCCGCATCCTGGGAAGCATTGATGTCCAGTCTATAATGACTAGCAAACGTTTGTGGATTTGCCCACGACGGTGCTCTGCAGATCCGGTACTAGGAACTTTTCTGCCCAGGATGCTGCTGTCGCTCTAGTAGAGTGTGCTTTTACAAATATTGGTGGAGATTTGCTATCAGCAATATAGCATGTTTGTATAGTATCCTTTATCCATCTGGCTAAAGTCAACCTTAAAGCCCCTTCCCAAAGGAAATGAAGAGCTTCTCTGATTTTCTGAATGACTCCGTTCTTTTGATATACTCTTTTAGAACCCTTGTCACATCCAACAGATGAAGTCTCTTTTCTTCTGGAGTTTTTAGTTGAGGAAAAAAATCAGGAAGACAGATCTCCTGATTAATATTAGCCCAAGAAGCCACCTTGGGTCTAAAAAAAGGTACTGTCCTAAGTACCACTTGTTCTTGAAAAAATCTTATGTAAGGCTCTCTAACTGATAGTGCCTGAAGTTCACGTACTCCCTTTGCAGAAGTGATGGCCGTTAGAAACAGTGATTTAAAGGAAAGATGTTTAATATCTGTACTCTCCATAGGTTCAAAAGGGGCATCACAGAGTTTTTCCAATACAATATTCAGATCCCACTGTGGACAAGGCTCCAGTACAGTTGGTCTTAATTTGAAGGTTGCTCTTATAAATCTTCTAATAAGAGGTTCCTCATCAAACTTTATCCCCAGAAAAGCTGAAATTGCCGATATCTGTAATTTCAGTGTATTAGGTCTTAGTTTCTTATCCAAGAAGAAATCTGAAGAAAATCCAAAACATTGTTTACAGAGACTGAATACAATTCAATATTTTCCAAGCTACACCAATTCTTGAAGACTTTTATAATTCTGGAATAAACTTTGGAGGTGGATTATTTTCTTTCACTCATTAAGGTACTGATTACTTTCTCTGAAAGACCCCAATTATTTAATAGAGGCCTATCAACCTCCAGGCTGTCAGGTTCAGGTGTTGAGGGTCTGTGTGAAACACCCCCTTCTGGAACAATAGAGACCTGTTGCAAGGAAGTATCCAATACTCCTCCCGACTCATCTTCATTAGGAGTGAAAAGCAGCTCCTCCTCGGCCAGAATGGTATAAACTGCAATCACTGAAGTCTGGTATATGCGTATCTTCCTTAAAACTCTCCCTATGAGAGGAATAGGAGGAAAGACATAAGCAAGACTGAATTCCTACTTGATGGACAGCGAATCCAGGATCCAAGGCTGATCTTTCCTGTAGAGGGAGCAGAACCTGGGTAGCTTGGAATTCTCTCTTGTCGCCATCAGGTCTACACTGGTTTCCCCCATCTTCTGACAATTCTCTGAAAACTCCTCTGATTCAGAGACCATTCTCCTGGATCCAATGCAACTCTGCTCAAATTGTCTGCTAGTTTGTTGTCCTGACCTCGAATATGTACTGCCATCATGGACAGAAGATGTTCTTCTGCCCACTGAAAAATATTCATGGTCTCTTTCAGGTGTACCCTGGATCTTGTGCCTCCTTGTCTGTTTAGGTAAGTCACTACCACCGTATTGTCAGACTGAACCTTTACCGCATGGCCTATCAGATGCTTCTGAAAAGACTTTAGGGCAAGAAAAACTGCCTTCAACTCCCTGAAGTTTGAAGAAAGGGACTTTTCTATAGGACCCCAAAATCCTTGGGCAGATAGGCATCCCATATGAGCGCCCCCACCACTGAGAGAAGTGTCTATTGTCACAACAATCCACTCTGGCTCCTCTATGTTTTTCCCCTGTGTAAGTCTTCCTTCCTGCAGCCACCAGTGTAGTGAATTTTTTTGTTTCTGAAGATACGAAGAACTTTTTGTACAGTGACTCTATGTCTCTGTCCCATCTGGAGAGCAGTTCCTGCTGTAGAGGCCTCATATGCAGTTTGACCTATTGTACTGATTCTATAGAAGCTGACATGAGGCCCAAAATTTTTGTCCTGATTATTACTCTTCCTTGTTACTGATGCTCTATTTGCTTCTTTTTCAGATAACTGATTTCTGAGCCCTTGATATTTACATTATATGTACGGCTATTGGTAAGAGTTATGGGCATACTGTATCTTTTTCCTTCCATAATAATTGAGTAACTTATCAAGATATGTTTCTGGTAGGCCCAGAAATGGGCAGTTCCTTGAGTATTTTTCCTTTTTTAAATTTTTCCTATTATTTAACATTTATTTGAAGAGACTTTTTTGAGTTGTTTCCAGAAAATGTTTACACGGTGTACTGAATAAATTAAGGACATTTTGCATACAAGGACTCTCTAATTACCCCTAATGCTTATCTTGTCACGTGACCTCACTTCCTGTTTCACTCTTTAAATGTTTGTTAACACTGACCATTTCTACACTTGATAAAGGGCACCCGCCCGAAACATGTTGTGTCCAATAAAAGGAATTTAGCAGCAAGCTCTGCTCTGATTGCTTTCTCTCAGTACTTCGACATATTGAATTTTGTAGTTTGCGCCAATGCGCAGTCAATGTAATAAAACTTCTTACTGAAAAAGTCATTATGTTTGCTCCAAAAGATTACTACACCTTCAAGCACTTCTTATGAGTGCGCAATTAAAATTCGCAATGCACAATTAAAAGTCGCAATGCGCAATTAAAATTCGCAATGCAATAACAGTTTAAGGAACAATATTACATTGCGAGATGTGGATTTTTAGTCTTATCGATGCGAATTGTTTTGCTCTTTGCAACTTTTATTACATTCCCCTGTATGTGTATTCCCTCTCTTCTTAGCACTGCTACCACAGCTACCACCACCTTGGTGAAGACTCGTGGTGCAGAAGTTATTCCAAAAGGCAGTGTCTTGAACTGGAAATAATATATCTTCTTTTGAATAACAACTGCTATCCTCAGAAATTTTCTGTGATGATGAAAGATGGGTAGATGTAAAAAGGCATCCTTTAGATCTATTGTTGCCAGATACTCTCCTTCTTCGAGAATCTGAATAATTGACTTTATTGATTCCATCTGGAAATGCTTTTTCCGATTAACATGCAAAATGTTCCGCTTGACTTTGGAACCAAAAAAACCAAGGGTTAAGTTCCTTGGCCCCTTTTGCAGTCTAGAACTTCTTCTATGACCTTCATCTGTAGATAATTCCGGATTGATTCTTGTAAAAACAGTTGCCTTTGAAGAGAAGAACCCTCTGGGGTATTAGAAATCGAGGAGGTGGTTCTTGAAAAAAACTCTGTTCTGTAGCCCTCTCTTATTAGTTGCAGAACCCAGAAATCTGTTAAAATTTCTTCCCACTGAGGGTAGAATAGAGAAAGCCTTCCCCCCACCTCCAAACTTCTGGCATCAGAAATCTTTCTGTCTGCCACCAAATTGAGGTTTACCTCTTCCTCTAGAGGTTCTTTTAGATCCTTGACCTCTAAAGGGTTGTGTTCTCTCGTTCTCTTTTTGTAGAATCTATCCTGCCTTTTCCTTGGTGTAGATCTCCTTTGTCTACAAATAAAGGATCCTCTCCAGTTCCTTTGTATGTCTTATGGAACTGATTTCCCTTTGTCATCTGATAATTTCAGATGCCAATTTCATTGTCTTTAGACTTTTCACCAAATCTTCTCGGGATCTTGTTCTGAATATCTTCCTCCAACTGAACTAAACAATTTCTCAAAGTCCTTGACACCTCTGAGGCCGCAATCAATATTTTACACTGATCGCTTTAAGGATGTCTCCGCCTTCCTGTCCATCACATCCCTTAGGCCTGAACCATCTTCCACTGGAATTGTGGTTCTCTTTGAAAGTCGGCCCACAGCCTTATCCACTTTGGGAGGATCCTCCCATTTTTTTGACTCTTCCGATATAGGAAAAGGGTTTTAAAATGTTTTTTAATTGCTGGTGGCCTATCCAGATTTTTCCATTTAAACTCAATTAAATCTTTGATCACTGGGTGTAAGGGAAAAGCTCTAGCTATCTTTCTTGACCATCCTTTCTCCTGTTCTGGTTCAGAACTCTTCCCCTCCTGATCTTCCATTGCCCCTTTAACTGCTTCTATCAATTTTGATATTGATTCAGATTGGAATACTGCCATGTCTAGTTCATCATCTGATGAAGAATTCACCTCATGAATAACAGTGTAATCCTGTTCATCCACCGATTTAGGTGACTTGTCAGCAGGATAATCAGGTTCTCAGATAAAGAACTGTTGAATAAAGTCTTTAAACCAACGTATAGCAGTTTCAGCAGATTGAGGTGTTTCATTAGCTTTTGCCAAGCAGGCTTCACAGCGACCTCTCTCATAGTTATCTGGGAGCGGAACCTCACATTGTCTGCAAACCAAATGTCTGGTCTTAGACCGCTTTTTCCCCTGTCTAGTTTCCAGACTGGACATCTGTAGAGACAGTAATGAAAAATAATATTTGCACTCTGTAAACATTGGGACACATATTGGGCAATAAGAAGACCAGCAATACCTTAATTGCTTCTCCAGGTAACACAGCCCTTGTTTGCAGCGTGACCGCTTGTACAGAAAAACATTTATGGGCACCAATTGCACTACAGGCGATCCTTTAAATCCGCAGCTTCTGCACTGCGTGATGATGTCATTGCTGTGCGCCTCCTGAAAGCCGCTCTGTAAATGAGCACCTGTCCTTTAACTCAGCAGTCAGCTGAATCCAGATGGGTAGGAGCTCTGTCCTTTACCATCCCCAAGGACCACCAACCGAAGCGGGCTCCCTGGACGTCCCAGAGCTCCCAGAGCTCACTCCCGAGCCCTTCTTTAATATTAAAGGGATATTGTCATGAGAAATTTTTTTTTTCCAAAAATCAATCAGTTAATAGTGCTGCTCCAGCAGAATTCTGCACTGAAATCCATTTCTCAAAAGAGCAAACAGATTTTTTAATATTCAATTTTGAAATCCAACATGGGGCTAGACATGTTGTCAATTTCCCAGCTGCCCCAAGTCATGTGACTTGTGCTCTGATATCTTCAATCACTCTTTACTGCTGTGCTGCAAGTTGGAGTGATATCGCCCCCTCCCTCCCCCCCCAGCAGCCAAACAAAGAACAATGGGAAGGTAACCAGATAACAGCTCCCTAATACAAGATAACAGCTGCCTGGTAGATCTAAGAACAACACTCAATAGTAAAAACCCATGTCCCACTGAGACACATTCAGTTACATTGAGAAGGAAAAACAGCAGCCTTCCAGAAAACATTTCTCTCCTAAAGTGCAAGCACAAGTCACATGACCAGGGGCAGCTGGGAAACTGACAAAATGTCTAGCCCCATGTTAGATTTCAAAATTGAATATAAAAAACATCTGTCTGCTCTTTTGAGAAATGGATTTCAGTGCAGAATTCTGCTGGAGTAGCACTATTAACCGGTGCGTTTTGAAAAAAAAACATGTTTTCCGATGACAGGATCCCTTTAATAACAAAGTGGTGCTTTGTCCATCAAAACAGTGTCAAGTTTATAATCTGTGAACTTCTGAATGCTTAAAGCAAAGAAATATGGGTAAAGGACAATTTCCATTGACTTCTATATGAACTCACAAGCTTTTACATGGAGAAGTTTTTTTTAAAGTTTTTTTTGTGTTTTTTACACTTAATAAATATAATTTTTTTGTGGTTTAGAGTAATGATTTAACTTTTGGACCTAAAAGATTCCGTTCGGGGAAACAAACATCCCCCTAAATGTTAGTAAATCTACCCCTTAATGTACCCATCTTTTTATCTTTTTATCTCTATTGTTGCCTTGCAGTAATATAGGATCAGAGTTGTGCTGTGTATATTTATGACACTATAGTTTATACAGTATAAGATATTGTAAATAATTTAAACATGTATGCATATATGTCTTCACATAGATTCAGAATAATGGGTGGAGATTTAGTGAACAAAATATTTGCAGATACACATTGGGTTAATTTTGCTTTCTCTACATTGTTACAGCTGCCATACACTGCAGTAAGCTGGTAATACACTAGATAATTAATTCCCTGTGGAAACATAGATCTGCCTTCCACAGTAAATTAGACTCTGCAAATGAACAGGCAGACTATATCCAAAAAAAAACATTATTCGAAAAAAATAAGTGCAGATGCTCAAATTAGACAGTTGAATCAATACATTCTTAGCAAATACCAAGTGAGGTAATTACCATTGCTTGTTAATTGCCTTTAATAAAATGTACTATTCACCTAAGTTAAAAGCCATAAATAATGATAACTTAACTTCTGCCACTTTGTTTTTTCTCATACAGGAAGTATACATACACATGATATCAGTTTCCAAATGAGTAAAGCTTACATAACATTAGAGCATAAAAAATAAAAAGTGGTACAGAATTGATGTAAACCCTTTATTTACACGCACATTTACTTAGCTCGAGTGAAGAATTCGAATGCAAAAAACTTCGAATTTCGAAGTTTTTTTGGCCACTTCGACCATCAAATTGGCTACTTTGTCCTTCGACTTCGAATCGAATGATTCAAACTAAAAATCGTTTGACTATTCGACCATTCGATAGTCAAAGTACTGTCTCTTTAAAAAAAACCTACTTCGCCACCTAAAACCTACCGAACCTCAATGTTAGCCTATGGTAAAAGGTCCCCATAGGCTTTCTAAGCTTTTTTTGATTGAAGGAATTTGGTTTGATCGATGGATTAAAATCCTTCGATCGAACGATTTTTCCTTCGATCGTTCAATCGAACGAATTGCGGTAAATCCTTCGACTTCGATATTCGAAGTCGAAAGATTTAACTTTGACAGTCGAATATCGGGGGTTAATTAACCCTCGATATTCGACCCTAAGTAAATGTGCCCCACAGTATTTCTGGGGTACTTAATACATTTTTATTTGTCTTCTAGCCCTCAAATACCAAATATTACAAGACTAAGGGGTCTGTTTAATGGAGTAAATCACCTTTATTACAGTTTGGTGATATACAAAGATACAGTCATTTTAATCATATTAATCATAACAATTGATTTTCTTTAAATCAAAGTAAATATGATTTCAATGACTATATCTATTTATGTTTCCAAACTGTAATAAGGTGAACCACCCCGTCAAAATTGCTTGTGCCTTTCATAACTTATGCTGGGTTTCATAATGAAAAATTTTGTCAATCTTCATAATTTTACCAGAATTTAAAGTATTTATATGTGTACTTTATGATAATTAAATCTCTGCATACAGTCTGATGTACCATTTTCTATTGTCAAAATTATTTGTTGACTATGAGATGACCATCAACTTCTACTAAAGTCACTTTTGACAAACATATTAAACTGTAAATAAAGGACAAAATCTGTCTATGCTCCTTTCTGACTTGGGAGCTATCTAGAATTGTTTCACTACACGTTAAATGCTAAGCAGAGCAGTGGAGTTATTGGTTCCATATTGATATACTTACCACGGAGTCCAGAGTTTCAAAAAAATTGTTATGAGTGTACAGCAAAATGCTAGACATTTTTCCTGTGTCATTTACAATCTACCTTGTGTTTTGTAATATCAGTAGATATTTGTTTGGTTTTACATGCTCTTGCTATAGCTCTTTTTGCTGCTGTCATTACATAGTTACATAGTTACATAGTTAAATTGAAAAAAGACAAAGTCCATCAAGTTCAACCCCTCCAAATGAAAACCCAGCATCCATACATACACCCCTCTCTACTTTTAATTAAATTCTATATACCCATACTAACTATAGAGCTTAGTATCACAATAGCCATTGATATTATGTCTGTCCAAAAAAACATCCAAGCCATTCTTAAAGGCATTAACTGAATCAGCCATCACAACATCACCCGGCAGTGCATTCCACAACCTCACTGTCCTGTTTGCTTCAAATGAAATCATTGCAATAAACATTCGGAATTGAATCTGGGAGAGTTCCTCTGGTTTTTTACTTAGTAGAGCAGAACTTGGATGTTTTGGGATCGCCACTTGAAACACTAAGTATAACATACTGAACTATAAATTTTAATCCAGTATCTTTGTGTGCTTGGGCACTGCCACCACACATGAAACATGGTACCTTTTTGTCCACATCCCCTAAACCACTGGCAATCCGCTGTAGGAGCATATTTATCTACCACCTAAAAAGAACATTATAATTAGTCTCTAATAGAGACACATTCCTAGAAGACCTTGTTACATACCAGGAGACAGAGATTGGTAAAAAAAAAACCCACAGCATTTATTCACATTTTTTCAACTAAAAAGGACCTTGCCAGCCTTACCCAAAGCAATATTCTAAAGCCAGAATTCCATAAGAGATTGCTACTATGATCTGCTGTTCCTCGCTGAGGTCATCATTATGTCATTATATTCACCACTGAGTATTAGTGGATTGGAGGATGGCCCCAAACTCTGCTATCAGCAGGAGCTGCATCTCCCACCATGAGAGAATTCAGTAGCCCTGCTGCCGGTCCTGAATCTGTAGTGTCTTGATGATAGGAAATCCAAGCAGGCTGTCACCCAGCACAAGCAGTAGCAGCGTCTGTATCAATCAACCCACCGTGCATCCCTCTACTACTACTCTACTCTGGATAGCTGCTGTGAAAAATAAAACTTCTAATATAATATCATATAGTTGCTGTTTTGATCCAGAGGAAGGCAAAAAACCCAGACTGAAGGCAGTGCCAATTGTGCCTCAAAAGGGAAAAAAAATCCTTCCTGACCCCAATGGTGATTGGAAACGTTTCCTGGATAAAGAATTTGGCATTCATTTAACATGAATTAATACTGCTCACTTTCAAGTTTCAAGTTTATAAACTGAGAACATGAAGAACATTGCTGACATTCTGCAAAATATGCAAAAAGGGGTAGGGTGGGATGTTTTTACCTACTCAAAAGATAAGGAAGTGAACTGCTTCTTTTCCTGACATCACATCCCTCTCTTTCTCTGCCCCAGAGCCCAGTCATCTACTGCCTTAACTCCTTCCTTCTCACTTAATCACAGCTACATCTGATTCTGCCAATCTCTAAACTTAAACCAGTGTAATCTGGCTGCTGCTGATCATTCAGATCCCTTGTCATGCAGTCCTTGTGCTTATAGTTTAAGGGCAAGGGGAAATGTCAATTTGACCTTTCACCTTGGGCCAACCCACTGCACCCCATTGTTACTTACCTTAATGAAACATTTGAGGACTTGAGATCAGCACAATGTCATTATATCCACCACTGAGTGTTAGCCTGTCTCTACCTCCAGCGAGGATGGCCCCAAACTCTACTCCCAGCAGGAGTTGACATGTGTTATCTTAAGGGGTTGCTACCCCTCTATTCCAAACTACAATAAGCAGGCTCTGTTTAATTTTCTGTTTATTTTTTTTTTACTGTATACTATCGGTATCTGGAAATTTACTAGATCTTACTGTATGTAGGTTCTATATAAAGTTACATGTACCCAAATAAAATGTGAACCACTGCAACCGCTGTTAAAGTTGAAGCTATTGTGTGTGGGCTCTCCATAATATAGAGAATTAGAAAATCACCAGTACAACAGGATATTTCTAGCATTTCCTGTTCCACAAGTTTCGGATGGCTAGGGTGTGCAATGTGACCCCCCCTTTCCTCTCCATAATACACTCACAAAGGCAACTGTACTGTAACCCCCCCTCTCTCTCTGAGTTAACAAAACCCAGTAAAATTAGAGGTCAAAATCTGACAACAGGCCACTAAATGAAGTACCTATATGTATGGAAATACTGTGTAACATGCAAACTTATTAAAGCAAATTCCAGGAAAATTACTGTATTCAGGAGTTGCACACATTCCTGACTGAGCCCCACAACTCTCTCTGTATACTCCAACTACAGCTCTTTGTATATTTTGTAACAAGTTGCAGTAGTATCAGCTCAGTGTCACAGCCTGGATTTCTATATAATACAGAGGAGGCGTTTTGGGCCCAGGCTGCTTTCCATGCTGCCTTCCATGCTGCCCAAGTGACAACAGTGATATTAACTGCTGTAAAACAGCTAATAAACAGCCAGAGACTAACAAACAGCTGCTTAAATAGTTCTACCCTCAAAGCAAGCAGTATACTGAGGAGCTAATATGTATATACTGAAGCTAATAACATTATATTACAGAGAGAGCTCTGCCTCTTGATTCTACCTGCTCAGAAGATAAGGAAGTAAACTGCTTCTTCCCCTTACATCACTTCCCTCTCTTTCTCCTCCCCCAGGTCCAGCCATCTCCTGCCTTCATTCATTCCTTCTCAAATTATCGTAGCAACATCTGATATTGAGTGTCCATAATCAAAACAGACAAGAGGTTCTGCATGGTAATGGTTTGCTTTAGTAATTCGATTATCCACTTGTACTGGAGACACTGAAAAATTTTGAGTATTGAACTTCTGTGTATGCAACTGTGAATACGTGTTGAAGCTGCATTCTTATTGTACTTGGTGTCATTGTATGGATTTATTGTTAGAATAACAGCAGACACAACATCAGTTATATGTACTGTGTTACTCTCTGAAAACATTAATTAAATTAATCCAATGTATTAAGCAATTTATTGAAATACTACTAAAGAAAGGTCATGTAAATTTACAATATAGTAAATAGCAAAAAAACAACCAAACATATTTTAACCCTTTCCCTGACAGCCTTTTTACTTTTTTGAACATTTTGCGCTCTTTCACTTTAGTTGTCTTTTGAAGGGGAACTTGTAGTTTACCTATGAAATCTATATATCATTTTTATGGAACCTAAGCTTTCACAATTTGCTGTAGTTGTTGTATACTGTAGTCTTCTAAATGTGTAAAAAACTAATAATATATATATATATATATATATATATATATATATATATATATATATATATATATATATATATGACAAGTGTAGGATGACAGCACTCCAAGGATTTAACAGGCAAGATATAGTGTCAAAGAATGGGTAGGTTTATTTTATTAAATCCGACGTTTCAGTTCCTCACAGGAACTTTCCTCAGGGAATACAGAACACAGTGCACAGTGAGATGCTTAAAACAACATTTTGGCGCCAAGCAGGGTTGCTAGGCAACAGTAAACAAAGTAAAGACACCACGGGACCCCAACCGTGTGGGGAAAATACTTGGAGATTAAAAGCAAACAGTGGTGTGGAATAAAATAACAGACCTATTCACATCGATCGCGCAAAAACACTGACAAGGGACCAAAGCCGTATCGTGTGTAACCCAGAGAGCATGGGGCATGTCGCACAACCCATATACGGACCTGTAGAGGTGGGTGTGGTTATCGCCACTCAGGCTTCAGTGGGGCGGTGCGTACTGATGCGCATAGTAGGAACGCCCATAGGTAGCTTAGCTCTTCTCTCCTAGCAACGTCCAATGGCTTCACCAATTCGAAAGGCTGGGACCCAGTAGTATAGTGGCAGCGCCGCACATAGGTGTGGTTCTGCACACATCTCTACATTTAGTCCAGGCCTGTAAATATGGAGGAGACTGAGCCCTGAGCTAGCACCTGTGCCTACTGATTCGCCATACCACCTTGCTTGTTGGCCCACATATCAGGACCATCCAGTTGCTCGTGTGGGAGGAGCCGACCCTTCCGCTCCATTTTTTATGGTTCCTAGCAGTTAGTCAGATGCGGAGACGATCGAGTATAATGAGTCATGGGTCTGAATAACAAGCAACAATGTTGCAGCATAAAAACTGTGACAATTGTCAAACCAGATAAGATTTGAAACATACATTAACAGGGAGGAGATGAATTAACAACACAGGGTATAGTTCATCACATAATTCAGACAAAACATCCCAAGGGCAATAATTCATTAAGTCCTCGGGGGGGCCACCGTGTCCAATTTGTGAATCCACCTGGATTCTCTTCTGAGTAATGCCTGGTCCCTGTTGCCACCCCTAGCCAGTCAATCGCCATACACCTGAAGGTAGGGAGTGTGTGCCCTTTGGTCAGGAAATGTTTAGCTACAGGCTGCAGGGCTTTGCCTTCTTTCAAGGCTTTGCTAATAGACGAGCAGTGATTCCCAATCCGCTCCTTCAGCGTTGTACATGTTTTGCCAACGTAATACATACCACAGGGGCATGTGATAATATAGACAATAAAGGACGAGCAGCACCCCAGTCTGTGCAAGATTTTAAATCTTTTGCCCGTGTGTGGGTGGGGAAAGTCCGGCCCCGTAAGCAAACACCAGCATGTCACACAGTCCGGGCACTTGTAGCAACCTAATTTTCTCTGAGAGGCTAGCCAGCCGGATTCCGTAGTTGTAATCCCCTTAAAGTCGGTTATCACCAGCTGGTCTCTGAGATTTCTGCCCCTTCTGTAGCCCATCATTGGTCTCCTAGCGGAGTGTAGACTTAAAGAATCGTCCAAGCTCAGCATGGGCCAGTGTTTATTATATATATATATATATATATATACATATATATATATACTTTTTCAATGAGTATCCGCACTCCAAAGCAATTATCAGTGGCGGGTGCACGGTGATCGTTTATGTATCAAAAAATCTTGTGACCAGCACTCCCTTTTAAAAGCTCAATTCTTTTATTATCATTTTGTAATGTCCGACGTTTCGGTCCTCATTCGGTCATCCTTGAAAAAGGTCCTAATGAGGACCGAAAGGTCGGACATTACAAAATGATAATAAAAGAATTGAGCTTTAAAGGGAGTGCTGGTCACAAGATTTTTTGATACATATATAAATATATATATATATATATATATATATATATATATATATACATACAGGTATAGGATCCCTTATCCGGAAACCCGATATCCAGAAAGCTCTGAATTACGGCTGTCTCCCATAGACTCCTTTTATCCAAATAATCCAAATTTTTAAAAATTATTTCCTTTTTCTCTGTAATAATAAAACAGTAGCTTGTACTTGATCCCAACTAACATATAATTAATCCTTATTGGAAGCAAAAAAAAATTAATAATTTAATGTTTAAATGAATTTCTAGTAGACGTAAGGCATGAAGACCCACATTAGGAAAGTGGAAAGATCCATTATCCGGAAAACCCAAGGTCCCGAGCATTCTGGATAACAGGTCCCATACCTGTATATATATATATATATATATATATATATATATATATATATATATATATATATATATATATATATATATATATATATATATATATATCTATATATATCTCTATATATATCTCTCTATATATATATATATATATATCTCTCTATATATATATCTCTCTATATATATATATATATATATATATAAAATTAAATATATGTTCTTGTGATGTGCTTCTCTTTACAGAGTTTGCTGAAGCTTGCTTGCCAAAAAAAAGGAAAACTTTAAATAGCTCAATAAAACATGGCAACATACAACTGTCAAACATTAGGACACACCTTTGTGTTTCACCAAATCCAGAGACAACTGAACAATTTAGAGAACAAAGATACAGTCTATTGTAAACTTTAAATGTTTAACGTTTTCACTGTTGTATTAAAAAGTTTGTTGCACATCTTAGTGGCAAGTTAAAAGTTTAATCCTTAAGAGAAAAAAATTTTTCAAGCAGAGGTAGAAAAGACAGAAATGAAAGAAAGAAAGTACTTTTCCTCCACAGATATCTAAAAAAATAATATTGAAATAAATATTATATATATATATACCGTATATATATATATATATATATATATATATATATATATATATATAATATAATAAATATGTACATCAGAAACATAATATTTTGCAACTGATTTGTAATGTCCCATGTCTCTTGAACACACCAGTACCAAATATATATATTTTAAGGAGATTTCTGGCCTCTATAGGTCAAAAACTCTCAGCAATACACTAAAACATTTCCAAGCACTGCTCCAGAAATGTGCATGCTTTAGAATGTAAGGCCAACAAATATAATAACAGTGGGTTAACCCTAGGATACCATACATTTTTGGAAAGAACTAGAGTTGTTCAACAACAAGAGGACTACAGGTAAGATATCAACTGTCTTGCATGAACAAGATCCAAACTGCTTTCCAATATTTACAAACTATAACCTAAAAGACTATTACAGGTTGCTGAGAATTGCTCATGAACAGTTACATGGTAATGTGCCAGGGCACCCCACCACAGGCATATAGTATATAATTTCTTGATCTAATGGGAAAAATATCAAACACTTGAAAATGAATGTTAACGTCTTGCTTTTGCATTATGATAAAAAAAATGAAATAAAAGGTAATGTTTTAAATATGCAAATATGACAGTCTCAAGCAAGAACTTTTAATTACTTGTATTGCTTCCAGTAGTCCAGGCATAATCGTTTCATATACCTGAGATAAAACTGCTTACTTTGCTAATTCCTCTCTGATTTAATAGTCTGGCCAGTAGTCAACAGTAAAGCAATCCAGATATTCAAAGTAATTTTATACTGCTTTCTATCATGCACAGTAAATTAAAATGTTCCATTAACTAAACAAATTCCACATGCCATAAATCAAGCAACTCTATGTAAATCACAGTTAGTGAAAACAAAATTATAATTCCATCACATTGATTAAATAAAGGCACAGAATGGTGAAATATATCATATTTAATTGAACCAGCCTGATTATTAAATACCTGTAATTTTTGTTTTCAAGATAGCATGATACACTTATTCAAATTAACTGCCTAAAGATGTAACAATTTTGCCAACATGTACAATATTTCTATTAAAGTCCAGATTACATCAGTTTTCCTTTTGAGCATTTTTTTATATGCAAAAAAAGGGGGTCACTTGGGAGATCTGCTTTAACACTTTCAATTTCAAATTGTTTACTCCAATATTGTAAATCATAGCAACTGAGCTGATTTTAAGGTACAAGCATTTTTAGGCAATGCACAAATAAAAGTGGCAGGATTATGCAAGGGTTTGGATGCTGGGTGTAAAAGAGAGATCAGGGTCAAAAATGATTTCTGGGCAATAAGCCTGTGCGGCTGAATTAAAGGGGTTGTTCACTTTTAAATGAACTTTTAGCATGATGTAGAGTATTCTGAGACAATTTGCAATTGGGTTTCATTTGTTATTATTTAGGGTTTTTGAGTTATTTAGCTTTTTATTCAGCAGCTTTCTAGTTTGCAATTTCAGCAATCTGGTTGCTAAGATCCAAATTACCTTAGCAACCATGCACTGATTTGAATATGAGACTGGAATATTAATAGGAGGGGACTGAACAAAAAGATGAGTAATAAAATGTAGAAATGTCAATAAATGTGTAGCATTACAGAGCATTAGTTTTACATTGTATAGAAAAATTGAGCAGGCACTTCCAAGGACCAATCTTCCAGGCAAACTTTTCAATTAAAAAGTATTTTATTTATTAAAGTGCACTAGGACACAACCTAACGCGTTTCACATTGATAGGTTACTTAATCATAGACTGTGATTAAGTATCCTACTTAATCATAATAATAAATAAAATTCTTTTTAATTGAAAAGTCTGCCTGGAAGATTGGTCCTTGGAAGTGCCTGCTCAATTTCTCTATACGGCTATCCGCTCCCTTAGCTGAAGGTTCAGTGCGGTGCACCTGGACACTTTCCCTAAACCGGTGAGACTTTCACTTTGAGACCTGAAAGATTTACTGCATTTACCTACCAGTGTTCATGATCCTGAATTAGTTTTAGATTGGGCCACTGACCCTCATTTGAAAGCTGTAGTAGAAATAGAAGTAGAAATAGTATAAAATCTGAGTAGACAGGAAGATCTGAGTGTCAAATGCATCAAGAAGATATTAAAAATTTCCAAGAGATGTGTGAAAATTTTGAATGGAGGAGATACACATTAATTTGTGTAGCCATGTCTTGTCACAAAAATATATTAGCGCCAAACAAGAGCACATCCAGTTTATTTAGGTCTTTGGCTTTTGTTGATTTTGGCAATAGACAATGGTCTTAGTATTATACTGTATATAATACATTGCACAGGACACACTTTTTTTTATTCTGAGGCTGTAAGATTGTCAACATTGCATGTAATTATGTTCTGGTATAATAGTGGCAAAATACAATAAAAATGTTTTATTAATTAGAATATGAATTTCTCAGGCAAAGTCTAAACAGTAACCTTTCATGTCTGTTCTGGTAACAGACAGCCCATTGAACACTCTTGATCAATGTTTGGCAGCCACATTTACTACATCATTAAACAATAAATACATTTTAATATTTGCACTAAGGTTATATTAACTGCACACTAGCCCCAAGTTGGTATTTTCCAGTTCCAATATAAGAATTGCAACTTATTTTTAATTAACTAATATACAAAATGGCAAATGGCCAAACTGTGAAGGATGCAACAGGGAATATGTGTATTCAAAACATTTGTAGGAAAATACTGTAAAAAGAGTGTTACCAGAAAACCTGAAGTAAGCTTTGAAATACTATATATATATATATATATATATATATATATATATATATATATATATATGGGCCTATTTATAAAGAGGGCAATATATTTCAAATATTAGATGAAACAGCCAGATATTTACATGTTTATTTTGATAATTACAAGGTATTAACATGGGTAATGTGAATAGTGTTATAGGTACACTATAAAAATAAATGCATGAATTTTATATGAGACTATTCAGAATTTTTAAATAAACCCTTGTTTAGACACAGCCCACTCTATAGATCTTATACACAAGAACATGGGGCATTAAAGATACCCCCTAGCCTCTTTGTCTGCCAGTATACAGTAGACATGTCCCAAAGAAAAAGAATGCAGTCTGTACCTGTTAAATGCAAAAGTGAGGTGTTTCCAGTATTTATTAAAGGTGAAGCTTACAAACAGGTTTCAGGACTAATGTGGTGTGTATACATTGGACTACATGGTGTTAGGACGGAGCACCAGTGGGACATTTATAGGACAAGCTACACTCTGCCTCTACATGTTTAAACTACAGTGTGAAGGTTTCAGGACTAGTTCAGCCCTTCTTTTATCCCCACTAGTGGTATAATTCTCATAACCCTTCCTTAAGTCTCTCTTGCAATAAAACTATAGCACAGAAATATATATATATATATTATTATCATACGTAATCATATTGTACACAATGCTTCAATAGTAGTATAGACATCACTTTCAAGTTATGTTTGTCACAAGGTTTTGTCATAAGCTTTCCAAACTCTGATTTACTGAGGAAGTTGTCATAATGACAACCCTGATAACTGAGTTCACCAAGCAGTAATCCCCAACCAGCGGCTTATGAGAAACATGTTGCTCACCAACCCCTTTGATGCTGCTCCCAGTGGCCTCAATGCAAGTGCTTATATTTGCATTCCTGGCCTGGAGGCTAATATTGGTTGCATAAAAACAAGGTGTACTGCCAAACAGAACATCCTATAGGCTGCCAGTCCACATATGGGCTACCAAATAGCCAATCACTTTACTTATTTCACAACACCCAGGAACATTATTTATGCTTGCATTGCTGCCCATTTCTTTTTACATCTGAATGTTGCTCACGGGTAAAAAATGTAGTGGACCACGGCCTAAAGCATCTACCAAATACTACTTGACTGGATTATATAAAATTGCAGTAGCCATTAAAATACTTTCTCATTGTATCTGTTCTATGTTATCATTGTCACTTTTTCAGTTTTCATCCTATCAATTTACCTCATGTAGCACCTTGAGATTGTTCTGTGGCAAGTTTCTCATAATGCTGTAATTTTTGATAAATAGTAATTAGTGATGGGCGAATTTGTGCCGTTTTACTTCGGCCGAAAAAATTGTGAAATGTCGAAAAATTCACGAAACGGCACCGGTGTCTTGTTTTTGACACCGGCACCCGTTTTTTGAAGCCAACGCCCGTTTTTTTGACACCGATGCCCGTTTTTCTTGCTGGCGTCGCCGGAGACAAATTTTTTTTTTGACACCGGCGAACTTTCACCAGCAAATTTTCGCGCCCGTTTCATGAATTTATTCGCCAGCGGCGAATCGCGCAAATTCGCCGCAAATTCATGCCTGGCGAATAAATTTGCCCATCACTAATAGTAATGTTTAAAAGGTGGTGAACCAACAGATTTCAAAATTTGCTGAATTTTAGTATTTTTAAAGCGGATCATCCTAGCAAATTGGATAATAGTCTAAAATTGCAGTTGGTTTGTGTATTATTTGAACAGCATTAAAGATAAACATAATTATAAAAGGCCTCATTTATGAAGTACATGTTTGCAACATTTGTCACAGGTCTTTGAACTTCAGAATGGATATAAGGCTGCCTATATTCAGCAGTACTGTATTCATAAGGGGTGGGTTTGATGTTGCTCAGGTCATTCAATTAAGTACATGACTGACTGCAGAATACAATGGTGTAGAGTGCAGACTGCACAGCCTATCGCCCAGGTGCTGCAGATAAGGATAATCCTTAGCTATGCACTTTTGCTACCCTTTTCTTGCATCTGGACCCATTATGAAAGAAATGATTCACCTTTTATTTGATCATATATGGATATTGAACATCCTTAAGTTTAAATTAATTTTTATGATATCTAAACAATACAATGTTGTACTTAAAGAAAAATGAAATGCTTTAATAAAAGTGTTTGTGGTAGCTTTTTTAAAATATTTGACTGATGAAGAATTTGATTCTGTAATACAACTATATTGCGTTGCTTAGATATATATTATCCAAGCTAGAATATAAAAAGAAATCATGATTGCATTTACCAATTGGAAGTACCTAAGGAAATTGGAAGAAAAAGCTACATAACATGACCACATTGGCACTCTAGGCTATATTTGCATAGCTAATGAAGGGCAGGCAAAGGACTATTGTTATCTTCTTGAGGGAATATTACTTTGATATTTAGTGTAGCCTAAGACTAGCAATTTCCATAATCCTTTTAATGGAGCTTTTGTTTGATATTACACCTTTGTGTCTGTAATTACTATAAAATAGAATGAATTGTAGCTGGAAGAGCCTGTTTTCTCGTGTGCATATGTTACAGCCATAAAAGTAGAATAATTCAAATAATTAGTTCATATGAATGTGTTCCCATCTCATTGGTGCTCAAAATGCATTACAATTACCATAAAGCTATTTGGGGATTATATTTTAACATGAAAACTGCTTACACATTGGCATCCTCATTTAAAAGAGTACATATTAAAAAGTAGTTTAAACGGAATTGCAATATTATCCCATGAGCTAGTTCTTTCAGTGCTTTGTTAAACGACGTTGACAGGCTATGTTGGGGGAATTTGAGCTGAAACTGTCACTGGCTACATTACACTTCACTGGTAAATAAATGGAGGGAGTCAGTTTCCAATACTCCAGATACAGTATCTGTCAAAACCATTTCATTTACATAGTACTAGTAATAGGAATAAAGGATAAGAAAATAGAATTGAGGCACTATCCAATACATCAAGTCGCTTCACTTGTAATGTTTAATGGTATTAGCATTAAAACATAGTCAAATATGCTTTTCCCGTTTTTTTTCTGGAGCATTTATTGATTGTAAAACTGTAAAGTATTATGCAATTGTTAATTTACTGTAAACAGGAAAACTCTAGTTTAGGAAACAGTCTCTAAACATGTCCCTTTATTTTATCATATCCATTGAAGGCTTTTTAAGAGATACATGAATAGAGTAGCATTTTTGTTTGTTTTTTTGTGATGTATTTCTTTTCTCCTTATGCATTCGAAAAACATTATTTTTGGTATCTTTTTTTGTATTATTATAATATTCCATGACATTTTCTAAATGTATATCATTGCATTAACATATTCTTGACATATATGTTCAAATATTAATGATGTAAGTCAAATAATAACTGGGCACTCCCAGAAGGAATTCTCAAGATACAACATCCAAAAATGTGGGAGATTTTCAAATCGTTTGCTTTGTTTCGCTGCCTATGCTGACTTTGCTGGATGGAAGAGAAAATATTATATTTTATCACCTGTAATAATGACTAAATGAAAACACCACAATAATAACAATAACAGGGTTTTATATTCACAATAGATTCATTCTAACAATATTGCTGTTGTGCCTTCACTGTAATAAACTAGTAATTAATTTGAACTTAAAAGGACACTTACCCCCAAGAATGCTGAGAATTCTCTCAGTTATAGCTGTGTATGATGATGAATTGTGACTTGCAGTGGCTGATGGCTAATGCATCCACAGAAAAATAGTGACAAAGAAAATGCTAACATGCTCCTTACCACCCAGTGGTCAATAGACAGCAATGCCATCTACCTGTCACTGTTTACATGGGGTGTGTTTTGGTCCTATAATGGTACACATGGTAGAGAATTAAAATCCACAGGTGGCATCAGCTATGGTCTGCCTGGTTTCACTGCTCTTAATAATAGTACTGTCGACCCCAGCAGGAAAGCTGTTTACTGCTCAAAGCTCCAGAAGTGGAAACATTTTAGGACAGTGGTGTAACTAGTGCCACCCGGGTCCAGATGCAGGATGTGCACCTGCCCCCCTTTTTACTCACTCCCCCACCTGCTGAGCACACACAAGTATAAAATCCCCTTAATCTCCACCAGTGATATTGCTCTATTGTGACTCTAGCATGCTCCAAGGGGGTCTGTGCCTGTGTTCGATCATACTCCCTGCACCACCAGTAGTAACGCCACTGTTTTAAGTCTGTTTTTTTTTCACGTTTACTTCACTTTTATTTCGTAATGAGTCTATATATGCTTTGCATTACCAATACAGCAAACTATGCTTTAGCATAGATGACTAACACTTTGCACTATGGCACACCACTGCACAAAAAGTCAAAGCATACATTTCAGTGAAAAGAGGACTGATCATGACAGATTTAATTTTAGAGTTAGTGGGACATGGTAACCCATGTGAGGCAAATTTCTACATTCTACAAGTTATTTCCATCTGTAAATCATTGTCACCAGACCTTATATCTTGCCATGATTCTTTTTTAAGTTTGTGTCCTGAATTTTTTTTTTTTACCTTGATTTTAGTTTGCTCAATAATCTGGCTATTTTTACCTGTATGTTCCCATTTTTAACATTCCTTAATTGCTACCGTTTTCTCTAGGTTGGTCAAATTGTAACTGATTTTAATGAAATCATTTGGCCTTTGATATTGCTCATTTTGCATCAGACCATGCCATCTGGCACTTGCAGTCTTGCCTATATACATATGGAGTCCCATTTATTAAAGGTCAAATTTTAGTGGTATTTGAGCTTTTTGAAAGCATGATTAAACTCTGTTTCTCTAAAACCACAAATGCCATGAAATTTATTGAAAGATCCGATTATAAAAAGTTCAACTGAAAAAAGAATGCTGATAATTTTAGACAATTACAGTGAAAAAAATCTGAAAAAGTCTGAATGGTTTAAAAAAGATCCAATATAGGATCAGTGCAGCCCCCATTGACTTCTATGGGACCTTGAATGAAAAGTTTTGTATTGGAGTTTTTTGTGCTTTTTCACTTTATTCATCTCAATTTTTTAGAGTTTTAGCGAAATATAGAACCACAATTTTTTGGAGAATAAATACGATTTGTGAAAAATGAAAAATGAATGTTAGTAAATTGGCCCTTAGTGTTCTGCTTTCTGTTTCTCTTTCCAACGTTTTAGATGCTCATAAAATCAAGTACAATACAGATGCAGCCACTTTGGTTTGTCTGTTTGACACAGAATAACTAAACACAGATATCCCATTTATCTCATTTAACACAGAAAACTGCGTCACAACATCCCATCTAATTAAAGCATTCACCATTGTGAACAATGGAGCTTTGGTATGATAATGAAAAGGTTAAATGCATTAAATGAGTTAAGATGATTTAAGATAACACAGTTTAAGATTACCCCTGAGTCATGACGCATTTAACTCACAAATCCAAGTGGCTTCATCTGTAGATCATTTTCCAAGACTGGGGGAAGAAGTGCAAGAACGCTAATGGGCACACGAGTGCTCACTTCTTCACCCAGCCTGTCTGCACCTCATTCGCATAAAACATATCTGGCTTGAGGTGCAGACTGCAGGTTTATGAGGTGCAGATCAGCACTTTCTGTATCACCTGCCATAGGTAGTCTAAATGAAGGACATTTAGGGCATAGGTAGGGAGTTTGAGAGCCCCCCAACCCCTCACCAATGTGAATGCAGTCAGCTTCTGTATAAGCCGCAGAAGAAAATTATCCTTTCAGTCTCTAGCTCTTCACTGCCTCCAGGTAGGGCATCTTCTTGCACTTTGCCCAATGTCTTTTTCTGAATTGCTGCAGGTCTCTGTGCTCCATTTCTCAGATCAGTTTGGGAGCTGTAGGGACACTGGTTAAACAATGCATTTGTTGAAGAATTTCTCTGGCTTACATGATGAAATTAATTGATTCAATGTGTACAACAGCAAGGATTTCACTTAAATTGGGGTTGATCCCTTATTTTCTCACTCTACCCTGTTCTGTAACCAAACCTGGCAATAAAGAACCCTTTCTACAGTATGCAGATGCTGTTCCTAGATTTGACCATTTGCTAAACAAATGACTGAAACATTTTGTTTAAAACACATTTACTTACCGTATGTTACAGAGCAGTACAGCATACCTATGGACACACTTATTTTTAAATACAGTCCCCATGGAAAATACTGGTTATTTAAAAATAGAATACTGTATATTTTATAAATGAAGTAAAAATGCACAGTTACTGAAATAAAAAAAGGAAAATTGCACTTCATTAAAGCTCAGAGACCATATACTGTATAAAAAATGATAAACATAATCAATACATATCCCACTATACTGTGTATGTTCATATACACATTCACTTTTCATAAAAACAATATGTGATATATTTGCTGTCATTTAATTCCTGCGTGAAAGCCTTTTTTCTTTGCATCCTATTAGCATGCAGAATTTGTTACTGCTCTTAACTGTTATCAAGTTTTGGATCCACTTACTGATTGCAAAGAGCACAAGTCATATTCTATATTTATGTTAATAACATAGTGATCTCATTATGTTTTATGGGTTTCTAAATAAAACTTGCTTCTTAACAACTCACTACGAGGTTTTACAACCAAAGAAAATTGCAATATGCAAATAAAGAGCCATTTTAAAAAAAGCCTTCATCTGATATTAGATATCTATGCACTCTCAGCAAAATAATAAGTATAAATTGCATTGCTGAAAAAATATGATCGACAGGCTAGAGTCCCTTTGCAGGAAACAAAAGATCCTTAAAATTACAAGGAAAAATTGCAAGTATGTAAAAGTGCATAAGAAATGCCTCAATAATGCACACAGATCCGTTCATGAGTTCATTATTGCTGGATGCAAACATCACTCAGATGTATTGTGTTCCATTAAAAGCCACCCACTAGTGGATGGTGCCCTGCCTAATAGGTTTGTGTAAGCAATTGTTATGGTTACAATAACTTTTAAGATTAAGGGGCATGTTTACTAACATTGGAGATAAATATATGGAGAGATTTCTGGAGATGTTGCCCATGGCAACCAATCAGCAATTAGATTTAAACAGCTACAGCCAAGTTAGAAAACAAAAGCAAAGATCTGATTGGTTGCTATGGGCAACATCTCCAGAAATCTCTCCAGATATTTATCTCCAATGTTAGTAAACATGCCCCTAAATGGCATGTGAAAGAAGGAACCAAGGTAATTGTTTACATATACTCTATGTTAGATAAATGATAAGAAGTCAGCACTCACCAAAGAGGATCAGTGTGAATGGTGCACACCATTTGGAAATCAACAAGATTCATGTAGACAGCGCAAGTAAGGATGATGTTATAAAGCCTTTATGGTAGGTAAGGCTTGGACAACAAGACAGCTTTATGGGCAGATTTAGAGTAAACAGGAAGGCTTATTTTTTAATGCAATGAATGCAACTGTAAGGGGCACATTTACTAAGGGTTGAATATCGAGGGTTAATTAACCCTCAATTTTCGACCATTGAAGTAATATCCTTTGACTTTGAATATCGAAGTCGAAGGATTTACCGTATTTACTTAGATTGAATGATCGAAGGAAAAATCGTTCGATCGAACAATTAAATCGTTTGAATCAAACGATTCAAAGGATTTTAATCCTAGAAAACCTATGGGGACATTCCCCATAGGCTAACATTGGTGCTCGGTAGGTTTAAAGTGGCGAAGTAGGTAGTCAAAGTTTTTTTTAAAGAGACAGTACTTCAACTATCGAATGGTCGATTTTTAGTTCAAATCGTTTGTTTCGAAGTTAAAGTCGCAGTCAAAGGTCGAAGTAGCCTATTCGATGGTCGAAGTACCCAAAAATATACTTCAAAATTCGAAGTTTTTTTCATTCTAATCCTTCACTCAAGGTTAGTAAATGTGCCCCTAAGTGTGGCATACTAAAGGGTAAAAGGCCACCATTCACCTTGCAAACCTTCGCCAATGCATGCAACTGACACTATGGAACCCTGCACTTACTGCCAGTCCTGAAGAAGCAGTCATTCTTCCACTATTGAGTTGCATAAATAGCTGAGTAATTGCGCTATGGCAATAATAATGCACACTTTTTAATGCAACCCTTCCGTCAATTGTGAATTGATGTATTCTGGAATTCTTTCTGCTCTGCTTTCAAAAGCATCTGCGCACCACCCACTATAAAAAACAGAGGAACTTCAAGTCTCAGAATCCAACTGTTCTTTCCCTGTCATAATGTTTTGCATACGCAAAGTATTAACGGCTCAGTGTCAGTGCTCTCCCTATAGTAAATAAGCTGTACAAATGAAGTCTGTTTCCTTCACAAATTTTTTATGCAGTGGAAATAGGGTTATGTAATAAAAAGCACCCAGGAGCAGTTACCCATAGCAACCAATCAGCAGCATCAACTTGAAAGTTTTATAATTAAATTTAAATAAGTAATACATTTAAGACCAAGTTTCTTGGAAAGGACAACAGCGTTTTAGATAAGTGGACAACCAATCCTGGTCTCCTATCCATTTGGTAAAGAAGTTTGTGTTGTTAACTAAAAAGGTTACTTTTTCTTCAGCAGCTGGCAAAGATACTGCTCTAGATAGTGCCAGTAGCATGGTAGCATGATACCCATAGTTGTAAAAGAAAGGAGTCTATTTAGTTGACAAATGGAAAGAGTTATTATAGAAGAATTCTGCCAATGGGAAAAGGGAAAACACTTATCTTACAGGTAAGCAGAAAAACATTAAGGGGTTATTCATCAAATTCCGAATTTATCTCAATATTTTCTGCTACAAACTCCAATCAAATCCGTTCATGTTTTTTACGCTTATTTATTATTACATTTTCCCAGAAAATTAGCTTTCCGTGAAAAAATCTGATTTTCACTATTTTTTCTGATTTTTTCATCCGATTTTCACAAATTTCACGAAATTTTCAGAATTTCAACCCAAAAAATCTGACAGCTTCGAGGTATTGCAAAAAACCCAGCTCACATCAAAAATTCATTAGGACTTCTCCTATTGACTAATATGCAACCTAGACAGGTCTGAGATGCTGGATTTTCAGATTCTGACTTTTCCATCCTCAGAGTTTAAAAAATTCTGAAAAATTTGTGATTTTTTAAAAGCCAGATTTTATAAAAAATGTTCGTGATTTTGGCATTCGGAGTTTAGTAAATAACCCCCTTAATGTATCGTTCAAGAGTCTGGTAGATAAGGCTGTAGATGAGGAAAGCTTAATATTCAGTCCTTGACAGAGGAATTTCCAAAATTAAGAGGTAAAAAGTGAGCCTCAGTCTGAAATACTTTAGTTTGGTTACCAATGAATTAAAAACGGTTCAGCGTTTAATCTTGCCAAGCCAAAAGAAGTATTGTTTAAGCAAGTCTTGAGTTTTTATAACTCCAGGGTGCATGAAAAGGTTATATTTGTGCATAAACTTAAGGACTTGTAGTTGAGTAGGAGAGGGATTTAAGATCTTGCCATGAACCAGTAAGGATCCTTTGTGTGAGTGGAGTCCATTGACTTCAGTAAATTAATTCTTTGACTCTTTCTGGATCTTTGATAAAAGTTTGCTTTTGGCCTTAAAAGGTAAAATGAAAGTTTATCCTGAAAAAGAGTCCATCTGGTTTACCATAGTCTGAGTGTTTTGTCAGAACAAAGATACTCTAGATTGTTATTATCTGAATAAAGATAAATGGGGTGAGAAATACCTTCTAAAAGGTGTTAACATCAAAAGCTCACTTATTAGCTAGCAGCTCCTGATCTCCAACCTCATCATCATCATCATCGTCATCATCATTTATTTATATAGCGTTGTCAAGATACGCAGTGCTTTACTGCAGTTATAGCAAACAGGGAATAAATGGTGGATAACAGACAAGGCTTACAGAATACAATAGGGTTTACAAACTAAAAGGTTAGGGTACAATTGAGACATTAGGATTGTATAAACAATTTTTTTTGATACAGCAATGTTTAATTAAGGTAAATCGAATAGGCCTCTTTAAACAGATGGGTCTTTAAGGAGCGCGTGAAAGTTTGGAAGGAAGGAGAAAGTCTGACAGCTTGTGGCAGAGAGTTCCAGAGAAAAGCAGAAGCCCGAGAGAAGTCTTGTAGACGAGAATGGGCAGAAGTGACCAGAGGAGAAGTGAGGCGAAGATCAGAAGCAGAGCGTAGGTTTCGTGAAGGAGTGTATTTGGAGATTAGAGATGAAATATAGGGAGGGGTTTCCTTATTAAGGGCCTTGAATGTGAGTGTAAGTAATTTGAATTTGATTCTAGAAGAGATTGGGAGCCAGTAAAGGGACATACATATGGGAGCAGCTGATGTTGAGCGGCGAGCTAGATGAATGAGTCTAGCGGCCGCGTTTAGAATAGATTGGAGTTGTGAAAGGTGACTTGTTGGAATACCTGTGAGGAATAAGTTGCAGTAATCAAGGTGGGAGATGATGAGAGACTGAATCAGTGTTTTAGTTGATTCTGAACTGAGATAGGGTCGTATTCGAGCAATGTTGCACAGTTGAATACGGCAAGATTTTGCAAGTGTTTGAATGTGTGGTGAAAAAGACAGATGAGAGTCTAAGATGACTCCTAGGCAGCGTGCCTGTGTGGTGGAATGAAAGGTGGTGTTGTTTACGGTGAGTGATATCTGAGGGACAGGGGAAGATCTTGGAGGAAATATGATGAGTTCTGTTTTAGAAAGGTTCAGTTTCAGGTGGCGCTGTGACATCCAGGAGGAGACAGCAGAGAGACAGTCTGTGACTTGGGAAAGGACAGAATTAGAAAGATCAGGAGTAGACAAGTAGAGTTGGGTGTCATCAGCATAAAGGTGATACTGAAGTCCAAATGACTGAATTAGTTTTCCTAGTGAAGTTGTATAGAGCGAGAACAGCAGGGGGCCAAGAACAGAGCCTTGAGGAACTCCAACAGAGAGTGGGAAAGTAGTAGAAGTAGCGTTAGAGAAGGAAACTTTAAAGGAGCGGTCAGACAGATAAGATGTAAACCATGAAAGAGCAGTGTCCCGAATGCCAGATGAGTGTAGAATGTCAAGGAGGAGTGTGTGGTCAACTGTATCAAAGGCTGCAGAGAGATCTAGAAGGATTAGAATGGAATAATGACCTTTAAACTTTGCCAATAGAAGATCATTGGTTACTTTGGTGACTGCAGTTTCAGTCGAGTGTGATGGGCGGAAGCCAGATTGCAAGGGGTATCATAAATTCTTTTGTACAAGGAACTTGTAAAAGAATGCAGTAGGATGGAGTTGACCTGATAGAACTACTCTTAGCTATAGAACAGCCCCAATGACTACTTCATTGGTGGAGACCAATCCAGAATAGCTGAGATAGCCAATTACTGCTTGTTCAAGGAAGTCTCGAAACGGTTTTGACAGAGAGAAGAAATTCTGCAGATGCATTGCAAAGACCAAAAGGCATTACCAAATGTCAATATCTAGATCTAAAGGCTGTTTTACTCTCGTTGATCTAGTTGTGAGCAGATCATAGTCTCTGAAATAATTCAGGAACTAACAGCAAGGGATAATAGTATTATTTAGCAATTGTTTAGTTCCAAATAGTTAATCCAAGTTCAGAGGGAGTGATTTGAGTGTAATCAAACATATGCACTTTATATCATTCAGTTAACAGAACATTTCTACCACTAATTAGCACTATAAATTAAAATATCAAAGACAAATAATATCTTTAAGAAGAGGGATATTTTGGTTGTTAGTATCCTTTTAATGGAAACTTTTCTGGTACTTTTGAAAGCTCTGGTACTTTTTAAAGTTAATTAATCACTCAGTCACATATATTTTATCTATGGTAATGAATATTTGAATATTGTATAAATATATTATAATATTGCTTTATGTTAAAGTATAAGTATATAACTGATCATGACTAGTTATGCATTTTTCAGCTTTACAGCCTTTTTCACATATATTACAGATGAGAAACCCAATAGGCATTTATTTATTTATATTCCCACGCTGAAGTTATTTTCCACAACTCATTTGCAGTATTGATAGTGCTTTTCATTTTTCTCCTTTTAAAGACCTGAAGTTGACTGGCATTAACTTTTACAAGATGAAAACCCAATATACTCTTTAAATAGCTTTATTTTATCATGTAAAATTCTGAAGGTCAAATACTCCTCTTTTTAACTTGCTACTCAACCTATTATTTATAGAATAGGCTGTGTCAAACGTGAATTTGATTAAATCTGTGAAGTGATGAAGTTAGCAAATAAAACCAAGCAGTCACAAATCAACTTTTCTTGCAAACATCTATGTAAAATATTTCTATCATAAATTTTCTTGACCGCACTGCTTCTCCTTTCTATAGTAAAGCTTTTTTTAAAATGCATTTGTTATTCATAAACTGTATTGGCACTTTCTATTTGCAATATATTATGTTCAGCGAGTGTAAAGTAAAGAAACTACTTGACCCAATGACATTAAACACTTTAGTATAGTTTAAGTGATTTGGTTGTAATCCACGTGATTTGCTTGCTGTCTCCTAAAATAAATCTGTACAGAACTAAAGCAGTGTCACTAATGAATGGGGATGCACTAAGGTCAAAGATTAGCAGTGTGTTTTATCCAATATCTTTTGCTATTCAAAAGCAATCACTTGTTTATAATAAATATAAAATTTTTGCTTGTCTGATTTGAATAAGACTTTTCATGTATAAAATCCTGCAAGTACACAAGAGCCTCACTTCCTGTGGCTCAAGGCTGTTCTATAATAATGAGAATGGTGTACCGTAAGAAATCTATTTTTAAATGTCTCTAAAATATTTAACAAATAAAAATATTTGTAAATTGTAATAAATGTTTATAAAGCTTCCTTGTTATAGTTACATCTGTATGAATACCATTCATGTGCACTACTGTGCCTGTCTATCTTTTTTCTGAATTGTGGCTTGCAAATGAACTGAATGGTCTTTGCGTAGGCAAGGCCACTATGCATGGTGGTTGTGTGCACATATAGCATTGAAAATATAAATTGCAGTTTTTGCAAACTGTTTAGCATATATTTCTCAATGCCAACAAAGCTGTGGTGTAAATCAAACACAGAAAAATGCTTGTGTGCACATGAATATTTTTGATTATGCCATATTTAAAAAGCTCTTATGGTGTGAATAAATATTTGCAGTTATGCTTGCCTATGAAATACACCAATCTTGGCAAGCTTTTAAATATAAACACACGCAGAGCTTGTGCAAATAACTTAGCGCTGTGCTCTGTTAATAAATGACTCCTGCTGTATTCATTAATACATTAATACATTTATATGATCTGTTCTAAACCAGTAGTATGGGAATAAAGCTAGAACTTCAACATATTCTTACCTTTATACCAATTAAATTAAAGGTGCTTTCTCAGTTTTGATGGCTGTATTTTAAGGAAACATATTTCAACACTTTTTGGGTAATTTAATTAAAATCAAGTTTGCACCAGATCTAGAATCCTTATATATATGAATAACTTAAGTTGTTGTACAAATAAATGTGAATATACTCAATTCGACAACTTTTTTTCGAATATACTCAATTCGACAATTTTTTAGTTTAATGCCTAATATTCGATAGAATGGTTCCGACCCAAATATTCTAATTATATTCAATTTGTATTCAATTCATACGAATTGAGTTTTTCTTGAATGTCAATTGTCATCACCAAATGGCTCAACAGACCTCTGCCATTGACTTGCTCAGCAGGTTTTAAGTGGTGAATATTCAAATTAGGACTGTTTCCACGGTTGAGATATGATAAATCTCACATTCAAATTTATATTTGAACTAGACATTAAGCCTGTTAAATTAACGGGCGCTAGAACATATGCAGTCAAACATTTATAAAAACAGAATTGTTCACTTCTCTGTGTTTCAGATACTTCCTGCCCCCCTGTGCATGCACCTATGTTTTCTGGTGCTGCAGTGCGTGATAGTCTGAAGTGCCAGCTTCTTGAAACACATGTAAGGTGATCTGCTTCACTTGGTGAAGGTTTGGAGTTCGACACCAATTATAGGTGCCTAAGTAATAAGTCTACAAAGGAGGGTGTTGTAGCGCCCATTAATTTAACAGGCTTAATGTCTAGTTTTGTTAATAACATCATTTGTGTGTGCCTCTACTGTTTACCAGATGGAGTAATAGCTATTTGTCCTAAATTCAGCACTATTTGTTTTTATTTACTTTCCTGAATGGTTACACATTTTCTTTAAAAGCAACACAAATAGGGACTTCCCCAGCAGTCAGTAGGGGGTTAAGAGAAGCTGCAGACCTGATTGACTCTCCCCTGGTCCTATTACTTAACTAAAATTAGTGTTAGTGGAGCAGAACTCCTGTACCGGGCAGGACTACACTTCCCAGCAGCCCCCTCACCGGCTCAGTGGGCGAAGGGACGCTGGGAATTGTAGTTTGGCAACAGCTGGAGTGGGGAAAGGTTCCCTTCCCCTTGTGTCTCGCTTGTTATCGCCAGTTGAGTTGTGTCACACTTGTAACACCCCTCCCTCCCTCCATTTTCCCAGCCTGTCTCGGCTGATCGGACACTTACCGAACTGCTTGTCGGCCGAGACACGGAGATAATGAGGGAAGCAGAGAAGCAGCAGCGCAGCGATACACATGGATCCCATAGTCCCGGCTAATCCATCAGCCTGAGCAGCTGCGCCGGGGAGACATGTGGCTGCTGCAGCGGGGAGACAAATACATGGAATGCCCATGTAGCCCCGCTGTCTCCTGTACTTCTTCTAACAATCGGCTCTTAGCCGGCAGGCTGCAAACAGCAGACGGTGTAATGTCGTGCGCACTCTGCAATCCACTGATCATGTCTGCTGTTTGCAGCCTGCCGGCTGAGAGCCGATTGTTAGAAGAAGTACAGGAGACAGAAGATAAGAGCGGCCCACATTTTCCCTTAAGACAGATTGAATAATAAGACGGTCCGTGGGGCACATGTGAAGTAGCGCAAGGGACTGGACGCAGAGACACTTGAACTTTATTATATAGGATAGAGGGATTAAAATTTGAATGTGTGAATTCTGAAATTCGAGAATTCAAATTTGAATTTACTATTCGACCCTTGATAAATCTGCCCCCTAGTCTTCCACTTCAAGACAAATCTTTTTTAGTATTAAATAACTACAGACCATTGTGTTCTGAAGTCATGAGTTATACATCATAATGCATCACAATGCAGTCTGTATATGCCAATAGTGATTGGTTTCAAAGGATGTATTAAATGCAACCATTTATCTCATTGTGCACTGAGATGACTTAAATCAGTGTGATTGATAGGACATAAAGAAATGTCCTTGATATGTGATGAACAGTTAGAGAGAACCTCTTTCCTGAATAGTTCAGGATTTGAGTTAATGTAGTTCAAACCCATTTTGTAACAAGAAACTGTTGGTTTCTATCCATACGCAATACTTAATTATTTTGATTTTCAAACTAGCCATATTAAGCTTTATTAAAATGTGGTTGTAAGCTTGGATATTTAGACTGTGCATCCTTTTAGTTTCTTCATTTTTAGTGCCATTTTAAAATGACTTTTCACTAAAAAAAAGTTTTTGTTTTGCTGGCCTCCTCATATTTTGGATGTAAATGTCCCAAGCTTTTCTCATGACCTGTAAAGAGAAATACCATAACACTATACAAGTGTAAGTGCTCAACTGTACCAAGAACAATGTTGAAGGATAAAGTCACCCATTGAAGTTTTCATTTTTCTTTTTGATTCATATTGATAATGCCAGTTTTCTAGTGTATTAGAGTGAGAAAAAAAGTCTCCCATAGACTTAGACGACAATATAATTTGCTACAGTCACCCATAGATTCTAATATATTTTGCTACAAAAAAGTTGCCCATAGACTCTAATATATTTTGCTACAAAAAAGTCACCCATTTGAGTTTAGCAACATTTTTGGGAAATGGGGCAGTTCTAGCTATTACTAACAGCAATTTGTATAACATACAACTTAAAAAACACTGTAAAATAATATTAACATACAACTCAAAAACCACTGCCATTCTTTAATTTATGTATATTTGAAAGTGGATGAGGATTACTTTATCTTTCATTAGGCAAAAAGTGAGAGCTGTTCTAGTTTTGCTTAAATTCTCAAACTCTCTCCTATGTTGAAAGTATATAGGGGTCATGTATTTTAAATAGGCAGTACAAAGTATAAAAAACAGGTGCAATGTGGCTTTTTGCATTTTG
Source organism: Xenopus petersii (assembly GCA_038501925.1). Taxonomy (NCBI): domain Eukaryota; kingdom Metazoa; phylum Chordata; class Amphibia; order Anura; family Pipidae; genus Xenopus; species Xenopus petersii. The sequence continues at coordinate 139,929,976 of CM076672.1, forward strand.
CACACTGCCTTCTTTGGATGTAGAATTGATACAGGCCTCTGACCTGTTGCTATACATACCAGTACAACAGTGGTGGGTGGGGAGGGTCACTTAGATATGTTCCATACCCTTACTTGTGCAATATTCAGTTATGCAAGTTAGGGAGCAGCAGAGGACGCAGGTTGTACCAGGGCCCTGTCCTTATCACCTGACCCATGACATCTCTACTGTTGCTTTTATATAAAAATATTAACAATACATCAGAGTACAATTGTGGTGCTATACTAAAAAACAATTATACTATAAATGCCTTCAGATTTGAAATAGATACTACATTAGAAATATATATGACATTATAAACTTGAATTGTTTAGAATATGTAATGTTCTATTAGAATGTGTGTGTGTGTTACTGTATATTTGGAAGATGTATTTTTAAAAATGGCATTTTAAATTCAGATGTATTAAGATATGCAGTCATCTTTAATGTTATTCCTCAGATGAATGTTTTAATTTACGTCTGCCTTTTTCGTGTGCTGGGAAAAAATGTTGTAAGGTCAGGGTTGTTTCTGAAATACAAGATCAATAGTGGAGATAATCGTGCAATACCTCTGAGTTTTGTCATGTCTGACCTTGAAGCAGTGGATTATTGCTCAATATATGATGGAGAAATGTTTCATCTTCCTGAGTATGTTTGACTAATTTAAATGAATAAACCACAGCTTCCATTGCAGACATAACACAGACAAGGAAATACAGAAAGCAAATAGGTGTCACAAACACATAAACAAAGCTATAAATTGAAATATTAACCTTTTCACTTCTGAAATACATATTTCTGGTTTCTTTTTCTTATGGTATATATTTTTATGATTTAAAAGGGTCCCCTACCCAAAAACTGTTTTTGACATAGTAAAAGTAAATGGAATTCAAAGTAAATTTTCAGTGTACTTTAATGACATTTTCCAGTGGTTTTAAAGTTATTTGTAAAAATAATTGCATCCATTTTTTTGTCTAGTTTTAACTCTTAGACATGCAGGAGAACTGACTTCTGCTACATTGTTTTATTCAGTAGACTTCTACTTCTACTATGTTCTAAGCCAGAACCAATAGTGCAGATAACAGAAACAACCAGACACACTGCTTTTAATAATAATTACATTTACAAATAACTATAAAATCACTAATAATATGTAATAAGAATATATAAATGAGTTGCTTATGATTATGTTTTATTTCACTGTGCAGAAAAGAAACATTTTGGGGTGAAGATCCTGTTTACAAATTTCTGTAACTGAATAACTGAGCTAGTTTCAGTTTTCAGTTGGTCTTTGTTCTTATTATTTAGTTAGAAATTTCTAAACCGAAATTCCTTTCAACTTTTAACTTTTCCATGCTGTCAAATTTATTCTTGCATACCTGTTACTAGCATAACATGATGTTGTTAAACTGATTTATAACCCAGTTCTACATCATTTCATAATGACATCCAGAGTTGTAAGTGGGGTCAGGAGTCAAGACTCCTCTCGTCTCTCTCTTCAACGTGACCCTCCCACTGATAGATTTCTTAAGTTATACATGTCTAATCAACCTCTTTAAAGGTCAATGTTTATAAATATACATTTAATGTGTGAAGGTTTTGTTGCAATGACATCCCATAGAGACTGCCCTCACACCTAACTAATGACTTGCCATCTGAAAAAAACACTCCTTGGTATCAATACTGATCCCTTGGCAACTTTTGACATTTTCTTGGCCTTCATGCCACTGTGCTGTCCAGGTTTTTCTCTTTCATGTACATTTTAAAAATAATTTAGTTTCCTTTTTTCAAGCAAAAGTATGTTAAAATAGGAGGGGCTTTGTTGTTCTTAGAACGGGTGTAGCCTCCTTTGTGGGGACACCACTAGGACTTTCCCCTTTATTTACAAACTCCTACAGGCTAGAAGGACCTCTGTTCTTTCCTCTATGTTCTTTCTTTTTTTACTATCCCCTATTCTTTTTCCCTCTCTCTTTATTCTGGGGCATAGCACCTGGATCTGTAAGACCTCCATTCTCTAAAGTAATTTTCATATTACAATATTAAGTTATATAGAGGAATGTCTTGAATGTAAGCCCTGCCCTTCTTTTTCTTTCTTATACTACATTATTATTGTGTGTTTTCTAACTTGTTCAATTTAAAACATTTTAAATAAACTTAGGTGGGTATATTTTTGTATTTGCAGGTTTGTAAAGGTTTTAAATGGCGATTCAAGGCAAAAATTGCAGAAAATCAATCTCGGTTCATACAGGAGACATCACTGAAGGCACTGATGATTAAATATGCTGTAAGCCAGCAGTGAAAGAAGCACATTTCAATTTAGTTACCTGATAAATGTGGTTGGCTGCATTCCTAGGGAGAACTTTTTTCCTGTTGTTGGTTCCAATGTCCATTTTTAACCTATAGCCAATGCTGGACATCAACCAGATTGGTGATAATACAACAATGCCACCTAATCTGGAAAACCCAACCACTTCTGACTGTAACATGCCCAAAGCATGATGAATAATGTAATTTCTCCCTGAAATTTGCTAGAATATTAAATTAGTTTTCATATAAGGTGGAATTCGGTGATACCCATGTCATTTATATGGTCTACATAATTCATGCTTTAATTCATGCATAATAACATTTTAATTTATGTTGACGTGTTGTGGGATTATAATTGCACCATAGACTGTTTGAAGTCAGAAAGGGGTTGTAATTTACTAAAGAACTATTTTAATATTTGAAGGAAATAGTGAAAAGACTATGTTACATCTGGTAATTAATTACCTGAGTTTGCCATAGCTTTCATCTATTCACCACTTAAATTATGGCTATTCCTGTCAGAATTCCTATTTAATATAACCATCCTGCACACATGTTGCCAGTAAAATTCAAATTAATCATCTTATTTCACACCCTGTCTATTGTAACACTGCTAATTGGGCTTCTATGCCACAGACTGTCCACTCAGATTCTTGATGAGAAGCACATACACTCAAAAACTACCAACCATCCACGTTTTGACATTCACCACACAGGCTAAAAAAATTTGCACTAAACTTGAAATTTTAGATATTTTATACCCTTCTTTCAAAGTGTTGTCCTCACTCTTCCTACTTTACAAAAAATATTCAAATCTCTTTTTTATTACCGCTTTGCATGCATAGCTTTACGATTCAAGGCACTGCTCATTATCTGTAATATTATTAGAGATTTTGATTCATATATATATATAATATAATTCTTATAATAATACGCATAAGAAGATACTATAAACCTTGGCCATTAACAGTTCCCAGTCTGACAAAATTAGTGGCAGATGCAGACCAACTGCCACTGAAAAGGTTAGAAGAGACAAGGTTAATTAATGTTGCTGCTATGTTGAACAGAAACGAATGTGTCCAGCTGGCTGCCTACAATTTCTGAATGATTTGAATTAACATAATAAAACATCAATAAACTTTTCTGAAATTGTTCTCCTCTTTTCCTAAAATGGCTGTGCTCTAGGCAGGCGACTCTGTCTACCACTAATTTTGTCTCTGCCATTAGCCTCTTAGAATATTGAAAAAACTTGGTCTGTATATAAGTCTTGGACACTCTAATTATAGTGGAAATGTGCCGCCAACATGTAGAAGCTGTTAAAAGGAGCCATGGTCTTACTTAAAATTGTTTCTTTCAGGAGAAACAATATTTTTACCATAGACACTTTCTACTTAAAACCACTAGTATTATTTTATTAATCTGGAACTGGATAGTTTAACAGTGTTTTATTAATGAAAGATGAGCAAACACCACATTTTACTGGAATAGTGAGTTGGGGTTTATGTGAGCAAGAAAGCAAATTCACAGTATGTTACAGTATATACTCTGGAAATTCTTCTTTGACAATACTTGGCATATACCTACCAGCAATATCTACAGTATCTTAAATACTGTATTTATCACTGTTTCTCCAACCTATAGAAAACCCGTTGGTAGAATATTTTTCTTATGCCTTAGTTACCTTTTCCTCCCAAGCCTTTATGCTCAAACTCGCCAAGCTCTTTTGTGCTTCGTACTCTTTCACTTCAAACTTCAAATAACTCTTGTTACAAAACTGTAATATTACGAAGTTGTTATATGCTTTCTCTACTTGAAAAGCAAAAATATATTGTTGAAAAAAACCAAGTTATTTGAAGTTGAGTCCTTATAGGAAATCTACATACAACATGTTTTCATAGACAACTACCTTGGACCTGAGAAAGTATACAGTATACCTATAGATGTGACAATATAAAAACTACTGGAGAGATCTAATTGATAAGGAAGGTTTAAGAAATAATATCTACCATAAAAACCAAGTTAATGGCTGCAGGAGGCACCAACGATGTAAACAATGCAAAAATGTTATTTAAACTAAATTTAATAGAGCAACTGTTGTTTTATTCTTCTACCACATACAACCCGATGGGATGGGATATAGTGTTGGTGGGGAAAGCCCTTACTGTATGTCATACATTGTGTAATATATTAAACAAAGTAGTTGCATTTAGTGATGGGCGAATTTATTCGCCAGGCGCAAATTAGCGGCGATTTCCCACGATTCGTCACCGGTGAATAAATTAGCGAAACTGCAGTGAAAATTCACTGCCATCAAAATAAAATGGACACCGGCGCATTTTCATTTTTTTCAAAAACGAGACGCCGGTGCCGTTTTGTGAATTTTTAGCCATTTGGCGAATTTCGCTGGAAATTCACAAATTTTTCAGCGAAGCGAAACGGCCAAATTCGCCCATCACTAGTTGCATTTACTAAGAAAAATGTTTTTCAAAATGTCAGCCTATGATGTCAATTTTACTTCGTCATCCCCTAAAAGGAATATATTCTTTAAATATGACTTAAACATAGTGCTACAACTTTGTACTTAATGTTTCAAATGCACTGCAGTGTATGTAACGCATCAATGAAAATAGAGATACATGTGTATAGCAAGCCATTCCTTGATTCAAGGATTTTGTAACAATATAAACACATTCTGCATAATGATAAAAGAAGAAACAAAAATAGGAAAGCAAGAAAATAAAAAGCTATGCTAGCTAATGTAAATTGTTTCTTTTCCCCACAATTTCACCTATGAACTAGTGACAATTTTCAAACAGGAAAAGTAAGTGTAATATGTATATCAGACTTTCACATCCAATCCAAAAGTAAATTAATAATGGTCAATACCTGCTCTAGGCAAATAAAAGTTTATGAATTGCCAACAAGTCAACAGTATATTTAAAACATAGCAATTGATCATTGTTGCTGGCCTCTGTATGCCAATCCTCTGAGTCCACTCACTGAGGCACATTATTGCAATTCTTGTAGACTTATGAAAAATATATAACACCAAATCTTTTGTCATGGTGCTCACTCCAGTACTCAAACCCATCATAAATAGTATCAATGCCATTCCTAGTAGACAACTCTTCATACAGTGACTGGAATCTACAAAGAAGGTATGGTTAGGTTTTGGTATGCCCTCATTATTGGGGATTACTATAATGTATAAGAAAATAGAGAAAGTTTAAAATGTATGTGGTGTGACATGCCCCTCTCCTGCACATGCACTTTTTGAGATGATTAGCATTTGGTAGGTGAGTGTAGGATTTGGAGCTCAGAGACAGGGACACCAAGGCTTTGGATCAAATGCAGGTTCAATAGGCACTAGGCATTGCCAAAAAAAGGCAACTGAAAACACAGTTCAGCAACTTCAACAACTTTAATGCAAAACATGCAGGGTTTCCCCCCCATGGGCTCTCACCACCAAGGGAAACTCTCATCCTCTGGAACTTCAGAGCTTTCTGACTTATTACTCAGCCCTGCTGGCTTTGCCTCCTGGGACTCAGGCTCGCTAGCCTATGCCAGTCCCTTCTCCCCTCCAGGGATTTAGGCTCACCAGTCTCTGCAACGCTCTTGCTGGCAGCAAGACCCCTTCTGCCAGGCACTGTCTCATCCAGCAGAACCACACTGCCCTTCACTCTAGGAGGTGCCCAGAGAGCCCTGAGGTATGGGAACACAGCCCTTCAGGTAGCTCCTTCTCTCAGCTGCCACTTGATTGCTTGGTTGAGAGGGAATATTAACCCTACATGAGCTGGGTATCCCTTTGCAACACCTATCATGCAGTTTAATGTGTAAAGAGAAGGAAAGCCGTTTACCACTTGGGGGTGCCAAATGTTAGGCACCCCCAAGTGAATGTATTTACTTACCTGAAACCCTGTTAGTAAAATATCAGATGGGGAAAATTAAGTTTTATGCATTGACACATTCACAATCTCCTCATTGATACACTGGGCTTTCCACTGACAATACTTATGCAAGATAAGAGCGTTGATAGTTAAGATGTGATAGTTGAATTTTGGCTCCACTTTGAGGACCTTTCTCAGGACACACATACATATTGTAGTGACCAAGAAAATGGGGAGTTTTCCCTTTAATTTCTGGAAGCTGTCATGTTCTGGAAGGGTCAGGCAAGCCAGACAATCCATTCCAGGGATCCAGTTTGCATATTGGAGCTCTCTTTCCACAGGAAGGCTGTCCTGTGGAAAGGTGTTTAATTGTAATGAGAGTGTTAGGAAGGTCTATCTAAGCAGGGTACATAACATGAAGGTTACCTGTCTGTGTTAGGAACTCCCAGAGAGACTGGGGATGCTACCTGCCACTGCAAGGAGCAGAGGGAGACATGACTAGGTGATTGAGAGTCTAAACTGATTGAGTAACAAATAAAAAAACAAACAAATGCAAAAAGTATTATAGAAGTGATACCTATATTGGCTAACAATAAAAATACGCTTTGGTTTTTGTTTGTTTTTTATTTGTTATTTTTGCTACTGCTAACACAGTACCACAGTTTTTGTTTTGTGCTAAACTGATTGAGGAAAGCCAGAAGATGAGACAGGCCCGAGGCTGGTGAGCTAGTATCCAAGGAGGAAAGAGCGAGAATGGCTTCGTGAGAAACCCGAATGTTCCAGAGTGTGGAAGCCAACCTATATGGTAAGAACACCAGAGTGGGGAAACGTCTTGAATGCGTGCTGTTGAAATGTTAATGAACTCTGTCCCTGTTACCTTTATGTTGGGGAGAGTTTGCCAAAATAAACCTCTGTTTTTGCCTGAAGGCATGGTGTCTCTGTCTTTGTGCTCTTGATTCTACACTTACCTGCCTACCATAACTAATGCCTCTGAAAACTGTGTGTACAGGTAGCCAGCTTGTCACAACATATATATTAGGGATGCACTGAATCCAGGATTTGGGTTGGGGTTTGGTCAGGAGTTGTTCTATATATATATATATATATATATATATATATATATATATATATATATATATATATATATATATATATATATATATATATAGTAATGAAAAATGGAATAATAATGAATAATGTTATTTTGACCTAGGAGTGTTTGCTTTGTATGGCTAAAACTGCTAATCTTATTTCTAAGGGGCAGATTCACGAATTTCAGGTGAAGGATTCAAATAAAAAAAAATTCGAATTACGAAGTATTTTTTGGGTACTTCGACCATCGAATTGGTTAAATTCGATCGAATTCGATCGAATTCGAACGATTCGAACGATTAGAAGTAAAAATCGTTTGACTATTCGACCATTCAATAGTCGAAGTACTGTCCCTTTAAAAAAAACTTCGACCCCCTACTTCGGCAGCTAAAAGCTACCGAAGTCAATGTTAGCCTATGGGGAAGGTCCCCATAGGCTTGCCTGTGATTTTTTGATCAAAGGATTTTCGTTCGATCGTTGGATTAAAATCATTCGAATCGTTCGATTCGAAGGATTTAATCGTTCGATCGAACGAAAAATCCTTTGATCGATCGATCGCAGGATTTGCGCAAAATCGTTCGACTTCGATATTCGAAGTCGTACGATTTTAGTTCCCAGTCGAATATCGAGGGTTAATTAACCCTCGATATTCGACCCTTCGTGAATCGGCCCCTAAGACTTTCAGTTTGTTTTTTCTACCTGGCTCTTTTTTTATCAGTACAGCAGGAAAAGAATGACAAATTTATTTCTGGTTGGAAAAAGTGCCTACAATTTGCTATGTTCAGACCATAAGGTGCTTTTAAATGCAACAATGAACACATACAAAATAGGTCAGCTGCTTAATGCTTTAGTTGTCTGTATTTTTATTTCTACAGTATGACTTTTCTAAAGTTCAAGGGCTTGTTTTCTGGATATCACTTTTATTCCTGAAAGTCTTTGCTTTTTTTAATATTCAGTGTGTCCCAGATATGCTTACATTATACAGGCAAAATCTGTGTTGATGTGCTTAAAATAAAAGATAGCTGAACACAGAAAAAGGTTTATGCTTCCAGTTTAGTTAAATTGATTTGCAAACTGGAAAACATCTAATTTGTTTAGCTTAGGTCCTAAACACAATTTTATTTTGTTTGCATTATAATTTTACTATAACATTTTGTCATCTGTGCAGTGGTAAATCTAATAAAATAATGAAATGAAATGCAGATGGTTAAAATAGATGAATAAACTTCAAATAAACATTGTAAATCAAATTATTTGCAAAACAGCAGTTATGAGCACACATTGGGGCATATTCATAAAGGCAGTGTAAAAACCTAACACCTAACACCATGATTTTCCTATCCTGTACTAGTTCATTTTGTCCACCAAGGTGAACTAGTACAGCGGTTGCTCCATTTGCATCCAGGTCAATGATTCTTCCACTCCTTCTTTTACTAAAATGGGTAAGCCTCATCACTATCAACTCTGCTCCACATGATTGTTAAGCAAACTTGCACATGATTTGAATAAAATAGGAATATGTAAGTAGCATGTTTGACAAAAAAACATAAAACCCAGTGTCCATATGGGCATGTTTGATCCTACCTAGGCTGTATGAAGTTGGTGGCCAAACAGTTTTCTTGCATTCCTTTTATATTTACAAGTTTATTAGTTGCAAAGAAGGGTGGTTTTGGGAGCACTCCAAAGTAAAAATATATGTAAATACAATGGAAGTGCTACTGATCTGACCAAATGATCTAAAAACATATAGAAAAAGGGGGATTGATCAAATGCAAATTCCCTGGTCCCCTGTCTAACAAGTAATCCAGAATATATGCAAATGCATGTATTTACAAAAACAGGGGTTATTAGTTACAAAGTTATGATCATAAAATTGGTAAGCCACCATACCACATCAAGGTAAACCCCAAATGGTGGTCCCTTACTATTTGCCTCTGGTCATAGTATTGAAGACTGGCACCTTCCGTTTCGCCGCCCATGAATGTTTTCATGAAACTGCAGAGAAAAACAAAAAAAAAATGTTGCGTGCCAAAATTGGTGCCTGCATAAAAATTGCCGCAGTCATAAAAATTTGCTGTGTCGAAATTATTCAGTTGCCAATTGACTTTAATACATTTGGACAAAATAGTAGTGCGTATAAGAATTGTTGCTCGAAAACTTTTCTGTTCCGCTAGTTTTTTCACAGATTCGCCCATCACTATTTATATCTAATAATGCTAGTTTTTGTAAATACATGTACTTGCATAGATACTAAATTGCTTGTGAGACAGGGGACCAAGGAATGTGATTCCCCTTCTTTTTCTCTATGTTTATTTGTAGACTTTAGGCATGGTCCCTGATCCCATACCTGCATTTATATTTAGATAAACAGAGATCTTATATATGTCATGCTTTTGACTGTTACTGGAATCTTAGATATAGATCTACAATTATCTGGTTGTCTACAGTAGAATGTTTTTATAAATACAGAGATGGAAAAGAATTTATTGAAGCCTCAAGAACAGACACAATCACCTTTTTTCTACATATTGAATGTGTGTGCAGACCCTTCAGTAATATCTGCTATATCTGTATATACAGTACCACAATTTCTTCTCCTTTTCTTAATTGCTGGCATTTTGTGAAGAAGCTAATACCTTACTTGTGTAAACACTCAGATACCTCTTCAGGTCATGTTACTGCTTTGGTAATTCTGCTGTCACTTGCCTTTTTTTTCAGATAAATATGGACCCTGCACATCTCCCATATGGATCAGAAAACTTAAAAAAAAGTCTTTGCATTAGTAGCAGCTATAAGACTCTACTCTAACAGCACCTTAATATTCAAATACTCATTGGTAATAATTAAGTTATATTATTACAGTCTTAAAAAAACAAAGGGGATCAGATAACTGCCTGAAATGCTCAGCTACTATAAAAAAATATTTCTACTGCTTATGGTCCTGCATAAGGATGATAAAGTTTTCATTGGAGTAGGCAGCATTTAGCAAAACCGCAGGAGTCCCCAGTGCAAATACAAAAACTGGTTTCTATCATGTTGGTAGTTGGTGGGAAAACTATTTTACATAGATATCAAATCACTCTATCAAATCTACATCCATTGATATGACTAGTTGACTAAGTATGATTTTTTTGCCCAAAAACCATAAACTTAGATCGAGGGTGGGAACTTCATCTGCACCTGGGTACTGCTGTGAAATTTTAGCTAAATTAAATGGGAGACTTGGAGGATAGACAGTACACCATGTAAAAATTTGACAGTTTATTAAGCTGTATAATTATTTTATGTTTTGTCACACTTTTCAAACTAGAAATTTGTTGCTGGCTAAATACAGCATGTCTACAGTAGGTCTAGAGTGGTGCAAGTAGTTGTCACAAACTCACATCATTTCAGGCATTTGACTGATGATAATGGTGTAAACAAAAAATGCACCTTTATAAATAATGCAATTGCTTTTGTAATGGCTTATGGACCATTTAGTTTATAGCTACTTTTCTACTGTGTTTTTGGCATTAAATATTCTACACACCTTTATAAATATGCTTCAAACTGTGGATTTGGTTTATTAAATTGTATAATTATTTTTTTTCTTGATTTTGAACAATATTTCTTATGTAAACATCGCAGCCACATGAAATAAATACCATCATCATCACACCTTGTAAAACAAATGTTCTGGATCCCCACAGATGTGCACAATGAGACTTTTGGGATTTATGCAGACCTTTAAACAGTTTAGTAGGCTAAAAATCTTTTCACCACAAAGTTAAGTAGGCTAAAAAAAATATATTGATTTACCCATCCTGAATAGAGACCTCCATGTCAAGGACATTAATCCTCATTTCATACCACATCAGATTGAATCTAATCTTAAAATCAATCTTCTTAGCCTAGTGGGAAAAAATAAGAAAAAGAAAGGGTACAGTGTTCAAATATTTTCCATCAAGCGTGTACAGTTATAGTTTGCAGCTGGGATATCTTTACTATAAAATGCTCAAATAACACTACATCACTTTACATGGTCCATTAATATATATATTTTTTTTTTACAAAAGCATTAGAAATCATAAGGATATTGTATTGCAGTTTCAAATAACTGCATGGGGATTATTCACCATCTTATTGACCATGGGTGCCAGAAAACTCTGTATATGTACTGGCCAAAGAGAAAGTAAATCAATGAAAAATAAATATAAATAAATATTAAAATGAAAAATCAAATACATTGCAATAATAATCTGTTATTATTTGAAAAAAATGTGGATTGATTATTGGAGCATGACAATGCTGTACTTTTAAATAGCTAACAGGCGAATTTGTCCCATTTTGAAGTGATTTTGATTTGAGAATTTTCTATGAAATTCACAAATCGGCGTAAATTCTGTAAAGCACGAATTTTGACACCAGCGACAATTCTGACAATTAAAGACAATGGGTTTCCAAATAATGTTGACGTGTGACAGTTTTGACGCAAACGACTGTTCCGACGTGCAGGCAAATTTTTAAAGAAGTTTTAATTAAGTTTTGTGAATATATTCGCCGCCATGAAAATTTGCCATGAATTGCGCCTGGTTAATTTATTTGTCCATCACTAATAGCTAAAGCTAATGGCACACAGGAATAGTGATGGGCGAATTTGTGCAGTTTCGCTTCGCCGAAAAATTCACGAATTTCGCGTGAAATTCGCGAAACGGCGAAAAATTCGCGAAACGGCGCAGGCGTCTAGTTTTTGACACCGGCGCCCGTTTTTGGCGCCGGCGCCCGTTTTTTCGACGCCGAATTTTTTTCCGCGAATTTTCGTGGGCGTTTCGCGAATTTATTCGCTGACGGCGAATCGCGCAAATTCGCCGCGAATTCGAGCCTGGTGAATAAATTCGCCCATCACTACACAGGAGTGAGGTTCAGTTTTTTCTACCTTCATTTTATGTACAGCAGGTACATGGAGCAGATTTCCACCCCATGTGTCTGCAAACAGACTGATGCTGTGTAGGGATGTCACGGACTGTTCGCCCGCGAACTAGTTCGCGCGAACATCGACTGTTCGCGTCCGCCGAATGTTCGCGAACGTAACACAACGTTCGCCAATTTTGGTTCGCCTTAGCTGGCGCTTATTTTTTACCTCTCACCCCAGACCAGCAGATACATGGCAGCCAATCAGGAAGCTCTCCCTCCTGGACCACCCCCACACCCCCTGGACCACTCCCCTTCCATAGAGAAACTGAAGCCCTGCAGCGTTTTTTCATTCTGCCTGTGTGTGCTTGGAAGAGCTAGTGTAGGGAGAGAGCTGTTTAGTGATTTGAGGGACAGTTGATAGTAACTTTGTTGGCTAGTAATCTACTTGATACTGCTCTGTATTGTAGGGACAGAACTCTGCAGGGATTTGAGGGACAGTGAGTTTAGGTTAGTTAGCTTTGCTGACTAGTAGTAATCTACCTTCTACTGCAGTGCTCTGTATGTAGCTGCTGTGGGCAGCTGTCCTGCTGCTGATCTCTCATCTGCTGACTGCTGCCTGTAACCCAATAGTCCTTGTAAGGACTGCTTTTATTTTCTTTTTTGTTTTTTTTACTTTGCTACTGTAAGAGCCCAGTGCTATTAGTCTAGCTGTATTGGGGAGTGGGACTGGTGTGCTGCTCCTCCTAGTAGTTCACCACTACCAGCACCAACCAGAGTCAAAATTGTTACAAAGTATCTTATTTGCACCTGTTAGCTGTTCTGAGCTCTCTGCCAAAAGCCAATTAAGTTAGAAACTGTTTTTTTTCTGGCTGTTCAGTGCAGAGAAAAGAGGGACTTTCCAGTACAAAAGAGGGACAGTTGGGAGGTATGCAAGTGCCACCTAGCTGTGTGAGCTTTTTCACATTCTGTCTAAATAACAATAATAATTCCGTGTCCGTAAACATCACCTGAGTGATGTTTTTACAGCAGCAATAATATATTGCGTATCCACTACTGTATACGTTGCCCTTGCAGGCATTGTTTGCCCAGTCTTTAACCAAGTGCCACCTAGCTGTGTGAGCTTTTTCACATTCCGTGTCCAGAAACATCACCTGAGTGATGTAGTGTGATTTCTGCCCTTTACAGCACAAAACGCAGCGCTGTGTCAACAATGTATTTTTCAGATACATTTTTGCCCTTGATCCCCCTCTGGCATGCCACTGTCCAGGTCGTTGCACCCTTTAAACAACTTTAAAATAATTTTTCTGGCCAGAAATGTCTTTTCTAGCTTTTAAAATTCGCCTTCCCATTGAAGACTATGGGGTTCGCGACGTTCGCGAACCGTTCGCATTTTTGACGCAAGTTCGCGAATATGTTCGCGAACATTTTTTCCGACGTTCGCTACATCCCTAATGCTGTGCACTGCCAGTGCAGATACAGGAAGGAGCAAATGCGAACACATCAGCTTTCCTCTGTCTGCATAAAAAAATCAGGAGTCTTAACAGAAAAGTTTGGGTTTAAAATATAGCAGGAGAACATTACCTGCAATTATAATGCTGGTGCTAAAGATTGGTAGGGAAGACATAATGATCTGTGCCTTTTTCTTATTGTTTGGGCTAAGATTCCTGGTTTCAATTAAAACAAACCTTAAAGGAGAAGGAAAGCGTCCAAGGCAATATATTGCCAATAGATTAGCAACAATAGTGCAAATTAGAACACTACTGTATATTTATTCTGCAGAATGCTTTACCATACCTGAGTAAAAAGTAGGGATGCACCGAATCCACTATTTTGGATTCGACCGAACCCCCGAATCCTTCGTGAATGATTCGGCCGAATACCGAACCGAATCCGAACCCTAATTTGCATATGTTAATTAGGGGTGGGAAGGGGAAAACATTTTTTACTTCCTTGTTTTCTGACAAAAAGTCGCTCGTTTTGCCTCCCACCACTAATTTGCATATGCAAATTAGGATTCGGATTGGCTGGGCAGAAGGATTCGGCCGAATCCGAATCCTGCTGAAAAAGGCCGAATCCTGGCCGAATCCCGAACCGAATCCTGGATTCGGTGCATCCCTAGTAAAAAGCTCTAGAATTCTCTCTGTTTGTTTAGGATAGTAGCCGCCATATAAACTTGGTGTGATGTAACTTCCTGCCAGAGTCTCTCCCTGCTGGCTTATATCTCTGGGCTCAGATTACTGCTGCGAGGGGAGGAGGGAGGGGAGTTAACTGAGCATGCACATGCCCGAGCCCTCTGAAAGAAGGAAGTCTGATACCAAAGTCCATGTGTACAAAATAGAAGGTAAGAAAAGTGGTGTTTCTTTTCACAGAGGACCCAGAGCAGCATTACTTTGAGGGTTTACTGGTGTATTTATATAGACCTTTCTGATAAAGCTTACTTAGTTTTAAACTTTCCTTCTCCTTCAAGCTACATCATACAATGACATTTCATGTTGCCTACTTTATACTTACATTGAGCCAAAATACTAATATCAGTGCCAAACCTTTGTTTGCAAAAAGGAAGACAGAGATCCTCTACTGTCAAAATGTTAAAAAAGGTTGTCAAAACTTGAAAGTAAAATTGAAAAATAAAACATTTTGTAAGAAAATATGTTTATATTTTTTATTACAATTATATATTTGAGGTTAAATAACTTAAAAGAAAATGTAAACAATAAATCATTTTTATTACAATTCAATTTTTTATGTTAAATATATGTAAGATATAATGTACACTTTATTGGATAGTATTATAAAGTCTCAGGGGATATATTTAAAACATTGAAAAAAATAACCTCATTGAACACACTCTCTTGTCTGCTGCAGTAACATCAAAGTCACACACTGAAAAAAATCATTATTGTTATAGTTCAACAACAACATTGATAAGCTATTTATAACAAATTGCGACATGGGTTATTAATTAAGTGCATTAATGCATGGACAAACCATATACAGTGATATAACTGTGAACGATCAAAAGGTTAGGATAATATTGTTTATTTAAATTTATTTGAACATTATATAAAATTATTAGTGGGAGGATGACAGTCATTAGCATGTGTTAAGTGCATAGTCCTTAATCCCACTTTAAGAGCGTTTTGACTCTTGCTTATGACATTTGTTGGAATACAGGAAATGATGTCAAGAACATAATAATGTTGAGGATGTAGCTTCATCATATTATTTCGCCAGTCAGATTGTTCGTTTAAGCGAAAATTATTCTGGCGAGATGCAGCAAAAGTTCTCCAGCAATAAGGTATTTCGCTAACGAAGTATGTTACTCGACTTTTCATAAATTGCCAATGTCGCTGAGAATTGTCTTAGCAAAAATGTATAAAAAAACACAAAAAAAAACACAATTTGCTCTATAGTAAATGAGTTTAATTATCCAATAATAGGTAGTAAATGCATGATTCATTAACTTATTATTGTTTATCTAAGTTTGCATATACCACATCTTGTCAGTGTGGTAGAATCTATGGGGCTGATTCACGAAGGGTCGAATATCGAGGGTTAATTAACCCTCGATATTCGACTAGGAATTTAAATCCTTCGACTTCGAATATCGAAGTCGAAGGATTTTTGTGCTATTTCCGTTCTAAGTAAAATCGTACGATCGAACGATTTATCCTGCGATCGAAGGAATAGTGCCTTCGATTCGAAGAATTCGGTCGTAGCGTACTGTCGAATAAGATCGAAGTAAGATCGAAGTGAACCTTGCCCCACTTGTATTCGAATCGATCGATTCGAAGTTTTTATGCCCCACTTCCTTTTTGCCATTTTTTTCAAACAGGAAGCCCTCTAGAGGCCATTTTAGGTGCATTTTCGGCCTAATTGCGCACTTGCTATTTAGACTGCACAGGTGGAGGAGGTGTCTGAGGCAGGATTGCTTTTTGGAAATTTTTTAAGAAAATGGCTGGTAGGAGGAGGATTGAGGAGGAGGAGGAACGTCTCTCCAGCCCTGGGGAGGTGCCAACGGCGGCTGGATCCCACACTATGTGGGATCTTAGTCGTCGCAGGAGGGGGAGAGAGGGGGGCACAGGCTGGGGAGTCACTGGGAGGGGTTCCTGGGGGGAGGAGGAGGAGGAGGAAGAGAGTGGGGGGTCCCGTAGGGGAGGGGAAGAGAGTAGGTCAGGTGGGGGGTCCCGTAGTGGGGGTGAGAGTAGGGCAGGGGGGTCCCGTAGAGAGGGGGAGCGTAGGGCAGGGGGGTCCCATAGAGGGGAGGAGAGTAGGGCAGGGGGGTCCCGTAGAGGGGAGGAGCGTAGGGCAGGGGGGTCCCGTAGAGAGGGGGAGCGTAGGGCAGGGGGGTCCCGTAGAGGGGAGGAGAGTAGGGCAGGGGGGTCCCGCAGAGAGGGGGAGCGTAGGGCAGGGGGGTCCCGTAGAGGGGAGGAGCGTAGGGCAGGGGGGTCCCATAGAGGGGAGGAGAGTAGGGCAGGGGGGTCCCGTAGAGGGAGGGAGGAGCGTAGGGCAGGGGGGCAGGAGCATAGTGTAGGGAGGGTGTCCCCCAGCCAACGCAGGGAGTCCCCCAGGGCACGCTGCGTGTCTCGCTCGCCATCTGGGGCACGCAGCGTGTCACGCACCCCACCCAGGGCTCGGAGAGGCTCCCCCAGGAGGAGGACACAGAGGCTGCCCAGCAGCGAGGAGGAGATGGAGGCACCACCAACTGCCTCAGAGAGGAGACGGGAGGAGGAGGAGGAGGGTGATGACGGAGGAGAGGAGGGCCACACCAATAAAATGGCCAGAAGATTTACCAGTGATGAGAATGGAGCACTGGTGGACGAGGTGGTAGCGCGATGGGATGTGCTGTTTGGGAGTCGGTCCCATCGTATCAGTGCTGCCAGACGTCAACACCACTGGCAGCAGGTAACGGACAAGGTGAACACTGTGGGCGCTTTACACAGGGATCGCCCCACAGTGTATAAGCGCTTCAGTGACCTGAAGCGTTGGCTAAGGGCAAAGCTGGTTACCAGGAGAGCTAAAGCCCAGAAGACCGGCGGAGGGCGAGTCCCTCCACTCAGACTGAAGCCCTACGAGCGCCGGCTTCTGGACATTTTGAGCAAAGAGGGCAGTGAAGGACTGGACACAGACTGGAGAAGTAAGTTGAATTTTATAGAAACAAACATCTGACTCCTTTTTTCCACATTCACATCATTTAGATAAATGTCTAATTTCCCCTTTAGCATTTCACTTCTTTGCTAAAATATTGCTCCTGTTTTGCATTAGAGGAGTTTCTTGTGCTTTTCTTTACAACTTTGCTGTTTGTTCATTACTAGTTATTAAGTGCAGCTGTAACATAGACAAAATGGCAGCCATTTCTTTATTAACCATTTCCCCACTATAGTACAAATGTTTAGAAACTGCATTAAAGGGGTGGTTCACCTTTAAGTTAACTTTTAAGTATGTTCTAGAATGGCCAAGTCTAAGCAACTTTTCAGTTGTCCTTCATTATTTATTTTTAAAATTAAAGGACTCTTTCCAGCTTTAAAATGTGGTCTAGAAATGCTCTGTAAGACTACACATGTGATGTTATTGTGAGTTTTTATTACTCATATTACTAATTAGACCATCCCCTAATTATATTCCAGTCTCTTCTTCAGATGAATGCATGGTTGCTATGCTAATTTGGACCCTAGCAACCAGATTGCTGAGACTGCAAAGTTTAGATCTGCTGATTAAAAAGCTAAATAACTTTAAAATCACAAGTATTGTCATATATTACATTCTCTTCTGCTCGCACCATTGCAAATGTATTTAAAGGAACAGTAACACCAAAAAATATAAGTGTTTTAAAGTAATGAAAATGTCATGTACTGTTGCCCTGCACAGGTAATACTGGTGTGTTTGCTTCAGAAACACTACTATAGTTCATATAAACAAGCTGCTGTGGAACAGGAATTGAAAAAAGTCGATATGGCACAGGTTAAATAGTGGATAACAGATAACTCCATTATGTTCTACAGAGTTAATCTGCTGCGTAACCTGAGCCTTTTCTCATTTGAATGGCTGCCCCCATTGCTACACAGCAGCTTATTTATATAAACTATAGTAGTGTTTCTGAAGCAAGCACAGCAGTTTTACCAGTGCAGGGCAACACTATTTTCATTACTTTAAAACACTTATTTTTTGATGTTACTGTTCCTTTAAGTTTTAACCATTCCATCTCACTTGCTGTACCATTCCATTGGAGTTAGTATTTGGAATGAGAAATAAAATAGATTTGTAGCATGTGGGAGGTCTCTTGCAATTCCATATGATTTTGTTTTTTTAATACTTTTTTTGTTTTCTTTATTCACAATTGCAGTACCGCCGCAAACATCGCGGCCTGACTCGGGCAGTGACCAGGACCAGGACGACGCCACTCAGCAACCCCAGGAAGAGGGTGAGGCTGATGATCATGATAGAGCCCCGGAAGCTCAAGGTACAGACATGTTCAATGTTGTGGCCAATGTAGTTGCTTCCTCGACTTGTTTACAGCATTACTAATGTCCTATCTCACATTACAGAACACCGAGCTGAAAGCCGCGCCCAGTCACCAGCTGTGATACCTGTGGTGCCCCCCAGACGTAAGAGTAATTTTATAACTAATAACCCCTTACTTTATTTGTCTGTGTGTCACCAAAGATGCCATGTATTGGTTAAGCTGAGCTCAGGAGAGGTGGTTAGGAGAATAAAATAGGATCAGACAGCTAGAGCAGAGTTTCTATGGGAACCAGTAATGATATCTGCTCAGTGGCTGTTAGACTGGAGGGTGTGTTTAGTAATCTGAGCTGAGAAGAACTGAGCATGCTCATTAGCCAACAGCCAAAGGGAATTCCTGAGGGAGGACCAGAGTGAGTTAGAAGAGGAGAAGGAATTCTAAGTGATTAAGGGGATACTGCAGACTTTACTGTTAACTTTTTAAAAACCAGTGGCAGGTATCTGAAGCTCCTCCTCACTGGGAGGGAGGGTTTACATGTCCTTTCAAACTTTTTTTTTGTCAAAAAAAAAAAAACTTGTTTTCCAAGCTACAGACTGGTGTGAAATTTTCACTCCAATGTTGTGTTTATGCCACCCCCCCAAAAGAAAACACCACCTCCAATCTAAATGTGGCCAAACACGGGCCAATAAAAGCTGCCGACAGACCGACAGCTTATTGGCCCGTGTATGGGGGCCCCCGACGGGCTTCCCCGATCGAGATCTGGCCATAAGTCGGCCGGATCTCGATTGGATGGGACTAAAATCCCGTCGGATCACGGCGGCATCTGTTCGTTGATGCGGTCCTGCGATCCGACCGCCCGTTCCTATTCGTTAGGATCCGATCGTTGGTCCCTAGGGCCCACAATCGGATCAGTGCGATATTGCCCACCTCAAGGTGGGCATATCGGAGAGAGATCCGCTCGTTTGTTGTGGGTTATGCACATGTCCAATATATATACTTAGATTTGATTTTTCTTGTAGGTCGTGCTGCTGCCACTGCTGCTGCTGCAGCAATTGGGGGACCACCACAGGAGGAAGGACGGCGACTGGGTGAGCAACCTGCGGCACAACCGGGGCTCGTTGACGTGATGATGGCTGCCATGCAGCCTATGCTCCACCAGCAGCGCCGCCAGGAACTCTGGATGAGGCGGTGGATGGCCCAAATCCATAGGGATATTCGGGAGACCCAGGGGACCATCCATCGTGGAATCCAGGACCTGGTGGCAGCCATGGCAGCCCAGCCTCATCGACCAGGGGGCTCTGCTGAGGGTGAAGTCCCTGGTCCACCTGCTGCTCCCCCTCCACCCCCTTAAGCTCCTCAACATCGGAGGGAAAGGGGGTATAGAAGGGGAGACGGTCCTGTCCGAGGGGACAAACGTCCCTAGCTCCAGTCTGTGTCATTTTCCATCTGACACTGGTGTCTTTGCCTGTTTTTCTTCTGGTAACAAACTTTGCCCTATTGACGCTTCAGGTATCACTTTGTCCGTTACCCAGCAATGGGACTGACTCCCAAACAACACATCCCATTGTTTACACTGTGCTCCATTCTCATCACTGAGGGGTGCCATTTTAACATCTATTGGCACCCTTTCCAATAACACCTGGAAAAGCACTTCAAAACATCTAAGTGCATTTGCTCTAACATATGTATATATGTATGGTGTTATCAGCACCAAGGTGTGCCATATCTAACACCCATTGGCACCCTTTCCAATAACATCTGGAAAAGCACTTACAAACATCAAAGTGCATTTGCTCTAACATATTTCTATGGCGATGCTGCAGTGTTGCCGAACACATTCACTTGGCCAAAAAATGTAAGGGTCAATGAATTCTATTGCAAGCATATGACTACACTTTTTTATGGTGTATTTATCACTAGTGCAGTGTTGCTTCAAAGGTTCCATATGCTAATCAAGCTCTGTATTTATGTGGTTTACATGTTATGTGCATTCATGTAACAATGGCCTATATTCTGCAACTGTCAAAGTGAAAACAGTGTACCTTGTGCTTTGCACTATGAAGTTATGTTGGCTACCTCTGGCCTACTTTGGCTACCCAGCACTCATAATAGGTGCTAACGCCTACCTCCTCCTCCTCCTCCTCCTCCACCTGTGCTCATTAAATAGCAAGTCCAAGGTGAATGGTATGCCTTAAAAGCACAAAGCATTGTTACTTTGCACGAGAAGTTATGTTGGCTACCTCTGGCCTACTTTGGCTACCAAGCACTCATAATAGGTGCTAACGCCTACCTCCTCCTCCTCCACCTGTGCTCATTAAATAGCAAGTCCAAGGTGTATGATATGCCTTAAAGGCACAAAGCATTGTTACTTTGCACGAGAAGTTATGTTGGCTACCTCTGGCCTACTTTGGCTACCAAGCACTCATAATAGGTGCTAACGCCTACCTCCTCCTCCTCCTCCTCCACCTGTGCTCATTAAATAGCAAGTCCAAGGTGTATGATATGCCTTAAAGGCACAAAGCCTTGGTTGTTACTTTGCACTATCAAGCATTGTTGGGTGTCCAACACTCTATCTGGCCAGCACTAATCTCATATTGTTGATACTTTTAAACTGGCCAAATTGTCATATAGTGACAAGTGTCATTTGTAGATCATATTGATTGTTATATTATTGTTTTGGACACAAGCTTATCAAGGGCCAAATTTTTGGATACTGTTTAATGTAAAGTTGGCCATGATGAATCCTGGGGTGCATTAGCAATGTCATGCAACAAATGCTTTGTAAAGCTTTTGCCCTTTAGTGGTCTATAGGGGCTGTGGCTTCCAGCTAAGGTACATATTTAATGGTTTAAAATAAATATTGTGTGTTCCAAAAACAAACAAACTTTATACAGATATATATTGTCTTTTTATTGTTGTTCAACTTTTTTGGATTTTGACAAAGATTGTGTCAGTAAAGCCATTAAAACATTACTGGGTGTGTTTGTTTTTCTTTTTTGCCAAGGCGCTTGTCCAAAATAGTAACATGGGTAATGTCATTTGAAACAAAAAAACAGAAGAAGCCATATGTGTAGATCAAACAAGAAAAATTCATTAACACAAATCAAAATAAATTTAAGTAGCCACACAAAAGCCGATCATTGCTAAACAAACTCTGCCACTTACCAATATGTTTTCTAAAGGTGACTCCACCCAGGTTCAAATGAGCATTGGTCGCACAATAAAAGAGGTAATCCCCCCCCCAAATGCAAATAATTGTGTGTGTGCAGATCCATTAAGAAATCATCCCTTTAACACATCTCACCTGTAAACTGAATCAGGTGGCAAGAATTAAAAGCCATAACAAAGTGAGCTGATTGAACTAAACTACAGGTCCCAAGATGCATAGTGCATCTATTGTAGCCAGACTGCAAAAAGGGAAACAATTCTTGAAAATACATACATATCACCTTTAAAATAATATTTGAAGTGTCTTTGTATGAAATTGAAAATAGAACTTACCCACAAGCCTGCCGTCCGGCATTTCTCCTTGGGTGAAGAGGCCATGGAGAGCTGACTGACGCAGGATAGTGGCATCATGGACACTTCCAGGAAAGCCAGATCTCACACTCATGATGCGCATGTTGGAATCACACACCACCTGCACATTGATGGAATGGGAGCGCTTACGATTTTGGTAGCGCTCCTGGTGATGGCGAGGTGGTGTGAGTGCAACATGAGTGCAATCAATGGCTCCTAGGCAATTTGGAAATTGGCCAATTAGGAAAAAATCCTGTTTCAATCATATCCACTCTGCCTGAGTTGAGGGGAAGGAAATGAGCCTTTGCGAGTGCTGCAGTAGTGCCCTGAGCACTTGTATTAGTATCCTGCTAAAGGTGGGCTGGCTCATGCCAATAAAGCACTGCGTATCTTGACAGCGCTATATAAATAAATGATGATGATGATGATGATGCCAATGAGGCGTGAAGAAACCAGCTGGAAACTGCCAGTGCCCGGGAAATGCAAAACTGCAAGCAGCTTGCACATCCCAGGCACTACCTGAGACCGTGCCGTCACAGGTTCAATGGCCTCACTGATGAGACCATAAACCTGCACTATGGCTGCACAACTCAGACGGAACATCCTCACAAGCTCATCATCAGACAACTCGTCCAAACAAAGTACAGGTCTCCTGAAGTGACGAGGCTGCCTGATCCTAGCAGGGACAAGGTGTTCCTGCTCCTCAGCCTGCTCTTGGGCCTCAAAAATGGTGGCTGGCAAAATGTCCATTCTGAAAAAAATCTAAGCCAAATGGCATCTGTTGGGGGGTTTTCATAAGTAAGCCAGTGTTTCCCAGCATTCCATGCAGCTTTAAAACATTTAACCATTTAGTGAAGCGTAAGGATAGATAGGGCCAATTAATATTTGAAGTGATGTTTAACCCTTTGCCTGCCAAGCACGTACACCGTACGTTCTGGCAGGCAAGGGCTTTAACTGCCAAGCACGTACATTGTACGTGCTTGCAGTTTTACATGCTGTACTCTGCATCAGCGGCTTTAGCCGCCTCTGCAGAGGTTTAGCAGCATTGACAGCCCCCTGGGCAACGAGGCTGGGGGGCTGTCATGTCTGTCCTGCGACAGGATTGTCGCAGGGCCGACCTAAAAGAGGCAGACACAGCAAATCGCGTGTCTGCCTTGCTGCTCTGCTTCCTCCTGCTCACCTCGTGTTCCAGCGACGCCCACACACTTCCTGCTTGCTGTGAATCTGCAGATCTGCTTCTCTCTCTTCTCCAGCTCAGCCAAAAACGGTAAGTGGCCTTTATTTTACACACTTGCATACACCTACCTACATTATACACACATACACACATATTTTAGTAAAAAAAAAACAAAAAAAAACGTTTTTTTTAATTTTTCATTTTCCACTTATATGCACTTATATGCATTTATATACACTTATATGGACTTATATACACACTTATACACACTTATACACTGTCACACAATTCTTGGAAGTGTACACACATGTATACACATTTTATTTTTTTTACTTTTTCATTTCACCAATTTGTGTTTTTTTTACCCATAAAAACTGTTTATTTCAGCAGCGTGACTATTGGATAATCGATTTCGGCCACTAATTACGCTGTTGGTGCAGTTATTTTGTTATTTCATTGATTTGCACAATTTTTGTGGTTTTATTGCAATTTTATCCCTGCATTATTGTTCCTTATGTATCTTTAGTATAGTTTTGCTGTTTGGTGCTTTGGTATATTATTTTACTTAGATTGATCCGTCAGAATATATGCTTTCCAAAAATATACTGTTTTCTGGGGTCTTTTACAGTTTGGGGGTCTTACGGCACATAACGCACAGTTGGGGTTCTCTTTTCAGCAGCTTAGTTGGCCAGCGTGAAAATTCATATGCACATGTTTCATTTGGGGCCGTACACACCATATACTTTGGTAAATCTATGCATATTGGGCATCAAACTATTCAGTAGACCTCTGATGTCCATATTTGGGGTGATTTTTCTTTGTACGTAAAACATTGTGTGAGATAAATGTGGCATACTTCAACATTTTTAGGCGATTTTCAGAAATGTAAAAATCTCTATGTTTATAAAAGTTTTCAAGTTTGGTACTTTGCTGTAGAACAACGTCTTTATCTTGGTTGTTTTCGTCAGAATGTGTACTTTCCAAAAACATATGGTTTTGGGGGGTCTTTGCTGTTAGGAGGGTCTGAGGCACATAATATGAAGTCAAGAGTCTATGTTTACAGAAGGCGAATCGGCAGCAGAGAAAACTCATATTCACTATTTACATTTGGGGTCCGCACATGCCAGCTGCCTTGGTATATCAATGCATATTGGGCATAAAACTGTTCAGTAGACCCTTGGCATCAGTATTTATGGTGTTTTACAATTGTATGTAAGAAGTTGGGTGAGATAAATGCGGCCAATTGCAATATTTTTAGGCGATTTTCAGAAATGTAAAAACCGTTGCTTTTATCGCCAAATTTAGGAAAGGCTTGCGACTTGGTACTTTGGAGTACAAAGACATGCATACCCAATTTAGATTCGTGGGAATGTGTACTTTCCGAAAATATATGGTTTTCTGGGGTGAACTTACTTTTTTCTACTTTTGACCCCCCCAAAACGATGTAAATGTGTTGATTTTGCTGTACCTGAAATGACAGACCATATGGGGGTCTTCCTTTTGGGGCCCCTGTATGCCACGTGCTTGGGTACACCTATACATATTGGGCATCAAACTGTTCAGAGGACCCTAGGCTTTCATATTTTGGGTGATTTCTCTTGATACCTAAAAGTATGTGGGTAATACAATGCTGCAGGGTAGAAATTTTGAGGTGATTTTTGGAAATATCACCAAAATCACCAGATTTAGGAATGGTTTGCGGCTTGGTACTTTGGTGTACAAAGACATGCATACCCAATTTAGATTCGTGGGAATGTGTACTTTCCGAAACTATATGGTTTTCTGGGGTGAACTTACTTTTTTCTACTTTTGACCCCCCAAAACGATGTAAATGTGTTGATTTTGCTGTACCTGAAATGACAGACCATATGGGGGTCTTCCTTTTGGGGCCCCTGTGTGCCACGTGCTTGGGTACACCTATACATATTGGGCATCAAACTGTTCAGAGGACCCTAGGCTTTCATATTTGGGGTGATTTCTCTTGATACCTAAAAGTATGTGGGTAATACGATGCTGCAGGGTAGAAATTTTGAGGTGATTTTTGGAAATATCACCAAAATCACCAAATTTAGGAATGGTTTGCGGCTTGGTACTTTGGAGTACAAAGACATGCATACCCAATTTAGATTCGTGGGAATGTGTACTTTCCGAAAATATATGGTTTTCTGGGGTGAACTTACTTTTTTCTACTTTTGACCCCCCCAAAACGATGTAAATGTGTTGATTTTGCTGTACCTGAAATGACAGACCATATGGGGGTCTTCCTTTTGGGGCCCCTGTATGCCACGTGCTTGGGTACACCTATACATATTGGGCATCAAACTGTTCAGAGGACCCTAGGCTTTCATATTTGGGGTGATTTCTCTTGATACCTAAAAGTATGTGGGTAATACAATGCTGCAGGGTAGAAATTTTGAGGTGATTTTTGGAAATATCACCAAAATCACCAGATTTAGGAATGGTTTGCGGCTTGGTACTTTGGAGTACAAAGACATGCATACCCAATTTAGATTCGTGGGAATGTGTACTTCCCGAAAATATATGGTTTTCTGGGGTGAACTTACTTTTTTCTACTTTTGACCCCCCCAAAACGATGTAAATGTGTTGATTTTGCTGTACCTGAAATGACAGACCATATGGGGGTCTTCCTTTTGGGGCCCCTGTATGCCACGTGCTTGGGTACACCTATACATATTGGGCATCAAACTGTTCAGAGGACCCTAGGCTTTCATATTTGGGGTGATTTCTCTTGATACCTAAAAGTATGTGGGTAATACAATGCTGCAGGGTAGAAATTTTGAGGTGATTTTTGGAAATATCACCAAAATCACCAGATTTAGGAATGGTTTGCGGCTTGGTACTTTGGTGTACAAAGACATGCATACCCAATTTAGATTCGTGGGAATGTGTACTTTCCGAAACTATATGGTTTTCTGGGGTGAACTTACTTTTTTCTACTTTTGACCCCCCAAAACGATGTAAATGTGTTGATTTTGCTGTACCTGAAATGACAGACCATATGGGGGTCTTCCTTTTGGGGCCCCTGTATGCCACGTGCTTGGGTACACCTATACATATTGGGCATCAAACTGTTCAGAGGACCCTAGGCTTTCATATTTGGGGTGATTTCTCTTGATACCTAAAAGTATGTGGGTAATACGATGCTGCAGGGTAGAAATTTTGAGGTGATTTTTGGAAATATCACCAAAATCACCAAATTTAGGAATGGTTTGCGGCTTGGTACTTTGGAGTACAAAGACATGCATACCCAATTTAGATTCGTGGGAATGTGTACTTTCCGAAAATATATGGTTTTCTGGGGTGAACTTACTTTTTTCTATTTTTGACCCCCCCAAAACGATGTAAATGTGTTGATTTTGCTGTACCTGAAATGACAGACCATATGGGGGTCTTCCTTTTGGGGCCCCTGTATGCCACGTGCTTGGGTACACCTATACATATTGGGCATCAAACTGTTCAGAGGACCCTAGGCTTTCATATTTGGGGTGATTTCTCTTGATACCTAAAAGTATGTGGGTAATACAATGCTGCAGGGTAGAAATTTTGAGGTGATTTTTGGAAATATCACCAAAATCACCAGATTTAGGAATGGTTTGCGGCTTGGTACTTTGGAGTACAAAGACATGCATACCCAATTTAGATTCGTGGGAATGTGTACTTTCCGAAAATATATGGTTTTCTGGGGTGAACTTACTTTTTTCTACTTTTGACCCCCCAAAACGATGTAAATGTGTTGATTTTGCTGTACCTGAAATGACAGACCATATGGGGGTCTTCCTTTTGGGGCCCATGTATGCCACGTGCTTGGGTACACCTATACATATTGGGCATCAAACTGTTCAGAGGACCCTAGGCTTTCATATTTGGGGTGATTTCTCTTGATACCTAAAAGTATGTGGGTAATACAATGCTGCAGGGTAGAAATTTTGAGGTGATTTTTGGAAATATCACCAAAATCACCAGATTTAGGAATGGTTTGCGGCTTGGTACTTTGGAGTACAAAGACATGCATACCCAATTTAGATTCGTGGGAATGTGTACTTTCCGAAAATATATGGTTTTCTGGGGTGAACTTACTTTTTTCTACTTTTGACCCCCCAAAACGATGTAAATGTGTTGATTTTGCTGTACCTGAAATGACAGACCATATGGGGGTCTTCCTTTTGGGGCCCCTGTATGCCACATGCTTGGGTACACCTATACATATTGGGCATCAAACTGTTCAGAGGACCCTAGGCTTTCATATTTGGGGTGATTTCTCTTGATACCTAAAAGTATGTGGGTAATACAATGCTGCAGGGTAGAAATTTTGAGGTGATTTTTGGAAATATCACCAAAATCACCAGATTTAGGAATGGTTTGCGGCTTGGTACTTTGGAGTACAAAGACATGCATACCCAATTTAGATACGTGGGAATGTGTACTTTCCGAAAATATATGGTTTTCTGGGGTGAACTTACTTTTTTCTACTTTTGACCCCCCAAAACGATGTAAATGTGTTGATTTTGCTGTACCTGAAATGACAGACCATATGGGGGTCTTCCTTTTGGGGCCCATGTATGCCACGTGCTTGGGTACACCTATACATATTGGGCATCAAACTGTTCAGAGGACCCTAGGCTTTCATATTTGGGGTGATTTCTCTTGATACCTAAAAGTATGTGGGTAATACAATGCTGCAGGGTAGAAATTTTGAGGTGATTTTTGGAAATATCACCAAAATCACCAGATTTAGGAATGGTTTGCGGCTTGGTACTTTGGAGTACAAAGACATGCATACCCAATTTAGATTCATGGGAATGTGTACTTTCCGAAAATATATGGTTTTCTGGGGTGAACTTACTTTTTTCTACTTTTGACCCCCCAAAACGATGTAAATGTGTTGATTTTGCTGTACCTGAAATGACAGACCATATGGGGGTCTTCCTTTTGGGGCCCCTGTATGCCACGTGCTTGGGTACACCTATACATATTGGGCATCAAACTGTTCAGAGGACCCTAGGCTTTCATATTTGGGGTGATTTCTCTTGATACCTAAAAGTATGTGGGTAATACGATGCTGCAGGGTAGAAATTTTGAGGTGATTTTTGGAAATATCACCAAAATCACCAAATTTAGGAATGGTTTGCGGCTTGGTACTTTGGAGTACAAAGACATGCATATCCAATTTAGATTCGTGGGAATGTGTACTTTCCGAAAATATATGGTTTTCTGGGGTGAACTTACTTTTTTCTACTTTTGACCCCCCCAAAACGATGTAAATGTGTTGATTTTGCTGTACCTGAAATGACAGACCATATGGGGGTCTTCCTTTTGGGGCCCCTGTATGCCACGTGCTTGGGTACACCTATACATATTGGGCATCAAACTGTTCAGAGGACCCTAGGCTTTCATATTTGGGGTGATTTCTCTTGATACCTAAAAGTATGTGGGTAATACAATGCTGCAGGGTAGAAATTTTGAGGTGATTTTTGGAAATATCACCAAAATCACCAGATTTAGGAATGGTTTGCGGCTTGGTACTTTGGAGTACAAAGACATGCATACCCAATTTAGATACGTGGGAATGTGTACTTTCCGAAAATATATGGTTTTCTGGGGTGAACTTACTTTTTTCTACTTTTGACCCCCCAAAACGATGTAAATGTGTTGATTTTGCTGTACCTGAAATGACAGACCATATGGGGGTCTTCCTTTTGGGGCCCATGTATGCCACGTGCTTGGGTACACCTATACATATTGGGCATCAAACTGTTCAGAGGACCCTAGGCTTTCATATTTGGGGTGATTTCTCTTGATACCTAAAAGTATGTGGGTAATACAATGCTGCAGGGTAGAAATTTTGAGGTGATTTTTGGAAATATCACCAAAATCACCAGATTTAGGAATGGTTTGCGGCTTGGTACTTTGGAGTACAAAGACATGCATACCCAATTTAGATTCATGGGAATGTGTACTTTCCGAAAATATATGGTTTTCTGGGGTGAACTTACTTTTTTCTACTTTTGACCCCCCAAAACGATGTAAATGTGTTGATTTTGCTGTACCTGAAATGACAGACCATATGGGGGTCTTCCTTTTGGGGCCCCTGTATGCCACGTGCTTGGGTACACCTATACATATTGGGCATCAAACTGTTCAGAGGACCCTAGGCTTTCATATTTGGGGTGATTTCTCTTGATACCTAAAAGTATGTGGGTAATACGATGCTGCAGGGTAGAAATTTTGAGGTGATTTTTGGAAATATCACCAAAATCACCAAATTTAGGAATGGTTTGCGGCTTGGTACTTTGGAGTACAAAGACATGCATATCCAATTTAGATTCGTGGGAATGTGTACTTTCCGAAAATATATGGTTTTCTGGGGTGAACTTACTTTTTTCTACTTTTGACCCCCCAAAACGATGTAAATGTGTTGATTTTGCTGTACCTGAAATGACAGACCATATGGGGGTCTTCCTTTTGGGGCCCCTGTATGCCACGTGCTTGGGTACACCTATACATATTGGGCATCAAACTGTTCAGAGGACCCTAGGCTTTCATATTTGGGGTGATTTCTCTTGATACCTAAAAGTATGTGGGTAATACAATGCTGCAGTGTAGAAATTTTGAGGTGATTTTTGGAAATTTCACCAAAATCACCAAATTTAGGAATGGTTTGCGGCTTGGTACTTTGGAGTACAAAGACATGCATACCCAATTTAGATTCGTGGGAATGTGTACTTTCCGAAAATATATGGTTTTCTGGGGTGAACTTACTTTTTTCTACTTTTGACCCCCCCAAAACGATGTAAATGTGTTGATTTTGCTGTACCTGAAATGACAGACCATATGGGGGTCTTCCTTTTGGGGCCCCTGTATGCCACGTGCTTGGGTACACCTATACATATTGGGCATCAAACTGTTCAGAGGACCCTAGGCTTTCATATTTGGGGTGATTTGTCTTGATACCTAAAAGTATGTGGGTAATACGATGCTGCAGGGTGGAAATTTTGAGGTGATTTTTGGAAATGTCACCAAAATCACCACATTTAGGATTGGTTTGTGGCTTGGTACTTTGGAGTAGAAAGACATGCATACCCAATTTGGATTCAGGAGAATGTGTACTTTACGAAAATATATGGTTTTCTGGGGTGAACATACCTTTTTCTACTTTTGACCCCCCCAAAACGACGTAAATGTGTTGATTTTGCTGTACCTGAAATGACAGACCATATGGGGGTCTTCCTTTTGGGGCCCCTGTATGCCACGTGCTTGGGTACACCTATACATATTGGGCATCAAACTGTTCAGAGGACCCTAGGCTTTCATATTTGGGGTGATTTGTCTTGATACCTAAAAGTATGTGGGTAATACGATGCTGCAGGGTGGAAATTTTGAGGTGATTTTTGGAAATGTCACCAAAATCACCACATTTAGGAATGGTTTGTGGCTTGGTACTTTGGAGTAGAAAGACATGCATACCCAATTTGGATTCAGGAGAATGTGTACTTTACGAAAATATATGGTTTTCTGGGGTGAACATACCTTTTTCTACTTTTGACCCCCCCAAAACGACGTAAATGTGTTGATTTTGCTGTACCTGAAATGACAGACCATATGGGGGTCTTCCTTTTGGGGCCCCTGTATGCCACGTGCTTGGGTACACCTATACATATTGGGCATCAAACTGTTCAGAGGACTCTAGGCTTTCATATTTGGGGTGATTTCTCTTGATACATAAAAGTATGTGGGTAATACGATGCTCCAGGGTAGAAATTTTGAGGTGATTTTTGGAAATATCACCAAAATCACCAAATTTAGGAATGGTTTGCGGCTTTGTACTTTGGAGTACAAAGACATGCATACCCAATTTAGATTCGTGGGAATGTGTACTTTCTGAAAATATATGGTTTTCTGGGGTGAACTTACTTTTTTCTACTTTTGACCCCCCCAAAACGATGTAAATGTGTTGATTTTGCTGTACCTGAGATGACAGACCATATGGGGGTCTTCCTTTTGGGGCCCCTGTATGCCACGTGCTTGGGTACACCTATACATATTGGGCATCAAACTGTTCAGAGGACCCTAGGCTTTCATATTTGGGGTGATTTTGCTTGATACCTAAAAGTATGTGGGTAATACGATGCTGCAGGGTAGAAATTTTGAGGTGATTTTTGGAAATGTCGCCAAAATCACCAAATTTAGGAATGGTTTGCGGCTTGGTACTTTGGAGTACAAAGACATGCATACCCAATTTAGATTCGTGGGAATGTGTACTTTCCGAAAATATATGGTTTTCTGGGGTGAACTTACTTTTTTCTACTTTTGACCCCCCCAAAACGATGTAAATGTTTTGATTTTGCTGTACCTGAAATGACAGACCATATGGGGGTCTTACTTTTGGGGCCCCTGTATGCCATGTGCTTGGGTACACCTATACATATTGGGCATCAAACTGTTCAGAGGACCCTAGGCTTTCATATTTGGGGTGATTTCTCTTGATACCTAAAAGTATGTGGGTAATACGATGCTGCAGGGTAGAAATTTTGAGGTGATTTTTGGAAATATCACCAAAATCACCAAATTTAGGAATGGTTTGCGGCTTGGTACTTTGGAGTACAAAGACATGCATACCCAATTTAGATTCGTGGGAATGTGTACTTTCCGAAAATATATGGTTTTCTGGGGTGAACTTACTTTTTTCTACTTTTGACCCCCCAAAACGATGTAAATGTGTTGATTTTGCTGTACCTGAAATGACAGACCATATGGGGGTCTTCCTTTTGGGGCCCCTGTATGCCACGTGCTTGGGTACACCTATACATATTGGGCATCAAACTGTTCAGAGGACCCTAGGCTTTCATATTTGGGGTGATTTCTCTTGATACCTAAAAGTATGTGGGTAATACAATGCTGCAGGGTAGAGATTTTGAGGTGATTTTTGGAAATATCACCAAAATCACCAAATTTAGGAATGGTTTGCGGCTTGGTACTTTGGAGTACAAAGACATGCATACCCAATTTAGATTCGTGGGAATGTGTACTTTCCGAAAATATATGGTTTTCTGGGGTGAACTTACTTTTTTCTACTTTTGACCCCCCAAAACGATGTAAATGTGTTGATTTTGCTGTACCTGAAATGACAGACCATATGGGGGTCTTCCTTTTGGGGCCCATGTATGCCACGTGCTTGGGTACACCTATACATATTGGGCATCAAACTGTTCAGAGGACCCTAGGCTTTCATATTTGGGGTGATTTCTCTTGATACCTAAAAGTATGTGGGTAATACGATGCTGCAGGGTAGAAATTTTGAGGTGATTTTTGGAAATATCACCAAAATCACCAGATTTAGGAATGGTTTGCGGCTTGGTACTTTGGAGTACAAAGACATGCATACCCAATTTAGATTCGTGGGAATGTGTACTTCCCGAAAATATATGGTTTTCTGGGGTGAACTTACTTTTTTCTACTTTTGACCCCCCCAAAACGATGTAAATGTGTTGAGTTTGCTGTACCTGAAATGACAGACCATATGGGGGTCTTCCTTTTGGGGCCCCTGTATGCCACGTGCTTGGGTACACCTATACATATTGGGCATCAAACTGTTCAGAGGACCCTAGGCTTTCATATTTGGGGTGATTTATCTTGATACCTAAAAGTATGTGGGTAATACAATGCAGCAGGGTAGAAATTTTGAGGTGATTTTTGGAAATATCACCAAAATCACCAAATTTAGGAATGGTTTGCGGCTTGGTACTTTGGAGTACAAAGACATGCATACCCAATTTAGATTCGTGGGAATGTGTACTTTCCGAAAATATATGGTTTTCTGGGGTGAACTTACTTTTTTCTACTTTTGACCCCCCAAAACGATGTAAATGTGTTGATTTTGCTGTACCTGAAATGACAGACCATATGGGGGTCTTCCTTTTGGGGCCCCTGTATGCCACGTGCTTGGGTACACCTATACATATTGGGCATCAAACTGTTCAGAGGACCCTAGGCTTTCATATTTGGGGTGATTTCTCTTGATACCTAAAAGTATGTGGGTAATACGATGCTGCAGGGTAGAAATTTTGAGGTGATTTTTGGAAATATCACCAAAATCACCAGATTTAGGAATGGTTTGCGGCTTGGTACTTTGGAGTACAAAGACATGCATACCCAATTTAGATTCGTGGGAATGTGTACTTCCCGAAAATATATGGTTTTCTGGGGTGAACTTACTTTTTTCTACTTTTGACCCCCCCCAAAACGATGTAAATGTGTTGATTTTGCTGTACCTGAAATGACAGACCATATGGGGGTCTTCCTTTTGGGGCCCCTGTATGCCACGTGCTTGGGTACACCTATACATATTGGGCATCAAACTGTTCAGAGGACCCTAGGCTTTCATATTTGGGGTGATTTCTCTTGATACCTAAAAGTATGTGGGTAATACGATGCTGCAGGGTAGAAATTTTTAGGTGATTTTTGGAAATATCACCAAAATCACCAGATTTAGGAATGGTTTGCGGCTTGGTACTTTGGAGTACAAAGACATGCATACCCAATTTAGATTCGTGGGAATGTGTACTTCCCGAAAATATATGGTTTTCTGGGGTGAACTTACTTTTTTCTACTTTTGACCCCCCCCCAAAACGATGTAAATGTGTTGATTTTGCTGTACCTGAAATGACAGACCATATGGGGGTCTTCCTTTTGGGGCCCCTGTATGCCACGTGCTTGGGTACACCTATACATATTGGGCATCAAACTGTTCAGAGGACCCTAGGCTTTCATATTTGGGGTGATTTCTCTTGATACCTAAAAGTATGTGGGTAATACGATGCTGCAGGGTAGAAATTTTGAGGTGATTTTTGGAAATATCACCAAAATCACCAAATTTAGGAATGGTTTGCGGCTTGGTACTTTGGAGTACAAAGACATGCATACCCAATTTAGATTCGTGGGAATGTGTACTTCCCGAAAATATATGGTTTTCTGGGGTGAACTTACTTTTTTTACTTTTACCCCACCCCAAAACGATGCAAATGTGTTGATTTTGCAGTATCTGGAATTACAGAACTGATAGCTCAAATGAGGTGTCTACATTTTAGGGCCCCTATATGTCACATGCTTGTGTACACCTATACATATTGGGCATCAAACTGTTCAGTGGACCCCAGGCTTTCATATTTGGGGTGTTTTACATTGATACCTAATGATGTGTGGGAGATACGATTATGTAGATTGGAAGCTTTGAGGTAATTTTTCAAAAAATTCACCAATTTCAATAAAACATTATAACTTTAGGAAACAATTGCAACTTGGTAGTTTGGAGTACAACGATATGTTTACCCATTTTTGATTCACCAGAATCTGTTCTTTCTAATAATGGGTAGTTTTCTAGGGTAAACCTACTGTTAGTGGAATGTTTTGCCTTGAAATCAGAAGTATGCCGTTTGGGGAGCGGTGCTTTGGACATTTGCTAGTGTACTGCTTGTAGATTTTGATCTATACAAGTGAGAAATCTCCATAAAACTATATATATTTGGTATTGCCGCGTTCAAGAGACATAGACCTTTCCAAATCAGCTGTGTTCTCATACATAAAGTAAATAATGTTTCTGATAAATGTGATTGTTCTTTGTGAAACATGATTTTTTTCATTTTATTGGACACTTAGAAGCCTATATTTTTTTACAGAAGTAGAATTACACCAAAATTCTTGCATATTTTGAAAGTTCAGGTTGTCCTGAAAAAAACAATATATTGTTTTCCTGGGTAAACTAAAAGACCGCCCCAGGAAGGCACCTTAAAGTGAAAGAGTGCAAAATATCTAAAAACTGCTTGGCAGTAGATGTTCGCATCTAGTACAAAACGGCTGGCAGGGAAAGGGTTAAAAAAAATAGAACTAAAAAATAATCTTTTAAGCCATTGATACTTGAAAATCTTAGGTTATATTCTGATAGATGCAAAAACAAACATGTTTCTGGTGTCAGTATTTATTTTCATGTAATTCACCAAACCTCTAGTGCAGCCAGAACTAAAAAAAACAGTTTATAAAGTGATCCCATAGGTGTAACTATACACCCACTACAGTGGAGAGCACCAGCAAAGAAAATAGTAGGAAATCGAATAGTCGAACGATTTTTACCTCGACCATTCGATTATTTTTCCTCGACTATTCGATCATCTTCGAATGTCGAAGTCCAAAATCAACTTCGGTAGGTCAAAGATGGGGTACAAAGAAAACTTCGGGGGAAAATGTGATAAATAAGGTATCCTTCGAGTGTAGTCGAATAGTCGAATAGGCGAACTAATGCATCCTTCGATAGTCGAATAGGCGAACTAATACATCCTTCGATAATCGTACTTGTCCACTTCGATCATCGAATTCGACTATTCACCTGATCGGAGGATTGCTTGACCATTCGAGTCGAAGGTCGAATTCGAAGTAAAAAAACAGTCGAGGCTTTGTGCATCTGCCCCTATGTGTGTGACATCCCAGGAAACATTTAAGCAATATTCTGGTTGTGAAAACGACTTTACCTGTAGCTAGACACTTTATTAAAAGAGGTCACTGGGTCAAGTAGCTAAGATTTCTGGGAATAGGAAAAAGTAGGTACAGTATATCTATGAGTGGAGGAGAGTAAGGCTATTTTGAACAAAATAATTTACAGTGGTTATGTAAGCATGTTCCCCAAGAGTCTATATGAAGAAAGAAACTATCACTCTAGATGACATTATCAGTTTTCTCTCAGGCTTCGCCCTATATTTATTTGACCTTAGCCTTGAAATGGGAGTAAGATTTTTTAATCTAATATTGTTTTTCTTATTTTTTAGCAATTAAAGCTTCTTTAACTCGGACAGCAAAAAAAAAACTTCAACACTTAAAGGTATGTTATGTTTATTTCTATGACATATATTTATTGACTATGGAATTTTGTCATATTAGAATGAGATGGTCACCTTTATTTTAAAGGTATATTCTGTGATTATGACTTCATGTTTTTAAAGTATGTTGTCTGGAATGTACACCCTTATAATGTACAACCTTTTAGATGGTGCTAGTAATGTATATACTGAGTATTGTGAATATAAACTTTTTTCTAGTACCGGAAAAAAGACCAGGTATGTAGTGTTTTCAGATAACAGTTGTGTTTTGACAAATTATGATCTACTCACCCACCACCCACCAGTAGACTCAAATCATATGAAGAAACCTGGCCTTGGTGTCTTCGTAGGGAATGTAGTATTTGGGATGGGGTTTGTCCACCCATTATCCATCTCCCAAATAGACTTCCAAATTAAAGTACTTTGTGGGGTTGTACTTCCCACAGCTCTTCACTGCATTCTGTGAGGCAACTGTGGTGCATCCTCTCCTTTCGTAGAATCTCATCGATCAGCCAGTTCTCGTAAGATGCAGCCACCTTTTTGTACACCCACAGAGGAGCATAGGGCATAAAGTAACCCCAGGTCCGGTGCACATGGAAATTTATCACTCTCTGTACTCTGGACACAGAAGTGAAAACGTTGGGATCTGCCCGTCCTGGCAGCACCCAGAAATCTTTTTCCTCCTCTGGGCCTATGATAGGAGGAGCAATGAAGCTACGAGGCACTTCTGTAGGAGGACCTGGACCATGCTCAGCTTCTGGAGTCTCCTCATATTCTTCCCATCCTGGAACTGGTCCTAAGGGATGGTCGTCCTTAGGCTTGGGAATAGCAGCAAGCAAATTCTTTCCCCTCTCCAGGGATATCTTTCCTCACTCATAGTGGTACAGCTCAGCCATCTGCGTGCTCTCTACAGGCTCACTAGGAGTTTGAGGCACAATCACTTTGGGGCATACAGGTTTGGTTGGCTCACTCACCACAGACCTTTTACTTTGGCACCGAATCTGTGCAGGAACTTCCAGTATGCATTCATCAGCACTATTCACACTGGAGGACATCAACTTATCCAGCAGATCCTCATCATCCTCCAATATTGGAGGGTCTCGAATGGAGGGAGCTATGGGTGCAATCGGCCCCAATCGGTTAAATGAAAACTTTCTCCAATCCACATCATGGCCTATGACTGGAGTTGGAGTAGGAACAGCAAGGGCTGTATAGATGGTGACCATCAAATCCCCACAAGGCTTCGAATCGCTGAGCAACACTTTCCGGGATGAAGACTTTGGTTCAGAAGAATTAGAACTCACATGAGGAGCAGCAGCTCCTGGAACAACCATAGGAGTTTTGGAAACTTGAGATTCAACCAGCGGTTCTCTGTTCCAGAATTCGAAACATGCTGAAAATATTCCTCCTCCGAGGAGATAAGAACAGCGTCAGGCCTGCAGGCCACATCAACTTCAGGCGCGTGCCACGCCCTTTCCAGACAGTCTTCTGGTAGCGGTTCTGGTGCAGGCACACAACAAACGGGGGCCCCTATAGCAGAAGGGGTACACACTTCTCCCCCTGGTGCGTCCAACACTGTGGTAGACACAACCAAAGGTGTAGGCATTACGGCCGTCAAAACATCACACAAGCCCTCAGGCTTCAACAAAGGGGTAGTGGAGCACACCTCTGCTGTCCAGCCGGACGGGGTTGTTTCACTGACCACAGCCTATGCTTTTAAAATTGGGCGTTTGTTTTGGGAATATCTCTCCTTTAAAAGCCTGATTGCTGGCTGGGGAGGATTTAGCCCTCAGTGAAAAAACAGCGTTCAACGGACATTGATTACAGGTAATGCTAGAATGCACATAAAAAATAAAACAAGTTAGGGACCGCCATTCGGGGTTTACCTTGACGTGGTATGGTGGCTTATCAATTTTATGATCATAACTTTGTAACAAAATAACCCCTGTTTTGGGTACATATGCAATAGCATTTATTATACTTATATACATACTTTAAAGCCTTTAGAGTGCTCCCACAACCCCCCTGTTTTGATAATATATATATATATATATATATACTTGCATGTCATTTGAAGGGTTACATTTAATGAACTTTTTTCAACCCAAATTAATTGTGTTCAACAAACATAGACAATGCATGTCATTGGTCTTTTGAAGCAATGTCTCCAGAGCAACACACTGTACGGTACAGTGTGGTTTGTAATCACTAGCATTCACTAGCATTCGGAAAGCAAAAATAAATGTTTTCTTATTTGCATCCACATAGTAGTAAGAATGACATGCCTCCCCCTCACGCCCCTCATGTATATTTCACTGGCTGGTACACACCATTCTAAAACAGACCTACAGCAATAAGGCAACGCTAAGGGGCTGATTTAATATGTTGAAAATTTTTCAGATCAGGTTTTTTTACACCACAAATTGTTGCGTTGCAACAATTCCCAATAAGAAAATACTCCAGCTAAAACCTGTCGAAAACATGTAGAAGTCAATGGCAGATGTCCATTTTACAGATGAAGATCTGTCTTTGATTAGTGGTTTTAGAGGTTTTTCAGATATTTTTGACAATACAAAAAGTAGAAGTTTTCGCAACTTTTTGGCGACTTTTCACATTCATGCTTTTTCAGTTCTATTTTTTTAATAAAGTACATGACATTCAAGGTTTTAGAGAAAGTGAGTTTATTTATGATTCGACCTTTAATAAATAGGCCTCCACAAGTCAGTATGTTAAGTGCAAAAAATGCCCAATTCCCTATGATTATTGCACAGTGCCTTCAGTTAAGTAACTCCTATTTATCAGTTCGTTATTATATTGTCTTTATCATTTGAACAATGGCATGTGATTTCACTGTATTATATAATATTTGTATAAGTAATATTCTTATCCAATGTTTTATGTATTGTGATGCTATTTTCAAAATAGGTTTTTATGCACTATTTAGCATAATTTAATATTATATATATATATATATATATTTGTATTGTTTATGTCTTTTAATATTTGGTTTTTTTTTATATGTGTATGTGTGAATAAAACAGCATCATGAAGCTTTATTGTCTTGCAGCCTACTTTGCTTTCCTATTTGATAAATCTACTGCACTTATTTTGCTCCAGTTTGAAAGCAAAATACTTTCTGAATTCTGGCTTCATTTGTTTCTGCACATTTTTTCTATTTCTAATATTACCTTAAATTGTATTTGTCTCCTGAATGTATTCAGTTACATTCCCAGTTTATTTTCAGTCACATTTCATAAAGTTGTTTAATATTTTACACAAAAAAATTTACTTTTTAATTAAATTCTAGAGGATAGCTTAATTAGCAAAATACAGCAAAGCGTTCACAGAGAAGCTAATTACTTGATTGTCAAATGAAATAACAACATTTTCCCCTGTAGTGAAAGCTTTTCTACAGTAATTAGGTTATGTCATAGATTGAATAGAAGAATAAAATCTCATGACAAGTTAGTTGTATTGACTGTATTCATCAATCCAGATACCTCTCCTGAAATCTTCCTTGTACCATATTTCCTGCATAAAACTGAAACAAGTCATATTAAAGGCCATAGTAAACTCTGCATTAATTTTATATTTTCTTATATAGACCTATTAAGGTGATATAGTGCTTTATATTGATTTTTTCAGCCACAGCAATTTCTGGGACTACAGGTTTTCATTCCAAGGATTGCTATCAGCAATTATGAATATAAATTGGAGGTTAGGAGAAAGCAGAGTTTCTATGGAAAAAAGCAATGCCATCCCTTCATTTGCTGCTAGACTTGAGGGAATGTTTAGTAACTAGAGTTGAGAAGAAATGAGCATGCCCAGTAGCCAACAGCCTACCTCCTTCCTGATAAGAAGGAGGAGAAGGAATCCTATGTGATTAAGTGGATGCTGCAGCCATACTATTAACCTTTTAACAACCAAAGTGACATCTGTTTCAAGATTTTAAAGAGGTTGTCCACTGATTAAATGTTTTTGTGGGGGGGTTACATGTCCTTTAATGTCAGATCTTTTTACTGGGATATATCTTAATTAAATAAAAACAAATGCTCCAACAATGCTTTTGCAAGTAGGTATCTAGTAAATCTATATATATGTTAATTTTCTCTAAACTTAAGTGACTGGAATTTGAATGGGGTATTTAAAACAGGATATTTATAGACTGCTATCAGCCTACAGCACCTTAAAGAAATTGTTCAGTATAAAAATAAAAACTGGATAAATAGATAGGCTGTGCAAAATAAAAAATGTTTCTAATATAGTTAGTTGTGCAAAAATGTAATGTATAAAGGCTGGAGTGACTGGCTGTGTAACATAATAGCCAGAACACTACTTCCTGCTTTTCAGCTATCTTGGTTAACACTGACTGGTTACCCTTGTTACCAGGCAGTAACCAATCAGAGACTTGAGGGGGGGGGCACATGGGTCATATCTGTTGCTTTTGAATCTGAGCTGAATGCTGAGGATCAATTGCAAACTCACTGAACAGAAATGTACCATGTGGCTCCCCTTCAAGTCGCTGACTAACTCAGAGTTATAGAGCTGAAAAGCAGGAAGTAGTGTTCTAGCTATTATTTTGCGCATCCAGTCACTCCAGCCTTGTACGTAACATTTTTGGCTAACTAACTATATTAGAAACATGTTTTTATTTTGCACAGCCTATTTACCCTGTTTTTATTTTCACACTGAACTGTTCCTTTAATCATATTTACACATAGAAATCCAATGTACAATGTAAATACAGCAGTGGTGCAAAGAATAGCAGAGCCTCAAGAAACTCTCTCCTTATCCTTTCAGGAACTTTCCTGCAGGCTTTACATGAGAACCATTTTTTTTTGTTTTTTGTTCTCCTCTTGTAGAGCTTTAAATGCTATGTTACATAATAGATAACGGTACAGATTTCACTAAACTATATTAAAGGATTGCCTCAAAAATGGACCAGAAAGGGTTTGCATTTGCAGGGTATTAAAAAAAATGAAAAATATTCAATTTAATTCCAAATTGGCTTCAAGTTATGCATGCTATGATTTGCACTCATATAGACTAATGTTCTTTTTTGTTATATGATCATCAACAACAACATTTCCTTTCTTAATATATTAAATACATTAAATACAGAGATCTGCACCTGGGTAAAGATGTCAGCCACACTGTATATAATACAGTAAAGCATATTATTTTTACACTGATAGAAAATAGGCACAGTATTTATACTAACAGGATGCTGTAATAAAAAAAATGCTGTAGATAGGGGGTTAATGAAGAGTAAATCCTTGGGAATAATACATAGATTAACATTTCATTTACATATTCTTTGTTTTATTTTTCATTTAAATTGTTTAAATACTATATGCCACACTATTTTAAATTAACTTTTATTAGATGGATTTCTAAATTCTTGATTTAAAAAGACCAAAACTAAAATTGGCAGTTGATCCAAACAACTGAGGATCAATGCTATTGTTACCATTCCGGTTAGTATAATGAATGGATTGTTTTCGGAAAACTTTCCTTTCAGTGCACATACATTTTTAGTGACTAGTTACTTCAACTTAACATCAAGATGCAATTACTGTATATTGTTCTAAATGTTTACTGTTAATACAACACAGCATTTCTAAATATTCCTATCATGTGTCTAATCCTGTAGCTGCAGGAAATGTTTTTTTTTCTGTTTAACCAGAAGATTCAAATTTAGTAACCCTCTAAAAAATCTGAAGAAAACAACTTGATTGTATATACATTCTTAAGAATGCTATTGATTAACTATAGCTGGTAAGTAATGGGAATATACTCCAACCCAAAGATATATTGATTTTTTATAAAGTATGAGACATTAAGCTTAACTGACATTGAAATAGTAGGAATATATAGAGTTCATATACCTGTCA
The DNA here is from genome assembly GCA_038501925.1 of Xenopus petersii. Lineage (NCBI taxonomy): Eukaryota > Metazoa > Chordata > Amphibia > Anura > Pipidae > Xenopus > Xenopus petersii. The sequence goes on from CM076672.1 coordinate 139,972,107, forward strand.
TTGGCTATTTTAAAATGTGAGTGCATATCCGTATATCTCCATCTCCATATATCATCATCATCATCATTTATTTATATAGCGCCGACGCACGCAATGCTTTACCTTAGTTATAACAAACAGGGAATAAATGGAATAAAAGGAGCGCTTGAAAGTTTGGAAAGAAGGATAAAGTGTGACAGCTTGAGGCAGAGAGTTCCAGAGAAAAGAAGAAGCCCAAGAGAAGTCTTGTAGATGAGAATGGGCAGAAATGATGAGAGGAGAAGTGAGGCGAAGATCAGAAGCAGAGCGATGGTTGCGTGAAGGAGTGTATTTGGAGATCAGAGATGAAATATAGGGAGGGGCTTCATTACTAAGGGCCTTGAATGCAAGTGCCAGTGAAGGGAGATGCATATGGGAGCAGCTGATGTTGAGCGGTGAGATAGCAGGCAATTTCTTGGAATACCTTCAAGGAGAAGGTTGCAGTAATCAAGGTGGGAGATGATGAGAGACTGAATCAGTGTTTTAGTTGATTCTGAACTGAGATATTGTCATATTCGGGCAATGTTGCGCAGTTGAATACGGCAAGATTTTGCAGGTTTTGAATGTGTGGTGAAAAAGACAGATGCGAGTCTAGGATAACTCCTAGGCAGCGCGCCTGTGTGGTGGAATGAAAGGTGGTGTTGTTTACTGTGAGCGATATCTGGGGGACAGGGGAAGATCTTGGAGGAAATATAATGAATTTGTTTTTGAAAGGTTCCATTTCAGGTGGCGCTGTGACATCCAGGAGGAGACAGCAGAGAGACAGTCTGTAACTTGAAAGGACAGAATTAGAAAGATCAGGAGTAGACAAGTAGAGTTAGGTGTCATCAGCATAAAGGTGATACTGAAGTCTGAATGACTGAATACGTTTCCCTAGTGAAGTTGTATAGAGTGAAAACAGCAGAGGGCCTAGAACAGAGCCTTGAGGAACTCTGACATAGAGGAGTGAGTTAAAACTGGCAAACAATTGCTGCAGTTTAGAGGACAGAGTGGAGATTAAAGAAGAGAAGTATTGTTCTTTAGCTAATGAAAGAGCTTGAATGTAGCAGGAGAGCATGAATTTGAAGTAGATCAAGTCAGGATCCATTTTTGACTTTCTCTGCTGTCGTTCAGCTGATCTACTACATCTTCTGAGGTACCAAGTTGCACTAGTGTGCCAGGGTTGGGGTTTAGCTAGTCGACTGTGACGAGTGGTAGAAGGAGCAAGGGAGTCAAGAGCTGTTGAAAGAGCATTGTTGTATTGAGAAGCTGCCATATTGGGACAGGAAAGATTGTTAATATGAGAGATGGGTTGTGCTGATATTGTTGTTGATCAAAGGCGTCAAGGTTTCTGTATGTTTGGATAGAGAGAGATGGTTGTGAAGGTAGTGCAGATGAAAGTGTTATCTGAAAGGAGAGTAGTCAGATGGTCAGATAGGGGGTACCGAGAGTTAGTATGGTTGGATGGGTAGCATGAGTGGCAGAATATAAGCTAAAAAGCATGACCCTCGATGTGGGTAGGTGAGTTGGTTCACTGAGAGAGACCAAATGAAGTTGTTAAAGAGAGGAGTTTAGAGGTGACAGGAGAAGCCAAGCTGCAAAGTGATCCAAGAAAGTAGAGTAGGGACCAGGGGGGCGATATATGACAGCAACACAAAGAGAGATTGAAGAAAACAAACGTATACTGTGGAGTTCAAAAGAGGTGAAGAAGAGAGAAGTTGGTGTGGTCAGATTTTGAAACCTACATTTGGGGGTGAGAAGAAATCCTACCCCACCGCCGTGACGGCCATCTAGGGGTGTGACTAATTGAGAAGCCTCCATAGCAGAGGGCAGCAGGTAAAGCAGTGTCTGTGGGAGAGAGACATGATTCAGTGATAGCCAGAAGGTGAATGTATTTGGATATAAAGAGATCATGAACTGCTGTGAGTGTATTGAAGATTGGCTGTGCATTACAGAGGACCCATGAGAAAGGCATAGAGGGTGCTGGCTTTATGTGAATAAGATTTGCAGATTAAAAGTGTGTAAAGTTTTAGAGACTGGAAACATTGTCAAATAGGTGAGGGGAGGAATGAATATGTGGGACCAGGGTTTGGAGAGATGTCCCCAGCTGCTATTAATAGTAATAATGAAAGTGAGACAAGGTGTGTCCTAGATTTTACAGTGGGAGCATTGTATTGTTTAATGGGTTGAGAGGGGATAAGAGATTTAACAATACAAGACAGTGTGCTTAGATTGAGAGAGGGTGATGGGAGCAGTGAAGAGGAGATTACAATTTCAGGATAGTTTGATGGATGTTGGAGTGCAGAGGATATATTATACAACGAATCAATCCTTTTCCTGCTTCTTCTTTCTTTATATTTCTCGGGTAAGCACACGCGCAGTTAAACAAAATAGCCAATTTTTTAGTTAAAACCTCACATTAGTTAATGAACTCACAGTAGGTTTTGAGTTTGATAACGTCAACATTGTTTTTTTCCACAAATGTTAAAGGAAAACTATACCCCCAAAATGAATACTAAAGCAACTGATCAAATTGAATGACATATTAAAGAATCTTACCAAACTGGAATATATATTTACATAAATATTGCCCTTTTACATCTCTTGCCTTGAACCACCATTTCGTGACTCTATCTGTGCTGCCTCAGAGATCACCTGACCAGAAATACTACAACACTAACTGTAACAGGAAGAAGTGAGGAAGCAAAAGGCAGAACTCTGTCTGTTAATTGGCTCATGTGACCTTACATGTGGTTTGTATGTGAGCACAGTGAATCTTACGATCTCAGGGGGCGGCCCTTATTTTTTAAAATGGCAATTTTATATTTATGATTACCCAATGGCACATACTACTAAAAAAGTATATTATTATGATAATGGTTCATTTACATGAAGCAGGGTTTTACACATGAGCTGTTTTACTCAGTATCTTTTAATAGAGACCTACATTGTTTGGGGGGTATAGTTTTCCTTTAAGCTAGCAACTTACTTTAAAAAATCTGCAGAAAACACAAAGATTGATAAGAATATCAGACCCAAAACTCATTGTGACTTAATTAACTAACATAGGAGTTTCCTAGAGGTTACCCGAGCCAGAGAACTTAAGCCATTTTAAATAATAACATAATGTTTTTTAACTGGCTTTTTCTTTAAATTTATACACTGCTACACAATTTTATGACCATACCAAAGAGCTAGTAATACTTTTATTGTCCAAAAAATAGGATCTGCCTTAGTTATGAGCTAATCTGCCCCATTTTGCTTCACAAAAAAATTATGCAAAATTGCAGAAAAAATTGCGAAAATCATTAAAGTCTATGGGCAACTTTTTGTTGCTGTAACTTTTTTACATCAAAATACTGTATATTAGAGTCTATGGGTGACTTTTTTTCTCACTCCAAATGCATTCACATCAATTGGCATTTTTTTCTCATTCCAAGGGGTAGATTTATCAAAGAGTGAAGTTAGAGATCTCCATAGTCCGCAGAGTGAAATAACGCTTCTCTCTATTAATTTCTATGGAATTTGTAAAGGCATATTTATCAAATAGTACACTTTCACTGTCACCCTTTGATAAGTACACATTTAAAAATCTCCGTGGTATTTCACTCTGCGGACTGTGGAGATCCCTAGCTTCACTCTTTGATGAATCTACCCCTATAAGCATTGAAGGAAATATGTGTTTTTTCAAGTTTTTTCTCAATTAATTTGTTTCACAAAAACATCCGCTAATTTTGCTGTCAATCCATATGTGGTGAAAAAAATTGTGCATCACTAAACCTGCCACAGGAATTCATCTTTCTATTGTTTATTGTTATTGTTCTTCATTAATTTATTGGTTGCCCTACCCAATAACTTAGAATAAAAATATTCATTCACAAACCAAGTCTACTTACAAAATCTATCCACTTTTTTTAAATAAAATGTTTACATTATCTAATATTATGACAAAAAGAAAAGAAAGTTGTTCCAGAATATCAATGTAAATGGCCCACCAAGTCGATCGTGTGGTCCAGGTGCATCAGACCCTCAGCTAACCTAAATATCAGCAGAAAAAAACAGGTATGTACGGCACTCAGAGGAATCCACAGGGCCAGAAAAATAAGTTTAAAAATAGGTCTTTATTAATCAATGTTAAAAGTATACATAATCTCCATAGGCCCTACATAATCTAATACCTAATCTAAAGAGTGTTGGAGAGTCCTCTAAATGTATTAATGGTGAGTTTAAAGTATACAAACTTGCAAACTGAACATTTTGAGGTGCAAGAAAAAAGCAAGAAAATAAACTTGAATCTAGGGTCCATTATTTAGATGACCAACCAAGTATTTTCACCAGCTGTATCTTATATGTCTTTTCTGAAACGAGTCTGATGATCAATACTTAGAACTACATATGACTTAAAAATGTTACATTGATTAAATGTCACAGCACATCACCTTGGTTCTGTAGCTGCATTTTATGGGCCTGACAGCTATAATTCCTAAGGCTTTATTTTAATGGAATATGGTTTAACAAAAAGAAAAATCTAATTCAGTTATTTCTAGATTTTGCTTTTCATTAAATAACTATAATAATGCTGAAGTGTTGCCTATGAATATATTTGCTTTACCTTGTTAGTTATGCAAACAACAAGACACTTCATTGATAACATAAAATTTACATAGCTACTAATAATTCTGGTTAAAATTTGTTTTTCAAAATAATCAGAATAATCAGAATATCAGCCATGACTTACACCAGGGTTAATTTACTGTGTATATATAAACATTAAGAGAAAAAAATATTTTTGTATTTGTATAAAGAATTGTTTATTCTTCTTTGCTGCAATAAAACGGTTGTATTCATAGTTATAATGAGATTGCAAGAGGAGAACCAGAGCATTCATGAAAGAAAACTAGGCTAAATAATTTTATACAAGCCCTTGCAGGAACAGAGACGAAGGAGTTAGGAGTTTGCAGAGAACTTGTTTAATAGAGGCATGCTTGACGGCATAGTGGAATATTAGAAAAAGATCAGTAGCTGAGAGCGAACTAAATGAAGCAGACAAATGTGAGACTATTATTTACATTTTGTACTGACAATTCTAAAAGGGGATTTGCATATGCATATCAACCCCCTGTACTTATTACTATTATAATGAACCCTTTAAGTGCCAGCAGAATTTCCCATTTCATCAGCTGTTTTTTGAACATTTTGTGCTCTCTCATTTAAGGGCATTTTCTGGGGGGGGATTTTTAGTTTACCTAGAAAAATTATACGTCGTTTTTTTTTTTTTCAGGAGAACCAGAGATTTATAAAGCTGCTGGTATTTTTGTGTATTTCCACTTCTGGAGCAAGATTTGGAGTTCTAAATACTGAGAAAAATAAAATATTTCTATTTTTCATGATATAGGGATTTATACCAGAAAGATATTTTATGTTATGCACATAAATTAAATTGATTTGGAAAGCCTCCAAATCAATGTCTCTAGAATGTGCCAATACCAGAGATGTATAGTTTTATGTAGATTTCTGATTTCTATAGATCAAGAACTCACAGCAAGAAATTGCTGAATTTTCAAATCATGACAATAGTATATAGCATACAGTTTTTAGATTCCAAAGCCAAAAATGGAACAGTAGTTGTACCCCAGAAAACCATACATTTCTATTCCTAATTACCAAAATTATGAAAATCCTGAAGAATCACCTCTAAAAGGTTCATTTTGCAAGTTTTGCAAGTTTTGCAAGTCTCCTAAAAAGCATAAGGTACCAAGAAAAAAACATCATAAATAAGAATGCCAGAGGTCTACTGAACAGTTTGATGCCCATTATGCATGGCATTACCAAATTAGCTGACTCTTAGAGAGGCCAAAATGAAGTAAGGTTATACAAATTGCACTGGAGGTCACTTCAGCTACTGAAAAAAAAAATTTGGGGGGTGAAAACACAAAACCATATGTTAACCCCCCCAAAACCCATATACTTTTGTAAAGTACACATTCAGACAAATCCAAAATGGATAACCATGTATTTATACTCCAAACTAGAATACAATGAGTTGCAATGCTTTCCAAAAATTGGGAGTTTTGATAATGTACCTCAAATCTTTCTCAAATATTCCAGTTTCTAGCATCTTATCTCACACACAGCATTAGGTACCAAGAAAACCATCCTAAATATGAATACCAGGGGTCAACTGAACAGTTTGATGCCCATAGGATTACCAAAGTATCTGCCGTTAACAGACACCAAAATGAAGTTAGTGCAAACAAATTAATGTTAACTATTAAAAAAGGTAACACATTTACTGCATTTGTTATAGGATAAAGTCATGAAAAAAATACGTTGACCCACCCAAAAAGTGTTTTTTGGAAAGTACACATTCAGGCGGAAATTGAAAATGGGTAACCATGGCTTTCTACTCCAAACTGCTGAGTCACAATGCTTTCCCAAAATTATCAGTTTTGATGAAATACTGGAAAATCGCCTCAAAGTTTCCATTTTCTAGCATTTTATCTCCCATATAGCATAAGTTATCAAGATGAAACATCCTAAGTATGTATGTCAGGGGTCCATTGAACAGTTTGATGTCCATTTTACATAGGATTACCAAAGTATCTGGTGTCTACAGACCCCAAAATTAAGTTAGTGCATACAAACTGTCCAGGACGTCACTCAGCTACTGAAAAACCAATACATTTACTGCATTTTTTGGGGGTAAAAACACAAAGTATTATGTTGACCCCCCAAAACCATATATTTTTGGAAAGTACACATTCAGACAAATCCAAAAAAGGTAACCATGTTTTCTACTCCAAACTATTGAGTTACAATGCTTTCCCAAAATTGACAATTTTGATGGCAAAAAAATTGCCTCAAATGTTCCACTTTCTAGCTTGATATATCCCACATAGCATAAGGTACAAATAAAAAAAATCCTAAATATAAATGCCAATGGTCCACTGAACAGTTTGATGCCCATTGTGCATAGTATTAACAAAGTATTTGGTGTTTAGACCCAAAAATAAGTGCATACACATTTCATAGCATACTGTATACTGTATTCATACTACTACCAAAATAAATGCTACCTGATTTATGTGGGATGAAAGTGGCAAATTAGTAATTCAACCCCACAAAAGTTATATTTTCTGACAAATCCAAATCGGTAAATATGCCTTTCTAAGGTAAACTACAAAACCTGAAGGCCATGCTAAACGAAGTGGTTTTTATGAAATTTCTGAAAATCAAAACAAAGTTTGCACTTAACCCCATTACATACCTCCGAATTCATAAGATACCAACATAAAGCCGATTCTCCGCTCCCAAACCAGAAAGTGCTGCAGAATATAGAATCTACGTTCTGTGGCACTATATCCACAGAACATAGGTCCAATGTACTGGGGCACTTAACCCTTTAAGTGCCAGCAGAATTTCACATTTTGGTTACGCGAAATGCCAGCCGTTTTTGAAACATTTTGTGCTCTCTCACTTTAGGGGCATTTTCTGAGGGGAAACCTATAGTTTACCTAGGAAAACTATACATTGTTTTTTTCGGTAGAAACTGGGCTTTCTAAATCTGCCTGAGTTTTCATGTATTTACACCAGTGCAAAAAAATTTATAGTGCCAAATACCAAAAAAAAATGAAAAATTACCATTTTTCATCGTATATCAATTTATACCAGAAAAATATTTCATTTTACGGATGAAAATCCAACTGATTTGGAAAGCCTTATGTCTCTCGAACGTGCCAATACCAGATATGTATAGTTTTAGGGAGATTTAGGATTTCTGTACAGCAAAAACTCCCGGCAGTATATTACCAAATTTTGAAAGCACTAAGGCAGAAAACGGCATGCTTTAGGTTCCAAGGCAAAAAATCCTGAAACCGTAGGTTTACCCCAGAAAACCATACATTTTTGAAAAGTACACATTCTGCCGATTACAAAATGGGTAACTATGTCTCTCTACTCCCAACTACCAAACATAAAAGCTTGTCTGAACATAGCGGTTTTTCAACAAAAAATTCAAAATTCTGAAAAATCATTTCAAAGGTTTTATTTTGCTGCTCCGCATATCCCAAACTATATTAGGTACCAAGAAAAAGCAAATATGATTATGAAATATGATTGCCAGGGGTCCACTGAACAATTTGATACCCATTATGCATAGGTTTACCAAAGTATCTGGCATTTAGAGACACCAATATGTAGTTAGCACATCCAAATTGTTCAGGACTTTACTTCAGCTACTGAGAAATCAACACATTGACTGCATTTTTTGTGGGGTAAAAACACAGAAATATATGTTTACCCCCCAAACCCATACATTTTTGGAAAGTACACATTCTACCGAATCTAAAATGGGTACCCATGCCTTATTGCTCCAAACTACTGAGTCGCAAGGCTTTCCCAAAGTTGTCGGTTTTGGTGAAATATCTGAAAATTGCCTCAAAGCTTCAACTTCCCAGCACCATATCACCCATGTGTCATTACGTACTAAGAAAAAGCACCCTAAATATGATTGCCAGGGTTCCTCCGAACAGTTTGGTGGCCATTGTTCATAGGTTTACCAAAGTATCTGGCATTTAGAGGCCCCAAAATGAAGTTAGCGCATACAAACAGTCCCGTGGGTAACTTCAGCTAATGAAAAATCAACACATTGACTGCATTTTTGTGGGGTAAAAACACAGAAATATATGTTTACCCCCCAAACCCATACATTTTTGGAAAGTACACATTCTACCGAATCTAAAATGGGTACCCATGCCTTATTGCTCCAAACTACTGAGTCGCAAGGCTTTCCCAAAGTTGTCGGTTTTGGTGAAATATCTGAAAATTGCCTCAAAGCTTCAACTTCCCAGCACCATATCACCCATGTGTCATTACGTACTAAGAAAAAGCACCCTAAATATGATTGCCAGGGTTCCTCCGAACAGTTTGGTGGCCATTGTTCATAGGTTTACCAAAGTATCTGGCATTTAGAGGCCCCAAAATGAAGTTAGCGCATACAAACAGTCCCGTGGGTAACTTCAGCTAATGAAAAATCAACACATTGACTGCATTTTTGTGGGGTAAAAACACAGAAATATATGTTTACCCCCCAAACCCATACATTTTTGGAAAGTACACATTCTACCGAATCTAAAATGGGTACCCATGCCTTATTGCTCCAAACTACTGAGTCGCAAGGCTTTCCCAAAGTTGTCGGTTTTGGTGAAATATCTGAAAATTGCCTCAAAGCTTCAACTTCCCAGCACCATATCACCCATGTGTCATTACGTACTAAGAAAAAGCACCCTAAATATGATTGCCAGGGTTCCTCCAAACAGTTTGGTGGCCATTGTTCATAGGTTTACCAAAGTATCTGGCATTTAGAGGCCCCAAAATGAAGTTAGCGCATACAAACAGTCCCGTGGGTAACTTCAGCTAATGAAAAATCAACACATTGACTGCATTTTTGTGGGGTAAAAACACAGAAATATATGTTTACCCCCAAACCCATACATTTTTGGAAAGTACACATTCTACCGAATCTAAAATGGGTACCCATGCCTTATTGCTCCAAACTACTGAGTCGCAAGGCTTTCCCAAAGTTGTCGGTTTTGGTGAAATATCTGAAAATTGCCTCAAAGCTTCAACTTCCCAGCACCATATCACCCATGTGTCATTACGTACTAAGAAAAAGCACCCTAAATATGATTGCCAGGGTTCCTCCGAACAGTTTGGTGGCCATTGTTCATAGGTTTACCAAAGTATCTGGCATTTAGAGGCCCCAAAATGAAGTTAGCGCATACAAACAGTCCCGTGGGTAACTTCAGCTAATGAAAAATCAACACATTGACTGCATTTTTGTGGGGTAAAAACACAGAAATATATGTTTACCCCCCAAACCCATACATTTTTGGAAAGTACACATTCTAACGAATCTAAAATGGGTACCCATGCCTTATTGCTCCAAACTACTGAGTCGCAAGGCTTTCCCAAAGTTGTCGGTTTTGGTGAAATATCTGAAAATTGCCTCAAAGCTTCAACTTCCCAGCACCATATCACCCATGTGTCATTACGTACTAAGAAAAAGCACCCTAAATATGATTGCCAGGGTTCCTCCGAACAGTTTTTGGAAAGTACACATTCTACTGAATCTAAAATGGGTACCCATGCCTTATTGCTCCAAACTACTGAGTCGCAAGGCTTTCCCAAAGTTGTCGGTTTTGGTGAAATATCTGAAAATTGCCTCAAAGCTTCAACTTCCCAGCACCATATCACCCATGTGTCATTACGTACTAAGAAAAAGCACCCTAAATATGATTGCCAGGGTTCCTCCGAACAGTTTGGTGGCCATTGTTCATAGGTTTACCAAAGTATCTGGCATTTAGAGGCCCCAAAATGAAGTTAGCGCATACAAACAGTCCCGTGGGTAACTTCAGCTAATGAAAAATCAACACATTGACTGCATTTTTGTGGGGTAAAAACACAGAAATATATGTTTACCCCCCAAACCCATACATTTTTGGAAAGTACACATTCTACCGAATCTAAAATGGGTACCCATGCCTTATTGCTCCAAACTACTGAGTCGCAAGGCTTTCCCAAAGTTGTCGGTTTTGGTGAAATATCTGAAAATTGCCTCAAAGCTTCAACTTCCCAGCACCATATCACCCATGTGTCATTACGTACTAAGAAAAAGCACCCTAAATATGATTGCCAGGGTTCCTCCAAACAGTTTGGTGGCCATTGTTCATAGGTTTACCAAAGTATCTGGCATTTAGAGGCCCCAAAATGAAGTTAGCGCATACAAACAGTCCCGTGGGTAACTTCAGCTAATGAAAAATCAACACATTGACTGCATTTTTGTGGGGTAAAAACACAGAAATATATGTTTACCCCCCAAACCCATACATTTTTGGAAAGTACACATTCTAACGAATCTAAAATGGGTACCCATGCCTTATTGCTCCAAACTACTGAGTCGCAAGGCTTTCCCAAAGTTGTCGGTTTTGGTGAAATATCTGAAAATTGCCTCAAAGCTTCAACTTCCCAGCACCATATCACCCATGTGTCATTACGTACTAAGAAAAAGCACCCTAAATATGATTGCCAGGGTTCCTCCGAACAGTTTGGTGGCCATTGTTCATAGGTTTACCAAAGTATCTGGCATTTAGAGGCCCCAAAATGAAGTTAGCGCATACAAACAGACCCGTGGGTTTCAGCTAATGAAAAATCAACACATTGACTGCATTTTTGTGGGGTAAAAACACAGAAATATATGTTTACCCCCCAAACCCATACATTTTTGGAAAGTACACATTCTACCGAATCTAAAATGGGTACCCATGCCTTATTGCTCCAAACTACTGAGTCGCAAGGCTTTCCCAAAGTTGTCGGTTTTGGTGAAATATCTGAAAATTGCCTCAAAGCTTCAACTTCCCAGCACCATATCACCCATGTGTCATTACGTACTAAGAAAAAGCACCCTAAATATGATTGCCAGGGTTCCTCCAAACAGTTTGGTGGCCATTGTTCATAGGTTTACCAAAGTATCTGGCATTTAGAGGCCCCAAAATGAAGTTAGCGCATACAAACAGTCCCGTGGGTAACTTCAGCTAATGAAAAATCAACACATTGACTGCATTTTTGTGGGGTAAAAACACAGAAATATATGTTTACCCCCCAAACCCATACATTTTTGGAAAGTACACATTCTACCAAATCTAAAATGGGTACCCATGCCTTATTGCTCCAAACTACTGAGTCGCAAGGCTTTCCCAAAGTTGTCGGTTTTGGTGAAATATCTGAAAATTGCCTCAAAGCTTCAACTTCCCAGCACCATATCACCCATGTGTCATTACGTACTAAGAAAAAGCACCCTAAATATGATTGCCAGGGTTCCTCCGAACAGTTTGGTGGCCATTGTTCATAGGTTTACCAAAGTATCTGGCATTTAGAGGCCCCAAAATGAAGTTAGCGCATACAAACAGTCCCGTGGGTAACTTCAGCTAATGAAAAATCAACACATTGACTGCATTTTTGTGGGGTAAAAACACAGAAATATATGTTTACCCCCCAAACCCATACATTTTTGGAAAGTACACATTCTACCAAATCTAAAATGGGTACCCATGCCTTATTGCTCCAAACTACTGAGTCGCAAGGCTTTCCCAAAGTTGTCGGTTTTGGTGAAATATCTGAAAATTGCCTCAAAGCTTCAACTTCCCAGCACCATATCACCCATGTGTCATTACGTACTAAGAAAAAGCACCCTAAATATGATTGCCAGGGTTCCTCCGAACAGTTTTTGGAAAGTACACATTCTACTGAATCTAAAATGGGTACCCATGCCTTATTGCTCCAAACTACTGAGTCGCAAGGCTTTCCCAAAGTTGTCGGTTTTGGTGAAATATCTGAAAATTGCCTCAAAGCTTCAACTTCCCAGCACCATATCACCCATGTGTCATTACGTACTAAGAAAAAGCACCCTAAATATGATTGCCAGGGTTCCTCCGAACAGTTTGGTGGCCATTGTTCATAGGTTTACCAAAGTATCTGGCATTTAGAGGCCCCAAAATGAAGTTAGCGCATACAAACAGTCCCGTGGGTAACTTCAGCTAATGAAAAATCAACACATTGACTGCATTTTTGTGGGGTAAAAACACAGAAATATATGTTTACCCCCCAAACCCATACATTTTTGGAAAGTACACATTCTACCGAATCTAAAATGGGTACCCATGCCTTATTGCTCCAAACTACTGAGTCGCAAGGCTTTCCCAAAGTTGTCGGTTTTGGTGAAATATCTGAAAATTGCCTCAAAGCTTCAACTTCCCAGCACCATATCACCCATGTGTCATTACGTACTAAGAAAAAGCACCCTAAATATGATTGCCAGGGTTCCTCCGAACAGTTTGGTGGCCATTGTTCATAGGTTTACCAAAGTATCTGGCATTTAGAGGCCCCAAAATGAAGTTAGCGCATACAAACAGACCCGTGGGTTTCAGCTAATGAAAAATCAACACATTGACTGCATTTTTGTGGGGTAAAAACACAGAAATATATGTTTACCCCCCAAACCCATACATTTTTGGAAAGTACACATTCTACCGAATCTAAAATGGGTACCCATGCCTTATTGCTCCAAACTACTGAGTCGCAAGGCTTTCCCAAAGTTGTCGGTTTTGGTGAAATATCTGAAAATTGCCTCAAAGCTTCAACTTCCCAGCACCATATCACCCATGTGTTATTACGTACTAAGAAAAAGCACCCTAAATATGATTGCCAGGGTTCCTCTGAACAGTTTGGTGGCCATTGTTCATAGGTTTACCTAAGTATCTGGCATTTAGAGGCCCCAAAATGAAGTTAGCGCATACAAACAGTCCCGTGGGTAACTTCAGCTAATGAAAAATCAACACATTGACTGCATTTTTGTGGGGTAAAAACACAGAAATATATGTTTACCCCCCAAACCCATACATTTTTGGAAAGTACACATTCTACCAAATCTAAAATGGGTACCCATGCCTTATTGCTCCAAACTACTGAGTCGCAAGGCTTTCCCAAAGTTGTCGGTTTTGGTGAAATATCTGGAAATTGCCTCAAAGCTTCAACTTTCCAGCATCGTATTGTCCATGTATCATTACCAGCATAAAGCATCCTAAATATAAACATATGGGTCTACTAAACAGTTTGATGCCCAATGTGCATAGATATACCAAACTATGTGGCGCACAGAGACCCCCAAATGACAATATGTATAGACATTTTCACGGCTGACGCGCTGGCTGCTGCAATATGAGCACCTGGTGTGTGTATTATGCGACATTAGACCCCCCTAACAGTACAGAGACCCCAGAAAACCATATATTTTCAGAAAGTAAACATTCTGACGAATCCAATATGGGTAAATAAGTGTTTCTACTGCAAACTGCCAAACTGCAAAGCAATGCTGAACATAACGGTTTTTATCAAATTTCTGAAAATCGTCACAAAGCTTGAATTTTACCCCATTATATGCCCCACATTTCGTAACATATCAGCATAAAACATCCTAAATATGAACGCCAGGGGTCTACTGAACACTTTGATGCCCAATATGCATAGATATACCAAACTATGTGGCGCACAGAGACCCCCAAATGACAATAGTGTATATACATTTTCACGGCTGACGCGCTGGCTGCTGCAGTATGAGCACCTGGTGTGTGTATTATGCGACATTAGACCCCCCTAACAGTACAGCGACCCCAGAAAACCATATATTTTCAGAAAGTACACATTCTGACAAATCCAATATGGGTAAATAAGTGTTTCTACTGCAAACTGCCAAACTGCAAAGCAATGCTGAACATAACGGTTTTTATCAAATTTCGGAAAATCGTCACAAAGCTTGAATTTTACCCCATTATATGCCCCACATTTCGTAACGTATCAGCATAAAACATCCTAAATATGAACGCCAGGGGTCTACTGAACACTTTGATGCCCAATATGCATAGATATACCAAACTATGTGGCGCACAGAGACCCCCAAATGACAATAGTGTATATACATTTTCACGGCTGACGCGCTGGCTGCTGCAATATGAGCACCTGGTGTGTGTATTATGCGACATTAGACCCCCCTAACAGTACAGAGACCCCAGAAAACCATATATTTTCAGAAAGTACACATTCTGACGAATCCAATATGGGTAAATAAGTGTTTCTACTGCAAACTGCCAAACTGCAAAGCAATGCTGAACATAACGGTTTTTATCAAATTTCTGAAAATCGTCACAAAGCTTGAATTTTACCCCATTATATGCCCCACATTTCGTAACGTATCAGCATAAAACATCCTAAATATGAACGCCAGGGGTCTACTGAACACGTTGATGCCCAATATGCATAGATATACCAAACTATGTGGCGCACAGAGACCCCCAAATGACAATAGTGTATATACATTTTCACGGCTGACGCGCTGGCTGCTGCAATATGAGCACCTGGTGTGTGTATTATGCGACATTAGACCCCCCTAACAGTACAGAGACCCCAGAAAACCATATATTTTCAGAAAGTACACATTCTGACGAATCCAATATGGGTAAATAAGTGTTTCTACTGCAAACTGCCAAACTGCAAAGCAATGCTGAACATAATGGTTTTTATCAAATTTCTGAAAATCGTCACAAAGCTTCAATTTTACCCCATTATATGCCCCACATTTCGTAACGTATCAGCATAAAACATCCTAAATATGAACGCCAGGGGTCTACTGAACACTTTGATGCCCAATATGCATAGATATACCAAACTATGTGGCGCACAGAGACCCCCAAATGACAATAGTGTATATACATTTTCACGGCTGACGCGCTGGCTGCTGCAGTATGAGCACCTGGTGTGTGTATTATGCGACATTAGACCCCCCTAACAGTACAGAGACCCCAGAAAACCATATATTTTCAGAAAGTACACATTCTGACGAATCCAATATGGGTAAATAAGTGTTTCTACTGCAAACTGCCAAACTGCAAAGCAATGCTGAACATAACGGTTTTTATCAAATTTCGGAAAATCGTCACAAAGCTTGAATTTTACCCCATTATATACCCCACATTTCGTAACGTATCAGCATAAAACATCCTAAATATGAACGCCAGGGGTCTACTGAACACTTTGATGCCCAATATGCATAGATATACCAAACTATGTGGCGCACAGAGACCCCCAAATGACAATAGTGTATATACATTTTCACGGCTGACGCGCTGGCTGCTGCAATATGAGCACCTGGTGTGTGTATTATGCGACATTAGACCCCCCTAACAGTACAGAGACCCCAGAAAACCATATATTTTCAGAAAGTACACATTCTGACGAATCCAATATGGGTAAATAAGTGTTTCTACTGCAAACTGCCAAACTGCAAAGCAATGCTGAACATAACGGTTTTTATCAAATTTCTGAAAATCGTCACAAAGCTTCAATTTTACCCCATTATATGCCCCACATTTCGTAACGTATCAGCATAAAACATCCTAAATATGAACGCCAGGGGTCTACTGAACACGTTGATGCCCAATATGCATAGATATACCAAACTATGTGGCGCACAGAGACCCCCAAATGACAATAGTGTATATACACTTTCACGGCTGACGCGCTGGCTGCTGCAATATGAGCACCTGGTGTGTGTATTATGCGACATTAGACCCCCCTAACAGTACAGAGACCCCAGAAAACCATATATTTTCAGAAAGTACACATTCTGACGAATCCAATATGGGTAAATAAGTGTTTCTACTGCAAACTGCCAAACTGCAAAGCAATGCTGAACATAACGGTTTTTATCAAATTTCGGAAAATCGTCACAAAGCTTGAATTTTACCCCATTATATGCCCCACATTTCGTAACGTATCAGCATAAAACATCCTAAATATGAACGCCAGGGGTCTACTGAACACTTTGATGCCCAATATGCATAGATATACCAAACTATGTGGCGCACAGAGACCCCCAAATGACAATAGTGTATAGACATTTTCACGGCTGACGCGCTGGCTGCTGTAATATGAGCACCTGGTGTGTGTATTATGCGACATTAGACCCCCCTAACAGTACAGAGACCCCAGAAAACCATATATTTTCAGAAAGTACACATTCTGACGAATCCAATATGGGTAAATAAGTGTTTCTACTGCAAACTGCCAAACTGCAAAGCAATGCTGAACATAACGGTTTTTATCAAATTTCTGAAAAATCGTCACAAAGCTTGAATTCTACCCCATTATATGCCCCACATTTCGTAACGTATCAGCATAAAACATCCTAAATATGAATGCCAGGGGTCTACTGAACACTTTGATGCCCAATATGCATAGATATACCAAACTATGTGGCGCACAGAGACCCCCAAATGACAATAGTGTATATACATTTTCACGGCTGACGCGCTGGCTGCTGCAATATGAGCACCTGGTGTGTGTATTATGCGACATTAGACCCCCCTAACAGTACAGAGACCCCAGAAAACCATATATTTTCAGAAAGTACACATTTTGACGAATCCAATATGGGTAAATAAGTGTTTCTACTGCAAACTGCCAAACTGCAAAGCAATGCTGAACGTAACGGTTTTTATCAAATTTTTGAAAATCGTCACAAAGCTTGAATTCTACCGCATTATATGCCCCACATTTCATAACGTATCAGCATAAAACATCCTAAATATGAACACCAGGGGTCTACTGAACACTTTGATGCCCAAAATGCATAGATATACCAAACTATGTGGCGCACAGAGACCCCCAAATGGATATATAGTAGATAAAATTTACAAGGTAAAACAAAATAAGGCAGTAAAGAGTGAAATGCAAAAAAATCCAATAAAACCACAAAAATCAATGTTTTTTTTCCAGACTAGTGTTATCGGCCGTCAGAATCACAGTTTGAATATTTTAGCTGGGCCAAACAGGTTATACGGCTAGAAACAAGTGAACACAACATACGCAGAGCTGAAAATGCAATAAAATGGCTAAAAATTCAATAAAATGGCTAAAAATGCACCAAAATACCCCAAATTGCAATATAATCACCGAAATAACATAAAAAAGATATTGCACAGTACGGTTAGCGAATACGCTATTCGTAATGGCAATAAAACATTTTTTTCAGCCAAAAAAAGAGACGATGCGATAAGAAAAAAAAAAAAAAAAGCCACAATGCCATGTATGTGCGTGTGCGTGTGTACAAATGGTAAATTACATGTTATGTGTGCGTGTGTGCGTGTGCACATGTGTGTAAATGCAGTGAGTGTAAGTGACCCCCCAATCCCCAAAAATGTATGTGTAAGTGTGTGTAAGTGTGAATCTAAGTGTGTATTACTGTAATAAGTGTGTGTTGGTGTGTTTGTGTGTGTAATTGTTGCACTAACCTGAAAAAATCGCTGGAGACTGTTGCAGGCGATCAGGAAGAGCCCCTGGAAGACATCTGCCTCGTGGTTCCTGTCTGTGTGCTGTGGGGGCGGAGATCGTCGATCCGGTGCAGGCTGCAGCAGCAGGACACGTAAGTAGCACGTGCCTGCTGCTGTTTTTGGGCCCCTGGGCGATCGCGCCCCAGGGGCCACTCGATCCCCTGCTCTGCTCGTTGCCTAGGGGCAGGGGATCGAGCAGGAACGGAGCGAGCGGCTCTAACAGCCGCTCCTCCGCTTCTGAACCCGGAAGTGCTGCAGAACGTAGAATCTACGTTCTGTGGCATTTCAAGTACCTTTGCCACAGAACGTAGATTCTACGTTCTGTGGCACTTAAAGGGTTAAAGGGTTCATATTGTTGTTATTATTATGATTATAATTATTTTTATTATTGGTTACTGGTAATGTATTCATATTGTGATAACTATTTTTTTTTTTAATTTCATTGTCTTCTTATATATTCTTGATATTTTGGAAGAGTCATCATCAGAACACTCTGAGAGCAATGGTTACAAGGCTAATTTACTTTTCTGTACCAGAATGAAAGTGTTTGATAACATGTTGCTGGGTGTTTAGTCTCTGTACTATAGTAGTTTCATAAATGTTTTAGTATTTATGCAAGAATTCACATTTTCTTTGTTGTTACCTGTATGTTTGCTGACTTCCTAGAGTTCCAGCACCAGTACACTATTTTACAACATTATATTATTTATTTGTGTAGAAATGGATATGAATGGAATCTGTCTGTCACTGCCTGGACAAACCTGCCCTGTGTTAACAGAGACAGGCAGATTCCAATCATGCTTGATACTACACACAAGGGGAGGTAGTAGGCAGTTTCAGCATTGATTTAGATCAATAGAAAGAAACATTGTGGGACATTAGCTTAAACTTCCTAACTCCTTTCATTTCTATTGTTAACTCAGGTCCAGGCATTGTAAACGTTTATGGGTCTCATTTTGAAACCTAACAAAGAGCAGAATAATTCACACTGTGAACATATTTGCCCTGTCTATGTGTATACAGTATGTGACAAGATTGGTGTATTTATTGTGCAAACATGAAAGTGAATTTTTATTTGCATGGTTTATATATGACATAATGACCACAAACCGTAGCCATGCTCACACAAACACCCCTTCCATTTACAAACTTCTTTTGCATAATGCGCATCTCACTGCAATTTGCAAAAATGGCAACATTGCTTCATTGGAAAAATATGTCTTTACGGATGATACCACGTGGGACATTTCTCACAATTTAATGATGGGAACATTTCATACTCAGGGAATGGAAAGGTTGAGATTAGGAGTTAGGGGAGAGTTTATTGGCAAAGAGGGAGGTATTTTGGATCTTTCAATTATATCTACGAAATAGTATCCAAAAAATTGTGAATACCTTTAACCGATAATGTGTATTAAGTAGTCGTATAAAGGATCTTGATGACAGGTAAACATGGAAAGGGTTACTAAAGTGCAGCTATTCATTAAACTTCTCCTGTTTGAATACCTTTGCCCATGCAGCTACTTTATTGGTTTCTCTTGATGTACCTTGCTGGCTTATTTTAAAGTGATTATGACAACATTTTTTAAAGGAACAGTTCACTGTGAAAATAAAAACTGTATAAATAGATTGACAGTGCAAAATAAAAAAAATTCTAATATATTTAGTTAGGCAAAAGTGTATTGTATAAAGGCTGGAGTGACTGGATGTCTAGCCTTTTTGTTTTGACAATATTGATTTGACTACCTATGGTCCTAAAGGCTCACAGTCATGTAAAATAGCCAAATTACACCTTTTATTCTATTCGCACCTTTGCAGACACTATGGGAGAAATGTAACAAAATTTGCAAAGAGCAAAACTTTGCAGGTAAAAATTCTCATGTGATATTCTTTGTTAGGTTTCTATTGCATCACAAATCTTAATTGTGCATTGCAAACCTTTAACACATGCTCTGGAGTTTTTATTTATATTTTAAGGCAAAAAATTACGCTATTGTAAAATTTTATTTTATTATATACACTGCGCACTATCGCAAAATGTAAAATTCAAATCACTAACCTACTGTTGCATGAGGGGCAAAGTATTTGCAATGGCAACATTTTTCACTTCGCAAACTCTTTATTGTTAATGAATTGCGAATGATTTTTGCATTAGCAACCAATATTACATCCCCCCTATATAAATATTCTTATGCCCCACACTGAAATAAAGGAATACTATACCCCTGAATAATGAAGTTCTCTATAAAAAGTAGTGCATAAAACAGCACTATGTAAAACCCTGCTTCAATTAAATAAACAGTTTTCAAAAAAATAGACTTTTTTTAATAGCAAGTGCCATTGAGTATTGGGGATATAAGATTTTTTAAACAAGGATTTGTAACTGATAACTGACTATATAATTAATAAATATATAATATTACCTTTTGCATTTCAATGGCCTTTAATAATTCACTTTTTTGAATATTTAATGAAATACAAATTCAGAAGAAGAATTTTTCTGGGTGCTCACTAGGTATGTTTTGTTATTTAACTTAGCTGTACATATTGCAGGGAAGTTCAAATGGCATGAATTATTGATTGGGCATATGCATTCAAGCCAATTGTGCCTGAATATATTTCTGCTAAACGGTTTGTTTTTCTTACAGTATTTAAATCTTCAGACCAACCTGGCAACATGACTTTCTACCAATGATATTATGAAAATCCTCTTTAATGTTGTGGTGCAGTGCATAGGCAATAATCTTTAATAGACAGGTTCTTTTATGCCAAGAAAACGGACTGTCTGATTAGATACACAAGAGAAAATTCAACTTTAATAACATTTCTATTTTAGTCTGATAAACTGTGTTCATTGTTCTTATGCATTCATCAAAAAAGCAGCACAATGTTGGCTATTGGTAAATCTTTTCTACCCACTTGCTATAAGCATTTTTATCTGCACAGGAGTTGGGAAACATTTCAAAAAAGCATATCAACATAATAATGTGTTCTGTACATATTTCACAAATGACTGATCAAAGGACAATACTTAACATAGCACTTTCACTTATTATGAACAGGATTCTATATTAGGGAAAAAATACATTTGTTATTATCCTATTCATTACAATGTTGAGAACTTATATCAAAAGAAATTATCACAAAATATCAGAAATATATTGGGAGAGAGGAATGACTATCAATTGCTTTTCTTATATGTCCCTTCATAAGTAAATTATACTCTACATCATTGAAGGGGAAGCTAATGTTTAAATGGACTTCTGTATGAAGACAAGTTTACTACTGCAGCAAGTACACATGTTAGCACACATAACGTGGTGTGATCCTGACATGCATAGGTTTGAGCAACAATTAGGGCCACATTTATTGAAAATTGTGCAGTCACATAAAAGAAAAACTCACATATAAGCAATACTAATCCCCTTTATTATTACATAAATACACTATACACTATGGTTTTAAAAAACATTCAAATTGAAGTTCTTACCACAAATAAAGTTTTTTTTGTGCAAAAACTCACAAATTCAAGTTAAATTCAAATAAAAAAAAACTCAACTGTAAAAATTTGGTATCTTAAAACTGGTGAGTTTATATAGAAGCCAATGGGAGTTGACAAAGCAAAATTCAAGTGATTGTTTTCAATTTAAGTATAAATATTATATAGAATGGGGTTTGTGCTGCATTCCAATTATTTTCTCTTTTATATTTTTTGTGCATATTCAAATTTGGTCAGTTTTAGGAAAAAATAAAGCATTAAAAAAAACATTAAAATTAATAAATTATAATTTTAATAAATAGGCATCTACATCTTAACATGAGAGTAGAATTTAGAATCTGCCAACAAATATTCATATTTACAGGTTCAGGTTCAAAAAATATCAGTAAATAAAGCAATTCTAACATCACATGATCATCACATGAAAAATGATTTATGAAAAAAATAAAAGTAATAAGGGGTCTTTCTGAAAAGCCCCTGGGCACAAGTACATGAGCATGCCCCATAGTGCTAATTCTAAGAGCACTTGCACCCAGGGGTGTGCTGATATTTGCAGGGAGCAACAGATACAAAATCCAAAGCTTGGGGCAAAGAGCAGCACCAGTAGTCAAACCTTAGCCCTGTCCTTACCAACTGCCTTAGAGCAGGAAGTAAGGACAGGGCCCTGATGCAACCTACACCTCCTGCTGATCCAAACCTTGAACTGACATGGGGGGTACAGGGTGGGTATGGAGTGGGAGGGGGATCCCCTACATTGCTTCCACAGTCACCCCTTTTGAATCTTGCATTGTCTAGTGCAGGCTGCACTTTATTCAACGATCACAGGTGTCAACTATTTGCACAATACCCAACACAGTAGGCAAAGTGCAAAACATTTTTCGATTGTGGCTTTTTTTGCACATTAAAGCATTGTAAATGCACTCTATAGTGTCACTTCTTATTGTGTATGTTTGCATTTATCTTTTGCCTTCTCGGCCAATATTCAGGCCTAGCTATGTGAGAACCCCACCCCTTTTTGCATCACATCTCCTTCCATTTCCAGCCCACCCCCACCCATACAGGCCAGTATAGTCACCGCCAAAAGTGGCAACCCTAGGCACAACAAACTGCCACTGCTGTTTCCTTCTCTCTTGCTGCTCTTTACTTTTGGAATGCCATCCCTGAATTTCTCAGAAGAGAATCTTTCAAAAATGAACTATAATACTACCTCTTGAAGCTCATAATGGAGCATGTAAGTCCTAGCAATGACAACCACTGTGTACTACAGCACAAATTATCTGCCTATTTGTGTCTTTAAGTTACCCACCCACTTAGTTTGTGTGCTCTATAGGGCAGGGACCTCCTCTGGTCTCTTTAACACTTGGCACTTAAACAAATGCAAATTTTTGTATAGATATAAAAAATATCTTTATTTAGTGACCCTTTCCTGTCATATTTTTGTATTGTTCTATACTATACAGCACTGCGTGCACAGGTAGAGCTATATAAATAGAAATACATTTATGCAGCACTTGATAAGCTTATACACAGGAAATCCAGCATTAGTAACTAATGGATGCCTTATTTCTAAGGTATCTTCATTCTTCTTTTAAGTTAAACTCTTCTTATAAATAAAATGCTAATACAGTTCTTGCATTTTATTAAATGTTACATGTATGAAATATAATGAAGTCTCAGTATGTGAACAGTTTTTCAAGTAAATATCATTCGTGCATAGTACATGGTTTGGTCTTCATGGTATGTGAGAATGTGATTGATTATCAGAGTTCAAAGATCCTAAGGTGAAAGGGAAAATAATTTTGAGAATATATATAATGCATGTTTCTAATTTCTAATTCAGAAACCAAATTAATGCAGTTATCTTTCCTAGACAGTTTAACTAGCATATAACATATTAAGTTAAATAACTCACGTAAGACTTGATCATTTCCTTAATTTTCATTGGTTTTTGCTTAAAGGGATTCTGTCATGATTTTTATGGTGTAGTTTTTGTTTCTAAATTACACTGTTTACACTGCAAATAAATCTACCATGTAAAATGTAATTCCTGAACCAACAAGTATACTGAATATATTTTTAACTGTATTATCGGTGTGAAGGCAGCAATCTCAGGGCATTTTTCCTGATTATGTGCTTTCAGAAAGAGCCAATGCTGCACTATGGAACTGCTTTCTGGCAGGGTATTGTTTCTCCTACTCAATCTAACTGAAAGAGTCACAGTGGGACATTGACTTTTATTATTGAACGCTGTTCTTATATCTACCAGCAACTACACCGGTGACAACTTAGATGCCGGCGACATTGGACGCCCATTAATTCTTGTGACTCGCTGGCGAAATTTTCCGTCAAATTTGCGAATTTATTCGCCGGTGTTGAAATGCACTAAATCGCCGAGAATTAGCGCCTGGTGAATAAATTCACCCATCACTTCCCATGACGGTATCCCTTTAAAATTTTACATACAGTACATGCCAATAAAATCTGTAAACTGGTATATGTGAGGCACAAATCTGTTTTAGTGGTATGTATTTAAAATAGTACATACTGGGTTATCTAGGATAAAAAGATAATCACTTCTCTGATCTTTCTTCTTTACAGGTTTAGTAATCAGAAAAAGTAAGGCATTGTAACTTGATTCTTGGCTGGAGGGGAGAACAATAAGTCAATAACAATATATAACAATAAGTAAAATTTGAAATGTAACTATGCATAAAAAGTTAATTGCATAATAAGGGCACCTATTGTATAAAAATTGTTACCCCCACCACCACTGCATGTGCTGCTTTCCGTATGTAGAAAAATGCACCCCAGCCAAGTGGTAGCCCCCAATAGGTTGCTACTCCCGCTGTGGGCAGCAGTGTTTGTGTAACGTTTTACAGTAACGTGCATATACATACTAGGGGGCAGATTTATCAAGGGTCGAATTTTGCATAAAAAAACCCTCAAAATTTGATAAAAAAGACCAACGAAAAGAAAACTTTGATTTTTCAAAGTCCACCAATTGACTTCAAATAGGTTCTAGGAGGTCCCCCATAGGCTAAAACAGCAATCCAGCAGGTTTTAGATGGTGAATGAGATTTTTTTCAAAATTCAAATCGAATTTGGACTATTCCCTAGTCGAAGTACACAAAAAATAACTTGAAATTAATTTTTTTTTATTTCAGATTTTCATTTTGATGCTTGATAAATCTGCCCCTGAGTGTCACTTGGATTCTGTATTGCAGGTAATATATGAGTAAGTGTCCCAGACTTGCTCACCATCATGGTTGAAACCCTGTGCAGACTGCTAATGTACTCACTTGGGGGAGGGGGGGTAACATATTTAACTAACTCTATTGTTTCCCCCATCCAGACTATGGGCTCCACAGCTGCATTGGAGTAGAAACAATTTTGTATCATAGGTGCCCTTTAAATTTGATGTAAACCTTAAATAAAATTAATCTAAGGGGCAGATTCACTAAGGGTCGAATTTCGAAGTTAAAAATACTTTGAAATTCGACCCTCGAATTGAAATCCTTCGACTTCGAATATCGAAGTCGAAGGATTTAGCGCTAAACATTCGATCGAACGATCGAAGGATTTTTCGTTCGATCGAACGATTAAATCCTTCGAATCGAACGATTCGAAGGATTTTAATCAAACGATCAAAGGAAAATCCTTCGATCAAAAAAAGCTGAGCAAGCCTATGGGGACCTTCCCCATAGGCTAACATTGACTTCGGTAGGTTTTATCTGCCGAAGTAGGGGGTCGAAGTTTTTTTTAAAGGGTAAGTACTTCGACTATCGAATGGTCGAATAGTCGAATGATTTTTACTTCGAATCGTTCGATTTCGTTCGACTTCGATTGAATTCGATCGAATTTAACCAATTCGATGGTCGAAGTACCCAAAAAAAACTTCGAAATTCGAAGTTTTTTTTATTCTAACCCTTCACCCGAATTTAGTGAATCGGCCCCTTAATTTTACAAGTCAGATTACATTTCTATTTTTAGTGCTTTCTTATAGATTCTAATATAGGCAACTGACTATGTCTTCATAACCCTAAGGTCACTGAAACAGCTAAATATAGAAAATTCATGTAAAATACAAAAAAACCCCATCCAGAATATGTTTATATTAATGTTATATATAGTTTAAGATCCCATTTTAAGTAGCCCTTTTTGTAAGGCCAGCAAATAAATGGATTACAATTCTTCTCCACTATGCAGCACATACACACCCTACATTCACAGAATTCATCCTGTAAAGGTCAAGGGCACATGGGGCAATTCCATGCAACTTGTGCCTGCTGCAATTGCAGTTATGGGACCTGTTATCCTGGATGTTTGAATCCCAGTTTTCTGAATAAGGTGTCTTAGTGTAATTTGGATCTCCATACCTAAGTCTATAAAAAAATATTTAAACGTGAACTAAACCAAATAGAATTGAGAAAAGAAAATAATTAAAAAAAAAATATTTGATTTTAATGAAGTCTATGGGAGATGACCTTCCTGTAATTCATAGCTTTCTGGATAATGGGTTTCTGGATAGCAGATCCCATACTTGTAGTTCTGAGATTGAGAAACAAGCACTCCAAATGACAGCCTATTCATGTGTATAGCAATTTTCTGCAACCATGGGTCTAAATTCAATGAATTTAATATGATTTGGATGGATTTAGTAGGATTTGATATCATACAGTACACTAGGACACACCACTGTACAACATACAACAGAGATTATGTCTAATAATTTATGTAAATGTGGTGAAATGGTTAGCTGTGGAACAGTTTGTCCCATATATGTTTTAAATGTTAGTTGTATTGCTATCAAAAAGTCCAATGATATTATAAAAAAAAAAAATAGGAACTATTACAAGGGAAGTTTAGGAAAGAATTGCATGAGTCATAATTTTGTTTATGCTTGTTTATTTGGAAAATGCTCCAAAATGATTATCGTGCAGTCTGGAAATATTACACCCAGAAAAACAAAGAATCAGCATGCTGAAACTCTCACAGAATGTAGTATCTAGGAAGGATCGGTTATTACTAATATTATTCACTTTTGGAATTGTAGCCAACAAGACTCCAGATACTATCTTGGCTCTTATATATTTGGTAGTAGAAAAATACTGAACAACGTTAACTGTTTAAGTGCTAATATGGTATATATTTAATTCCTGTGCTAACAAGTTTTAACAATAAACAAATATTTTATCTGATCTCAGGACAAGGCCAACATGCCAACACACAAATCAATGACTTGATAATCTGCCTTAATGCCTTCATAGTAAATAAAAGTTTGCTGACATGCTTCTGCTTTTCCTGGAATGTTGAGAGTTGTAGTCGTCTGAAGGACAATCATTGCTCTTCTTGTTTTTCTCATCCTTTTCCTTTGCGCTATAATTTCTCCATTCCATTTTCCCTTCTTATTATTTTCCCCACCCTCCATATTGTTTCCAACCCACCTTGCTAAATCCCATTTCCTACCTTACTCCTCTTTTAAACTTATATATCTGCTCTATTTAATCTCTTCTTTGTTCATCTGATTTTCCTCCCACTTTTATTGTTCTCTACTCCTAACTTGCTTATGCTCATTTTACCAACTACAGTATATTTTCTGTAAGTATTTTTTTATGTTTCCCATTTTAAATAGGTGTTTTTACAAAATGACTGAATATGTTAAAAGGTTTTCTGAGATAAATTCTCCATAGCCACCTAAGTGAAGTGATAGCAATCCATGTTTCCTAATACCGCGTTCTGCCCACCTTTCAGACTACATCACATATTATAAAATATATTCTGTACAATTTTATCTTCACCAATCCATTGCTGACACATTTTTTATGAACAATCTGAATAGAAGCCAGCAATTTGCATGAATTGTGCTACTTTAAGTACTTTCTGTGTGAGTTAAATTGTGCTTATTGAGCAGTTTAGCGCAAAGCTCCTAAGACAATTCTTAACCCTCTTTAGTGTTACGATTAGCCTGCCTTGAATTTCAGTTTGTACCTCCACAGAGACCAATTGTTCACATTTGCCAGAGTTATAGACCCTGAACTGCTGTTCCCAGAGTGCAAATATATGAAACTGAGTGCACTGCGTAAAATTACAAACCTTTTTCTAACCAGAAAAAACTGCAGAAAGGGAGTTACTTATTTCAATGAGTGAAGAAAGCACAAACAAAATGTAAAATTTCTTCTTAGGTCATTTAACTCTTTCTTTATGGACAATTGCTTAAAATATACAAACGAGTGTGAATTCATCAATAAACCAATATATTAAAACAACCATTCATCTCTATTCCTTTCAGTATTTATTGAAACAACCTTTTATCTCTATTCTTTCAGTATTCCATACCAATATATATGTATGTGATGCACAGTGATATGAAAGGCACTTATCAACATATACATAACAGGAGACACAAATGAGTCATTGTGCTGGAAATGGTTTCTCCATTAAAAAGAGGGGCAGACACCTAGGGGCAGTGTCAGACTGGCCCACCGGATACCAGGAAAACTCCTGATGAGCCCAAGTGTCAGTGGGCCCTTTTGCTTCTAACTGTGTTGCCAATTTCATGGTCATTCCCTATTTCTTTATGGGGAAAAAAATGCTTAATAATGGAAGAATAGACTAAGTAAATATAATAGACTAGGAGAATAAAGAGGTTGAGCGAGGAGAGGAGGAATAATAGTGTGGAAAATGGGCCTACAATCTAAGGTTTTCTGGTGGGCTCCTGGCATCCCAGTCCGACACTGCATAGGGGGTTATTTACTAAACTGTGAATTTATCTGGTCAGGGTTTTTTTTGCTGCAAAAACTAACTTTTTTGAGGTTTTTTATAAAACTTAAATTTTTTGAGATTTATTACAGCCAGATACTGCAAAAATCCCAAATCCAAAAAGCCACTATTTCCGCCTGCTGAGGTTGTGTATACGTCAATGGCAGAGGTCCTACAAATGCAGCCACTTTGGTTTGTCTGTTTGACACAGAATAACTAAACACAGATATCCCATTTATCTCAATTAACACAGAAAACCACATCACAACATCCCATCTAATTAAAGCATTCACCATTGTGAACAATGGTGCTTTGGTATGCTAATGAAAAGGTTAAATGCATTAAATTGGTTAAGATGACTTATTCAATTAACTCTGAGTCATGACGCATTTAACTCACAAATCCAAGTGGCTTCATCTGTATCTGGAAGTTTCTGTGGTCTGCACTGGAATTCACCTGAAAATCTGACTATTTAAGGCTTGTTGGATAAAAATCTGAAAAATTCAGGCTTTTCAGGCAAAAGCCCAAACAAATTGAGCCATTTGGGGACAAAAAATTTTACTATTCGAGTTTTTGCCCTATTTATTTATTTTTTTTGTACTGAACCAATTAAATCAAATTTTTTAATAATAAATAAAGTTAAATCAGGTATGGGAGTTTGTTCATGTTTTTTTTTTATTTAAATAATTAAATAAATCCGGATTTTAGTAAATGACCCCCTTCAACTTCGACAAAGAGAGATGTGACCAAGAAACTTAATTCCACTTGAGAAAGGGTCCATGTGATCCGAAACATGTTGTGTGTATAATAAAGCCAAGCAGCAGCGTTCTGCATTTCTGTGGCTTCCTTCACCTGTTTATGTGGATAATTCCCTTTTCCAACAGGCCTCAATAATTTTACCAAGTGGTAGCTACCTTGGTTTCAGATTTAATATTTGTTTTTTACACTTGGATGAAAATAAATGTGTGAATCATTCTCCCATATGTGATATGCATTGGGGAGTTTGGAATTGAATGGGTGAACTAAGCATGGCTCATCTGTACTTGTATTTCCCTATGGATCAGTATCCATGGTGTTTGAATGCTCAAAGCAGTTGTGCAGGTTCTGCCAAAGTGACTTTGGTATCAGCATTGATAAAACTATTTGTTCAAAACTTTAAGGTTAAGTATAAATGTGCTTTTATTTGCTTTTTTTAGCTGACATATAAAAGAAAGTCCTATATAATGTATATTGAATGATCTGAACAGACTGATGTGACTTTCTAGGATACATTTTAAATTGAAAAGATTTTGGGGTAATAATAAAATGTGCAAAGCATGCTGCAAATCAAATCAGTAAATAGCATTTACTAGTCACCTGTTTAAAAGCAAATATTTAATTGGCTGGTATAGGACAATGCACCTTCGCAAACATACTGCTTTTTATTACATATGAGGGCGTGTTCTTAATATTTTATATATTATTATTCTTATTTATTGTTTACATGGCTTGATAAATTGCAGGTCCCAAATGTTCCATATTGTCACCTCAAGAATTAGGAAATAGGGGAACAGTACTTTGGGTAGTAGCAGAAGAAAGGCAGAAAGACTGTACTGGTGCCATAACAGTAGTTGCTTTGTAAATGAAAGACCTTTCCATTATGACTTTGTTATCTCAGATATGTATATGGCACATGATCACACAGAAATTATAGAGATTCAATTATTACCTGAAACAATGGAATTAAATGTTCTGTATCAGAAGCATGCTTTAATTAGCTTAGGACATCAGTTATTTCTCAGAAGCAGTGAAATTGCATTGCTCTGCTTATTGTATTGTACCTCTATATCAGCCATAGACAAATAATATTGTATAATTGTTTTTTCACAATTTTGTAAGACAACATTGGTTAATAGTAGATTGTAGTGCATTATTTATGCCAATATTCAGATACATGTATATTGTATCCTGGGTTTTTAGCTATTCCTCAAAAATTCAAATTCATTCATTCATTTTATCTATGTTTTATTTATGTACTGCCCTGATTGTGGCAGTTAATCTATAGAATATATTCTTTACCATTAAACCTGTTTCTTTAATCTCTGGTACTAAAGATAATCTACTGGATTTTGTGTAAACAATTTATCTCAATAAACTTTTCTGCCTCCCTGCATTAATCCCTTTTGGTATAGATTCTTTATTCTCTGGGTAGGTTTCTGGTTACTAAAAATGGTGTGCTTTGCAGATGTTTGGTTTATAAGAGTTAAAATTGCAATGGTTTCATTTTATAGCTAATAGCAGATTTCATTTTTGCAAAACTGGTGAGTGAGTTCATCTTCTAAATCATTTTAACTATCAGTGGAAAATGGTTTATTGCCACAATACTTGTTTTAACGTATTGGTATGTTCTGCTATTCTGCTGGATCCTCATAACATGCTCAATGAACTTCAGTTTCAATGCTTAAGGCATGTTCTACATTTTAGCTTTGCTATTCACTATGTAATACTTCAGCAATGTTTTTCTTTATCCTTCGTTGAACTGTGACCTGTCCAAAGCTTTCATGAGTTTCAAGATTATATTAACTTATTGTTGGTTGGATTTTAAAATGATTTTCAGAATACTATGAAAGTTTGTAGAGTGCCTTTTATATTAACAACAGTCTAAAGATTGTGTTGATTAAAATTTAGGTTACTGATTTATTTTTTTTTCTAATTATATTCCCCTATAAAAAAGTACTTCATAATAATTTTCTTGTGTCTGCCAAAAGTCAAGCTGATGTGTAGTGTAGTTATTTATATGTATTATAGTTTGATATGTACTCCAGTATTTCTCAGCTGCAACTTTGTTTCTGTTTTGTCCAGTGAATATTAATAACATTTAACCATTCACAAATGAATTCAGATACAGTTTACCAAGACAGCTGATGAAGCTTTTTAACCCTTGCAAGCAAAAGCCTCTTTGTTTTTTTCTGGCAACGCTCAATGCAACATAGACCAGGGGAATACAAACGTGTAGAATCTACAATACTGGGACTCATGCGCCTTACAGCCTGAGCTGAAGTTTTTTTTAATTTATTATTGGTTTTTCAGCTTAAATTTTAGAGAAATGTTAAACATAATGTTCACTGCAGCATGGATAAAAATATTACAAAACAATTATGCTTCATTTACAGCTCTACTTGCATGAACACAAAGAAATCATTATTACTTCAAGAAAGGCTAAAATGGTGTAAAGAGGTGCAAATAGGGATATTGACGATTTTTTTAAATTTAATATGGCTTAACACAAGGTAGTCAATGGGACAAATTCCAGCAGGAAAGTATTTTTGGCTTAATAAACTGTAAAACATGGAGCTGTTTTTAGCATACAGTAACTATAGTGAAACCTCAATTTTACATCCCCTAATTTTAAGTTTGGCCTAATTTTAAATTGTTGTTTTGTGGTCCCACCCTTGTACTATGCATATTAAATTTCCCTGATTTTACTGGATTTTACAACATTTTTTTTTTTACAACATTTTTTTCTGGTCCCCTGAAAAACATAAAATGGGGGTTCTACTGTAACTACAGGTATCAAGTCAATGTCATGTTTTACATGAGATTTTTCACTATAGTAATATTTACATATTGTTATTTTTTTTTTTGTTTTATGCTACAAAAAAAGCAAAGGAAAACCAAGACGAAGAGCCCCCTGAATTATTTTGCTGATTCTCAGGAAATAGAGTCAGGATCTAACCTTCCCCAATCCAGATCTGAGCATCAATGAAATGGGATGTTACATTTGGTTACACATGGTTCATCACAACTTGCCATCTCTTTGACATCTTAAAATAACATTGTCTTGCTTTTTTGATGGTGTTCCGATGGCACAATGCTGCTTAGCTGTGTATTTATTAATAACTTCTTACATACATTTGGTCTATCCATTATTTCTATTACCTATTGGACTAAAGACACAAACAGCATCTAAATTTGATGTTGAAATGACGAGAAGAGTTTCACCACACCCACTGAAGTTTTTAATGCAAAAAAAAAACATTCTGAGGGACTTCTACATTTTGGTGGTTATTTATTAAAATCCAAATGTAAAAATCTCAAAAAAGATTTTTTAGAGGAAACATTTTTTCTAGATTAATTATTTCCAATTCTTCTAAAACCCTGAATCTGAAAAGCTGCCATCTCAGACCTGTCAAGGTTCTGTATAAGTCAATAGGAGAGACACCTATCTCAATTTGAAGTTTGGTTTTCGTGGTTTTTGCTGGGTTTAGCCCGAAAATCAGAATTTTTCAGGATTTTCAGGGAAAAACACAAAAAAGTGGAGCAATTCAGAAAAAACCCCTGAAAAATTAGAGCAATTGGGAAAAAGCATGACATTGAGTATTTCAGCAAACTGATTAAATCAAGTTTTTTTTAGTAACATTTCAGATAAAATCTGGCATGAAAGTTTGGTGATGTTTTTTTAAATAAAATATGAGATAAATTCAGATTTTAGTAAATAACCCCCTAAATGCTTAATTGCATTCTTTATCTCCCTTTGAACCTAGTGTTATTTCCCTTAAAACTGTAGTTTAAGCTTTTTTTGCTAACTTTACTATTGCATTCTTTTCAAATATTTATACCTTATAACTTAATGCCTTTTTAATGTATACAATATACATAGGTCATATTTATATAAATATATGTGATATGCTTATTTTTAAGGATTATATTTTTTTACTGTAGACTTTTGCAATATAATACAACACTTAAAAATCAGAGCCAACTTTTATTGCTGCATAAAGTGAAAATAAGTAAAATAATAATAATAATCTTAGAAGCTAAAAATTATTATTATTAATAATAATTAGGGATGTAGCGAACCGCCGGCAATGTTCGCGAACACCGGCAAAATTTGCGAACAGTTCGCGAACTTCGAACATCCAAAACGATCGAAGGATTTTAATCGTTCGATCGAAGGATTTTCGTTCGAATCGAACGATCGAAGCCATTGGATCGAATGATTTCATTCAATCCAATGGCTTCGATCGTTCGATTCGAACGAAAATCCTTCGATTTTAGCGATCGAATGGTCGAATGGTCGAACGATTTTGACGCGAACGCCTATTGGCGAACGTCGCGCGACGTTCGCGATCTTGCGGCGGACGCGAACAGCCGATGTTCGCGCGAACATGTTCGCGCGAACAAGTTCGCCGGCGAACAGTCCGCGACATCCCTAATAATAATAATAATAATAATAATAATAAAAGCTGTAATATAATACTTCTCAACAGTAGATAAATGCTCTCATTCATTATGGCTGTAGCTGTATGTTTAATAGTTTAGAACATTTTATAATTAAAATTTAGCAGATGTATATATTGTCCAAAATAAAACTTGAATGAGTTTAAAATGCACTTACTTGGATCCTGTGAAACTAACGGTAAATTAGCTTTAAGCATACGTTACATATGATTTTTTTAAAAGCTTTTAATAACAAATTCAGTCTAATAAAACAAAATTAAACTAATATACAGGCATTTACATGTCCATTTAGCATAGGCATTTGTTAATCATAAAATAGCAGAGTATTTTTACCATGTATGTACAAGGTAGATATGGTCCCATGCAACAACCACCAACTCTTTTTCCATCCACCAGAGAAATGTACATGACCTCCCATTTTACTAAGCAACTGTTATGCAAATCTTTGAAGCAGGAATGGCTGCAGTCACAAGTCTGCATTAGTCCGAAGTCTGGGGTAGTGGTGGAAGCATACCATTTTGCAGCCAAACTGAATTTGTATAGATACTGTGATTAATTAATAATGTGACAATATCCATGGGTTAATGTTTAACAAGCAGTGCATAACCTGCACTAATGCAGCAACATAAATATGATTTCATAATCTTTCAAAGATAATAGTCGACTGCTGTGGGTTACTTCACTTATCCAAATGGGCATGAAGACTAGTATATGAACCCTCCTGTGTATATGTTTGGTACCTGCATATGAAAACAGACATTCGTTCATTATTAGTGATGTAGCGAACTGCCGATTTGATGTTCGCGAACGCCGTTCGCGAACACCGGCAAAAAAGCGAACAGTTCGCGAACAGTTCGCGAACTTCGAACGCTCGATAAAATCGTTCGATCGAACGATCGAAGGATTTTATTCGTACGATCGAACGATTTTCGTTCGAATCGAACGATCGAAGCTATTCGATCGAATGATTTTAATTCAATCGAATGCTTATAATCGTTCGAACGAATGGAAATCGTTCGATTTTAGCGATCGAACGGTCGAATGGTCGAATGGTCGAACGAAATTTTACTTCGAATCGAACGCGAACACCAATTGGCGAACGTCGCGCGACGTTCGCGAACATTCGGCGGACGCGAACAGTCGAAGTTCGCGCGAACTAGTTCGCCGGCGAACAGTTCGCTACATCCCTATTCATTATCTCTCAGCAAACTTATGTAGTTTATTAACATTTTTTTCAAATATGGTAACATTGGTTATGTTACTCAGATGTTTAACAGCCTTTTTTTAAATAGGTTTGGGAGCACTGCAAATTCAGATGCCAAAGTATAGTTAATTCAGTGGTTGTTACATCAGTACTTCCATTTATCTTGAATGTTCAACCATAAGGATGGACTTGCCAAAAAAACACTGCTTCAAAGGAAAACTTTACCCCCTAACAATGTAGGTCACTGTAAAAGTATTCAAATCTGTACTGTTTCCAGCGCTGTCTCTACATTAAAATCCTGGCAGTGGTACGTTCCTTCAAAGGGATCTGGCAGCTCAGACCTTCTGAGGCAAAAGGCCCCCAGATACTAAATAGACAATAAACAAAAGAATAATTGGTGAGCGCCAAAAGTGTAGATTATAAAAACATTTAAACATGTTTATTCATTAATATAATTCTTATGCATTCCAGGTCATGTGACCTGTCATCAGGGAATGCTGCTCCTGAAACTCTCCTTCCTTTTCAAGGCATAGTGCCACAAGTTAAAGATATAGTAACACAATAAATTAAAGGCATAGCCTGTTCAAGGGCCAGGCACATGTATCTCATGTATCTTGACTGCAATTTTTATGGTGTTAGCAGTTGCATTTGCACATAGATAAATGAGGTTGATCACGTTCAAGACCATAAGCCTCATTAATGAAATCCCCAGACTGAACTGCAAGAGCAGTTTTTCATGTAAACCCATCAGAGACAAAGACCCTTACCTCTTGATCCAATACATTTCTCTCTGCAGCAATATTCCTGACCTGTTTGTCCTCAACTGGACCTCTTATATGGCATCTGAACAAAAGCCTTATTGCAATACTTTAGCCAGGTTCTTCGTGGATCTTACCAGTGCTAACAAATTATTATGCACAGAGGGTGAATCAAATAACATAAAACACTTACAAGGACAAGATTATATTAATACAATTCTGAATACAACAAAATGTATGAATCTATCACTGCCTTATGGAATATTGACTCAAGTTTTGTTGGACTTTCACAAACAGTCTTGTATGTATAGAGACAGTTTTTATCGACCTCAGACTACTCCATTTATCCAGCTCTGAACCTAGAAAGTCAGCTGAAACAAGTGGCCACAAGATTAAAGAAACAAGCATTCAAACAGCTCCCAGCAAGATACCCAGGAGAATTTCCTCTGAATAAATATTCCCTCAACAAAAGCACTTGCTTTAACTTAACAACTCACATACTTATTTACAATGAGCAGGAGCTCAAGTTTAGAAATGCTATAGGGCACAAAGTTGTACCCTTTACAGCTCATATACATACCACTTGGTACCCTAATCTTGGCTAGTGATGCTGCATTCTTCTGATGGGAAATTCGCAAATTTTTTTGGCGAAGCGAAACAAATTCACCCATCACTAATTGAGACATGGTATTTCATTAAATTGATGAACTGCCTTAAGACTACAAAAAAAAGTATAAGGTATGGTCTAAATGTAAGTTGTTTAAACAGGACTGTATTGGAAATGGCATTTCCATATTTTCAGATAAAAAATCCCATACTTTCATGTTCCTTATGGAGAATGAACCTTTTTTACATGTTGAAGAATAATCCAGATCATATTTTTAGTCAAATTAATCTTTCAGACAATTACAGGTTAGTAACTAATGATAGGGGTGCTTAAGGAGTTCAGCCCAATCAACCTACTCATGAAAGAGTCTCTTTGTACCAAAGAATTTTCATTTATTGCTTCCAACATACATCAAGCAAATAATCTGTCAATTGCAAAGGTGACGTAGAAAAAGAAAATGTTTATTACCTGCTTGTTAAAATAGTCATTGTCATGTGTCAAACATATTCTTAGAATTAGACTCTTAGGTAAAATAACATCCCTTGATGTGTTCGGTGGCCATATGGTTTCTGTACACAGCAGAGAGTAAGAAGCATGCAAGCAAATATAGATTTTAGAATCATCTTGATAAAATAAATATGAGAAATAATTGGGAATTGAAGCTGTGCAAATTTTTTATGCAGAGCACATATTCAGGTATGATTATTTCTGGATATAGTTCAGTTTGTAACAGTCCTTGGCATTGACCCATTAATCATGTCAGTATAACATTGCTCTATTTTCTAAAAAATAAAAGGGGGAAATAGCTGTTTTGCGGCTGTCTTTGTGGTCTGTAACTCATAGTAATCCATTTACACATTTAGTAGTTAGCAACAATGATGTTTATATTAATGAAAAACTGTTTTGATTTTTTAACTTTCACAATATGCTAAATAATGGAGCTTTTATATTTTTTTTTTTTCACAGCAGTTAAAATGAGTTTAATAATGTGAGGAATATTGTACATTTTGTTCTTCTGTTAGAGTGGCTGAGTGTATTGAGCAGCATGTCAGATATAATTATGAAGAATAGCACCCCATTCTTTCAAAGAAAATTCATTTATCTCTAAAATGATTCACAATTTTTTTGCTTGCTACCTAATCATAAAATAAAGGAAGGCATATAATAGATTGCAAAGAAAATACTGCAGACACAGTTTAGTACCATTTCTCTCTATATTTTTATAAATATCAAGTTGTTGGATAACAGAAATAGGTTAAGAGAGGATTGATTGGTATATGGCAATGAGCAAATCATAAATAAAGACATAGGACTTGGCAAATATAGTTAGACTAGCTGCAATAATATTCAATAACTGGTACTTGGGATGTTTATCTAGAAAAAATGTTATTGCTCAAATACAATATTTTCATATGAATGAACCAATACTTGTACAAGTCTCCATTAGTTCCAACATGCTTCATAAATTGACAGACTCTCCTATGTCACAACTGTGGCTGTCAGATATTGGCTTGATCCTAATGAACAAAGGACATTAATATTATTTTAATAATTTTAATGATATTAATAATGAATGATAGGGAACTTGTGTACAACATTTTAAATAATAAACTGATCATTCAGTAGTTATCATATTCTTTGGATGTATTAAAATGATATACAAAAAGTCAATGATGAAGCAGACATCATAAAAACATCTGTAGGGCCTCATTTAGCAAATGGACCATTTATTGACAATACTGCTGTTGAGTTGAGTTGGAATTTAAAATTAACTTCTCCCTGAGTATTGTCTAGCTAACATATAGAGAAATGTTTAACTACTCCTGCATAAGCTTATACAAAAACCAAAAAGATTAAAATCAGAGACACAGTAAGGCCCTTCCCATTTAGAGTGTAAGCTCTACAGGCAGGGACCCTCTTCTTGTCTCTTTGTGTCCAGAATTACCTCAAGTGACAGTTTTGTAGGAGAGAGCCTAGAGTATGTGCTGTGTAACCCAGGTTATGCATGCCGCTAGGTTGAACAAAAGCCATGTGACGTGCAACAAGATGATTTAATGGTAACAATGAAAGACAGTAGCAATGCAGAATGAGTTAAAGTGATAGAAACCTGTTAAGAACAACCTGTGGTTAGGAAAGTGAGCAAGTCCATAAGCAGGCAAGAGGTTTAGGGCAAGCAGAGTTTGGTTGTAATAACGGACAGGTCAAGGTCAGTGGCAGGCAGAGTTCTATCATATTCATGGACAATATTTATTGTAATAGTACTTTATATGTGTTATTGTAATGACCCCCTATTATTAATTTGTTGTTCTGTTGTACAGTGCTGCATATATAAGTAGCACTATATACATAAAAATATACATACATACATATATACACAGTAAGAAGCAGGACACTATAGTGTGAAAACATATCTGACTAGGGAGTGCTTAAGCTTGAGTGAGCACAGTGAGCACTATGGGTGGTTAACTATTAGTCTTAAGCTGAGACCAAAAAATGAGGGCAAATGCCTTGAATCTCTCTCTCTCTTAACACCCATCATTCAAAACTGCCAGAAACTTATTGTACTGTAGATCTATAAGGTAAAAATTACCTTTAAAAAGACATTGAGTCAAAACAATGAAACCTTCATCTGTCTTTACACTTCCAAACAGTTTTAGAATTTTCTTCTTGCAAAACACAGTTTTTTAGATTGTTTTCATATTGATATGAAAATGTATTATATGCTAATTTAAATGGATAAAACAAATATGAACCTATTTTAGGTTAACAGATGCCAGAGTAGTCCTCTTCCCAGGCAAACATAATTTTTCAGGGAATTTAAATACAGCAGAAGAATAAAAGATATATTTACTATCAACATTGTGTGTTATTTTAATTTATTTCAGATTGCTGGTCCATTTAAAGCAAAATATATATTTTTTTGATTTAACATATTTTATTAAATGTTTTCATCGCTGTACCTGACAATAGCTGGTATTTTATAATATAATAAATCCAGTAAATGCAGTATAAGTCAAAATACAGATACGTGTATTGCTGGAAATCTTTGTATTACTCTAGATGTCAGGCTAATTTGGTGACATTCATTTAGATGAAACATCTTTCTCTACTGGTGTGTGCTTTAATGCGTTTGGTCTTATTCAACTGATGGTGTATCTTGTAACCTTTCATTCATTCATAAGGAGACAAATTACAAATCAACCAATTTAAGAATTTTTATGTATAAAAACAACTTAAAGGAATGCAAAGAGAAATGTAGATTTAAATGTTGGAGCTATATTAAGGAGATTGGGCTGTATACTGATGAATTGCTTCTGTTTAGCAAAGATTCTTAGTAATGTTGGGGAAATGTGTCTGTGCAAGGTAATTTGGATGAAAATGCACTTCTTTGGAGCTGCAAATCATTTCTTCTTTAAAAATTAATGTTACTGCACTGCGGGTTCACATAGGGTTTTTTGTTATTTGCACATATGCAAATAGTTTCAGTTTCAGACATCTTACTGTGCTGACATGGATGAATACACTAAGGACACTGTAAAGCTATGTAAAATATTAAGATCAGATATATCACACATCACTGCTGGAATTTCAGGCATCATAGTGTAAAATCTGACCAATGTTTGTCAAGCTGTTTATTGACATTTAAGGCAGTCACAGGTCCTTGTAAAGTTCTGGTGTAAAAGTAATGGGCAGTTTGAAAATGCAGAGTAAAAAAAACTGGTGTATGTCATTACATTTTCGTTTTTGTGACTTCCACAGAATATACTTTCTACTTAAATTATACCTCCCAACATTTGAGCCCTAGGCACATGCCTACTCTGCCTACCCCTATTTCCAGCACTGAAGCCAAGACTTTTTTTAGTTACTCCCTTAAGTGGCAAGCCTGACAGAGGGAGAAAGTCACAAATATCACTAATGGATTGCTTCTCTGCCTACCCCTAGTCCAGTCCCCTCTCTCCGCTCTCTCAGCTCTCTCCTCTCTCGCTGGCATGTGTGTCCTTTTTGTGTGTGCATTTTCATGCATGTGCAAACCTATTGGGCACTGCGACCGGCCAGGTTGCCTAGGGCGCCTGGCTGGTCTGGACCTGTACTGTTTGGCTTATTCATTATTCCACC
This sequence comes from Xenopus petersii, assembly GCA_038501925.1. Classification (NCBI taxonomy): domain Eukaryota; kingdom Metazoa; phylum Chordata; class Amphibia; order Anura; family Pipidae; genus Xenopus; species Xenopus petersii. Next base: position 140,012,206 of record CM076672.1, read on the forward strand.
TATGTAATAATGAAATGTTTATTTGATTATTTGCCTTTTCATCTCTTTATCTAATTGCACTTTTCTAGCTTTTTTGTGCCATCAGAATTCTCCTGCATTAGATAGTAGTAGAGTAGAGTGACTCCTTGTTTTAATTGTGGTTCTATGAGTCTCTCGGAAATAATCAAAACACACCGGCTACATGTAAGCAAAGGTTTTTATTACATACGTAGAATGAAAAAGATACATTACTGAGTGAGCAAAGTATGCAAGCAACTTCTCTCTGCCTTCAAGACTGGGAAATCCACAAAACAGTTTGCAGATCGAGCCTCAAACGGTTGCAAAGATCCTATGGCTATACCACAGGCCTTGTGGTTGTCACGCGTACACCCCACAAGCGAATCTCAACTGCCCGGATGGTTTATATAGGCTTAGCAAACAATGAGCTCATGATTTGATTAATAACAGATATTGCTTCCCATGCACTCATCAGGATCTGGCCAGACTCCCAACAAGCACATCTGAAGCAGAGATCTTATCTTAGCTAGCTGGTTACTGAATAGCATATTGTGCCCCTAGCTATAATAAAGAAAAGTCTGATAAGGGCTGCAGAAATCATACACATATTAGAGAATACATATGAGAATATCCAGAATAAGAATAAAGAACAAGTATTAGGTCATCGAATTGATTAGTTTCCATGATTTCTCTTGCACAAAGCTTCATTATACAGGATTATAGATTATAAGGCCGCCTTGTATACTATGATACAAAGATTTATTATACACAATTATACATTATAAAGTTGTTTTGTACACTATATTGGGCTCAACATACGACCACGGGCTCAACAGTAAAACAGTTCTTTGAGTTATAGTTTTATACAATTCTGTAGCAAAGTATTGTAATGAGCTATTGGGGAGTATTACCATGAGTAGGGATGTTGCGGACTGTTCGCCCGTGAACAAGTTCGCGCGAACATCGACTGTTCGCGTCCGTCGAATGTTCGCGAATGTTCGCGAACGTCGCGCGACGTTCGCCAATTTGGGTTCGCCTTAGCTGGCGCTTATTTTTGACCTCTCACCCCAGACCAGCAGATACATGGCAGCCAATCAGGAAGCTCTCCCTCCTGGACCACCCCCACACCCCCTGGACCACTCCCCTTCCATATATAAACTGAAGCCCTGCAGCATTTTTTTATTCTGCCTGTGTGTGCTTGGAAGAGCTAGTGTAGGGAGAGAGCTGTTTAGTGATTTGAGGGACAGTTGATAGTAACTTTGCAGGCTAGTAATCTACTTGATACTGCTCTGTATTGTAGGGACAGAACTCTGCAGGGATTTGAGGGACAGTGAGTTTAGGTTAGTTAGCTTTGCTGACTAGTAGTAATCTACCTTCTACTGCAGTGCTCTGTATGTAGCTGCTGTGGGCATTGCTTCTGATCTCATCTGCTGAGTGCTGACTGCTGTAATAACCCAATAGTCCTTGTAAGGACTGCTTTTATTTTTAGTTTTTTTTACTTTGCTACTATAAGAGCCCAGTGCTATTAGTCTAGCTGTGTTGGGGAGTGGGACTGGTGTGCTGCTCCTAGTAGTTCAGCACCAACCAGAGTAATATATATATATATTTTTTTATTTTACTTATCTTACTGTTCTTTAACGTGTCCAGTAGTGCACCAATAGTAGTGCACTTGCAGGCATTGTTTGCCCAGTGTGTTCTTCAAACAACTGCCACCTAGCTGTGTGAGCTTTTTCACATTCTGTCTAAATATCAATAATAATACCGTCTCCAGAAACACCACCTGAGTGACGTTTTTCAAGCAGCAATAATATATTCCGTATCCACTGCTGTAGTGTATACGTTGACCTTGCAGGCATTGTTGTTTGCCCAGTGTGTTCTTCAAACAACTGCCACCTAGCTATGTGAGCTTTTTCACATTCTGTCTAAATATCAATAATAATACCGTCTCCAGAAACACCACCTGAGTGACGTTTTTCAAGCAGCAATAATATATTCCGTATCCACTGCTGTAGTGTATACGTTGACCTTGCAGGCATTGTTGTTTGCCCAGTGTGTTCTTCAAACAACTGCCACCTAGCTGTGTGAGCTTTTTCACATTCTGTCTAAATATCAATAATAATACCGTCTCCAGAAACACCACCTGAGTGACATTTTCCAAGCAGCAATAATATATTCCGTATCCACTGCTGTAGTGTATACGTTGACCTTGCAGGCATTGTTGTTTGCCCAGTGTGTTCTTCAAACAACTGCCACCTAGCTGTGTGAGCTTTTTCACATTCTGTCTAAATATCAATAATAATACCGTCTCCCGAACCACCACCTGAGTGACATTTTTCAAGCAGCAATAATATATTCTGTATCCACTGCAGTAGTGTATACGTTGACCTTGCAGGCATTGTTGTTTGCCCAGTGTGTTCTTCAAACAACTGCCACCTAGCTGTGTGAGCTTTTTCACATTCTGTCTAAATATCAATAATAATACCGTCTCCAGAAACACCACCTGAGTGACGTTTTCCAAGCAGCAATAATATATTCCGTATCCACTGCTGTAGTGTATACGTTGACCTTGCAGGCATTGTTGTTTGCCCAGTGTGTTCTTCAAACAACTGCCACCTAGCTGTGTGAGCTTTTTCACATTCTGTCTAAATATCAATAATAATACCGTCTCCAGAAACATCACCTGAGTTGTTGTTGTTGTTGTTTTAAAAAAAATGCCAGGCAAAGGCAGGCCGCCACACAGAGGCACTAGGGGCCGTGCTGCTATGCTATCCTGTGGCCCTAGGAAATTGCCCAGTTTTACAAAGGCAATTACCCTGAACTCCCAAAATGCTGAAGAGGTAGTTGACTGGCTTACACAGCACACCCCATCCTCTACCGTTTCTAACTTTGCCACAACATCCTCATCCTCCTCTGCTATGGGCACACCACGTAACACTTCCTCCACCACCGGCGCCCCTTCTTCACTGGAGTCAGAGGAGTTATTTACACATGAGTTTCTTGAACTGAGTGATGCGCAACCATTATTGGCAGAAGAAGATGAAGGAGATGAGGACGTTACACCAGATATAATTCTGGCAGAGAACACAACAGAGATGGACATAATGAGTGATGAGGAGGTCCCCGCTGCTGCTTCCTTCTGTGAGCTGTTAGAAGAAATTGATGCATCTGAGGAGAATGATGATGAGGAGATTGATGTTTTGTGGGTGCCCAGGAGAAGAGAGCAAGAGGAGGATAGTTCAGATGGAGAGACGGAGAGTCAGAGAGGCAGGAGGAGAATAAGACTTAGAAGAAGCAGGGAGGACAGCTCGCAGGGAACAGTAGGGCAACAACATGTATCGGCACCTGTGGTCAGCCGGCCAACGCACCCGCCATTGCCGCCAACTTCTACTGTTACCGCCAGATTGCCAGCTTCAAAAAGGTCAGCAGTGTGGGATTTTTTTAATGTGTGTGCCTCTGACAAAAGCGTTGTAATTTGCAATGAGTGCAGTCAGAAACTGAGTCTTGGGAAGCCCAACAGCCACATAGGTACAACTTCTATGCGAAGGCACATGAACAGCAAGCACAAAGCACTATGGGAGCAACACCTCAAAGGCAGCAGACAAACTAAAAGCCACCCTCCTTCTGGTCCAGCATCTTACTGCTCTACCTCTGCTGTCCTTGACCCGTCTGAACCACCCTCCACTCCGCCTTCCACCTTGACCACCAGTTCCCAGTCATCTGCCCCCAGCCAAGTTTCTGTGAGGGCCATGTTTGAGCGTAAGAAGCTAATGTCTGCAAGGCACCCCCTTGCCCGGCGTCTGACAGCTGGCTTGTCTGCACTCTTAGCCGCCAGCTTTTACCATACCAGCTGGTGGACTCTGAGGCCTTCCGCAAATTTATAGCAATTGGGACACCGCAGTGGAAGGTACCCAGCCGCAAATTTTTTTCAAAGAAGGGAATACCACACCTGTACCACCATGTGCAGAGCCAAGTCACCGCATCTCTGTCACTTAGTGTTGGGCCAAAGATCCATATGACTACTGACGCATGGTCCTCCAAGCATGGTCAGGGCAGGTATGTCACCTACACTGCCCACTGGGTGAACTTGGTTATGTCTGGGAGGCAGGGAATGCGTGGCTCAACAACAACAGTGGAGTTGGTGTCACCGCCACGGATTGCACGTGGTTCTGCCACCACCTCTACTCCTCCTTCGCTCTCTACCTCATCTTCTTCCTCTTCCTCTGCTGCTGGGTCCTCCTCCTCCACACCTGTGCACCCCCAGCTCCCCCTAGGCTATTCGACGTGCCAGGTACGCCGTTGTCATGCTGTCTTGGGGATGACGTGCCTGGAAAGCAGAAACCATACCGGATCTGTACTCCTGTCATCTCTGCAGTCACAGGCCGATCGGTGGCTGACCCCACACCAACTGAAGATCGGAAAAGTGGTGTGTGACAACGGAAGCAATCTGTTGGCAGCACTGAGACTGGGCAATTTAACACATGTGCCCTGCATGGCACATGTTCTGAATTTAATAGTCCAACGTTTTGTCTCGAAGTACCCAGGATTCCAGGACATTCTCAGGCAGTCCAGGAAGGTGTAGGCCCATTTCAAACGTTCCTACACAGCCATGGCACGCCTTGCTGACATTCAGCAGCGGTACAACATGCCAGTCAGTAAGGAGAAGGACCTGTACTGGGTCGCAATGCTACTAGACCCTCGGTACAAGCATAAAGTGGCAGAAATGTTACCAACATACCACAAGTCCAAAAGGATGCTGCATTTACAAACCAGCCTGCAAAACATGTTGTACAATGCTTTTAAGGGTGATGTCACTTCAGGAACTCATCAACATTCCAGGGGCAGAGGTGCCAGTAATCCTGCCACGAGCGCACCTGCAAGGACAATGCACTTTGGCCACTCTGTAAATTCAGACATGCAAATGTTTTTCAGTCCAAGGCAGCGCCAGAACCCTTCAGGATCCACCCTCAGAGAACGCCTCGACCGGCAGGTAGCGGACTACCTGGCATTAACTGCAGATATGGAGCGATGAACCCCTGGACTACTGGGTGCGCAGGCTTGATCTGTGGCCAGAGCTGTCACAATTTGCCATGAACCTCTTGTCTTGCCCCGCCTCAAGTGTCCTCTCAGAAAGGACCTTCAGTGCAGCAGGAGGGATTGTAACTGAGAAGAGAACTCGCCTAGGTCATAAAAGTGTGGATTACCTGACCTTTATTAAAATGAATGAGGCGTGGATCTCGGAGGGTTACTGCACGCCGGAAGACTTGTTCTGACTCCCCATGCAGCTGTCCTTCTCTGCACGCCACGTGCAAACCCTACTGGTTTCATTTGAAGCAAAACTTTTTGGACAGGTAAATCCTGAGTTTTTCTGGCCTCTGTGCTTCAGTGGCTGCAACCAAAAAAATATATATTTTCAGCATTTATATGGCATATTTTTTCTGGCCTCTGTGCTTCAGTGGCTGCGACAAATTTTTTTTTATATTTTTAGCATTTATATGGCATATTTTTTCTGGCCTCTGTGCTTCAGTGGCTGCGACAAAAAAAATTAATATTTTCAGCATTTATATGGCATATTTTTTCTGGCCTCTGTGCTTCAGTGACTGCAACAAAAAAAAAACATAATTTTTCAGGAAAGTACACATGCCTAATTTTTCAGGGTTCTGCAACAGTGGCAAAATCGCATCTTTTATGGTCACCGCAGGTGATCAATAAAGTAGACCAAAACTGGGCCCACACTGCAGAATCAGTGTTTTTTGGTTCACTTCACTGTACATTGAATTACCTCTGCCTGACCGTGCACATGCGCACAAGCACGGTGACTGCTAAACACACCACTACAGAAATATTGCCACCAACAGGACGAACATCCTGGAGGTGACACGCGCAACTAGTAATTAAAAACTATTATTTGCTCACTTGACGGTATCATTCATTAAAGCTCTTTGCGTTTTTTTGCGTTGCAGTAAGCGCCGCGTTTTGTCTTTGCGTGTGAACAGGCTGTAACCTTTACACGACTTGATTGGCATGTAGACGCCGGAAGTTTTAAAGCAGTTTATTACACAAGTTTAGAAATGTAGTGTGATTTCTGCCCTTTACAGAACTCTGCAAGGATTTGATGGACATTTTAGGTTAGGTAGCTTTGCTGGCTAGTAATCTACCTTCTACTGCAGTGCTCTGTATGTAGCTGCTGTGGGCAGCTGTCCTGCTGCTGATCTCTCATCTGCTGACTGCTGCCTGTAACCCAATAGTCCTTGTAAGGACTGCTTTTATTTTCTGTTTTGTTTTTTTTTACTTTGCTACTGTAAGAGCCCAGTGCTATTAGTCTAGCTGTGTTGGGGAGTGGGACTGGTGTGCTGCTCCTCCTAGTAGTTCACCACTACCAGCACCAACCAGAGTCAAAATTGTTACAAAGTATCTTATTTGCACCTGTTAGCTGTTCTGAGCTCTCTGCCAAAAGCCAATTAAGTTAGAAACAGTTTTTTTTCTGGCTGTTCAGTGCAGAGAAAAGAAGGACTTTCCAGTACAAAAGAGGGACAGGGGGTTGAGTGGTCAAAAGAGGTACAGTTGGGAGGTATGCAAGTGCCACCTAGCTGTGTGAGCTTTTTCACATTCTGTCTAAATAACAATAATAATTCCGTGTCCGTAAACATCACCTGAGTGATGTTTTTACAGCAGCAATAATATATTCCGTATCCACTACTGTATACGTTGCCCTTGCAGACATTGTTTGCCCAGTCTTTAACCAAGTGCCACCTAGCTGTGTGAGCTTTTTCACATTCCGTGTCCAGAAACATCACCTGAGTGACATAGTGTGATTTCTGCCCTTTACAGCACAAAACGCAGCGCTGTGTCAACAATGTATTTTTCAGATACATTTTTGCCCTTGATCCCCCTCTGGCATGCCACTGTCCAGGTCGTTGCACCCTTTAAACAACTTTAAAATAATTTTTCTGGCCAGAAATGTCTTTTCTAGCTTTTAAAATTCATCTTCCCATTGAAGTCTATGTGGTTTGCGACGTTCGCGAACCGTTCGCATTTTTGACGCAAGTTCGCGAAAATGTTCGCGAACATTTTTTCCGACGTTCGCTACATCCCTAACCATGAGCCATTTTTGGAAAAACTCCTATTATTACACTCCTGCACAGGAAGGCTCCAACGGTAGATACATAGATGTGAGCAATTATATTAAAAACAGATAAGGCCATTTAGAGAGAGATTTGTGGAAAAGATCTGGTTGGTTTCCCAGATAGACATGGAAGCCCAGTCTGAAGGCCAATTAGGGTGAGAGTAATGGTGGCCATACACGGGCAGATAAAGCTGCCGATAGCGGTCGTTTGGACCAATTTGACAGTTTATCTGCCCGTGTATGGGGGCTTCCGACGGGTCTTCCCGATCGATATCTGGCCACGATATCGATCGGGAATGTTGGATTTTTACCCGACCAACCCGTCAGAGCCGCCATACGGCCGAACTCTCGAATTACCCCCCATATAGCCACGCAGTTTAGTGGCATATCGGGGAAAGATCCGCTCGTTTGTCGATGTTGCCAAACGAGCGGATCTTTAAGTCTATGGCCACCTTTAGGCTTACAAATTACTTGCTATCCTAGATATTGTTGTTGGATGAGTGATTTTATTCAAAAAGATTTGCATATATTTATAACTTTGTGTTACCTGAATCCCAGGGACAGTGCTGCTATTAACAGAAAGCTTAACCAACATTGGGTACTTCTCAGAGAGCACCAGCTTTCCCTTTAAGATGCCTAGACCTAATGTTGTACCTCAAAGGGGACACTTAAAATGAAAAGTCCAATAAAACACTTCATCATCTGCAATTATAGAAATAATGACTGTGAGGCAGATTTTAAATACCACAAAAAATGTTCTATTATAAAGTGTCTTAATAAGACATTATATAGATCTATTGCATACTTTGCATTTTCTAATGTAAAACTTCACAGCAGATCAGCCTAGACACATACCTATTACATACATACATACATACAAGATACTTCCCTACTGTATGTCTCACATACATCAGAGGTTGTTTAAAGTGCCAAAATAGCATATTACAATCTGGATTTATAAAACCAGATCTGGACTGTCTACCCCCGGAAAAGAATATAGAAAATAATCACTAAAATCTCGGTTGGTATCACTACACTAATCTTGCTTTTGTTGCTATTACCACACTCAAGTTTTTAACCAACTCAAGTTGTAGAAACATAAGGCTATGGGCACACAGGCAGAAGTCTCTGGCTTCTATCAGCCTGCATATTTTTGCAGACCGTGGGGAGGCAGTCGTTTGTGTGAAACATACAAACTTTTCTTTGTGAGCAATGCAATGAAAAAGACCAGATTCAGTTTTCCTTTCTTAATGAGTGTAGGTCGGTCACAGCTTTATTAAACCATGTTTGATCAAACAGAGAACCCATCCTTGCCATATTATACCAAAATATAGATTACCCCAGATGCCAGTCACCACAGCCACGGTGGGCATGTTAAGAGAAAAACCTTTATTAACCAGACCCAAATAGCAAGGACCGAAATCAATTACCCAACCGCAGCTGCAACATAACACACCAATATAGCCCTCCTATTAGTGTCCATCATCAATCCCTCACCTCCACAGAGTTATTCCCAAACTTTCCTCCTTAGCTCCTTAGCACCTCCCCACAGTCCCCAGCACCCTTCTTTAATCACTTTGGTGCCATACAGTCGTAGAGAAATCAATGGAGTTGCGGCAGGCAGCACATCTGCTTCTTAACCAAAACCTTCAGCCTATGTGCCCCAAGCCTAACTATAAAGGAAGCAGAACCCATAGTACTGGGGGACAGGGGACCCGTACCACAGGGTCTGCAGCACAGCATTCAGTCTCCCTGAAAAGTTTAAACCTACATTGTAAAAGCAAAAAATATAGAAATATGTCCAGCATATGTATTTTCCTGTATAACACAAATAGAATTATTTTTCCCAATTACTTTTGATAGCTGTTAGTCGCAGCTCTTTATCCATGTTGAAGAACCCCCTACATTGCTTCAAATGAAAGTTCTTCTTGTTTGAAGTGGTGGCATCTGGTACGGTGATCATCTTTATGAGTAAAAAGGTCCCCTGCTATTTGTCTATAATGTCCTCTAATGTACTTGTAAAATGCAATCATGTCCCCTCGCAAGCACTCTTTTTCCAGAGAAAACAACCCCATCCCTCTAACCAGATTGGTTGCACGTCTCCACCTCCTTTATATCCCTCTTAAGGATGCCCATCACATCCCGCTGCATCCTTCATCATTCGGGCCGGCATTCTGAAGGGATAGGTGTGCCTCTCGCTTCCAGGTTTGAAACAATGGTGTTGGCAGCGAGATTTAAATATTTAAAGGCACAAGTGCCAATTACAAGTTGCCCAACTTAAAGGTCTATTCATAGTTCCTGGGTTCGATTTTTGTGTGCTAATAAGTTGTTTGACCCTGCCTGATCCTGACCAAGTCCTGTTTTCTGCCTGTCCTGACCTCTGCCTGTACTTTGACCACTCTCTTGGATTCAGTCTTAATGCTGTATATTAGGAAATGTACTGTAGACTCAATGAACAAGCTAGCACAATGTCCCTGTTCCTTCAGAAAACTCCAGTGGCTGCACAAAGATGCTCAAAGATGGCACTGATGAGTCAAACTAGGCCCAGACTGGCAATCTGTGGGTTCTGGCAAATGCCAGAGGGGCTGTCAAAATATGTGATAGAAAGTCACTATTTAGTGGGCTGGTGGGGAGCTGATGGGGCCTCTCTGTACTTGGAATGCCAGGGCCTAGTTTGTCTCCCAGTCCAGACCGTCAAACACAGAGCATCAGCCTGATTCACCTGGATCACCGTACCAGAGGCCACCCCTTTAGACTAGAAGAAAAGAACTTTCATTTGAAGCAACGTAGGGGGTTCTTCACAGTCAGGACAGTGAGGTTGTGGAATGCACTGCCGGGTGATGTTGTGATGGCTGATTCAGTTAATGCCTTTAAGAATGGCTTGGATGATTTTTTGGACAGACATAATATCAAAGGCTATTGTGATACTAAGCTCTATAGTTAGTATGGGTATATTGAATTTAATTAAAAGTAGAGAGGGGTGTATGTATGGAAGCTGGGTTTTCATTTGGAGGGGTTGAACTTGATGAACTTTGTCTTTTTTCACCCCAATTTAACTATGTAACTATATAACCTGACTCCTCTTTCATAATCAAGTAAGTGAACATTTGGGGATTATACAGAGGACAGACCAGCCTCTCATAGTACTCAATTTAATATGATTACGAGTCCTGACCCAGTAGTTAACCCATTTGCACGATGAAATTGGAGCAACTCTAGATGATCTTATAAAGAGGCATAATGTGCTTGACGAAAGTAATAGCACTCTGAAAGAGGAACTTTCTTTAAAGGCTTATATGGAAGATCTGGAAAATAAATCTCAATGTCAAAATTTGAGAATCAGTGTAGTATTAGAGGAAGGAAACCCACAGGACATTGGATCCTTTTCGCAGTCTTTTTTTCAGTTGTCAATCCAGACCTTCCAGCAGAGGCTTGATACTTCTGGAGGGCCAACAGGCCATTGTCACCCAGATCCCTAGCTCTTTAAGACCAAGTGGTGTGTCTTCGTTACTTTTAAAGTAAGAACAGAATCATCAACAGAATTCGCGTTGCAATGTTTATAGAACATCAAGGCCAAATGCTACAGATATTCAAGGAACTACTATGTTGAGAAAAAAGAAGAGACCTGTGCCTTATCACTCCACTTCAATTCATAATGTCACTTGTAGATAATGATTGCTTTTAAATGAATCCTTACCAAAGGCAACCATCCTTCAGGGTCCAGGGCAAGGGTAGATAGCTTCTTTGTGATCTTGAACTTCCAGCCCTGGATCAACCATTTGATCCAGCACCCCATGGCTTGTGAAAACTAGCTAGACTGTCACCAATATAGTCTAATGGCTGGGAGCTGGAAATTGAAAGCTGTTCCTGCTTCTACTACATAGACACTATTCCTCATGATCAATATCACTTTCAACATATTGCTCAATCCACAGAAACCAGAATAGTCTAACCCTAGTAGGGTGGGAATTTAGTAAGTATAGATCTCAGTGTTATATCATATGACTTAATACTATAAGCTCTGAGACTTTTCCCAAATAGGCTGTGGATGGCTTAATTTAACCTCAGTGCGTATGTTTATATAAAATATGGGGATGCTATGGTTTCTTACATGACTTGAGCAATGTCTGTGTTTGTTCATGTATATTAATGTTTACTGTTATGTTTACCTTTGCAGACTTTCAAATTGGCTTTTTTTCATTATCTTACTCTCTTTCCAGTACATCTGTGCCAATTTCTTTTGCAACCTCAAAGGCCTTTGAAGCTCTCCTCAAATGCTTTCTGTACAATTAGGTTTAATCTCACAATCAGGTTTAGCCAATCCTAAATTCCCATCGGGCCTTTCAAGACTTCTTCTTGGAACTTCAAACACAAAATGAGATCCCTCCAAGCTAGGGATATGAATATATTCAGACCTCAATTTAGCCTCCATTATAAAAATCTGTATAATGACCGTTACCTGAAATGTTTTAGTATCAAATATCTGCTCTTCTTAATATAGCATGCCAAATGACCTCTTCCCAAAACATAAATATATGTTCAAATAAAAGAGGAAATTTTATTGATGTCTGATTGGGAAGGTATCTGGTAAAATGGCATCAACATTTGTATAAGAGTATATATAATATTATACTCCACTGCAATTTAAAAGGTTTTATACAAATGAATCTGATCTACGCTTGAGGGAATGTGACCAGGAGGGTACTGTATTACCCATATTTTGTCAAGTCCCTAAACATTGAACATTCTGGCAGAACATCAATGGAATATGTAAGGTATTGTCCCTCTGTTGGGTAAGAACCAGGGACCTGGTGTATTGAAGCTTGTTGTCTTACCTCTTTACTATTCAGGCAGGTTAGAGTTATAGGCTTACCCTGTTCTGAGGTTCCTATGGCTAGCCCTGGCACTGTTAATTCTACTCATCTGCTCTGCATTAACTGGCAGGCGCATGCCCTCCTAATGAGCCCCCCGCAGAGGGCCCTTATTTAAGACTGAACTACATGGCATGTGGAGGAGTGATTCGTTGGCACAATGCATCTTCATTGGACAGTCCGATACATGTAGTTTGTACCTGCGATTTCTGATCAGTCTCATTATATCCTGGATATCCTCGAATGCATGTCATCACTTGCCGACGGACTGCTCCTCCATGCGCCATGTAGTTCAGCCCTTAAACTCTAAACTGGCTCCTCTCCTTGCCAGTTCATAGGTCTCCATACCTGCTGGACACCTGATCTATGTTCCCGATTTTCAATTTCCAGTCCAGTGTTTCTGGACTCTCTCCCGTGCTGGTATTACCCAGTTCATGTTCCTGTTTTCCAAAGCTCCCTGTTCTTGTTTCCCTTTTGGGCTAGTGAATGCCTGTCCCTGGACTTTTGTTAACCTTGAACTCCTGAGCTTGTAAGTTGGTCATTTTTTATCCTGCCTGTTTCAGTACTATGGAACTCGTTTACCCATATTGGCTAAATAAACTATTTGACGTGCAAGCATCCTTCTAGTCTCCATGCCAATTTACTACCTCCTAGTTTATACTTATTGACCCAGTGGCCCTGCTGGTCCAATGTGGGGGTTGGGCTACTGAGCATGACAGAACCACAAAGATCTTATTTGAAAACACACCTACTGATATTTTCAACATTTTACTTGACAAACCCTGTCCTTATATGTCGCCACATGAGCAAAAATTACTACACTTTATCTTCGCAGTTGCCAGACTTGCTATCACATCTGAGTGAAGAAAAAGTTGAGCTTCCAGTAAATTGGTGAGGTTATCAATTGCAACAGATGGAAGAGATAACCTCTACATGTAAAAGAATAATCTACCATGAAAAAATCTGGTGAAATTGATACTTTATACTTCTATATAATTTTCAAACACAGTATATCTAAGGCATAACAGTCTGCAATATACTGCAGGAAATTTGATGGTGTACTTCTACCTTATTGAATGTTAATGCATGGCAGATATACAATATAACGTGTTATTATCCACCCATGGAACTCTTACATCAGATACCATATTTTATTTATATTTAATTTTGTATTATATATATCTATATTTATACTGGATATTGGAAGGTGATACATGAAGAGAACATACTAATAACATACTAATAACATTTAAGCAACAAAAAACAAAAATGTACGGAAGAAATGTTGCACATTTTGTTTGGGGTTCTGTACCAGCCCAAGTAACAACATTATTATACTTATTATTATAATCATATTTAGATGTCTGCTGCAAGACATCACTAGTACAAGAAAGTAAGAAAGGAAAGGTGTGGATTTTAGTAATAACCATTTACTTAAGTTAATACAGTGTATACACCAGGATAGCCAATTTCAATTCCACAGAAAACAAAGTCAGGTGTACAGCATCACAAAAAGTATCAGAAAATGTGTTAAAGAGGTTGTTCACCCTTCAGTTAACTTTTAGTATGATGTAGAGAGTGATATTCTGAAACAATTTTCTATTGGTTTTCATTTTTTATTTGTGTTTTTTTTTAGTCATTTAGCTATTTATCCAGACACTCTTCAGTTTGTAATTTCAGCAATCTGGTTGCTAGGGCCCAAATGATCCTAGCAACCATGCACCGATTTGAATAAGGGACTTGACTATGAATAGGAGAAGGACCTGAATTGAAAGATGCATAATAAAATGTAGCAATGACTACACATTTGTAGCCTTACAGGTCATTTGTTTTTAGGTGTGGTCAGTCACCCCCATTTGAACTTTGGAAAGAGTCAGAAATCATTTAAAAAAATAATGAAATTGAAAAGTTACTTAGAACTGCCCTTTCAATAAGTTAGCTTAAAGCTGAACCACCCTGTCAAGACTATCAGGGACTCAAACTCTGGCCTGCATGATAATCAGCTTGTGGGTGTTCCTGCTGAGCCACTTGGAGCTCATACTGTAGTTCTGCATTGTCCATATACTGCTGCTGCCTCTGCTATTCCCATTGTCTTCACCTCTACTTTCATTAAGGTCAGATGTCAGTAAGATAGTCATCGAGGCCCTAAATAAGCCAAAACCTTCCTGCCACCTTTTGCTGGATCATTGACTCTTATCCATGCCTTTCTCTATAAAGTGCAATTCTAGAAGCGGTCGATCCTGTTAAGAAGGAAATATGTTATTATCGTCAGGTAATGGAAGAGATTTGGTTTCACATTTGATACAAAAATCTCCATATTAGAAAATAATTAGAAAAAAAACAAAGCAAAAATATGGACCCATGTATTGACAATATCAATGAATATATTTGAATTCAAATCAGAATTTGTGTGCACATCCTTATAGTTAAATGTAATTAAGCTATACAGTCATTATATGCCCATTAGGTTACCCAGTAAAATGTACAAGCAATACTAGATCAATGCGGAAGGACTTTCCAACAGTAAACTACAGCTGCATTAAGAGAAGCAACAATTATATGTCAAGTTCGCTGGATGACTATATATCATTCTCTAATTCTGGTCACCCTGTGGTCAGGAACATCCCCATAAACACTATAGGACTAAAATACCTTCTACAGCAGTTTTTTTTAACAAATAAAGTGAAGATATACACACTTCATCTAGAGAAAGTATAAAGTGCTTCACATTATCTGCAAGCCCTGCATATAAAGAATCAATAAGAGGTCAAAAAACAACCCCTATATAATATAT